>CM033475.1:150324377-150941877 GCA_019447015.1 Hymenochirus boettgeri | reverse complement strand
TACGAGGCTTTATACTTGAATTGACCCTGGAGCTACTAAAATGTTATTACAAGATATAATTTAATACATATATTTATATATATATATAAAAGTACAGCTTTGGTGAGATTAGAAAGGTAAATGAGATATGCTTTAATAGGGTAAATGGTCATGGGTTAACCACGTAATTTTGATAATTCCACCAGATACACAGATTTTCAAACCCAGCAGTAAACCCAGCAGTCGAAAACGGCTTTCTTTCAGAACAGGGACTTAGGGCTAGGCCACACTAGCGTGTTTTTTGTGCATTTGCGCACACGTTTCGTGCTCGCGATTGCGCCCGCAACTTTTGCTAAAATGGAAATTGTGGGAACGCAAAAATTCCTGCGATTTCCGATGCGCATGCGATTGCGCATTCGTTCGCGTTTTGGTAACCATTTGGCACCATTTTTGGTGCGTTAACGCATGCGTTTCCATAATGCAAAATGGCGAAAACGCATGCGCAAAACGCAAACGCAAAACGCACAAGAAAAGCGCACACAATCGCGTGTGATAACGCTCACGATTTTGTGCACGATTCCTCTGCGTTGCAGTGTGGCCTCAGCCTTATTCTGTAACACGAACCAGAATAACACTTTCCTTTTAGCGCCGATGCTCCAGGGTTTAGTGTGGCTTTAAGAAGGTATTTGCAGTTCATGTGGTAGCCTTGGAAAAATTGAGATTCTTCATGGCACAAATGAATTACCAAGAAATAAGATTTGAAGAGCAGCAGCATTTGGCAGGGAAGGCAAGGGGAACTAGTATTTGTGTGATGGGTTATATTTCTCCTAATTTATTAACTATTTATTTGTTAAGTAAGGAGCTCCAAATATGGTTGGAAAAAATAGTTTTAATTGGTACTGGGGGGATTTATGCGGTACATCTTTTTAAAGTTATTGGTTCCTTAATATTAAAAGGAATAGAAATGTATTCCAATAACCTGTTTTTATAGATACTTCCAGAAGAGTTAATAGTGTCAATCATATTATTTCTGTAAAGAACATTTTCCATACAAGTAGGAAAGAACATAAAACTTTTTTACAAGTGCAACTCATTGCTCTGCTTTATAAATTGGTTTTACACCCAAAAAAAGGCAGAAAAAAAGCAATAAATAAAGCACAATATAATGAGAAGAGGTGCAGCGTTTGACATTAATGGAAATTCCATTTTGGGATGGAGGCGATATATTAGTCTTGCGGCAGATTTTTTTTTTTTAGATATTTTGTCATGTCTGTGAAAGATCTCAAGAATCAATCTCAGTAAAATGCAGAGTGTGAAAAGAGTAAAATAAGATCTGAACTGATGCTTAGTCTTTATAATTAATTGTCTGTTTTGCTTGCTGGTGAATATTTAAATAAAATAAAGGGCTGATGACACTCGCCAATACTCGATCACTGCATGTTTCAAAGGATTTCATTAGGAGGCTCTGGGTTTCAATGGTCAGGAGATGTTCTTGTGTAGCCACAGTGCAGAAATCCACTGGCACCTGTGAATCAGCTAGGATTTGAGGGGACCGAACCTTCATTACAGTATTGCTGGTAAGATTATGTGCCCCACACAAGAAGCCATGTACGTACCTTAATGATAACAGCTGTGATGTTCTCGTGAGATCTAAAAATAAATAAGCAGTATGTACAAATACATTGCTACCTCTGAATGAATACAAAGAAACAACTAAGACATGTACTGTAACTGTAAAGCAATAGAATCTAGTAAAACAATTAATTGGAAACACAAACAGTAATCTAATAATTTAAAAAGAAATTAACAGGAAATGTGAAAAAATCAATTATTATACAGGTATGATGATGAAAGAAGGCTTCCCTATCAAAGGCATGTGGGAAAAAATTCATTAGGCTCTAAATTTTCATAAAACATCATAATGAAAGTAGGTTTGATTATGGACTTAACCTTGCTGACATTTAGAACTGACCTTGATAGAAGTAGTAAAAATCTATATTAAATGTATATTAAGCGTATAGATTATACTAGTTATTTCACATTCATAGATATGTCAGGTTTAAAATGCCTAATAAAATAACTCCTATCAACTTCAGCTAAGTGGCTGACGGGAGGGGGGGTTTCTTGCATTCTTTAGATAACAGAGAGAAAGGAATAGCTTTCACCTACCTATGTGTTTTCCTTTACAGCATAAGCAATTTTTTCCCGATGATAGTGGGTCAGTTACAAATAGAAAGATGTTCCGAAATAAAAAGAGGAATACGCAGAGGGAGGAGCTGGTAGAAAATTGCAAATTAATTGGAGCCCATTCTTTAAATGTCAAAGCGTAAGTTATTAACTTCAGGTAAAGCGGGTCCTGGAACCCTTAGGAAATAAAATGAAAATCTGGAGCTCACAGGGCCCAGGTCCCTAGACGACATATAGTAATTAATCAAAAAGTTAATGAGATGCCTGTATCCAGTACCTCCTTGCAGAGTTGTATTCCTATTAACTGAGATTACAGTGGTAATCAAACAGACGCCTGCTGCAAATTGTTATTTGTTATTGCTCTACTGCCACCAATTTAGCAGATCCATGACAGCAAGAGATGCATGAATGTGAAGCGCATGACTGCCTATTCTGATTCAGAACCACCAAATACTAATTTAATGGCATAATATTACCTTTACATTACATTACAAAGTTATTAAATGTCAGTGGGAAGTTCGGGGAGTAGTGCATTTGTAGAACTTACACAACTTCTGATGACTTTATATATTATTTAATGTGCAGAAAAGATTTTTTTTTAATTGTAATTAAGTCACATGAAAGAGAAGACTTGGGTTATTTTCCAACTTATTTTTCTGCATACTGAGAAATTGAGCTTAAGCTGGGTACACACAGTAACGATAAAGCCCAGATACCGTCGGATCCGACGGTATCGGGGCTTTATCGTTATGTGTGTACCTTTGTTTCCCAAATGAGCACGCGGCCGCCAAACGCTTGTTCGGGAAAGACCGAAAAATTCCATCGGCCACGCTAGACTCCCTATAGAGGAGTCTAGCGCAGCCGATGGAAACACACAGTCCCAAGCGTTCTCCCTATAGCTGGGTACACACAGTAACGATAAAGCCCCGATACCGTCGGATCCGACTAGCAACCCCCCGGAACACGCCCCTTGTGTGGTCCTTCCACACACACCAAACACACACACACGTACACCCCCCGCACCAGCCAAAGAAAGGTCATTGCATATAAAGCCCTTGTTAATGATCATGTACTTTGAGAATAATGAATAATTCTTTTTTTTATTCACTTTAAAAAGAAACATGTATTTCTGTACATCAACATAGACAGACAAGATGTTTCAGAAATCAAATTTACATAATAGAAATGAGAACATAATAATATTCCCTAAATAATACTCCCCACAGTATCAAGATAGCTAACTAAATCAATTTCAGACTTTTAAAGGTGAATTGTGATCTCCATACAAGTGGCCTTAAAAAAGAGCACATTCCTACCTTTAAAATGACTCCAGGATCATGATTCTATCTACAATCTATGCAAACTTATAGCAGTATGAATAGTGGAGTTTCCAGCTAGCACTGTGAGCTGTGACATCACCTGGACAAGTGCTCATGCCTTAGGCATGAGCACTTGAATCCTACTGCTGTAACAGAGCATCATCTGCTGCATCATATGCCCCAAAACTTCTTAATCATTTTTTGGAGCTAGGTAGAGTAAAGGACAAAAAATGGTGTCAGGTCTTTAAATAGATATTTTTTGTCATGTGTGTGGGGGGTGCTTCTTACACAGCACATCATGTGATTGTCACACATTTCCTTGTTTATCCTGCCTGTCTGAATGTAAATTTACAAGCCTATAACTTAAGATCCAGAGAAGCTAGAGACGTCATCCTAGTCTTTTTAAATACATGACACAGTTACCCTTTAATATAAACACACATACCAAGTGGGAAAGAATAAAACTATAGAAAATAAACATGAATGTGAGTAAGCATCTTTTAAATCTATATTTCCCATGTAGGTAGAACTATTAAAAAAATGTTTCCAAGTTGGATGGAGAGTAAAGAGCAAGACTGGGAAGGACTAATGTAAAATTTAAAACAATTATATAGTGGCAGGAATATAAAGATTCTATTGCAGACATAAAAATCCCAATTAGTCTCTGAGCTTTGACAGCTCTAATAACAAGTTAAAATAGTTGCCTCTAAGTGTTACCAAGAAATTCAACAAAAAAATTATTAAAACTGCTCCTGTTACTCATTTAATAGGCCTGCAAATTACACTAGTGTTTTCTCCTGCTTCTACCCATTATTATGTTCTCTTCCCTACTATACAGATCTACTCTCCCAGGTGACATAGTAGCTGAAATAGTGATTCTGATTGAATAACTAATATATAGCACTTCATCGTAGGTAACAAATGTGAAATGTTTTAAAAAGTTTAACCTAACTGCCAAATAAATTGTCATGCTACTCAAATACAAGGGTCCAGCCATATCCCTTTGCCTTTGACCTGCACAGACAGAGGTTAGGAATCAGACTGACATTTTGTCGATAAAGCTTCCTTTCTGTTGTTACAGTATTAGTAGGATTGCCAACTTCTGATATGAGAAATACTGTACAAGAGAAGAGGAGACAGCTGCGAGCTTTGTCCACCCTGGCAAAAAATGAATCACGTCCACTGTTTAAAGGCCAGAAAATTCAGAATTATTCTCTCTTAGAGAACTACCAAAAAAGTTCTGTACATTATTATTGTTATGAATTTATATAGCACCAATGTCTTCCGAAGAATTTTACAATTGTATTCATACATTCACATCAGGCTCTGTCCCAAAAAGTTTACATTCTAAGCACTTTTTTACACATGCAACCTATCAGTATGTCCATTTACATTGCTTATAGGGTATATCCACCCTCTAATTATTTTTTTTTATAATGTAGGGCACCCCTGCCCACCCCCAACCGCAATGTTAGATTGCTAAAAAAAGAACCCTGTCGCTTGATCCTGCAGTGCTCTGATCTGGCTCTCTGTTTGCCAGAACTTGCACGCAAGGCTGTTTGGCTGAGAGGCTATCACAGACGTGGCTGCCAGCAATGCAGAGCACCATGGGAGCGGTTGAGGGTGGGCAGGGATGCCCTACATTTTATAATATAAACTTTTTACGGTAGGTGAAGGGCAGCCATGGAGGGATCTACAGGGTGGGAGGTAAGGGCTCCCCTGCACATGCCACTTTCCACTGGAGGAGGCAGAAACCTTTTCCACAGAAAGACACCCCCTACTTTTTAGTTAACTGGAATTTTGGACAAGCACTGCAGGAGACCCATAATGAGCAGAGATATATGGTAAGGATTTTTTAAACAGTTTTTAAAAAGTGGGGCCAGTAGTGGGTTAAACTTAAGTTTTGGGGGTGGACATGCCCTTTAAGATGAAAACATATTTTTCTCAGGGTTAGGCCACGCTGGCATGTTTCTCACGCTTTTGCAATTGGTTAGCGTGTAATAATCAGATGTCAGTGAATTACACTGTGGTTGGCCATGCGAATCACAATCGCTCCGATAACGGAATATTGGGGGAATTGCAGCACAAGGACATGCTTGTGAAACGCTCCCTATGGTCAAGGGCAGTGATATAAGAAACATTTTAATTACAGATTCAAAACTCTGTGGACATCTTCCTAGCTATATAAAATGTGGTGTACATTATATATGATCATGATATATTGTACATGAATCACTGACCTTGTGTATGGTGGCTGTACTTTCATGGCGTTACGGCAATACACTTCACTGGCATTATTGAGTGGAATACGTATAGAAATGCTAAAAATATAGGGCCATATTTATAAAGCCACGGTATTGCTTTTTTAGAGAGGGAGATTAACGATCGGTTTAACAATCGTAAATTTGCGATACCGATAGAATACCATTGCGGTAGTTTACTAACGCACGGTATTCTACGATATAACGTTCGTTAATAAATGACCGTTCGGTCGTGAATGTACGATCGCGATCGTACATTTACGACCATGATCGTAAATTAACTAACCCGCGATATAGCTAAAAAGCGATACCGTGGGTTTATAAATATGGCCCATAGAACAATATAAAAAAGGTGGAATTTAAGGTGGTGGTGACATTTAAAATGTAGTGGAGATCAGAATTTGACACAGCCCATTGTACAGCACTGTCCATCCAATCAAAAATACCCCTACCATACAAAGAATATTAATGCTGGTAAGGAGACTAGGAGAGGTACTCACCTTAATCACTATGCTACAGTCAAGCCAGTTAGCATCAGGTTGAGCTTGTGCAACACACTGTTCATTATGCAATATGTAGTATTGGACTGTAAATGGGGTCTTTATTTCTAGTAATTCTCAGGGGCCCGTTTTGGTAAAACCCAAACTGACCATCCATTAACAAAAATATGATCTGTATGGAAATAAGTTATCTCTCTATCTCGCTATCATTAGGTTTAACGATCTAAACCAACTATGAGAATTCTGCACATTTAAAAATGCTATTTAGACGTGTTAAATCATACAGAATCATACAGTAGGAGGTCAATTTAAAAAATTCCATCTGTAATTCCATTAGTAAGAGTCCCAGGTGCATAATTATGCTTCTAAACGAGAAAAAGGTTTGCTAACTCTTTCTTTGCCAAAGGATCTATGAAGAACCAGCAGAACAGGCTAATTACTTATCTCTCCAGATGAAAACAAGTTAAATTTCAGTAATAAAAATATCTCTTCCGAAGGATCCATTAGTGTCGGAAATAAGGAAAATTCCCATCTCTTCTAATTGCAATGTATCTGGCGATTATTAATCTGTTTTTAATTCTATTAAGAGCGATGGTCCTGGAAGGTGTATTAATTTCACATTAAGCAACTCTGAACACTTCATTAGAAAAGGCTTTCTTTGTAATTGAAAATTGGGTCTGATCTCCTATAAATATCCTATCCTCGGCTCCTGCCTGTGAAGGGAGCTACATGGCTCTGGACATCTCACAGAAAGAGAGCAGCTCTTTATTTAAAAATGTGCAATAATCTGATTAGCTTAGTGGTTAAAGAGAAGTAAAGGCTGAACTCTTTCTGTTTCTTAATCAAATAGTATGTAACTTCTTTTATATTTCATCTGTCTCCAGAAATACAACCTACAACCTATTCACACAAAAAGTGAACTATTCCTTTAAAGCAGGGATTGAAGACCGCGAGGTAAAGGACCTATTCCTTACCTTCCGTTCTTCAATCACTTCACCAGGATCCAGGATTGTAGGTAAGTATATTTACCTCGCACACTATCCAACGCGGCTCAGTTGACAAGTCCTGACCGCTTCAGTTTGAATATAGCGCGCATGTGCGATAATGTGCGCTGTAGTAAACTAAACCAGGAAGCGGCCTGCAATTTTCAACTGAGCCGCTGTAGATCATACTCACTTTTGATCCCGGTCAAGTGAGTGAAGAACGGAAGGTAAGGAATAGGTCCTTTACCTTGCGGTCTTCAATCACTGCTTCTGAATCTTTTATTGAAGAATGGGAGGGACACAGCTCCTTTACCTCACATTCTTCAATAAAAGTGAATAGCAAAAAGTGGTTTTAACCACTGGATAAAACCACTAATCCCTTAACCTGATTAATATATGCCTCATTTCTATTTCAGCAAATGTGAGAGAATTGAGACTGGATACATAACATAAAAATAGAGGGAGTGAAAACATTCTAGAGTAAGGAAACTTCAGCATGAAACAGTCCAAAGTTTTGACACGTAATTTCAGCCTTTAGAACTGAAGCTCCTCACTAAAATTTCAGTAATACCCTGTTGTATTTCCATTGGTTGTTTCAACCAGCAGAATTTCTAAAGCTGAACCAGTAATTTATACTTGAAACCAGGTTCTGGTCACAACACCGGCACATTCTAATTTTACAGTGATAAAAGCAACTCTAATAATGTATTTTAAATTTGAAAGGCTGTATTACAGGATCCATTTGGAAAATACAAATGGTACCTTATAAGATTGTAGTCTTAACTGCTCCTTGAAGACATTGAATAAAATGAAATCCCTTTAAAAACAGGTTTAAATAAACCTGTTTGTCTACAATATATGAATACATTTTCAATATATATTTCTATGCTTCTTTCTGCCATCCTAAAAGGAAATACATAGTGTGAGACTGGGGTTTTGAGGCCTAACGGGAAATAAAAAAGCCCCCAAACACATGCAACTGCGATCAGATATATGGCAACAGATTCCCTGTCAGCAGTATGCAGAGGCAACCACATACACTAGTCTGGCCAGCCTCCCATACTGTAAACTAATTACTGTTAGTTAATTAGCACATTACAAGAACATAAAAAGGTGAGCACAGTGCACAAACTAATAATGCATCTCCCCTGGTGCGTAAAAGTTGCTAATACTCTTTTGTATAGAAAAGTGCAGAGTTCTAAATTTGTTTTAACTTTAACATCAGCTCAAAAACTGTGGTCCAGGAGATACATGGAATAAAAATGCAATGTCATGTTAGCTCCAAAAGGTGTTACAGGCAGGTGTCCAAATACTTTCGCCCATGTACATAACAATTATATGTGTTCACATTAGGAAACCCCATTGCATGTTTTTGTCCAGTTAACCCAAGGAGCATATGGTGGTTAAGGTTTACCTTCTGATAAATGTAAATCTTAAACACATTCCAACCTAATGAAAAATAGAGATGTACGAAACTGTTGAGTTTCGTTCCATTTTCGAATTTTCCGGAAAATTCGAAGATTCGAAAAGGGACCCAGAGAAGTCTATGGGAGAAAACAAATTTAAAGTTTCTGCCCATTTTGAGGGACAAATAGTAATAGTAGGTTACTGTAAATGACACAGGGAATGGTATGGGGAACCCGAAAATATAACCAAAACTTATTTTAAAACTATCTTTTCTCTCGATCGGGCTGTTTTCGAGCTTCCGCATTCCATTTTCGAGAGTTACCGAAATCGATTACTTTCGAGGATTCAGTTTTCGATAATCGTCTACTTTCAATTTTCGCTGATTGTCTACTTTCTATTTTCGATAATCGTCTACTTTTGCTTTTTGCTAATTGTCTACTTTCAATAATCATCTACTTTAGATTTTCTATAATCGTCTACTTTCGATTTTCGCTGATTATCTACTTTCAATTTTTGATAATCGTCTACTTTCGATTTTCGATAAAAATCAAAAATTCTAAAAATCCGGGTTCCATGAAATTCGAACCCACATAACATCGCTAATGAAAAACAGAATTTATTAGGAAAAGACCGTAAAGACACTGAAAATGTATTATACATGTTAAGACAGGGGGCTGAATGACTTATTGATCAGTGTGGTGACATTCTAAACTCTTAAGCTTCATACTCACTATGATGCCATTTAGGCCGATAGGCCATACACGGAGCAGCAATCGTACAAAACAATATTTTTCCTTTTTTTAACGCACTACTGGCCCCACTGTGTAGTGTTAAAAAAATCTTACCTTGCACCTGTGCTCTGTGCTCTAAATGGTTCTCCTGCAGTGCCTGTCCAAAGTACCAGAAAGTGAAGAGTCTGTCTATGAGCCATTCGGATGCCTGCTTCTTCCTTAGCTTGTTGAGGTATCTGCCATGCATAGGGGAGCCCTAACCCCCCACCCCAACCCCTTCCACCCCCTGGGCCATTCATTCATTGGTGCCTCATTCTGTACCATTAAACCCCTTTTCCATAGTGTAGGGTACCCCAGCCTACCCCCAATTGCCATGTTAGACTTGTAAAAGAAGCCCCAGAAACAGACTAACCTGACTGCATTCCCTCCGCTCTTTGCATAGCCGTCAGACTCTCTGCCTATCACAGACACTGATGGTCCAGCCCCTGTTTGCAACTTCCGGCAATCGGAGCCGGGAGCAGAGTGCCAAAGGAACTATGGTGGTAAGTCTGTTTCTGGGGTTTTTATTTTATAAATCTAACATGGCCGTGGATGGGATACCCTACGGAAAATTTTTATTTCTCGGGTGGAGATATCCATTAAGGAAAATGTAATTGCCCATATTTCCCACCATAAAAATAAAGTCTCATACACATGTGCAATTGTGGGAGACGACCCACGATGCACAATGTTTATAAGTGCCTGTTTCAGCCATCTGCTGGGAGAATTGCTCAACGAGGCCTGACAAAATGCCCCTTTGGGATCGCACGTGTGTATGATGCTTAAGAGTTTAGAATGTTAGTGTGGCCCCACACTGATCAATACTAAAAGTCATTTAGCCCCCAGTCTTAAAATGTATAATACATTTTAATGCCTTTATGGTCTTTTCCTGATAAATTCTGTTTTTCAGTAGCTTGGAATGTGTTTAGGATTTACATTTACCAGAAGGTAAACAGTTAAACTATTCTTTTTATGCTAGCTCCTATGTGCACTTCTCTGTCATTTGCCTTGTTAATAGGGCACCTGTCTCTTTAATGAGATTGAAGCGAAAGCTTTAATTTTTCACCCCGACGCCTATAATTGCATTTTCTGAGTGTTTGAAAAGAGCGACAAAAGGTCTATTAATCTATTCTCCTCTGAAGGAACATAGAGAGGAGGTTTAATCTTTTCTGTAAGTTTATCTGCTGATTTTAGGTTATCAGATACATTGTCAAACAGCACTGGGCATGTATCTAATATTCAGTGACCTGCTGACTATACAGTGTCAGAATAAGAACAGAAAGTGTTACTCTTTCATCTAATGTACAACGGCCCCAAAACAGCTGAGCGTCTGTCTAGTGTAATGTGATGTCCCAATTAAAAGAAACCATCATATTCTCAAGCTTAGGGCCCTATTTATAAAAGATCGATATCGTTATCAAAAAAATAACGATCTTTATCGTAAAATATCGATCGTTATCGTAAAATAATGATCTGTATTTTCCGATAACGATCGGTATTTTACAATAACGATCGGTATTTTACGATATCGTAAAATACTGATCGTTATCAGAAAATACAGATCGTTAACGGAAAATAACGATCGTTATCGGAAAATACAGATCACCCCTTAATAGTTTGAAATCGGAAATATATAAGACTAACCTGAAATCCCCTCTTTCTCCTTCCTGGTTCTTCCAGTTAGCAACTGTCAGTTATGGATTTGACAGTTGACATCGCAGCCAATGACTAATCCCCATAGCAACCTCTTCTGAGCATTCTCAGGCTCAGTACAGGTCACTAAATTGCTCAGTTTCCATGAGGCATCCAGAAGCATAGCAAGCATACAGTGATGAGATCAGATGACAAAGTAGGATATATCATAATATTTTAAAGAAGCCATTCTTTTATGAGGGTGAAGTTGTCCTTTAACAATGTTTAAAACATTTCCCTGGCAGTCAGGTTGTGTATTTCTGCAGCATGTTTTGCCAATTGTCTTACTATAAAAGTCCTAAATGTTACGCCATATGCTGGCTGGTTAAATCCTTTTTAACATGTCATGGAAAGTGGACATGTCCATTCTGTGACATCATTGGACATGACATAATTGATTTTATGACAATGCCCCTTGTGTTACTAAGGTCTATGCACATTCCGAGGAAAAGGGGCCCTATTTATAAAAGATCGTTATCGAAAAAATAACGATCGCGTTATTTTACCATAACGCCCGGTATTTCCCGATATCGGAAAATAACAGTCGTTATCGGAAAATAACGGTCGTTATTTTACGATAGTGATCGTTATTTTTTCGGTAACGATAACAACAAGAAGGTTACTATTTATCATGGTGGGCTTTTTTGAGTTTTCGTCTTGTTTCCTCATGTGCAGAATTTTCCCCTCAGTGTTTAAACCTATAATTTTAACTTCTGAAGACTGCAGACCCTCCTGCTATGTTGTGTAATTATTCTTTACTGCCCTGGTCTGGTAGAAGCTCTTGTGATATTTTTTTATTTTGCCACATTATTAGACTTAATGCAATAATTTTTTTGATATTGCAGCACATATTGCTGCAGCAAAAATCTTTGTGGCAAAAATCTGTTTCTATAAATAAGCAAATGGGCATTGTGTAGTACAGTGTTAACCAAACGTAGATATTAGCACGCCTTTTAAATATATCCAAGATCACTTAATGTAAATGTTTAAAGGAGAACTAAAGCTTTTAATTCCACCCTCTTACCACAGGGTGAGGACCTTAAGGGCCATATTTAAAAACCCAGAGTATCACAAGTTTGCTGTCAGCTTCCAGGAAGCAAGTCTGCAGCTTCCTGTGCTGGGGGTTTGCGGGAGGTAAGAGGGCCCGCACCAAAGATCCGTGCTTAGCTGTATTTCAAAGTTTTGATCCAAAGTCTTCTTTCTTCTCAGCCGGCAACACCAACTCTGCTGATGTCTGACAGGTCCCGACGGACTCTGTATTCTATGCGCACACCAGTCATGCCTATCTTTAAAAGGGTCTGTTCCCACTGTAAGGTGAAAACAGGAGATAAGAGGTGGGTTTCCTACCTCTCTTGAAATTAAAGGGCATGTCCACCCCCAAAACTATAATTTCCTCCACTACTGGCCCCACTCTGTAGTGCATAAAATCCTTACCTTACATCCCAGCTCCAAATAGTTCTCCTGTAAAGTCCCCCCAAAGTCCCAAAAACTGACCACCAGGAGCCTGGCCACCAGGGAAATTGTTTCTGCCTCTGAGCTGTCCTGTCAGAGGTTTTTGGCTTGCTCAGAGCAGCCCTTCACTCCCTCCCCCCTCCCTCTCCCCCCTCTCCCACCCGTTTTGTTCTCTCTCCCTCTAGTGTAAAACCCCAGCCCCAACCGCTATAATGTATTTTCAGGAGACTCCCCCTAACTCTACTTACCTTCCCTCTCTCCTTCGGCGTTCTGAACTGCCGGCAGCTGCGTCCGTGATTAGCTGCCTCTCTACTTTTCCTATGCCTGTTGTAATAAATAGTATAAGCTGTTTCCCATTGTGATACAATTTAAAGTCCTGCATTTCCCTTGATGCTTATTTTAGCCTAGAGAGGAATGTAAATACAAATAGTGACAGAGGGTGGAGAATTCAATTGCATATAATAATGTATGAGAACTTATATATGTGTGCTATGGCCAGGACTGTTTCCAACCATCTTAGTGCTGTAGGAAAGTATTGCCATTAACCCTTCAGTGCAAGTAGACATTCTTATTAATACTTTCAGTGCCAGCACTTTCCCAGAGTATTGCCATTAACCCTTCAGTGCCAGCACTTTCCCTAAGTATTTCCATTAACACTTTCAGTGCCAGCTGAGTATTAACTCTAATCCTTTCAGCTGCCAGCATTTACATGTATGTACCTGCTTTTCATGCCTCCTCCATTGAATTGTCCACTCCTCACCTTGCCAAGTTGAGTGTGCAGAGTGCAGGCTCTCTACTCATTACAGTGTTTCAAATTAAAGCAGCTGAACGAGAAGTAAAAGCTGACAGGGAGATGCTAGGAAGAAAACTGGGTGACCTAGTTCTTTGAATAAGTGGCCTATGCCAAGAAACGGCCTGGGCTACGGCTTACACGCTCCATTTTCATAATCTTATTTTGAAAATGCTTCAGTTATGTGCTAGAGCATATTTCTCCCAAAGAGGCACAGAATGCAATACAATACTTGTGCATAAAATTCCTAGAGATGCGCAAAGCAAAACTTGTAGTCGCCTAATGTAAAATTTTGTGGTTTTGTTGCATTTTAGAAAGGTCTGTACCAGAGCCTGAAGTCTTCTGGAAAATGCACTGCAATTCACAGATTGTAATTGATTTTGTGCATATCAACCCAGACAGGCCTTTAAAACAGAGTTTAGGTTTTATGCATATTACTTCCCGGGTAGGACAACAATACTGGCTTATAAGCTTATGCATATTATAAAACATGTAACTATTATGTAGTTATATCTTATGTTATAAGATAGATTTTCTTAAACTGCTGCAGCCGTATGTAGATGGCTGTGATTATTATTCTGATGTAAATACTGTATATTCATCCATTCTCTTAAAGAGGCCAACATATGTTATCATTATTATAACTCCAAAGCAAGATTTGGAAATGTGCTATGTGTATAATATTGCAATCTCGCGTGCTGTTTTCCTGTGAACTCCAGTCGTTTAGTTAACATGCAGTGAAAAGAAATACATCTTGTGACAAGTGTGTGTGCTAAGAGCTCGAACTGTCACCCCCAATAAATAAAAACAGCCCTTCTTAAGAAGAAAAGTCCAATGTAGGGCATTTATCATCACAGAGGTTGAATTGAAGGGTTAATCATAGAGAAGGTAAACTGTAAGGGACACACTACAAAGAACTAGCCATTAGTTAGACAGGCTGCCATGGGCATGGAAATGAGGTTGACCCTGGTCTTCTAAATGCAGAGTGAAATTTGTGAGAACAGCTAAATAACTAACTGCTACCAATCCTGAAAACATTGAAACTTGCGGGTCTGCGATTTCATGGCTCCTAAGGAACAAGCAGATAATCTTCTCTATCAGAAACATGAATTATTTATTACAGTTCATATAAATACTTCCAGAGCAAACATTTATCCAGCGCATGCTGAGAGTAATTACTAAGTGTTATAGATACTCTCGCAGTATAAAATATTTTTACCCTGAGACACAAGAAATTTTCCAACAAAATACCACTGCCAGAGACATTGCAGAGTACTGTGATAATACAAAGATGTGCTGTGATAATACACAGATGCGTCAGTTCTGAAGGCCTCGCTGGCTAGAAAGTTGCCTGAATTGAATACTTGATGGCAGCAGTATCATTTTCTATAACCTATTCTACTTTCACTGAATGTAGAACATTGTCTTTTTATGTAGTTCAGTTTATATGAATGAAACCACAGAACAGAACATGAATGGGTTAGTATGTGCAATACAATGTTGGAGTAAAACTCCAAAATTAGCATAAATTAAAATTTAAAAAATCTTAAAATTATCTATACGTCTATACTCAGTAAGTGTTCACAACATTGGGCTTTGTTTTCTTTGAGTATGTGTTTTAATTTAACTATATTTATATTGTATTTGTGTGTTCTAATAATTTGTAATGTTGTAAGAATCAGCAGTGTATTTTCCTTTCTGCATTGGGGCATGTATCTTTTTATCCTATTATTATTATTATTATTGTGGATTTATATAACGCTAACATCTTCCATAGCGCTTTACAAGTACATGTATACATTCACATCAGGCCCTGCCCCAAAGAGCTTACAATCTAAGCACATTTATTTGACATATACAACTTACAAGTATGATTGTGGGGGAAACAGAACTCAGGACTTCAGCGCTGCAAGGCATCAGTGCTAATCACTGAACAACCGTGCTGCCCAATCTATCTAGATTTGGGTATGTATCTCTGTTTGTATTGTAGCCCTGCTCCCCAATGTGGCCTTGATACACCTACACCACACCCCTTGACACACCCAGCTGTGTCTGCATGGGCCACAAAAAATCACAATCTGCCAGTGTACTGCCCGTCAGTATTGAGGTACTCGTATTGAG
This sequence comes from Hymenochirus boettgeri, assembly GCA_019447015.1. NCBI lineage: Eukaryota > Metazoa > Chordata > Amphibia > Anura > Pipidae > Hymenochirus > Hymenochirus boettgeri. The sequence continues at coordinate 150,926,416 of CM033475.1, read as the reverse complement.
GTATGCATTTCTGTTTCCCAGATGCCTTGGGGTATGTATTTCTGTTTTCCAGATGCATTAGGGTATGTATTTCTGTATGTGTCTTTGGTGCTTTTATGCTTCTCTTGGCCATATTTATAAATATGGCTCCCTATTTACAAAAAAACCAAACTATATTTCTAAAAGATCACTATTGCTTTAATAATGATCCTTTATACCGGCTGGAAATAATTCTGCTACTATCAGTGGCATCACCAGCACCATTGCTCTGACACCTGTGCCACAGGCACTGAGATGCACTGAGCATGCCCAGTTGTATTCTACTGTTGTAAATGTCTTTAAATTGCTTCAGAAAAGACTATAATTTGTGGCAGGGCTTTTTACACAGCTCATCATGTGACTGTTTCGCACTGCTTTGTTCATCCTGACTATAAAATTAAAAGCCTATATCTTGGGAACCAGAGAAACAGAGAAGCTCTCTTGGCTTGTTTGGAAGGTATAAGAGAGCTAAAATATAGGGGATAAATTGACGCACACTGATAGCCAGTAAAGTTAAAGGACAACTATATTCTAAAAAATAATTTTTTAAAAATGAAAAGAACATGGGGCATGGAGGTAGTATTTAATTATACAAACCTGGTGAATACAAACATGATACGCCCAGTGTCACTTCGCTTTAACACCTTCAGACATAACACAGTGTAGTTAACACAACAGGTACTGAAGGTAGTGAAACAATCCCAGAGAGGGGGAAACTTTCAAAGGCTGTTAGTAACAGAGAGAAAGCAAACCTTGAAGTGGTAGCTGGCCTTAAAATAATTTGAATCTTCACATATATAATAAGAATAATGAAGGGGACACCATACAGTACTTCCTTATTCTTATATATATGAAGATATATATGAAGAATCGATTAACTGCGGGAAACAGAGCAGTTAGAAGGCATGGGCCCACTAAATATACCAGTTAAGAGGTATATACATATTGAACTTACAGTAATTGGGCCAAGTTATTGAACTAATTGCTTTTATGTATCCAGAGAGAAGGACACACATTTTAAGCAGCATTATAAAGGGAATAAAACATGTAAACAATTGGAATTGGATGTGCACTAGGCTTCTATTTTGTATGTATACTAGAAAGAGAACACAGGTAGACAGAATTTGACCTAAACTGTTTTTTATAAAACAAAAGTAGTTATAAATAGGCAAGATTGTACATGTTGCTCAAAGATGTACGTACAGGAAAGGGTTTAACTATGATAGTTCAGTATATAGCAACAAAATGACAATATGTTGTAAAATTACAAGGATGTAAAATTGTCACAAAGTAAATGAAACATATTTTACTTTATAGGAGGTAGGATGCCATCTAGTGGATTATGTTGATATTTATCCAGATGAACATTAATGGAGACATTTCTCCTCATGGATGAAATTTTTAGCTTTTTCTTTATAGAAAATGTGTAATTTTATTACATTATATTGATAAATTATCGTATACAGATGAATGAAACATAAATCATGCTTGTTTGAAATCATGTTTATTTTTAATGATTGCGCTTAGTGCAATGTCAATTTATTATCACATTTTTAACACATTCAGGCCTATGTAAAAAGTTCTTTTCATTAAATATTGTGCTTATTTTGCCCCAACCAATCAGATGTAATCTACTGTGTGAGCTAACATCTGATTGGTTGGGTCACAATTAGCATATTTTTATTCCCTGAAAACATGTTTTTAAGGAATTATATTGTACTTTTATTATAATATAAGGGCTATGTACCGAGAGGTGCTATTGCTCTTTATTGCCCCCTTTTGGCAATGCCCTGAGCTGATAGTGGCTCTTAGTGCATTGCGAATGGAGTTAGTCTTTTGTGAATCTTTAACACCAGCTATCTGTTGGCGTTAGAGATTACGTCTTAAAGAGTTATCGGCTCAGTACATTGGTTCTTAGTTGTGTCTTAAATTCACGTTAATGCTTGGTACATTGGTTAAAGGGCATGTCCACCCCTTTTCCTAACTTTTCACAACTGTTATAATATTTTTTCAGAAAATCCCCCGATCGTTACTTACTTTCCCCCTCTCCTCCGCCGCAATGCCCAGCCTTCTGCTTGCATAGACCCGGACCGGCAGCCGCGCCTGTGATTGGCTGAGAGGCAATCACGGACGCGGCTACCAGCAGTTCAGAATGCCGGAGGAGAGAGGGAAGGTAAGTAAAGATCGGGGGAGTCTCTGGAAAATATATTATAGCGGTTGGGGCTGGGGGAACTAGCTCTAATATCTGCCTAAGGGTTTTTACTCTATGGGGAGGGAGAGGGAGGGGGGGAGGGAGTGAAGGGCTGCTCTGAGCAAGCTAAAAACCTCTGAGAGGACTGCTCAGAGGCAGAAACAATTTCCCTGGTGGCCAGGCTCCTAGTGGTCAGTTTTTATAACTTTGGGGGGACTTTACAGAAGAACCCATTTGGAGCAGGGATGTTAGGTAAGGATTTTTATACACTACAGAGTGGGGCCAATAGTGGGTTAAATTTTAGTTTTGGGGGTGGACATGCCCTTTAATGAGAAATTGGGCCTCTTTCCACTGTAAAAGTATATGACACTAAGCTTTGGTGGCACAGGACTTTGGAGTGCTCCTCCAATCTTTCCTACCTGGACTTAATATATTAATTAAAGCCAGGGTTGCAGCATGCACCGTGGGACTGAAGAGCAGGTAAGCTATGCTGCCTGACATTACCCCCCCTCACGAGGGGCCACTGGACACCTTAAAGCAGGTTTCTCCGGATTGTCCTTGTGAAACTGGTCAATCAGTTCTTGAGCATGAGAAACCCAGCATCTTTCCTCAGGACCATAACCTCTCCGGTCAATAAGATACTTTAATGAATTCTGGAGCCAGTGTGAGTCCAAGATTTTGTACACCTCAAATTCTGTTTCTCCCTGGACTTCAACTGGAGGAGGAGGTTCAGATGTGGCAAGAGCAGAGGCAGCTGATTTTAATAATGAAACATGAAAAGAGTTTGTACTTTTGTTTAATGGAGGTAAGGCCACTTTGTAGGTTACTCTATTGATTTTCTGAAGAATAAGATATGGACCGATGAACTTAGAACAGGGTTGACAAAGAGAGAGGTTACGAGTGGAGACCCATACAAGATCAACAGGAGAGAAGTCCAGTTCCTTAGATCCCAAAAACATCTTCATTAACCGGGCTGGACTAGATCTAAGGAACTGGACTTCTCTCCTGTTGATCTTGTATGGGTCTCCACTCGTAACCTCTCTCTTTGTCAACCCTGTTCTAAGTGTATCTGCAAACTCTTTTTGATGAGTTGAGGCCTTTTTAAGATTTGATCTTGTATGGGTCTCCACTCATAACCTCTCTCTTTGTCAACCCTGTTCTAAGTGTATCTGCACACTCTTTTTGATGAGTTGAGGCCTTTTTAAGATTTAGTTGTACCTGCTGCCAAATAGATGACATGTGTTGAAACCAGTCTTGGAAGTGGGTCCGGTTAATGAAGATGTTTTGGGATGATGGCCGTAAATGCAGAAAAATGGAGATGTACCTGTAGAAGAATGAATAGTATTGTTATAGGAAAATTCTGCAAAAATTCAGCCCATGACTCTTGGCAATCTGAGACAAAACAACGAAGATATTGTTCTAGTGATTGGTTTGTTCTCTCTATCTGGCCATTAGACTGGGGATGGAAAGAAGAAGAAGAAAAAGAGAGAGAGATACCCAGCCGAGTACAAAAGGAACACCAAAATTGGCCTACAAATTGGACCCCCCTATCTGACACTATGTTCTTGGGAACCCCATGGAGCTGAAAAATATTCTTAACAAATAACAGGGATAAATCTTTGGCAGGTGGAAGTTTGCTGAGTGGTATAAAGTGAGCCGTTTTACTAAAATGGTCGACTATCACCCAAATAACCGTTGTTCCCAGGGAAACAGGCAGGTCGACAATGAAATCCATGTAAATGTGCGACCATGGAGAAGTGGGCACAGACAGAGGCATAAGAGTACCATGAGGGATGTTTCTGTGCATCTTACTGTGGGCACAAACTATGAAGGATTTAACATACGCTTTGGTGTCTCTAGATATAGAGGGCCACCTAGACATGATGGGACAGGAGTTCTAAGGTCTTTTTCTCCCCTGGGTGACCTGCCAGCTTGGAATCGTGAAATTGTTGGATCACCTGTAAACGGAGACTGAGAGGAACAAACAACAGGTTAGTAGGTTTACCGGAAAATAATGTCAGAAAGAAGATCAGAAAGAACAGGCAACAAATGAGATGTAGACAAATCATTCAAGAAACAGTGAGAAGGAAGAATAAGTTCAGGCAAGGTTTCAGAATCAGAAGGGGAATCAGAAAAATTGATTAGATTAGAAATTAGAGTGTATCAGCCTTACATTTTTGGCTGCAGGTCTATAGGTGATTCTAAAGTAGAACCTTGAAAAAAAAAAGAGCCCAACGGGCCTGTCTGGGATTTAATCTCTTGGCGTTTTCTATATACTCAAGATTCTTATAATCAGTGTACACAGTTACTGGATGAAATGCCCCCTCTAGCCAATGTCTCCACGCCTCATAATCCATTTTAACAGCTAGGAGCTCCTGGTTACCAACATCATAGTTAGCTCCTGGTTACCAACATCATAGTTAGCCTCCGCTGGGATAGGCACATGGGTGCAGTTGTTCAGGATCACCAGAATATTGGGACAAAACAGCACCTATGTCTATTTCGGAGGCATCCACCTCTACTATAAAGGGTAGATTAACATTGGGGTGTCCCAAAACAGGTGCATTACAAAAGGCCTCCTTTAATTTAAGGAAGGATGTCTGAGCATGTTGGGGCCAGGGAGAACAGAAGGCACCTTTCTTAGTTAAGTAGGTTAAAGGGGCCACTAAGGTGGAAAAACTCCTTATAAACCTCCTATAGAAATTGGCAAATCACAAAAAAATTTGCAGGGCTTTGAGGCTGATGGGAATCTTCCAATCAAGAACTGCAGACACCTTTTTGGGATCCATAGTGAGGCCCTTATCTAAGATGATAAAACCTAGAAAGGGAATCTGCTGGAGCTTAAAGGAACACTTCTCTAATTTGGCAAACAGATGGTTCTCTCGGAGTTTAGCAAGGACCGACTTGACATGGAGACAGTGATGTTCTTGAGAGGATGAAGAGATAAGAATATCGTCAAGGTATACAATAACAAACCTACCCAAGAACTCCCGGAGCACATCATTAATAAAATCCTGGAAGGCTGGGGCGTTACAAAGCCCAAAGGGCATAACTAGGTATTATGAATGGTGTTAAAAGCAGTCTTCCATTCGTCCCCTTGACGTATTCTAATTAAATTATATGCTCCTCTTAAGTCTAGCTTGGAAAAGATAGTAGACCCGACTACTTGAGAGAACATATTGTCAATCAAGGGTAGGGGATACCTATTTTTGACTGTAATGTTATTCAAGGCACGAAAATCAATACAAGGTCTCAAACTACCGTTCTTCTTTTCCACAAAGAATAAATAAACCAGAATAAACCCCTTTTCTAGATTTTCTTTAATATACTGCTTCATAGCCAGAGTCTTGGGGCCAGTAAGGTTGTAAAGATGTCCACATGGTGGCATCATACCAGGCAATAAATCTATGGGGCAGTTGTATGGCCAGTGTGGACGGATTTTGTCGGCAGCATGCAGTGAAAAAGCATCGTGATAACAAATAGGTAACCCTTTAACATCAGTAATAGACAAAGGAATGTAAGAAACCTGGTTTTCATGATCAAGCCCCCACCTGACAATCTGACCAGTGCACCAATCTAGGACTGGGTTGTTCTTATGGAACCAGGGCAAACCCAGGATGATGGGATTGGATGGAATATCCAAGAGGAAGAATGCCAAAACCTCAGGATAACCCAACTCAACCTGGATAGTGGTCTCTGGTGTCATAGATACAGGACTGCTGGAAAGAAGGGGGGTATCATTAATAGCCAAAACTTGAATGGGGTTATAAAGTGAGTTGGGTGGAATATGAATGGACATGGCCAGTGTACGGTCCATGATATTTCCAGCCACTCCACTATCTAAAAAGGCCTGGGAAAGGAAAACACTAAAACCCCAAGAAATTTTAACAGTTAACAAAATTTTATTAGATTGAACATTAGGAGAAGCTATCTGATTGCCTAAGGAGCCCCCCTCTAACTCACCTAGGCACTGAAGTTTCCCGCCTTTCTGGACCCCTTTTTTGGACACACATTAGAAAAGTGACCTGCTGTGCCACAATAAAGACAGAGTCCTTCCTGCCGCCTTCTGTTCTTTTCTGCCAGAGAAAGATTGGACAAACTCAATTGCATGGGTTCCTCTTGGGAAGGTGGAGCGAAAACAGAAGGAGTCAGTGATGACCTAGAAGGTCCTGGAGCAGACATTAATCTCTCTTGAGAATGTTCCCTGAACTATGGTCAATTTTGATGGCCAACGCCATAGACTTGTCAAGGGATTCAGTAAGTGGGTAATTTAAGAGAGCATCCTTAATGGACTCCGAAAGGCCAAAGACAAACTGATTGTTTAAAGCTGGATCATTCCAGCGGGTACTCACCGCTCAGCTCCGAAACTCTGCAGCATATTCTTTGGCAGAGCATCTACCTTGATGAAGATTTCTGATCTTAGTTTCGTCAGTGGCAGTATGGTCAGGGTCAGAATACAGAAGAGCCATAGTATCGAAGAAGGTGGTCATGGATGCTAAGGCTGGATTTCTTGAGGTAGACCGAAGGCCCATGTCTGAGGGTCCCCTTGAAGGGGGGATAATAACCAAGTATACTTTTTGAGACTCAGAGCCCGTTGAGATGGGGCGTAGCCGAAAATATAATTTACAAGAGTTTATGAAATTATCAAATGAACTATGCTCACCATTAAATTTCTCGGGTAACAGAGCCTTAGGTTCCAAGACAGGAACTGGAGCCTGTGGTGGTGATTTATTTTCTTGGGCCAGTTGGGCCCCAGTTAAGAGCTGCAATTGCTCTTGTATTGATTCCATGTAGGCCTGTTATAATGTGATGCCCGGAGTCCCCGAGTATACCTTCAGCACCTATACCCCAATCTACAGTCGCAGTCTTCACCTATAGACAAGCCCCTGATCGTCAGGAGACTTGTTGCGCCTCGCTGTACACGGATACCCCCAGGTCTCAGAGTGAAAGGTATAGACTCTGAGGCTGGGTATACTCTGGAAAACCGGAACAACAATGGAGCTGAACAGAGACTGGAAGACAAGAAAAGACAATAATACAGGATAACAATGAACAATGAGAAGAACAATGATAATATGAAAAAGCAAGAACAAGATTTGGCTACTGAAACTTGGCTATTAGAACAATAGCTGGGAACACTAGCTTGGCTAACCAAAACTATAACAGGCAATGAGGCTCAAATAGAAGCAGGTTTAAATAGGCAGAGGGACCAATGGAAAAGAGGACTGGGTGAAATCTGAAGCAGGGTTGGCTGAGAGACGGATTTTCAATTTATTGGATCTCCTCCATCCAATGAAACTGTCAGCGGGGACAGAGGAGATAAGAAGAGGAACTTGTGCGCATCTGCGCAGTGCAAGGAGAAAGCCACAGCGGTGCGCGCCTAGAAGAATAAGCATGCGCAAAAACCCGCAAGATGACATCGAAAGAAGACGCGAGTTGGCGTGCACTGCGGGACCGAAGCACAGGTAAGCTGCCTGACAATATTACAATGTATAGGTTCTTTGTGTCTGTGTTACATTTCAGTTGTCATATAGACCTCCCAAGTCTGTCTTTCGTTTCACTCTTTATTTTTCAGTAATATATTACATGTTTAAAAAGTCGAAATGTTCACTCTAATTGAGGCCAAGAGAGTTGCATAAAAAAAGAGCAATGAGTATAACCTCCTTAGTGCATCTTATTGAAGGGAGGATCCTGAAATAAGCTGCTAATCTGAACTAAACACATTACAGATGAGCTCATCAGCTCAAATCTAATTATTATGTGCCAGGCCTGGCTTAATTGCTTGTCCTTGACATAAATAATGTCTGCCATAAGCCTATTACCCTATGTAAGCCTATTATTGCAGTAATAGCTGTGCTGTCAAAAGCACAAAACGGAAACGGACGAAGAGAGGAAAATAATGGGATGCAATTAACAGGCAAACAGGGACAAGCAGCTTTCTAATCGTTACATAGGATACACAGGTCTGATTTGGTGTTTCACTTTGGAAAGCACTAGTCTTCGGGTAGATCAGACAGATATAGCAATGAAAGAACATGATGGATTCTGGGCATAGAAAGGAATATGAGCACTGGGGACGTTTAGAAAGGGGTATTGGTTAAAGAAATAATGAAAGAAAAAATATCAAGGCTGGCATACTGTAAGAAGGTAAAGAAAACAGGTAATAAGAAGTCCAATTCCTGGACTTCATTTCAAAGACCTGTATAATGTATGCTTCAGTATGCTGCATAATATCTTGGGTTTTAAAAGGGAACATATGCAACAGTCTGACGCGATATAGATAATGAAAATCCGCACAATTTGCACTGCTAAATGCCTGTTAATCACACTATTTGGTTTCTTTGACAACGGAAATTTCTGACTATGACCACTACAGGGCTTTGAGAGCTAGTGTGAAATTCTTACAGGGAATATGTATGTTGGCCAGCAGGTGGTAAGGCCTTTTCAGCTGCTTACTGAAGAACGGAAGCCTACAACATGCAAAATTCATCTTTCCTCTTATCATGGCTGGTAAAATTCTTCTTTCCATGGATATATCTGTTGTATTCAATTAATTCAACTGGACTTGAAGTTTAGTTCTTGAAGACATTTCACTAGTCATCCGACTGGCTTTCTCAATTCAGAGAGGTGGGAACATCCCCACTAGCACAGAGGTGAAAGCTAAAGAAATGAAACATCTCAGAGGAGCCCTTAAAACTTGTGGATATCCAGACTGGGCCTTTGTCAAAAGAAGTAGAAGGAAAGAAAATAACAGGTATACCAACAGTAAAAAGGGAAAAGCAAGACAGGAGAAAGAACATGGTCATCCCATATGTAGCAGGGGTCTCCGAGAAATTAAGAAGAATTTTCAAAAAACTGTATCCCTGTCTGCTTTAAACCAAACAACACACTGAGGCAGCAATTGGTACATCAGCAGTTGGTACATCCATGACCTGGATGAATGAGAACCATCACAAGCATCTTTCCATGGATAAATGACTAATGAGACTGGTTATTTCTAAACTATAAGAAAAGCTGTTTACTGGTACAGCATGGTCGTATGGCTGGATTCACTGTACAAGGATGGTATGGGTGGGTAGGTGCACTTTACAGGAATGTTTGGGTGGATGCATTGTACATTGACGGTATGGGTGGGTAGATGCATTTTAGAGGGATGGTATGGGTGGATACACTGTACTGGGTAGGGTTGGTAGCACTATGCAGGGATGGTATGAGTGGGTGCACTGAAAATGGATGGTATGGGTGACTGGGAGCACTGTATGAGTGGGTACAGTGTACAGGAGAGAATGAATGAGTGGCTTAGCTTGTATTATAATAATTATAAAATTTTATAATGTGTCTTTCTCATATGCATATTCATATTGTTAAGACAGTTAAAGAGGAACTGTGGTTTCCAAACAAGTTGAGTTTAAATTAAAGACCAGTTTCCTACCTTTATAACGAGCCATCGGCCACCTCTCTGCGTGCTCCACAGCCCAGGTTATAAAGAAATTACTGCCCAAAAAGTTAATGGGTGGGAGGCTGACATGTGACATTCCTAAGGCTTCTCATGCACAGTGTTGAGCACAGCCTCAGACTACCTCAGTGTGTGAGGGAGACAGGAAGTCCCTCCTCCTCTCTGCTGTGTGAAGTCCTGACAGAAAAGGTAAGGGAATCTACAGCTCTTCTTTCCCACTATGTGAAAACAGCCTTTTCAGTCAGAGTTCTCAATCTGCCTGAAAAGGCTGTTTCCACAGAGTTTTCTGAAGGGGGGGCTGAGTGGCCCACGGCACCTGTGAGTGGATGGGGCTTATGCACACGCGAGTGGGCAGGGCTTATGTACCCATGAGTGGGCAGGGCTTATGGTTTGCGAGTGGGTGGGGCTTAGGCACCCACGGGTGGGCATGGCTTAGGTAACCATGAGTGGGCGGGCTTAGGCACCCACGAGTGGGCAGGCCACAATTTTCAGGATTTTTACCTCAATCGGTTTAGACTTATTTTACAGAAGTAAACCCCCCAGTAAATAAGGAATATTATACATTGGGTTTTTTTCAGCACAAAGTGTACTATAACAAGGTAAAAGTATTTTGTAACTTTTCTGAAGATTTTACTGGATTTATGGGTGAAATATGTAAAAATAAAATGTAAAATTTTCAAATTTTCATGGATTTTTCTAATTTGTATTTATAGTTATCTTATGGTTAGGCACAAAAATCTTACTGTTTCTAAAAGCTCAGATACTACCTGATACTTTTCCTGTACAGGAGACCCCCCCCCCCTCCCCCAAAACTAAATCTGCACTTTCAAGAATATTATACCAAATTGAAATGTATAACCACTACTGACGGTTAATATAGAATATCTACCAAATTAACTAAAATATCCCCACAAGTGAGAGATTTTTAGAAGCTACATACCTACAGGATTTTATGAGTGAGGTAAGTCTTGATCAAAATGCAAATACCTGGGCGCAGCTCTTCATCCGATTGTAAGTTATTTTCTCATATATTCCTTTTTTTACTCTGTAAAATCAGAGACAAAATAAAATGTGAATTTCAACTAAAAACTGTAAAGGAGAGTTCAAAAGCATCTCAAATATGAAAGCCTAACCCCTTCTGAAAAAAACGGTATGCCACATTCATGGGTGTATTCAGAGACATTGCGACCAACTCACCCAAAGGGGGAACAATGTCAAATGGCAGTAACAGCAAAAAAAATTATCCAGCTCTGTATTTGAACAGACTACAGTTTTTCCCAGAAAACACCCCCTAACTCAGAAATACCCCCAATATTCCTGGAATCTACACACCTTCAGCTACGTAATGCTATAGTTCATTCATTCATACCATCAATGGCGTGGGCGAAATTCCGAATTGGAACAGTCTGCAGTTTTTCCCACAAACATTCCCCTTACTCAGAAATACTCCCCACAAACTATATATTCCTGGAATTTACACAACATCAGCTATGTAGCACTGTAGTTTGTTCATTCATACCATCAATGGTGTGGGCGCAGTTCTATGCAGATTTTCTGAAAAAATCAACAAAAAACAAATTTAAAAGGTAGAAATCATGCCAAAACCCCATGGAATGTAAAAAAAGCTACCAAATATCAATCTCTCAAATGTCCTGAATCAAACGGTATGCCATATGCATGGTTACACACACGGGCGTGGAATGGACTAGCCACAAAGTAAGACAATGCACAGTGACCCAATTACAGCAACTTTTTAGATTTGTCACAATATTAGAAATACTCCCCCAAACTATATATTCTTGAAATCTACAGACCTTCAGCTACGCAATGGTGCCATTCTTTCATTCATACCACTGTCAATGGTATGGGGCCAGTTCTTTGTAGAATTTTGCACGATTTTATGAAAAAATATACAAAAAAAATGTTTTAAAGTAAAAAGGCAAATTTCCATGTTTCATGTTCATGTTAAGAAAATATATCACTCTACCAAATGTCCTGAATAAAACAGTATGCCATATGTAGTGTTACACATGGAGGTGGAAGCTACTGGTCACAAAGTGAGCCAATGCGCAGTGGCCCAATTACAGCAACTTTTCAGATTTTTCAAACTAAATGACCCTCTTACTCAAAAATACCCCTCAAAACTATATATTCTCAGAATCTACACACCTTCAGCTAAGTAATAGCGCTACTTTTTTATTCATACCATCAATGGTATGTGCGCAGATATTTGTATAATTTCACACTTTTAGCAGATTTTTATTAAAAAAAAAGGAAAAACAAGTTTCAAAGTTTAAAATCATGCCAAAACCCCAACTAGTGAAAAAAATCACTATCATTTTCAAATATCAGTCTCCCAAATGTCCTGAGTCAAATGGTATGGTGTGGGTGCATGCAGAGACATGGCCACCAGCTAACTCAAATGGGAACAATGCACAAGTGCAATTAACCAAAAAAAAAAACCCCAAAGTGCTCTGTATTTTGGACAGCCTACTCTCTTTCAAAGGAAACAGCCCTGAAACTTGTATAAACCCCCCACAAACTATATATTTTTGGAATGTACACATCTTCAGCTACGGAACAGTGCCATGCTTTCAGACATACATGAAAAATCTCAGTCGCAGTAATCCATATAACGCCGTGCTTTTAGAAGATTTCATGGAAAAATAAAATAAGAAGATTCAAAGGAGGAAATAATACCTAAACCCACTTGCCAAGTAAAATAACACACTAAATGTCAATCTCCTGAATAAAACAGTATGTTGTGTGCATCCATATGTGTGGATGCACACAGAGATGTGGGCTCCAACTGGCTCAAATGGGACGCATGCACAAGTGCAATTACAAGAAAAAATCGAAGTGCTTTATAATTTGAAATCCACTGCAATGTGAGCCATTCGTTTCTTCTTCGAAACAGCTCACACTGTTTAAATGGCACACGGGGTAGGTGAAGAAACAATCATGTAAAGTTCATAAGTAGGCACACTCACTTAAGTCTTCAAGAAATATTCATTTATTCTAGTGCTGAAAAACAAAAATGCCAAATATACACACAACGTTTCGGGGGGTTTAGCCCCCTTGGGAAGGGGCTAAACCCCCGAAACGTTGTGTGTATATTTGGCGTTTTTGTTTTTCAGCACTAGAATAAATTAATATTTCTTGAAGACTTAAGTGATGTGCCTACTTATGAACTTTACATGATTGAATATACTCACCTGCAGTGGCACAGGTAATTAGTAGTGCACCTCAGAGTTCTGCCTGTCAGGATCATTGCACATGTTTGGAAACTAGGTGAAGAAACAACACTGCACATTACCAGCATTACATACTAAAGGCATATGGCATTTTTTTTTGTTCTTGTGCCTTCCTTTGAACTAACTGCTGGGCTGGAAATGTGGGTATTGCTGAGTAGGTTGGATTAGACGGTCATTTGTCTTTATTTAGCCTTAAATACTATACTATGCAGTACTTTGTAAAGCAAATACAGAACATTTCATTGCGCTTATTGAGGAAAAGGACATTATACACCTTGTTTATGAGGTTTAGGAAATAAAGACTTGAAAGTTTTCACTTAATCAGTGTGCATCTCTTGCAGCAACATTCAGCTAATGGCATAAAATAAATGTGGTAAAAGTAGCGAAGGACAGCACTGTACTGGATTTGTGCAGAGGTCACTGCTGGCACGAAGGTAAAAAAGAGGGACCTGAAAGTATCATGTTAAAGGTATGTTAATGAACTCTAGAGAAGAAGAGGGACATTTAATGGATAGCAAAGGAAAGTCATATTGGACATGGTGGATTGATGGTTAGCACTGACATCTTGCAGCCAGTCCAAATTCTACCCTTGGCTACATCGGCAAGGGTTCTGTTATGTTCCCTGTATGCCTTTTCCTTTGGTTTTTCGACAATTATAAAGTCAGGCTAATAAGTCATGAAGGTGGATTGTGGGAGCTGACCCCTAGTACTCACAGGTTGTTTTCATAAATCACCCAATGGCCACAGTAAAGGGAGAGGTGAGACAAAGCTTGTTGTATGTTTGTGAATGTGTTCTGTCTATTGGGACAATGTTGTCTGGAGACTTTTGTTCCTCTTTTAACACTATATGTAAGGGAGATAAACTTGGGATAAATGGATGGGCGGTGTAGCACAGGAGGAGGGAGAGTAACTTTTTAAAACAGATCATTAGTTTTCACTAATTAATTCATTTTACAAGCTATGTCAAAATTCCATACCTCCCAACCTCCTCTAGGAAGGGAGGTAGGACATGGCCAGGGCCTGCCAGTGCACACATAATTCTTCCCTCTTCACAGACCACCTGAGAAGTCCAAGACAGCAGGACAGGCTCCTAAAAATGTGACTGTTTAAACTCGGGACAGTTGGGGGTCCTAAAAATACTGAATAAAATATTGAAAATTAAATAAAACATTTTGTTTGACCTACACAACATATTTCATTTAAACAGATTTAGTTGAACTTTCCCTTTAAATGAACATATTGTTAACATTACAGCTTATTGTTTTCATTTCAAAATGAAAACAATTAAAAATCTAGTGCTCTCCTGTTTTAATGGCCAAATCACGTCATTACATTAAAGTAGCAGCAGCAAAACACTTCCAGAAACACAAACAGACACTTTAAATAAATACTGATTAAATAATTATCTGTGACTGAATGAGGTTAAACACTTATAGTCATAAGTTTGATGAAATAGAATAGATAGAAGCTTTTACATGCATGAATGAATCTCTAAGGTGCATGAAAAAGAAAATTCATAATAAATTAACTGAAGTGTTCTTATTTAAAAACATACATACATGGTCCTGGCCACTGCCCAGGCCTTTCAAGCCACAAATAGTTTTCTTATATTATAGATAATAGCACCACCTCCTGGTCATACATGGTAATTTTAAAAACATACAGTAATGTAAGAACACAGGACCATATTTATAAAGCCGCGGTATCGCTTTTGAGCAATATCGCGCCTTTAATGATCATTATGGTGATCATTAATTTACAATAACAATCTTAGATCTACGACCGAAATCTTAGATTAACGATTGCCCATAGAATACCATTGTGATATTTTATTTTAAATGTATGACTGCAGCGGTATTGCGAACTTGCGACACCGCCTGTTTTAAAATATGGCCAATACACTCAGAACTTGTTCGAGGAGCAACTCTTATCTACTGACCTGATGACATATTCTACAGATCTATAGACAGACAGATAAATAGAAATATCCCTTTTCTTTCGGTTCCTAACTAGAGATCCAGTTTCAAAACAAACTGTTGAAAATCATGTTCACAAAGGAGAAAATTGCAGTTGAAATTTCAAAAAGCTAGGTTTTAATTGGGTTTGAAGCAGATTTTCGGCGAAAATTGTGGAACAAAACTCACCAGGGGCCATATTTTTAAGGGCATGGTGTCATTACGATCATGGTCATACAATTACGATCTCAATTCATAGCGAATGGTGTTAAACGCCAGCAAAGATTTCATCCTAAAAAGCCGTTATCGGCTCAGTACATTTGTTGCGGCAGTTGCACAACTAAGTTTTTACAACCGCTGTTATTTGTGTCTTAAAGCTGCGTTAATCCTTGGTACAGCGGTTAACATTTTAAGACACAAATACTCGATAACGCCTCTTGGTACATAGCCTCATAAGTGTTCTTTAAATTCCTTTCTGCCTTTCTCTTGGTTTTCAGCTTCTCTGTTCTACTACTGTTTTTCATCTTGTGATTACACGTTGTCTTAAGAATGCACTAGAAATGCATAGAAATCCATGCGGACTATAGAAAACAGTATTTAAATGTAGATTAATCAAGAGCATTCTTCATATTCATTTTTTTTTTTTATCAACGGTTTGTCAGAGTGTGGCAAAGAGTCACCTCTTAGCAAATACTGCTGCCCATTTATTCTGATTGCTGTAATTCTTTTGACTTTCATTTTTAGCTTGCGCTATGTTTTTATAAGAACTTCCTTATCGGCTTTGTGTAATTTGTCTCGATTGTACAATAGGCAAATCAAAACTGTAAAAATAATTTTTATTCAGGCCAACCAAGGTCGCAAGCTTGTCATAATCATTTTGTTAAATTGTACTGCATGAGTTCAGCATCTAAGATAAAAAGAAAAACAATAAGTTTGCCTTTAAATCTTTATACTTTACATGCATCAAAATGTAACAATGTGCCAACCACAGACTACCACTTTTCTTCATTGAAGACCCAATATGTACTGCAGTGCTGTGCAATTGAAGATAATACAATATGAAGATAACAACGTTTTATAGATTTTGCCATGAGTATGTGTATTTTTGGCTATGTGTAAATACAGTGGATATAAAATCTCTACATACCCTATAAAAGTTCAGGGTTTTGTATAATAAAAAAAGAACAAAGGCAAGAAGTTAAAAAGGAAATTAAAAAACATTTATTTTTGAAATGTTCAGGAAAAATAGTTCATTAATGTATGGGCACCATAAATGCCCTTAAGCTAGTTTACAAACTTGTATTACTGCATTGTATCCTGTTATAGTTCCACAAGACCAAACACCAAGTATATTTTGTACATGTACATGCTCTGTACTATATGTAACATTATATAACACTATTACTAAATATAGTTACGTATGGGCAGAGACATATTTAGTCAACCCAAATAAGTTTTTGTGGGATCCAAACATATTTAGTCAACAACAAAAAAATACAATTTGGTGAAAAACTATTTTAGTTGACCAAAGAAATTCTGTGGTAGGAAAACATACATAGTCAATAAAACCAAAACTTTGGTGACAGAACTATATTTAGCCAAACAAAATAAATTCTGTGACAACAAAACATACATTTATTCAACAAAAAACAAGATTTTGGTTGGAAAACTATATTAAGTTAACCAAAATAAATTTGGTGGTTACAAAACAAATAGTCACAAAAAAACATATTTCCAAAATTTGTATTTTCATGACCAAAATCTATTTTGGTGAACAAAATGTACAGTGGATTGAAACAGAATATTTTTTGTATACAAAAATGGTTAAGAGTAACATCATGTCGGCAAAAAATACATCTTGTAGCATAAGTGTTTGGCTATGTGTAAATACAGTGGATATAAATATACTTTTTGTCTTAAAAATGCAATTTTGTGCACAAGATTTATGATTGCCAAATGGTATGTTAAAGGGTAGTCCACCTTATTCTATTTTTAATATTGCCTTCCCCCTGGCCCCCAGCCCCAACCGCATGGTTTTTATTTTAGAAAGCCCCCCAAACTTTTACTTACCTCCCCTCTTTCCTTCGCCGCGCTGCCGGCCCTCTGCTTGCGAGAATGCAAGCAGAGGGGGGGACCGGCAGTCACGTCTGTGATTGGCTGAGCGGCAGCACTCACGGACACGGCTGCCGATCATTCAGTGCAGTGGAGGAAAGAAGAGAGGTAAGTAAGAGTTTGGGGAGTTTCTAAAAATAAAAACCTGCGGTTGGGGCTGGGAGACATGGGGGAATACTGTATTAAAGGGGTTTTATGCTAGGGGGAGGGATAGTAGAACGGGAGGGAGAGGGAGGGAGGGGGAGAAGGGCTGCAGTACGCCTGCCAAAATTCTCCCGGAGGCCAGGTAGGAGGCAGGGTCCTATATGGACTCGCTACTCCTGGTGGGCAGTTTTTGGGACTTGGGGGGGGACTACAGGAGAACCCTATGGAGCTGGGATGTGAGGTAAGGATTACACTACACTACATGATGGGGCCAGTAGTTGGGGGGATTACTGTTTTGGGGGTGGACATGCCCTTTAAAGGATAAGTACACTCAAAAAAACAATGAAGTATGCCTAACTTACCTTGTGCCTTTTTTTTTTCTAGGTGCCTTCAGAGCCTTAAGCTAGGTACACACATAAAATATTTGGTCGCGATCATTATGCGTTCGTATCATTGACAGTGCATCCAACGACAGTATCAATCATGGTTTGTTGTACACACAGTAGCAACCAAAACAACAAACAATATTGTTGTTTATGTATTGCGACTGCGTGATTTCAGATACTTATGAATAATGACGTAAACCGGAAACGAACTAACGAACGGAAACACGTATTACTTTGAGTAACGAACGTATAAAATAAGGAAGTTACGAACATATGTAAACGTGCGGGCCACGAACGTGTTTGTATACTTTTTGTTGTGATCCCAAATATACCTATTTTGTTTCCAGAAAAGAAAAAGCGAGGATGCAATTGCTATTGCTTTGGTGTGTGCACTAGCAAAGAAAAGAAACTAAAGAAAAGGTCATGGACAAAACAATGGCTGCTACAGAGAGAAAAGCTTTCTCACATCTCTCTTGTGAGAGAGTTGAAAGATAGTTCTCCTAATGATTTTAAAAACTATCTGCGTATGTCAGAACTGTGCCTTAGTAAAGTGCTGGCCATCTTGTGTTATCTCTGCAGTCAGGTAAGCTCCTCCCACCGAGAATTGGTGGACCTCGTTCCAGGCTTGGGTCCAATAAATCATGTAGCAGTTACCTCCATGCTTGCGCGCGACGTGACATCAGGGCGTGCCTGGAGTCATGTGCACCTGACGTCATCATGGCACACGCTAGTAACAGTGCGCGCAGGACTCCGACGTCATGACGCGGGCAACGTGACGCTAGCACGTGCACAGAGCTGTACACACGTAACGTCATCATGCCGCGCTTGCTTGTAACAGTGCGCGCGGCGTGATGATGTGCACTCGCTGACGTCACATTGCAAATCTCAGAGGGGCGGAGCTACAAATCCAACTATCCAGATTCAAGATGTCAGAAACTTTGAAGCTGCAAAGCTAGGCTCTGGAGGGGCAAAGGGAAAAAATGGCAACAGTATTTTTAAAGCTGCAGCTTCCAAATGAACATAACCTTATTTTATGGCATACTTAAGAGAGTCATTACGTGTAAACCTTTATATCTGAATAGATAAAAGGGAAAGTAAACAATTTACCATTTTTTTTTCATTTTTTTTAAAATAAAGTTAAAAGGGAAAGTTTGCTATTTACCATTTTTATTGCCATTTACCATTACCATTACCAAACATAAATCTCAGTGCACAAATTAAGACAAAAAGTATGCTTGTTTTTCCTTAGCAGATTTTGTGTACTAAAACTACTTATGCAACAAATCTTAAAAAAAAGGGATACCTCTGAAGTCCATACGTACGTTATTTATCTAATCTGTGTCCCCCGATTGAGCCCGTAAGGTGCCAGGGCCATGGGGTAGACACCGATTAGAAGACTGCAAGCACCTTTATAGCTGTAAGAAAGAAACATTTTATGGCTTTTACTTAATGTGTGTTTCTTATTTGAGATATTAATCAATGAACTGATTGCTTGATACTGACACCGTACAGCTTCAATCATCGAACCATGTGTATGCTCACACCCTTGCCGCGGGGGGTGAGGGTGGACTACAGCCCTCATCACGCGGGGGCGACTGCAGGGTGGCGTAACCCCGCCCGCCCCCCTCCCTGTCGCGGCAGATGTGACCACCTGCCGCAACCCCTTCTCAGCAGCCCCTCCCCGCCCCCGCCGTGAAGGGATTTCAACTTCCTTCGCGGCGATATTGTACTTAGCGTATTGAAGAAAGAGGACATTGCCCAGGGGCTCTTTTAAGAGCCAACGGGTGTCCCGGTTCAAGCTGCGGGATCCCCAACAAGGGCACTTATCAGTGCCGCAAGGGCCCTTACAAGGGCCGGGGAGGGGGGTCCCAGTTCGAGCTGCAGGACCTCCTAAGCCCCAAAGGGCACTTCTAAGTGCCGCAAGGGCCCTGATAGGGCCAGGGAGGGGTGGTCCCGGTTCGAGCTGTAGGACCCCCCTAAGCCCCAAAAGGCACTTGTCAGTGGCCCTGCCGGAGGGTCTTAGCACATTGAAGAAAGAGGACATTGCCCAAGGGCTCTATTAAGAGCCAACGGGTGTCCCGGTTTGAGCTGCGGGATCCCCAACAAGGGCACTTATCAGTGCCACAAGGGCCCTTACAAGGGCCGGGGAGGGGGCTCCCAGTTCGAGCTGCGGGACCTCCTAAGCCCCAAAGGGCACTTCTAAGTGCCGCAAGGGCCCTGATAGGGGAGGGTGGGTCCCAGTTCGAGCTGCGGGACCCCCCTAAGCCCCAAATGGCACTTGTCAGTGCCCCCACCGGAGGGTCCCTCCACCCCATGTTTTCTGTCTCCCCATGTGTTTGGTTCACTGTGTATTCTATGGGACTAAATAAATGCTAAGTTTTAATATACTTACCTCTGCTTGGAGCTTGCATTGTTTTCAGTTATAGATTTATTTTGGAGGTTGGTCTGGATTTGTACATACGGATCTTGCCGGGGCCGCGAGGTTGGGAAACAGACGTCACATGGTTGAAGCTCCCCACAGTAAGTGTGATTTGATTTAAAACTTAATGCAATCTCCTATAAAGGTATTAATTATTTTATGTACTAAATATATTTTAAAAAAATAAAACTTCTCAATGGAGTTGTCCACTAGTATTTTATTATTCTTCGCAAGTTAGGGGTCATGCTAGCTGCATGCCTAAATAGATAGTAAATTGCAAGCAAGTTGTGTCCTAGTTCTGACCGCTCAGAAAACATTCCACTTTTCTATTTGGAAACTGATGAAAGGTAAGTTGGATGTGTGTGGAAACACAACCTGTCTGTTATGTCTAATGTAATCTTATAAATGTGCTCTTGATGCTACGTTACCTTTGATTGGTGTAGATGTCACACAGTTCTATTAACAAGTAACAGCATAAATAATTAGGTCACTCCTGATTTCAATATTGTTTACCGTATATTATTTCTTATGCATTTTAGTTTTTTAAAAATCCTCTAGGGTTTCCCTGTGCTGTTACTAAATGTAAATTGTGCTCATTTTATAGAAATCTATTTAACTTATATTGTGTAAATGTGTGGAATGAAATGACCCTGTCTAGACTTCAATTCATTCTAATTCTTCTTTACTCAAAAGACCTTCAGGCAAGATCGACTTACTGAAATTACACATCAATGTTATTAGACTTAGTTTAGTGGGACTCAGATGGATAGATTTACATTGAACTATAAGGAACATACTGCTGCACAGTATAAAATAAAAATAATACAATTCAGCTATGACCATGCTTTGGAATGACAGGGTTAACAGATACCTTAATTTTGTAAAAAGTCTAACTGGCAAAATGTCCTAGTTATTGATAGTGCGCTATATGTGCAAGGTCCAAGAGTAGGGAAGAGCTATGTACTGAGCGTGATATTTGCAGCAGACAATTTTATTTGTGATATAATGCTAGAAGAAATGACTCTGTCTTTGTGGAAGGATTAAAACCATTTCATGTACCGTATATACTCGAGTATAACCGAGTTTTTCAGGCTGTAAAACCAGCCTGAAAACTTGGACTCGGTTTATACTTGAGTCACTAAGTTGAAGGTACCTGTAAGCGTCCTCTCCATTCCGGCAGCAGCGTCCTCTCCATTCCGGCAGCCGCACGATCAGCCCGGTGCCAATCAGTGACGTTAGCCGGCGCGCCAGTACAGGGAATGAGCGCGCGGATGCCGGAATGGAGAGGACGCTGCTGGGAATGGAGAGGACGCTGCTGCCGGAATGGAGAAGCACTTACCTTCAATGCCAGCAACAGAAACCCTTGGATGGAGGAGAGCCCACAGCTCCTGGATGAAGGAGAGCCCACAGGTACAAACTGAACTGGGTGGGAGGGTGAGAGTGGCATTCAAGATGTTTGGAAACTACAACTCCCAGCATGCTTTATTAGCTGGGAGTTCTAGTTTCCAAACATCTTGAATGCCAAGTGAGGGTGGCATTCAAGATGTTTGGAAACTACACCTCCCAGCTAATAAAGCATGCTGGGAGTTGTAGTTTCCAAACATCTTGAATGCCAAGTGAGTGTGGCATTCAAGATGTTTGGAAACTACAACTCCCAGCATGCTTTATTAGCTGGGAGTTGTAGTTTCCAAACATCTTGAATGCCAAGTTACTACCCTCGGTTTATACTCGAGTCAACAACTTTTATTAGATTTTTTAGGTAAAATTGGGTACCTCGGTTTATACTCGGGTCGGTTTATATGACAATCCTGACCAAATTTAAAGGGGATCTGAGAACTGTCAGTAAATGCCACGACCAAGATAGTGTTTAATACATTTATCAGGGATGAGAATCAATAGTTCTCATTTAGGTTTGCAACAGTCAGGGGAAAAGAGCAATTGTTATGTCAGAAGGAAATTCCTCCCTTAATATCACCTGCTCTCAGCAAATGCATGTTGTTAAATCGCCCATTTTAGAGCAAAAAAATGGATGTCGTGGAATGCAGTTGACAATAGAAAGTAAATTTACTATAGCAGTTTTTATACTCAACCAAATTACAGGACATGAAAAACCTTACAGGCTTGTGGGTATATTTGCGATAAAGTAGGTCGGTCTAACAAAGGTGCCACATATTACTATAGGAGAACTTGAACCTAAAAACACGCAGGTGCATCCATTTTTATATCTCAGCAAAGATGTGGGGTAAAATCCTTCATAAATCCCGGCAGGTACTGCAGACAATTATTAATTACATTTCTATGTGCCAAAGCAGACCTGTCTACAGCCACATCTGTACATCTGTCTGGCCCTGACTGCCCTTGTTGCTACTAGACCTGTATCTCAAAAAAATCTTCCTAAGATTTAAAATATTGATTGATTGACTCAGGACAGTTGATGGATTTATTTTTATTGTTTATTTTTTTTAAACTATAAATATAAACCCTATACCGTTAAGTTTTGTGTAATTTATAAATCTTTTTATACACATCCCCATATGTTAAATCTCTGTTAACAATTTTCCTTTGTATTCTAAAATGTACTGTGAACATGGAGCAAATTGATTCACAGATGTGGCAATTCATCAGATCAACCTATCCTGACCACAACAGATCATTCATTAATCTTCTGTCCAGCAAATCTATTGTCCTGCTCAACCCAGCATAAGGTATAATACACAGAGTTATAGATTGAAATCTTTTATCACTGAGATCCTTTTTATTTATGTGAATAACCTCATCTTTGTGTAAAAAATGAAAGGGGGTAAAAAAAAAAGGGGGGGGGGGCGACACACAACATCTCCATGTTACAGTTCCCACACTCTTTTACCCCTGGATATATTCTCTAGCAACATCATTCTAACAGAATGCAAGTGTTGCTCCTGGTTTGTGAGTTTTTTAAATTTATTTTCCCAAAAAGCTATAATGGGTTACCGTATATACTATGGGGGAGATGTAATATGGTTTGATTGCTATGCTGACCTTTCACGTTCCTATGATGTAGTAATCAGTTTACGTCTGTTAGTAGATTACTGGAGCATGGAAGGTGAGCATAGCGTGGAATGTGCTTCACCTGTGCCTTTATTTATCTTGTGTTAAGTTTTGTGCTAAATAGGAGTGCAAAATGTAGCAAAAATATATATTACTTCTAGTGCACCATGCTATTTTCAAAACATTTTGGAAACTGTGAAGGCACCACACACTCAATAATTGCCCTTTACTATGACGTATTTAAATCCAGAGAACGGACACAGGTATTAAGTGGTGCTTATTTATTATGAAATGAATGTTTTATATTACTAGGCATTTTATATTGTTCTAAGTTAATTCAACCTTAGGCATCCATAGTATAGAGTGTCCATGTATAAATAAAAGTATTTTACTGGTATTGAACAAGTATGTACTGGATGTAGAGGAGGAGATTGAATTGTTACTGGCAAAAAGGGAACTATGGTGGATTTTGGAACTTCAAACTAGATGGCCCAAAGGTTTAAATAAAGACTGGGGAGGTCCCATGCTTTGTATTGATATACCTGACCACCTTCTGTCTTTTATATTTATATATCTGTATTTTTCCCTTAATTTAAGTTACCAGTTGTAAATAAATATCTAATAACTCAAGTATGGTTAACAAGTAACGTTTGGTATAGATTTAAAAATGCTCCCATATGAATGAATGAGAATCAATTACTCAGACTTGTCTCCTTATATTATTGTTAATTATTTATAATACTAAATACATTTTACAGATAAGTAGTTTTTTTATAGTTGTGTACAACATATGAAGTAGATCTTTTATAGCTGTGTATAACATATGATGTATACTTGTACTTTGGTATTTCAATGTAGTTATTTACTATTTAATCTAAGTATTTTCAAACGAACATGTTTTATATTGATGAACTTTTAAAATATATGTATGCAAATGTTTATTGGTATGTGAAAGACAGTTTGCAATACTGCACGTTTCCCACCCCTTTAAATTTTAAATTTGCGCTGATCACGTTAAATTGTGCATTGATCACTTTAAAATATACATAATACTCACCTTTATAAAGTATAGTGGTGGGAGGAGTCGAAATCCCTCTGATGAAGTAACTGTTAGGAGTCACAAAATGCGGGCGTTTACTTTTTACTTACCTCTCTCTCAATCCCCCCATATTCCTCACTCTGTGATGTATCTGATGGTATAATAAAGACACACTGTTGCACGCTGGAAGTGGTCAGTCCGTTCTTTGATGCTGTACTTTACCTAAAGGTTCGTACACACGTGCAATCGTGGGTGCTCGACCCACGATGCATGATGAGTACGAACGGCCATTTTTGACGATAATCGGCCCATGTATGGGCCCTTTATCGGTCAAAACGGCTGCTTGTTCAAGGATCCACCTAGTGGATCGGGCAACGATCCCCGAACGAGTGGCTGCTTCAGCCAATAAAGTGCCCATACATGGGCCAATTATCACCCGAAATTGCACGTGTGTACGAACCTTAAGTGAATTCTGGCTTGGATAGTTATTAAAATGATCTTATCAGCTAATAACAGCTAGCTTTCAGTTATTTACATTCCTACCTTCAGTTAGTTAAGCTGGTGCAATTGTTTTTAAAGGGAACACATGACTAAGTGTTTTACAAAAGGGATATAACCCTTACAGCCAGGTAGGAGCTTGGTGCAGTCACACAGTCTTTATTACCATGAAAAACTCATGATACCACAGATCAATTATTCAGCACAATGGGAATAAAAAATCCTTTTCAGTAAACTATGCAAGAGATAGCAGATCTGTACCTCATTGTGTTTTCTTTGTATTCTCTGCCCCAGAGTTCACAACAATGCATAAATCCCTGCAAACACCAATCTATATTTACAGTAGAAATGAAGGATAATCAAATTCAGAATTCTTGGGTGGCAGCAAAGTTTGTAACCTGCTGTTAGGAACTGTTCACTTGTATCGCTGCTGGATGTCTGGATCTCCACTGCGTCAGTGTTTACTGAAAGGTTGTTAGGTACACAAACCCCGAGCTTCCTCTAACACAATAAACTGGCTCTGTTTCTGCTGGTAGAACCAGCTTTCATTGTCTAAATACCTTTTATTTCTAGCTCCTACAGGAGGGGGGGACCATGGAAACACAACACAGTAACATTGCACTCAGATTTTACACCAGAGAACATGGAGATCCCCTCATTTTCCTGCATCTGCGAGCTCTGCGACTGTGGGTGAGCTGGAAAACAACTATGTTTATAAAGTGTTGATCATATAATGATATTTATGACAGTAAAGTCCTACAATGATTCAAATGCAATGCATACCTTCACCTGTGCTGCTAGCCATACTAGGCACTGGACTATATAGCGCTTACTAAGCCTATAAGTTATTATAATGATTTGGGCAAATATACTGTAAAATGATCAATAATTGTCCTTAATAATTACATAAATGTAATTTGACATTAATCCTTTATGAGTGCAGATACAGGGCACGGGGGGGGGGTGGAGGTGCACAGGTGTTCAGATTAAATCTCTAGAGCAGTTCAAGCATTGTGTTTCTTAATCTGCCAAAATAATTAGATATGACACTTCAGTTTATCCCATCCTTTCCCTTAGATCTTCATCAGAGTGCTACTCACATTGATTTATATACTGAATGGTGACTGAAGGTCCATTCTTTGTTCCTATATACATGTGCTATCAAAGGAAAATTAACTATTAAATTAGTGTGTTTATGCTTGTTTTACTTTTTTCAAAAGAGGATATCAAATAATATTCAAATTTATCTTTGAATGCTGAATGCCTGGAAACATTCCTATGTGCATGACTGTTAATTCAGCAGATAACTTCTTCCTTCGTGTGAACAGTTTTCTTTCTGTGTCAAGCAAAGCTAACGCACAAGATATCTTTTCCTGAGACAAAGCTTCCTGAGTCCTGCATTGGGTCAAATTTCGAGTGAGGGTTGCAGAGCTGTGAGCTTCATGTGACTTTTGAATGGCTTTTGGTGACATTGTGGCTATAAGAGACAGACAGGGAGATTCAATAAATGTTCTTATCGTTAAAATGGTGCTAATTTTGCCCCAACCAATCAGATGTTAGATTTCAAATGTTAAATAAGATCTGATTGCTTGGGGCAAAATTAGCGCCATTTTTAATGATAAGAACTTTTATTGAGTCTCCCTGAGAGTTTTTTGGGATCAGGTTTTGAATCAGATTGTGGATTTTCAGTCTTGCAAATTAGGCGCAGGAGGAGATTCATGGGTAGGATCAGGTACTGATAAGAAATGGTATAATTTATTAGAATTGCTTAGGAATAAGAGGAATATTCTGGCTGACAGAGGGTATGGGACAGAAACAATTAGACAAAATTAATATCAATAAAGCTCCTGGACCTACTGTAAAAGAAATACATCTTCAGAACTTAATAGAGATTAGTCCAGTTTTATCTAGATCACTGTTCTTATCTTTTTAGATTCACTTTTGTTTGGCGATGTGCCTCTGGACTTAAAAAAGCAGATGTAATATTACCGTATATACTAGAATATAAACCGTCCTGAATATAAACCGAGGTACTTATTTTTAACTGATAAACTAGAAAACCTGCTTGACTTGAGTATAAACCAAGGGTTAGAGATAGTTAGATAGTTCCACAGACAGCCCCAAAGAAAGTCCCATACACAGCCCCATAGAAAGTCCCATACACAACCCCATAGAAAGTCCCATACACAGCCCCATAGAAAGTCCCATACATAACCCTTATAGAAAGTCCCATACACAGCCCCATAGAAAGTCCCATACACAGCCCCATAGAAAGTCCAATACACAGCTCCCATACACAGTCCCATAGAAAGTCCCATACACAGCCAATAGAAAGTCCCATACACCGCCCCATAAAAGGCCCATACACAGCCCCATAGAACCAATACACAGCCCCATAGAAAGTCCAATACACAGCCCCATAGAAAGTCCAATACACAGCCCTCATACAGTCCAATACCAGCCCATAAAAGTCCATACACAGCCCTATAAAAGCCCCATACAAAGTCCAATACACAGCCCTATAGAAAGCCCATACCAGCCCCTAGAAAACCCATACACAGCCCTAAAAAGTCCCATACACAGCCCATAGAAATCCAATACACGGCCCTATAGAAGTCCAATACAGAGCCCTATAGAAAGCCCCTACAGAGCCCCATAGAAAGCCATATACACAGCCCCATAAAAATGTCCCATACACAGCCCATAGAAAGTCCAACTCCAGCCCCATAGAAAGTCCAATACACAGCCCATAGAAAATCCATATACACCCATAGAAAGTCCCATACCAGTCCCCATAGAAAGTCCAATACACAGCCCTATAGAAAGCCCCATACAAAGTCCCATACACAGCCCTATACAAAGTCCCATACACAGCCCCATACAAAGTCCCAAACACAGTCCCATAGAAAGTCCCATACACAGAACCACAGAAAGACCCATACACAGCCCCATTGAAAGTCCCATACACAGCACTCTGCCCCATAGAAAGTCCCATATACAGCTTCATAGAAAGTCCCATATACAGCTCATAGAAAGTCCAATACACAGCCCCATACAAAGTCCCTACCCAGTTCCATAGAAAGTCCCATGCACAGCCCCATAAATAGTCCCATACACAGTCCTATGAAAGTCTCATACACAGCCCCATAGAAAGTCCCATACACAGCCCCATACAAAGTCCCATACACAGCCCCATAGAAAGTCCCATACACAGACCCATATAAAGTCCCATACACAGCCCCATAGAAAGTCCCACACACAGTCCCACAGAAAGTCCCATACACAGTCCATAGAAAGTCCCATACACAGCCCCTAGAAGTCCCATACCACCCCATAGAAATCCATACACATCCCCATAGAAAGTCCCATACACTGTCCCATAGAAAGTCCCATACACAGACACGCCCCATACAAAGTCCCATACACAGCCCCATACAAATTCCCCATACACAGCCCCCATATACAAAGTCCCCATCCAGCACCATAGAAGTCCCATAGCACAGCCCCATAGAAAGTCCCATACACGACCCCCCATGAAAGTCCCATACCCAAGCCCCAGGCCCCATGAGTCCCATACACAGCCCCATAAAAGTCCTATACACAGCCCCATAGAAGTCCATACACACCACCACCATAGAAAGTCCCCATACACAGCCCCATAAAATCCTCACATCCCTAGAAAAGTCCCTAATCATCGCCCCATAAAGTCCCATATACAGCCCCAATCTGGATATTTTGGAGGTTGGTCTGGATTTGTACATACGGATCTTGCCGGGGCCGCGAGGTTGGGAAACAGAGTCACATGGTTGAACTCCCCACGTAAGTGTGATTTGATTTAAAACTTAATGCAATCTCCTATAAAGGTATTAATTATTATTGTACTAAATATATTTAAAAAATAAAACTTCTCAATGGAGTTGTCCACTAGTATTTTATTATTCTTCGCAAGTTAGGGGTCATGCTAGCTGCATGCCTAAATAGATAGTAAATTGCAAGCAAGTTGTGTCCTAGTTCTGACCGCTCAGAAACATTCCACTTTTCTATTTGGAACTGATGAAGGTAAGTTGGATGTGTGTGGAAAACCAACCTGTCTGTTATGTCTAATGTAATCTTATAAATGTGCTCTTGATGCTACGTTACCTTGATTGGTGTGTGATGTCACACAGTTCTATTAACAAGTAACAGCTAAATAATTAGGTCACTCCTGATTTCAAATTTTACGTATATTATTCTTATGCATTTTGTTTTTAAAATCCTCTAGGGTTTCCCTGTGCTGTACTAAATGTAATTGTGCTCATTTTATAGAATCATCTATTTAACTTATATTGTGTAAATGTGTGGAATGAAATGACCCTGTCTAGACTTCAATTCATTCTAATTCTTCTTTACTCAAAAGACCTTCAGGCAAGATCGACTTACTGAAATTCACACATCAATGTTATTAGACTTATTTAGTGGGACTCAGATGGAAGATTTACATTGACTATAAGGAACATACTGCTGCACGTATAAAATAATAAAAATAATACAATTCAGCTATGACCATGCTTTGGAATGACAGGGTTAACAGATACCTAATTTGTTAAAAAGTCTAACTGGCAAAAGTCCTAGTTATTGATAGTGCGCTATGTGCAAGGTCCAAGAGTAGGGAAGAGCTATGTACTGAGCGTGTATTGCAGCAGACAATTTTATTTGTGATATAATGCTAGAAGAAATGACTCTGTCTTGTGGAGGATTAAAACCATTCATGTACCGTATATACTCGAGTATAAACCGAGTTTTTCAGGCTGTAAAACCAGCCTGAAAACTTGGACTCGGTTTATACTTGAAGTCACTAAGTGAAGGTCCTGTAAGCGTCCTCTCCATTTCCGGCAGCAGCGTCCTCTCCATTCCGGCAGCCGCACGATCAGCCCGGTGCCAATCAGTGACGTTAGCCGGCGCGCCAGTACAGGGAATGAGCGCGCGGATGCCGGAATGGAGAGGACGCTGCTGCCGGAATGAGGAGGACGCTGCTGCGGAATGAGAAGACACTACCTTCAATGCCAGCAACAGGAAACCCTTGGATGAGGGAGACCCACAGCTCCTGGATGAAGGAGACCCACAGGTACAACTGAACTGGGTGGGAGGGTGAGAGTGGCATTCAAGATGTTTGGAAACTACAACTCCCAGCATGCTTTATTAGCTGGGAGTTCTAGTTTCCAAACATCTTGAATGCCAAGTGAGGGTGGCATTCAAGAGTTTGGAAACTACAACTCCCAGCTAATAAGCATGCTGGAGTTGTAGTTTCCAAACATCTTGAATGCAGTGAGTGTGGATTCAAGATGTGTTGGAAACTACAACTCCCAGAAGTTATTAGCTGGGAGTTGTAGTTTCCAAACATCTTGAATGCCAAGTTACTACCCTCGGTTTATACTCGAGTCAACAACTTTTATTAGTTTTTTAGGTAAAATTGGGTACCTCGGTTTATACTCGGTCGGTTTATATGACAATCCTGACCAAATTTAAAGGGGATCTGAGAACTGTCAGTAAATGCCACGACCAAGATAGTGTTTAATACATTTATCAGGGATGAGAATCATAGGTTCTCATTTAGGTTTGAACAGTCAGAGGGGAAAAGAGCAATTGTTATGTCAGAAGGAAATTCCTCCCTTATATCACCTGCTCTCAGCAAATGCATGTTGTTAAATCGCCCATTTTAGAGCAAAAAAATGGATGTCGTGGAATGCATGAATAGAAAGTAAATTTACTATAGCAGTTTTTATACTCAACCAAATACAGGACATGAAAAACCTTACAGGCTTGTGGGTATATTTGCGATAAGTAGGTCGGTCTAACAAGATGCCACATATTACTATAGGAGAACTTGAACCTAAAAACACGCAGGTGCATCCATTTTTATATCTCAGCAAAGATGTGGGGTAAAATCCTTCAAAATCCCGGCAGGTACTGCAGACAATTATAATTACATTTCTATGTGCCAAAGCAGACCTGTCTACAGCACATCTGTACATCTGTCTGGCCCTGACTGCCCTTGTTGCTACTAGACCTGTATCTCAAAAAAATCTTCCTAAGATTTAAAATATTGATTGATTGACTCAGGACAGTGATGGATTATTTTTATTGTTATTTTTTTTAAACTATAAATATAAACCCTATACCGTTAAGTTTTGTTGTAATTTATAAATCTTTTTATACACATCCCCATATGTTAAATCTCTGTTAACAATTTCCTTTGATTCTAAAATGTACTGTGAACATGGAGCAAATGATTCACAGATGTGGCAATTCATCAGATCAACCTATCCTGACCACAAAGATCATTCATTATCTTCTGTCCAGCAAATCTATTGTCCTGCTCAACCCAGCATAAGGTATAATACACAGAGTTATAGATTGAAATCTTTTATCACTGAGCTTCTTTTTTATGTGAATAACCTCATCTTTGTGTTAAAAATGAAAGGGGGTAAAAAAAAAGGGGGGGGGGGCGACACACCACATCTCCATGTTACGTTCCCACACTCTTTTACCCGGATATATTCTCTAGCAACATCATTCTAACAGAATGCACAAGTGTTGCTCCTGGTTTGTGAGTTTTTTTAAATTTATTTTCCCAAAAAGCTATAATGGTTACCGTATATACTATGGGGGAGATTTAATATGGTTGATTGCTATGCTGACTTTCACGTTCCTATGATGTAGTAATCAGTTTACGTCTGTTAGTAGATTACTGGAGCATGGAGGTGAGCATAGCGTGGAATGTGCTTCACCTGTGCCTTTTTATCTTGTGTTAAGTTTTGTGCTAAATAGGAGTGCAAAATGTAGCAAAAAATAATATACTTCTAGTGCACCATGCTATTTTCAAAACATTTTGGAAACTGTAAGGCACCACACACTCATAATTGCCCTTTACTATGACGTATTTAAATCCAGAAGACGGACACAGGTATTAAGTGGTGCTTATTTATTATGAAATGAATGTTTTATATATACTAGGCATTTATATGTTTCTAAGTTAATTCAACCTTAGGCATCCATAGTATAGAGTGTCCATGTATAAATAAAAGTATTTTACTGGTATTGAACAAGTTGTACTGGATGTAGAGAGGAGATTGAATTGTTACTGGCAAAAGGGAACTATGGTGGATTTTGGAACTTCAAACTAGATGGCCCAAAGGTTTAAATAAGACTGGGGAGGTCCCATGCTTGTATTGATATACCTGACCACCTTCGCTTTTTATATTTATATATCTGTATTTTTCCCTTAATTTAAGTTACCAGTTGGAAATAAATATCTAATAACTCAAGTATGGTTAACAAGTAACGTTTGGTATAGATTTAAAAATGCTCCATATGAATGAATGAGAATCAATTACTCAGACTTGTCTCCTTATATTTATGTTAATATTTATATACTAAATACATTTTACAGATAAGTAGTTTTTTTATAGTTGTGTACAACATATGAAGTAGATCTTTTATAGCTGTGTAAACATATGATGTATACTTGTACTTTGGTATTTCAATGTAGTTATTTACTATTTAATCTAAGTATTTTCAAACGAACTGTTTTATATTGATGAACTTTTAAAATATAGTATGCAAATGTTTTTGGTATGTGAAAGACAGTTGCAATACTGCCGTTTCCCACCCCTTTAAATTTTAAATTTGCGCTGATCAACGTTAAATTGTGCATTGATCACTTTAAAATAACATAATACTCACCTTTATAAAGTATAGTGGTGGGAGGAGTCGAAATCCCTCTGATGAAGAACTGTAGGAGTCACAAATGCGGGCGTTTACTTTTTACTACCTCTCTCTCAATCCCCCCATATTCCTCACTCTGTGATGTATCTGATGGTATAATAAAGACACACTGTTGCACGTTGGAAGTGGTCAGTCCGTTCTTTGATGCTGTACTTACCTAAAGGTTCGTACACACGTGCAATCGTGGGTGCTCGACCCACGATGCATGATGAGTACGAACGGCCATTTTTGACGATAATCGGCCCATGTATGGGCCCTTTATCGGTCAAAACGGCTGCTTGTTCAAGGATCCACCTAGTGGACGGGCAACGATCCCCGAACAGAGTGTGCTGTTCAGCCAATAAGTGCCCATACATGGGCCAATTATCACCCGAAATTGCAGTGTGTACGAACCTTAAGTGATTCTGGCTTGGATAGTTATTAAAATGATCTTATCAGCTAATAACAGCTAGCTTTCAGTTATTTACATTCCACCTCAGTTAGTTAAGCTGGTGCAATTGTTTTTAAAGGGAACACATGACTAAGTGTTTTACAAAAGGGATATAACCCTTACAGCCAGGTAGAGCTTGGTGCAGTCACACAGTCTTTATTACCATGAAAAACTCATGATACCACAGATCAATTATTCACACAATGGGAATAAAAATCCTTTTCAGTAAACTATGCAAGAGAACAGATCTGTACCTCATTGTTGTTTTCTTTGATTCTCTGCCCCAGAGTTCAACAATGCATAAATCCCTGCAAACACCAATCTATTTTACAGTAGAAATGAAGGATAATCAAATTCAGAATTCTTGGGTGGCAGCACAGTTTGTAACCTGCTGTAGGAACTGTTCACTTGTATCGCTGCTGGATGTCTGGATCTCCACTGCGTCAGTGTTTACTGAAAGGTTGTTAGGTACACAAACCCCGAGCTTCCTCTAACACAATAAACTGGCTCTGTTTCTGCTGTGTGTAGAAACCAGCTTTCATTGTCTAAATACCTTTTATTTCTAGCTCCTACAGAGGGGGGGACCATGGAAAACAACACAGTAACATTGCACTCAGATTTTACACCAGAGAACATGGAGATCCCCTCATTTTCCTGCATCTGCGAGCTCTGCGACTGTGGGTGAGCTGGAAAACAACTAGTTTATAAAGTGTTGATCATATAATGATATTTATGACAGTAAAGTCCTACAATGATTCAAATGCAATGCATACCTTCACCTGTGCTGCTAGCCATACTAGGCACGGACTATATAGCGCTTACTAAGCCATAAGTATTATAATGATTGGGCAAATATACTGTAAAATGATCAATATTGTCCTTAATAATTACATAAATGTAATTTGACATTAATCCTTTATGAGGTGCAGATACAGGGCACGGGGGGGGGTGGAGGTGCACAGGTGTTCAGATTAAATCTCTAGAGCAGTTCAAGCATTGTGTTTCTTAATCTGCCAAAATAATTAGATATGACACTTCAGTTTATCCCATCCTTTCCCTTAGATCTTCATCAGAGTGCTACTCACATTGATTATATATGAATGGTGGACTGAAGGTCCATTCTTTGTTCCTATATACATGTGCTATCAAAGGAAAATTAACTATTAAATTAGTGTGTTTATGCTTGTTTACTTTTTTTCAAAAGAGGATATCAAATAATATTCAAATTTATCTTTGAATGCTGAATGCCTGGAACATTCCTATGTGCATGACTGTTAATTCAGCAGATAACTTCTTCCTTCGTGTGAACGTTTTCTTTCTGTGTCAAGCAAAGCTAACGCACAAGATATCTTTTCCTGAGACAAAGCTTCCTGAGTCCTGCATTGGGTCAAATTTCGAGTGAGGGTTGCAGAGCTGTGAGCTTCATGTGACTTTTGAATGGCTTTTGGTGACATTGTGGCTATAAGAGACAGACAGGGAGATTCAATAAATGTTCTTATCGTTAAAATGGTGCTAATTTTGCCCCAACAATCAGATGTTAGATTTCAAATGTTAAATAAGATCTGATTGCTTGGGGCAAAATTAGCGCCATTTTTTAATGATAAGAACTTATTGAGTCTCCCTGAGAGTTTTTTGGGATCAGGTTTTGAATCAGATTGTGGATTTTCAGTTGCAAATTAGGCGCAGAGGAGATTCAGGGTAGGATCAGGTACTGATAAGAAATGGTATAATTTATTAGAATTGCTTAGGATAAGAGGAATATTCTGGCTGACAGAGGGTATGGGACAGAAACAATTAGACAAAATTAATATCAATAAGCTCCTGGACCTACTGTAAAAGAATACATCTTCAGAACTTAATAGAGATTAGTCCAGTTTTATCTAGATCACTGTTCTTATCTTTTTAGATTCACTTTGTTTGGCGATGGCCTCTGGACTTAAAAAAGCAGATGTAATATTACCGTATATACTAGATATAAAACCGTCCTGAATATAAACCGAGGTACTTATTTTTAACTGATAAACTAGAAAACCTGCTTGACTTGAGTATAAACCAAGGTTAGAGATAGTTAGATAGTTCCACAGACAGCCCCAAAGAAAGTTCCCATACACAGCCCCATAGAAAGTCCCATACACAGCCCCATAGAAAGTCCCATACACAGCCCCATAGAAAGTCCCATACATAACCCTTATAGAAAGTCCCATACACAGCCCCATAGAAAGTCCCATACACAGCCCCATAGAAAGTCCAATACACAGCTCCCATACACAGTCCATAGAAAGTCCCATACAAGCCAAATAGAAAGTCCATACACCGCCCCATAAAAGGCCCATACACAGCCCATAGAAAGTCCAATACACAGCCCCATAGAAAGTCCAATACACAAGCCATAAAAGTCCAATACACAGCCCATACAAAGTCAATACAACAGCCCCATACAAAGTCCATACACAGCCCATATAGAAAGCCCCATACAAAGTCCATACACAGCCCTATAGAAAGCCCCATACACAGCCCCATATAAAAGCCCATACACAGCCCATACAAGTCCATACCGCCATGAAAGTCCAATACACGGCCCTATAGAAAGTCCAATACAGAGCCCTATAGAAAGCCCCATACAGAGCCCCATAGAAAGCCCAATACACAGCCCCATAAAAAATGTCCCATACACAGCCCATAGAAAGTCCAATACACAGCCCCATAGAAAGTCCAATACACAGCCCCATAGAAAATCCCATATACAGCCCCATAGAAAGTCCCATACACAGTCCCATAGAAAGTCCAATACACAGCCCTATAGAAAGCCCCATACAAAGTCCCATACACAGCCCTATACAAAGTCCCATACACAGCCCCATACAAAGTCCCATACACAGTCCCATAGAAAGTCCCATACACAGAACCACAGAAAGACCCACACACAGCCCCATTGAAAGTCCCATACACAGCACTCTGCCCCATAGAAAATCCCATATACAGTTCATAGAAAGTCCCATAACAGCTTCATAGAAAGTCCAATACACAGCCCCATACAAAGTTCCATACCCAGTTCCATAGAAAGTCCCATGCACACCCCCATAAATAGTCCCATACACAGTCCGATAGAAAGTCTCATACACAGCCCCATAGAAAGTCCCATACACAGCCGCATACAAAGTCCCATACACAGCCCCATAGAAAGTCCCATACACAGACCCATATAAAGTCCCATACACATCCCCATAGAAGTCCCACACACAGTCCCACAGAAGTCCCATACACAGTCCCATGAAAGTCCCATACACAGCCCCCATAATAGAAAGTTCCCTACACAGCCCCATAGAAAGTCCCATACACAGCCCATAGAAAGTCCCATACACGCCCATAGAAGTCCCATACACAGCCCCATACAAAGTCCCATACACAGCCCCATACAAAGTCCCATACACAGCCCATACAAAGTCCCATACACAGAACCATAGAAAGTCCCATACACAGCCCCATAGAAAGTCCCATACACAGCCCCATTGAAAGTCCCATACAACCAGCCCCATTGAAAGTCCATACACAGCCCCATAAAAAGTCCTATACACAGCCCCATAGAAAGTCTCATACACAGCCCCATAGAAAGTCCCATACACAGCCCCATAGAAAGTTCCATACACAGTCCCATAGAAAGTCATACATCGCCCCATAAAAAGTCCCATATACAGCCCCATAGAAAGTCCCCATACTCTGCCCCATAGAAAGTCCCATACACAGTCCCATAGAAAGTCCCATACATCGCCCCATAGAAAGTCCAACACAGCCCCACCACAGCCCATGAAAGTCCCCATACTCTGCCCCATAGAAAGTCCCATATACAGCTCATAGAAGTCCATATACAGCTTCATAGAAAGTCCAATACACAGCCCCATACAAAAGTCCCATACACAGCCCCATAGAAAGTCCCATACACAGACCCATATAATGTCCCATACACAGCCCCATAGAGAGTCCCACACACAGTCCCACAGAAAGTCCCATACACAGTCCCATAGAAAGTCCCATACACAGCCCCATAGAAACGTCCATACACAGCCCCATAGAAAAGTCCCATACACAGCCCCTAAAGTCCAATACACAGCTCCATAGAAAGTCCATACACAGTCCCATAGAAAGTCCCATACACAGCCCCCCATAAAAGTCCCATACACAGCCCCAAAAAAGTCCCATACACAAGCCCCATAGAAAGTCCAATACACAGCCCCATAGAAAGTCCATACACAGCCATACAAATCCAATACACAGCCCTATAGAAAGCCCCATACAAAGTCCAATACACAACCCTATAGAAAGCCCCATACACAGCCCCATAGAAAGCCCAATACACAGCCCCATAAAAAAGTCCCATACACAGCCCATAGAAAGTCCAATACACAGCCCTATAGAAAGTCCAATACAAAGACCCTATAGAAAAGCCCCATACAGAGCCCCATAGAAAGCCCATACACAGCCCCATAAAAAAGTCCCATACACAGCCCATAGAAAGTCCAATAACAGCCCCATAGAAAGTCCAATACACAAGCCCCTAGAAAATCCCTATAACGCCCCATAGAAAGTCCATACACAGTCCCATAGAAGTCCATACACAGCCCATAGAAAAGCCCATACACAGAACCCATGAAAGTCCTACACAGTCCCATAGAAGTCCCATACACAGCCCCATTGAAAGTCCCAAACACAGCCCTATTGAAAGTCCCATACACAGCCCCATAGAAAGTCCTATACAACAGCCCATAGAACTTCATACACAGCCCCATAGAAAGTCCCCATACCACAGCCCCATAGAAGTTCCATACACAGTCCCATAGAAAGTCCCATACATCGCCCCATAAAAAGTCCCATATACAGCCCCATAGAAAGTCCAACACAGCCCCACACAGCCCCATAGAAAGTTCCCATACTCTGCCCCATAGAAAGTCCCATACACAGCCCCATAGAAAGTCCCATACACAGAACCACAGAAAGACCCATACACAGCCCCATTGAAAGTCCCAACACAGCACTCGCCCCATAGAAAGTCCCATATACACTTCATAGAAAGTCCCATATACAGCTTCATAGAAAGTCCAATACACAGCCCCATACAAAGTTCCATACCCAGTTCCATAGAAAGTCCCATGCACAGCCCCACGAAATAGTCCCATACACAGTCCGATTGAAAAGTCTCCATACACAGCCCCATAGAAAGTCCCATACCCAGCCGCCATACAAAGTCCCATACACAGCCCCATGAAAGTCCCATCACAGACCCTATAAGTCCATACACAGCCCCATAGAGAGTCCCACACACAGTCCCACAGAAAGTCCCATAACAGTCCCATAGAAAGTCCCATACACAGCCCCATAGAAAGTCCCATACACAGCCCCGTAGAAAGTCCAATACACAGCTCCATAGAAAGTCCCATACACAGTCCCATAGAAAGTCCCATACACAGCCCCATAGAAAGTCCCATACACAGCCCCATAAAAAGCCATTACACAGCCCCATAGAAAGTCCAATACACAGCCCCATAGAAAGTCCAATACACATCCCCATAGAAAGTCCAAATACACAGCCCCATACAAAGTCCAATACACAGCCCTATAGAAAGCCCCATACAAAGTCCAATACACAGCCCTATAGAAAGCCCCATACACAGCCCATAGAAAGCCCATAACACAGCCCCATAAAAAGTCCCATACAAGCCCATAGAAAGTCCAATACACAGCCCTATAGAAAGTCCATACAGAAGCCCATAAGAAAGCCCCATACAGAGCCCCATAGAAAGTCCAATACACAGCCCCATAAAAAAGTCCCATACACAGCCCATAGAAAGTCCAACACACAGCCCCATAGAGAGTCCCACACACAGTCCCAGAGAAAGTCCCATACACAGCCCCATAGAAAGTCCCATACACAGCCCCATAGAAAGGCCCATACACAGCCTCATAGAAAGTCCAATACACAGCTCCATAGAAAAGTCCCATACACAGTCCCATAGAAAGTCCCATACACAGCCCCATAGAAAAAGTCCCATACACAAGCCCATTAAAGGCCCATACACAGCCCATAGAAAGTCCAATACACAGCCCCATAGAAAAGTCCAATAACACAGCCCCATAGAAAGTCCAATACAAAGCCCCATAGAAAGTCCATAAACCCCTATAAGCCCCATAAAAGTCCAAACACAGCCCATAGAAAGCCCCATACACAGCCCATAGAAAGTCCATACCAGCCCTATACAAAGTCCAATACAGAGGCCTATAGAAAGCCCCATAAGAGCCCCATAGAAAAAGCACCCAATACACAGCCCCATAAAAAAGTCCCATACACAGCCCATAGAAAGTCCAATACACAGCCCCATAGAAAGTCATACACAGCCCCATAGAAAATCCCATATACAGCCCCATAGAAAGTCATACACAGTCCCATAGAAAGTCCAATACACAGCCCATAGAAAGCCCATACACAAGCCCATACACAGCCCTATACAATGTCCCATAACAAAGCCCCATACAAAAGTCCATACACAGTCCATAGAAAGTCCCATACAAGAAACCACAGAAAGACCCATACACAGCCCCATTGAAAGTCCCATACACAGCACTGCCCCATAGAAAGTCCATATACAGCTTCATAGAAAGTCCCATATACAGCTTTATAGAAGTCCAATACACAGCCCAATACAAAGTTCCATACCCAGTTCCATAGAAAGTCCCATGCACAGCCCCATAAAAAGTCCCACACAGTCATAGAAAGTCTCATACACGCCCCATCCAAGTCCCATACACAGCCGCATACAAAGTCCCATACACAGCCCCATAGAAAGTCCCAAACACAGACCCATATAAAGTCCCATACACAGCCCCATAGAAAGTCCCACACACAGTCCCACAGAAAGTCCCATACACAGTCCCATAGAAAGTCCCATACACAGCCCATAGAAAGTCCCATACACAGCCCCATAGAAAGTCCCATACACAGCCCCATAGAAAGTCCCACACACTGTCCCATCGAAAGTCCCATACACAGCCCCACACAAAGTCCCATACACAGCCCCATACAAAGTCCATACACAGCCCCATAGAAAGTCCCATACACAGAACATAGAAAGTCCCATACACAGCCCATAGAAAGTCCCATACACAGCCCCATTGAAAGTCGCATACACAGCCCCATTGAAAGTCCCATACACAGCCCCATAGAAAGTCCTATACTACACAGCCCCATAGAAAGTCCTCACAGCCCATAGAAAGTCCCATACACAGCGCCCATAGAAAGTTCCATACACAGTGCCATAGAAAGTCCCATACACGCCCCATAAAAAGTCCCATATACAGCCCATAGAAAGTCCAACACTGCCCCACACAGCCCCATAGAAAGTCCCATACTCTGCCCCATAGAAAGTCCATTACAGCTTATAGAAAGTCCATACAAGCCCCATACAAAGTCCCATACACAGCCCCATAGAAAGTCCCACACCAGTCACAGAAGTCCCTACACAGTCCCATAGAAAAGTCCCATACACAGCCCCATAGAAAGTCCCATACACAGCCGCCCATAGAAATCCCATACACAGCCCATAGAAGTCCCCAAAGTCCATCAAGTCCCATAACAGCCCACACAAAGTCCCATACACAGCCCCATACAAAGTCCCATACACACCCATAGAAAGTCCCATACACAGAACCATAGAAAGTGCCTCATACCAGGCCATAGAAAGTCCCATACACAGCCCCATTGAAAAGTCGCATACACAGCCCCATTGAAAGAGTCCCATACACAGCCCCATAGAAAGTCCTATACACAAGCCCCATAGAAAGCTCATACAACAGCCCCATAGAAAGTCCCATACACAGCGCCCAAGAAAGTTCCATCACAGTGCCATAGAAAGTCCCATACATCGCCCACATAAAAGTCCTATACAGCCCATAGAAGTCCACACTGCCCACACAGCCATAGAAAGTCCCATACACAGCCCCATAGAAAGTCCCATACACAGAACCACCAAAAGACCCATTACACAGCCCCATGAAAAGTCCCATACACAGCACCTGCCCATAGAAGTCCCAATACAGCCTCATAGACAGTCCATACACAGCCCCATACAAAGTTCCATACCCAGTTCCATGAAAGTCCCTATCACAGCCCCATAAAAAAGTCCCATACACGTCCATAGAAAAGTCTCATACACAGCCCCATAGAAAGTCCCATACACAGCCGCATACAAAGTCCCATACACAGCCCCATAGAAAGTCCCATACACAGACCCATATAATGTCCCATACACAGCCCCATAGAGAGTCCCACACACAGTCCACAGAAAGTCCCATAGAAAGTCCCATACAAAAAGTCC
Organism: Hymenochirus boettgeri; assembly: GCA_019447015.1. NCBI lineage: Eukaryota > Metazoa > Chordata > Amphibia > Anura > Pipidae > Hymenochirus > Hymenochirus boettgeri. Next base: position 150,885,360 of record CM033475.1, on the reverse strand, counting down.
CATAGAAAGTCCATACACAGTCCCATAAAGTCCCATACCAGTCCATAGAAAGTCCCATACACAGCCCATAGAAAGTCCCATACACAGCCCTATAGAAAGTCCAATACAGAGCCCTATAGAAAGCCCCATACAGAGCCCCATAGAAAGCCCAATACACAGCCCCATAAAAAAGTCCCATACACAGCCCATAGAAAGTCCAATACACAGCCCCATAGAAAGTCCAATACACAGCCCCATAGAAAATCCCTATACAGCCCCATAGAAAGTCTCATACACAGTCCCATAGAGAGTCCAATACACAGCCCTATAGAAAGCCCCATACACAGAACCATAGAAAGTCCCATACACAGTCCCATAGAATGTCCCATACACAGCCCCATTGAAAGTCCCAAACACAGCCCTATTGAAAGTCCCATACACAGCCCCATAGAAAGTCCTATACACAGCCCCATAGAAAATTTCATACACAGCCCCATAGAAAGTCCCATACACAGCCCCATAGAAAGTTCTATACACAGTCCCATAGAAAGTCCCATACATCGCCCCATAAAAAGTCCCATATACAGCCCCATAGAAAGTCCAACACAGCCCCACACAGCCCCATAGAAAGTCCCATACTCTGCCCCATAGAAAGTCCCACAACACATCCCCATCAGCAAGTCCCATACACAGTCCCATAGAAAGTCCCATACACAGAGCCCCATAGAAAGTCCCATACACACCCCCATAGAAAGTTCCCATAACACATGCCCCATAGAAAGTCCCATACACGCCCAAGAACGTCCCATAACAGCCCCATACAAAGTCCCATACACAGCCCCATACAAAGTCCCATACACACCCATACAAAGTCCCATACACAGAACCATAGAAAGGCCCATACAACACCCCATAGAGTCCCATACACACCCCATTGAAAGTCCCATCACAGCCTAATCCCATACCCAGCCCCATAAAAGTCCTAACAACACAGCCCCATAAAGTCTCATACACAGCCCCATAGAAAGTCCCATACACAGCCCCATAGAAAGTCTCCATACACAGTCCCATAGAAAGTCCATACATCGCCCCATAAAAAGTCCCATATACAGCCCATAGAACCCATACTCTGCCCCATAGAAATCCCATACACATCCCATATAAGTCCCATACATCGCCCCATAGAAAGTCCACACAGCCCCACACAGCCCATAAAAGTCCCAACCTTCCCCATAGAAAGTCCCATATACAGCTCATAGAAGTCCCATATACAGCTTCATAGAAGTCCAATACACAGCCCCATACAAAGTCCCATACACAGCCCCAATGAAAGTCCCATACACAGACCCATTAATTTCCCATACACCCCATAGAAGTCCCACACACAGTTCCCACAGAAAGTCCCATACACAGTCCCATAGAAAGTCCCATACACAGCCCCATAAAGTCCCATACACAGTCCCCATAGAAAGTCCATATACCAGCCCCCTAAAAGTCCATACACAGCTCCAATAGAAAGTCCCATATACAACCCATAGAAAGTCCCATACACGCCCATAGAAACCCATACACAGCCCCATAAAAAGTCCCATACCAGCCCCATGAAAGTCCAATACACAGCCCCATAGAAAGTCCAATACACAGCCCCATACAAAGTCCAATACACAGCCCTATAGAAAGCCCATACAGTCCCAATACACAAGCCCTATGAAAGCCCCTAACCAGCCCCATAGAAGCCCAATACAACGCCCATAAAAAGTCCCATACACAAGCCCATAGAAAGTCCAATACACACCCTAATAGAAAGTCCAATACGAGACCCTATAGAAAGCCCCAACGAGACCCCATAGAAAGCCCATACACAGACCCCATAAAAAGTCCCATACACAGCCCATGAAAGTCCAATACACGCCCCATAGAAAGTCCAATACCACAGCCCCATAGAAATCCCTATACAGCCCATAGAAAGCTCATACCACATCCCATAGAAGTCCATACACAGCCCTATAGAAAGCCCCATACACACCATAGAAAGTCCCATACACAGTCCCATAGAAGGTCCCATACACAGCCCCATGAAAGTCCCAAACACGCCCTGAAACCCATACACGTCCCCATAGAAGTCCAATACACAGCCCCATAGAAAATTTCTGCATACACAGCCCCATAGAAAGGTCCATACACAGCCCCATAGACAGTTCTATACACATCCCCATAGAGGTCCCATACATCGCCCCATAAAAGTCCCATATACAAGCCCATAGAAAGTCCAACACAGCCCCACACAGCCCCATAAAAGTCCCATACCTGCCCCATAGAAGTCCCATACACAGCCCCATAGAAAGTCCCATACCAGAACCACAGAAAGACCCCATACCCAGCCCCATTGAAATTCCAACACCAACTCTGCCCCTAGAAAGTCCCATATACAACTTCATAGAAAGTCCCATATACAGCTTCATAAAAGTCCAATACAACCGCCCATACAAGTTCCATACCCAGTTCCATAGAAAGTCCATGCAACAGCCCCATAATAGTCCCCATACACCCATTGAAAGTCTCATACACAGCCCCATAGAAAGTCCCATACACAGCCGCATACAAAGTCCCATACACACCCCAAAAATCCCATACAAACCCTTATAATGTCCCATACACAGCCCATAGAGAGTCCCACACACCAGTCCCACATGAAAGTCCCATACCAGTCCCAGAAAGCCCAACAACAACCCCATAACCCATCAAGCCCCGTAGAAAGTCCATACACAGCTCCATAAAGTCCCATACACAGTCCCATAGAAAGTCCCATACACACCCCATAGAAAATCCCATACACAGCCCCATAAAAGGCCCATACACAGCCCCCATAGAAAGTCCAAACACAGCCCCATAAAATCCAATACACATCCCATAGAAAGTCCAATCCACAGCCCCATACAAAGTCCAATACACAGCCTATAGAAAGCCCCATACAAAGTCCCAATACACAGCCCTATACAAACAGCCCCATATACACACCCCATAGAACGCCCATACACAGCCCCTAAAAGTCCCATACACAGCCCATAGGAAAGTCCAATACAACAGCCCTATAGAAAGGTCCAATACGAGCCCATATAGAAAGCCCCATACAGAGCCCCATAGAAAGCCCAATACACAGCCCCATAAAAAAGTCCCATACCAGCCCATAGAAGTCCAACACACAGCCCTAGAGAGTCCCACCCACACAGTCCCAGAGACAAAAGTCCCATACACAGCCCCATAGAAAGTCCCACACCACACCGCCATAGAAAGTCCCCATACACAGCCTATAGAAGTCCAATACACAGCTCCATAAAAAGTCCCATACACATCCCATAGAAATTCCCATACACAGCCCCATAGAAAGTCCCATACCCAGCCCAGAAAAGGCCCTACACACCCCATAGAAAGTCCAATACACAGCCCCATAGAAAGTCCAATACACAGCCCCATAGAAAGTCCCATACACAGCCCATAGAAAGTCCAATACACAGCCCTATAGAAAGCCCCATACAAAGTCCAATACACAGCCCTATAGAAAGCCCCATACACAGCCCATAGAAAGTCCAATACACCCCTATAACAAGTCCATCCAGAGCCCTATAGAAAGCCCCATACAGAGCCCCCATAGAAAGCCCAATACACAGCCCCATAAAAAAGTCCCATACACAGCCCATAGAAAGTCCAATACACAGCCCCATAGAAAGTCCAATACACAGCCCCATAGAAAATCCCATATACAGCCCCATAGAAAGTCCCATACACAGTCCCATAGAAAGTCCAATACACAGCCCTAAGAAAGCCCCATACAAAGTCCCATACACAGCCCTATACAAAGTCCACTACACAGCCCCATACAAAGTCCCATACACAGTCCCTAGAAAGTCCATACACAAACCACAAAGACCCATACACAGCCCCATTGAAAGTCCCATACACAGCACTCTGCCCCATAGAAAGTCCCATATACAGCTTCATAGAAAGTCCCATATACAGCTTTATCGAAAGTCCAATACACACCCAATACAAAGTTCCATACCCAGTTCCATAGAAAGTCCCATGCACAGCCCCATAAAAAGTCCCATACACAGTCCGATAGAAAGTCTCATACACAGCCCCATAGAAAGTCCCATACACAGCCGCATACAAAGTCCCATACACAGCCCCATAGAAAGTCCCAAACACAGACCCATATAAGTCCATACACGCCCCATAGAAAGTCCCACACACATCCCACAGAATCCCATACACAGCCCCATAGAAAGTCCCATACACAGCCCCATAGAAAGTCCCATACCAGCCCCATAGAAAGTCCCATACACAGCCCCATAGAAAGTCCCACCACACTGTCCCATCGAAAGTCCCATACACAGCCCCACACAAGTCCCATACACAGCCCCATACAAAGTCCCATACACATCCCCAAGAAAGTCCCATACACAGAACCATAGAAAGTCCCATACACAGCCTCATAGAAGCATATACACGCCCCATTGAAAGTCGCATACACAGCCCCATTGAAAGTCCCATACACAGCCCCATAGAAAGTCCTATACACAGCCCCATAGAAAGTCTCATACACAGCCCCATAGAAAGTCCCATACACAGCGCCATAGAAAGTTCCATACACAGTGCCATAGAAATTCCCATACATCGCCCCATAAAAAGTCCCATATACAGCCCCATAGAAAGTCCAACACTGCCCCACACAGCCCCATAGAAAGTCCCATACTCTGCCCCATAGAAAGTCCCATGTACAGCTTTATAGAAAGTCCAATACACAGCCCCATACAAAGTCCCATACACGCCCCATAGAAAGTCCCACACACAGTCCCACAGAAAGTCCCATACCCAGTCCCATAGAAAGTCCCATACCCAGCCCCATAGAAAGTCCATACACAGCCCATAAAATTCCCATACACAGCCCATAGAAAGTCCCACAACACTGTCCATCGAAAGTCCCATACACAGCCCCACACAAAGTCCCATACACAGCCCCCTACAAAGTCCCATACACAGCCCCATAGAAAGTCCCATACACAGAACCATAGAAAGTCCATACACAGCCTCATAGAAAGTCCCATACACACCCCATTGAAAGTCGCATACACAGCCCCATTGAAAGTCCCATACACAGCCCCATAGAAAGTCCTATACACAGCCCCATAGAAAGTCTCATACACAGCCCCATAAATTCCCAAACACAGCGCCATAGAAAGTTCCATACACAGTGCCATAGAAAGTCCCATACATCGCCCCATAAAAAGTCCCATATACAGCCCCATAGAAAGTCCAACACTGCCCCACACAGCCCCATAGAAAGTCCCATACACAGCCCCATAGAAAGTCCCATACACAGAACCACAGAAAGACCCATACACAGCCCCATTGACAGTCCCATACACAGCACTCTGCCCCATAGAAAGTCCCATATACAGCTTCATAGAAGTCCAATACACAGCCCCATACAAAGTTCCATACCCAGTTCCATAAGTCCCATGCACAGCCCCATAAAAAGTCCCATACACAGTCCGATAGAAAGTCTCATACACAGCCCCATAGAAAGTCCCATACCAGCCGCATACAAAGTCCCATACACAGCCCCATAGAAAGTCCCATACACAGACCCATAAATGTCCCATACACAGCCCCATAGAGAGTCCCACACACAGTCCCACAGAAAGTCCCATAGAAAGTCCCATACACAGCCCATAGAAAGTCCCATACACAGCCCATAAGTCCCATACACAGCCCCATAGAAAGTCCCATACACTGTCCCATAGAAAGTCCCATACACAGCCCCATACAAAGTCCCATACCAGCCCTATACAAAGTCCCATACACAGCCCCATACAAAATCCCATACATAGAACCATAGAAAGTCCCATACACAGCCCCATAGAAAGTCCCATACACAGCCCCATTGAAAGTCGCATACCAGCCCCATTGAAAGTCCCATACACAGCCCCATAGAAAGTCCTATACACAGCCCCATAGAAAGTCTCATACACAGCCCCATAGAAAGTCCCATACACAGCCCCATAGAAAGTTCCATACACAGTCCCATAGAAAGTCCCATACATCGCCCCATAAAAGTCCCATATACAGCCCCATAGAAATCAACACAGCCCCATAGAAGTCCCATACCTCGCCCATAAAAGTCCCATACACAAGCCCCATAGAAAGTCCATACACACCCCATAGAAAGTCCCATACACAGTCCCATAGAAAGTCCCATACACAGTCCCATAGAAAGTCCATACACAGCCTCATCCAAGTCCCATACACAGCCCCTAGCCCCATAACAGCCCCATAGAAAGTCCCATACACAGAACATAGAAAGTCCCATACACAGAACCATAGAAAGTCCCATACACAGCCCCATAGAAAGTCCCATACACAGCCCCATAGAAAGTCCCATACACAGTCCCATAGAAAGTCCCATACACTGTCCCATAAGAAGTTACATACACAGCCCCATAGAAAGTCCCATACACAGCCCCATAGAAATTCTAATTTCCCAACACAGCCCCATAAAAAGTCCCATACACAGCCCCATAGTAAGTTCCATACACAGTCCCATAAACTGCCCCATAAAAAGTCCCATGTACAGCCCCATAGAAAGTCCAACACAGCCCTACACAGCCCCATAGAAAGTCCCATACTCTGCCCCATAGAAAGTCCCATGTACAGCTTTATAGAAAGTCCAATACACAGCCCCATACAAAGTTCCATACACAGTTCCATAGAAAGTCCCATACACAGCCTCATACAAAGTCCCATACACAGCCCCATACAAAGTCCCATACACAGCCCCATACAAAGTCACATACACAGCCCCATAGAAAGTCCCATACACAGCCCCATACAAAGTCCCATACACAGTCCCATACAAAGTCTCATACACAGCCCCATACAAAGTCCCATACACAGTCCCATACAAAGTCCCATACACAGAACCATAGAAAGTCCCATACACAGCCCAATAGAAAGTCCCATACACAGCTCCATAGAAAGTCCCATACACAGCCCCATAGAAAGTCTAATACACAGTCCCATAGAAAGTCCCATACACAGCCCCATACAAAGTCCAATACACAGTCCCATAGAAAGTCCCATACACAGCCCCATAGAACGTCCCATACACAGCCCCTCATACAGAGCCCCATACAAAGTCCAATACACAGCCCCATAAAAAGTCCCATACACTGATGTGCCCTACATACCTTTCTGTGCAGCCTGAAAAAATAGATCATTTTTTCTATTTCCCTTGCAGTCTGGGCTGATCTGGGTGAGCAGGACAATTATTGCCTAACCCACTGAAATCAAGAGGATACTGTTACAGAGTACAGTTTTTGTTTTCCCAGGGCTATGTGATTTTGTGCAGCAGCATCCAGATCAGCACAGACCCGACTATAAACCGGAGGGAGACCTTTAGGGTGATTTTAAAGGTAAAAAAATCTCGGTTTATACTCGAGTATATTTGTTAATATTCAAAAAGTGTAGTCCCAGTCTGGTAACTGGGCAGCATGTTTCCCTCACAATCATAAAGACATACTGAGGTTGTATGTGTCAAATATATGTGCTTTGAAGATGTGCTTAGCTATGGAAGGTATTGGCACAATATAAATCCACAATAATAATAATAATAACTATAGACCTGTAAGTTTAAAGGGCATGTCCACACTTAAAACAAAAAAACTGGTGACTTGTCAGTTATCTGCTTGCAACCTCAACAGCTATTTTTACCAGTTTATTATGCATTTGTAACCAGATGTTTAGTTTAATGATAAAGCCTCATACACACGTTCCGGTAGGATGGACGAGAAACGACAGGGGCTTGCACACACGTTCGCTCATAGAATACCATGTGGTAGTAAACTACCGCAATGGTATTCTATGGGGATTTGTATCGGTAATTTACGATTGTTATCGTTAATTGGTGATAACAATTGGAAATTAGCGATCACTAAACCGATCAGAAATAAACAGTGCGGTATCGCTAAAAAGCAAATTCATGCCTTTATGAATATGGCCCTAAGTATACTTAAATATCTGGCTAGTAACGCAGAAAATAAAGTTGAAAACTCAGGTGACTGACAAGTAACCAGGTTTTTCTTTTAAGGGTGGACATGCCCTTTAAAATCAGTGGTGGAAATTCTGGAAATTTTGTTACAGAATCGTTTTCTAACTTGCTTGGTTTTTATGAAGATTTGAGTAATACGGCAATTAAGATTCTGGAATAGTACTGGATGTGGTATACTTAGATTTTGCTAAGGATTCTGATACTGTGTCACATAGGCCACTAATGTTTAAACTAAGGTCTGTTGGCCTTGAAATATAAATTTGTACATGGATAGAGAATTGGTTGATAGGTCATGTACAGAGAGTAGTTATCAGTGGAGCTTTATCTATGTAAACTTAAGGTCTGCCTTAGGGTGCCTTAGGGTTCTGTACTGGGGCTACTTCTATTTAATTTGTTTATGAATAACCATTGAAAGCAAGCTTTGTGTTTGCTGATGACACACAACTATGTAGAGCATTGGAAACTTCAAATGATGCTCAGTTGAATTCCCTCACCTCACCCAAAGGCTTATGCTGGCCATTCACTACATTACACCCGTGTTATTACCTGTGAATGTTCCTGAATCATTACCTGCTCTGGCACATTAACAGTGGCGTAACTAGCGCCACCCTAGCGACCACGGGGGGCCCGGACATTAGTAGGGCCTGCCACAAGCCCCTAATCTGTGTGGCGACGTGCAGGTTTTAATCAGTTGATTGCGCGTATGACAACAATCAGCTGTTTAAAAGACCGGACCTGAACTTCCGGTTCAGTTCCGGACGTTCGGGTCCAGTTTTAAATAGCTGATTGTGCGTATGTTTCATTCATATGCGCAATCAACTGATTAAAACCTGCACATCGCCGCACAGATCTTGCAGTCTGTGGAGGGAGGAGGGTGTCAGGGGCCCGGCCCCCAAACTCGCGGGGGGGGGTCAGGCCCCTTCAGGTACGCCACTGCACATTAATTTTGCAATTGAAAGATAATTGCAAAACTATCGGCCCAGGAAGTTGTCAGAATGTTACAGGAATTTAGGGAGATTAGCTGCATAATGAATGGATGCATAAATTAATGTTAACTGTCTTATATTTGTTGCAGTTTTAGTTTGTCTGCCCTTTCACACAAATCATTGCTGACTAAACTGTTTAAGTAACAAGTTAGGCTAGATGTACATATCAACTTGGTTGGGAGGGGGAGGGGCTAAGAAGACATTTGACTGATGTTATGTGCTCAGAGCGCCTTCTATTGGAAGAGTTTATAGAATTTAACATGTAAACTCTTAGGAACCAGATAAAATATAAGTTATACACTGGTTGATTTAGCTAAACATGGCCAATACAAAGAGAAACATTTTTTTTCTGCCGTTACTTCTCTTTTAAACGCATGTTAGATTTAACAAGACAAGGGAAGAAGGAAACATTAGCTTCTAATTACCATAGAAACAAATTATATATTATATACATATTTATTATTTAGCAATAGAATAAACAGTAAGGACATTTGTGATCAAGTGAGCCCTGTTAAGTTGGGTGGTTAAGAAACCCAAATTGGTTTAAATGTATATTAGTAATATTGATTGTGCACGTGGTAATACAGTGAGTCATACATGCATGTCATTTATCTGCAGGCGCCATAAACATCATAAGGACTGCAAAAAACAGTATAACATTCACCAAAGAGAAATACAGAGTGACTGTCAAATCTCTCACTACAAGGATACCTTTAAGGAACCAAGCTGTAAGTTACATATTTAAATATTTTATTTGGGATTAAATAGCTATGTGCAATACTGTGTATTGTGCAATACTTCAGTTTAAATACCAGTGTTTTGTCCTTTGCTCACCAAGGTACACAAAACTATCCTCTATTATAGAATAACATTTATTTTTGCACAGAATACCTTACTGTTTATAAAATCAGATTTGTGTGTGTACTATAATGTGGCCTTGCCATTGCATAGACAATAGACATAGACAAAATGGATGCCATTTAGAGGAAACATTGCCTCTAACATACATTTCAACCTTTTTTTTGCAATTTTACCCTCCAAATGCTGCACCTGTAAAGTCCAGACATGTACAGTTTAAATGACTTGTTCACTTTGATATTTTAATTAAGCTGTGCAATTAAATGTTAATGAGGAGAATGTTTTTGAGGAGAGTCATAAATTCTGTATACAGTTACTGAACTTTCCCATGTTTGCAATAGATGTCTATCCCCGGAGCAGCAAGAGACCACATCGTACTCCGCCACTTACTAACCTACCTCCCATGCACATGGTCACCACACAGAGAGCTGAATTCATACCACGACCACTGGAAGGAAGAGCCAAACCCATCATACCTCCTGTGAGTGTCTTGATCATAAGGTTTAAAAAAGGGGACACAGCTTCACCTAACTAAAACTGCTTACAGCAGGAAGACAATATCAGTTTTTGTTCATGTACAGAATGGATTTCTGACAATAACATTGTTTTTGTTAATACGCTGTATTTGTGTGCTATGTGTTTTTTATTAAGTTCTCCCAAGTGCTAGGATGCCTCCATGGATTTCCATCTTTCTGAAAGGACAGTAGCACTGCCAAAATGAACTTTCACAAAATGTAACTGGACAATATGATATCCATTGAACTGAAGCAACAGTGTATCAAGCAGTCAATGCAAAACACCATCCTTATTGCACCATCTAGTGGGTCCTTACAATGGAAACAATTTCTAAATTTATCTTTCCAATCAGTCCCTACAGCAGATATGGAAAATTGAAAATGATCAGGGAGATTCAATAATCTTAAAATATGTGTAAAACCCACATTAACCCGAAGGAATATCGGGTTAACATGTGTTTTACACGTATTTTAGGGCACTGCGCCATTTCTAAATGCTCTTGGAAATAGCACTGTGCACCTGATACAAAACCCCTTGGTTAAGTTTAGCGCTGCCTCGTAACGCGAAACTTAACTTGTTTGGGGACTTTAAAGCAGTGCAAACCATACGCAATCCCATGATGCACAGGGCAGTTTCTAGCTATTTTGGTGCGCTAGTATGGTCAGATCTTAATCCCATCGCGCTTAAAAGTGCAGTAGTGTGGCCTATCCCTCCAAGAGTATTGGCATTACCATTTTAGTGCCAGCACTTCCCCAGAGTATTGCTATTAAACCTTCAGTGCCAGCAGAGTATTACATTTAACCCTTCAGTGCCAGCACACTTTGCTACTAGTAATTTCAGTGCCAGCACTGACCCAGAGTATTGCTATTAAACCTGTAGTGCTAGCACTTTCCTAGAGTACTGCAATTAATATTTTCAGTACCAGCAGAGTATTACCTTTAACCCTTTTAGCTGCCAGCATTGACATGATATACAGTATGTACCTGCTTTCCATGTCTCCTCCATTAAATTGTTCACTCCTCACCCACTCTAAGTTCTAATTGGAGAGTTGGGTGGATGAAAGAAAGAGGCAGGGATAGGGATCTAATGGCTGCTAGTCACAGGGGCCACTGGTATAAAGCCTGCAGCAGCTTTTACCTGGCACCTTAGAACTGATCTTCTCAGTACTATCAGCTGAGCTCATCCTCCCCCCTCCTTCCTTCACCTTCAGTTCATTTGTAACGTTTGTTGCTAAATAGAGTGTGTGGAGTTCAGGCTCTGTACTAGATATAATGTTACAAATTACAACAGAACAAGGAGAGCAGTTCTGAAACTGAAAGTAAAAGCTGACAGGGAGAACACTGGGTGCCCTGGTTTAATATAGGCAACCTAGCACTTTGCCTAGGTGGCTTATGCCTAAAAACGTTCCTGACGATGCAATACTAGACATAATCTCGTTTACATCTGGTATTGTATTCCGGCATCATGCAAAGGTAAGTAGCTCGATGTCTGCTTATTGAATCTCCCCAAATATTAAAAATTGTATATAGGTAAATCACCCCCCAAAATTGCCATAGTTAATTGGCTGAAGAAATGCAATGGATGATATCACAGACAGTAGCTGAATGCTACTCCTTTAAATCATTGTCAGTTAGTCTTATCTTCCGACATGTTTAGTTTTGCTTCCTGTACTCAAAAAGTTCGTTTATAGATTAAAGGAGAACTTAAGCTTCATATACACATGCATTCAGTTAGGCCTCGTTTATCTAACCACCAGGCGGATCATCAACTAGGCCCGACCAAATGTCCGTTTCAGCTGACAAAGTGCCTATACATGGCACGATTGTCGGCTGAAACGGGCACTCAAACACATTGTGTGTTGTGGGATGGTCCCCGCCATCGCACATGTGTATAAGCCTTTTAGCTGGAATATAATTTAGACTAGAAATAATGTACTGTAATGCATAATACTTTATATTACGGTCGTAAAATGCAGAAGCTGTTTCACAGTGTATCCTTCTAAAGGCTATGGGCAACAAGTATGGTTGGGACCCATTCTGCCCGGCCTTCACCAATACCACATTTGTAAAGGATATAGCACTAAAGGCCACTTATCAATATGTGGATTATTGTGCTACAAGTTCTTCTTACCTTCACAGTCCCATTCCTATTTTGTAAATTCAATGCAGCTTTCTGGATAATAAACTAATTGCTGGTCTTCTTTCCTGTATGTGTATTTTAAATGGCAAGTTTGCTAGTGCATCCCTTTAAATTAGATGTATTCAGATAAACTGCTCACTCTTCAGTTGTAGGTTTGCAACCTCATTCCATTTAGATATGAACACAAAATCCACATGATTATTTTAACATTAAACATTCACATTAGTGCATACATCATTTGGTCAAGAGGCCTTTGTCATGTGAGCCTCAAGCAGTTTGTCTCCAAGGTACCAATACTGTGCAAATCATTTTTTCAGCAAGAACAATCCAACAAATCATAGTAATTTTGATTTCCAGACTGATAGTAGAAGTCACCTTGTTGAATTTGGGATAAATTGATGAGAAAGTATCAGCAATTTCCCAGCAGTCAATTAAGCATGGCATGGACCCAACGTCTAATATTAACTACTTACAACACATGCAGGCTTATTTATCCTGAGCCGCTGTGCAGAATTTAGGAGATAAATTTGCGCTAACTGATTATAATTCTAATCTGAACATTGCTCAATTTTTTGTACACAGGAGGGATATTATCAGAGCCCAGAAGAACCTCTGTTGAGCAAAACTCTCTACAGTCTACATTATCCCCCTAAAGAGGCAGAGAGAACTATGGCCACTCGACCTTCGGATAATCTGCGTCCATTGATGCCATCTAGCATTAACAACATTACCACAACAAAAGCAGATTTCCAAACTTGGAAACCTGAGCGTCAGCCACATTATGGAGAACTGCCAGATTTTGCAGGTACCTTAAATAGGAGAAAGACCTATAAAGTATCAAGTCATATAGACAGTGTTAGCAAATAACTCAAGGTATATTTCCATGAATAGTAAGACTCCAATTGCTGTCTTGCTGGTATAGCATAAAATAAAGTCCTTTTCATCACACTGAAACTGAAAGACAAATGAATACAGCAAACATTGCTATGCATGGGAACTGCAATAAACGTGCTGTATATTCAACTAGAAAACACAATAAAAAAAGAGGTATCTGAGGCCTATGGGTTACTTTAATAAGCCTAGATGCTTACAGTGCTACTACTTACAATTGCAATATTTTGGTAACTTGTCAAGGAACTAGGATTGTGCTAGAAATCAGGAAGTTTGTATCATTCAGGGGTGTAAATACTCGGAGATCAGGGGGAGCAACTACAGGGGGGCCCAGGAGCCAAGGGAGCCCCATCTTCTTAGTTTTCTTATGACAGATATAGCCACCTCCCAGAAAACCACTGTGGATAAAGTATGGATAGGGCCCCAACATAGTTTTGCTGGGGGCCCAGTGATTCCTAGTTAATCCACTAGTCTTATTTATTCCAAATGGTTCCCCGTCTGTAATATCTAACCATTTCTCTGTTACAGGATCTCTTCTGTTTCCTGGTGATAAAAATGACATGAAAACTACAACCCAAGACCATTACATAGAAAAGAAAATAACACGATTGGAGCTAGCAAAAGCTGCACAGTGTCACTTAGCTATAGAAGGTAGGACCTGTGTCAATAATGCATAGTAATCAGTGCCATTAAAAAGATTAGACAAGGGGTCAGGACATAATCACGATACAATTACATTACTTTCTATTCCTTACATGTTTAATTTTTACCATGATATTTTTTACAAATGTATGTGTGTATATATATATATATATATATATATATATAAAATAGAAGATAGTACCGCACTCCTCCTTCTTGAAATTAACTGATTGTCGGGTGCAGGTGCTCAGCGGGTCATTAGCCAAAGAACCCTATATCATAGTATTGTAATATAGCACCGCACTCCAAAGTTGCTTAATCAATTCTTTATTTATTGGCTGAACTGCATACCGGGCGACGTTTCGGGAACCATCTGTCCCCTTTATCAAGCCCACAGTTCCACACCCATTTCAGATAAAGACAAAAATATAGTGGAAGACATTTCCAGAGTCACATGATATATAAACACTCCCAATGCCCCACCCATTCATATACTCATTGGGACATTGGGAGTGTTTATATATCAGATGGTTCCCGAAACGTCGCCCGGTATGCAGTTCAGCCAATAAATAAAGAATTAATTAAGCAACTTTGGAGTGCGGTGCTATATTCCTGGTTGTGCCGCCCGGAACTTCGGGGAAGAGACAGCGGGAGACGCTGATGAGGAGACGCACAGATCTAGAGTTACATGCATTGACTCTGGCAGAGTACTATAAGCAGCAGAGGATTCCGAGAGGGCTCCGTATCCACCTGAAGCCGATATTGTTCTCGGAGAATGAGGAGTTCAAGCAAAAGTATGTACAGATACTTATTAAATGTTCCAGGGATATCATGACACTTAATATTGAATTTCTCACTAAGGAAATATCCTCCATTGATAGTAAGCTTGCACATGTTGATGCAGAGTTAACAAGATCACTATCCACTGCAGATTTTGATTCGCTTAAAGGGGAGTTGGATGCTAAATTGGAGGATTATCGGAAGGTTGGGGAGGAAATTAAAAAGAAGAAATTTACAAGGGATCTTATTGACTATGAACGTGGGATTGTTTACAATTGGTCGCAGCCCCGTATTGCCTTTAACAGATCTGCTAGACCCCGAGCTCGGTCCCTAGAAAACACCAGGGGGACTAGGAATGAACGGGGTAACGACAATGTTGATTTTTTGTCGCAAGGCGTAGACTTAAGACACGCAGAGGCGGTTGGAAAAACCGGAGGGGGTGGCAACGCAGAGGATGACCCGAGCAAGGCTCAAACAACAACAGACTTAGTAGTAATCAATCTTTCCCAATGAACATTGACTGTGACGGAAACACAACTATTAAATTAGGGACTGGGTTTTTGTCCAAGTTCTCGATTAGACACGCTTTAATTGGACATTGACTTATATGCTTTTTTTCGACGTCTTAGGTTAAAAGCGTACTTTGCCTCTAAACACATGAAGGAAGAGATGGATATTGGGGACTGTGGGTTTAAACCTCAGGAAAAAAATCCAAGTTTGTCCCACCCACTACTAATCCCATTATAGAAACCTAGGTGGGGAGAGTTAAAGGGGATATTTCAGCACTTGTTAATAACAAGGAGGCTATTCAGCTTCGATCTAACTTAAGCCATGACGAGTTTTTGGCACTAGATCAATTAAAATCATATCCAGATATCACAATCAAACCGTCCGATAAGGGCGTGCCGATCGTGGTACTGAGTACTACATAGGTGAGATCTTGACGCAACTATCAGACTCATCTATTTATACTAAACTTAATGGGGACCCAGTTTGGGATATCTCCAGAGCTATTGATAAATTTTTGTCTGAACATGTAAATAAAGGGGTGATACATACATCATTAAAGGACACATTAATGGTGTCTAATCCGGTTACTCCAGTCCTTTATACCCTGCCCAAGGTGCACAAGAACCCTGTCCAGCCTCCAGGATGTCCCATTGTGGCAGGGCATAGATTCTGTGTTCTGCCCCTTGGCCGTCCTTCTGGACAGGGTTCTTGCGCCCTTGGTACAGGGGGGTCTGTCATATCTCCGTGATACCCAGGATTTTCTCAATAAGTTGGATAATATGAAGGTTGCTACCAATGAGCCTATTTTAATGGCTACATTAGATGAGGGTATTGCTGCCTGTGAGAAACAGTTGATTGAAAGTAATATATACAATTTTGACCAAATAGAATTTTTTCTAGGTATGTTGGACATTATACATACCCGTTCTTATTTCAGGTTTGACAAGGATTATTATCAGCAACTGCGTGGTACTGCCATGGGGTCCAATGTCGCCCCGTCATATTCCAACGCCTTTATGCTTCGGTAGGAGGTGGACCTCGTCTATGTACTTCCAATTTTTTCCAGACACTGCTGTGCCTGGTGGAGGTACATAGACGATGTCTTTGTGCTGTGGCGGGGCGACATTGCGACGCTCATGGAGTTCCACTGTATATTAAACACACTACATCCTAATATTCAATATACTCTAGAATGTAGTACAGAACAAATTTCTTTTCTAGATGTCATGGTAGTACAAAAAGCTGGGTTTCAAACTGAGTTATACTCGAAACCCACTGATCGTAACCAGTTACTCATGTATACCAGTTTCCATCCTGGCAATACTATTAAATCATTACCCATCAGTCAATTTGGGAGAGTGACTAAAATTCTCTCCCACCCAGCACATAGGTCTCAACAGATGGCTCATATGTATTTCAAATTCAGACAGAGAGGGTATCCCCCCAAAATTCTGAACCAGGCATTAACTAAGGCATGTAAGGCTAGATCCGATCGCCCCAAGACTAGGGAGCTGTGGATCCCTTTTGTTTCTCAATATTCACTCCAAAGCCCAGCGATTTAATAGCTGTGTAAAGAGACACTGGGATTTACTCAAGGAAGGTTTCCCTACTGTTGGGGAATTCTCTGTGCCCCCCCTTATTTCTTATAAGAGGGGGAAATCACTGTATAATCATTTGGTGAGTTCAGATATTCGGATGAACTAGAAAATGGGTATAGGAATCCATGGGATGTTTCCTTGCAGGAGTTGCAAACAATGCCACCACGTGATCAAAACTAAAGAATTTGTACATCCCTATACTAAGGAGGTCTTCCCTTTAAGAGGATACTTTAATTGTGATTCCAAATATGTTATTTATGCGTTACTCTGTCCTTGTGACAAAATCTATATTGGTGAGACTACCCAGCCGATAAAAAATAGGATTTCTCAACATAAATCTAGCATCAAACTCCACAACTCTAAACTACCAGTACCAGTACATTTTCACGAGGTTTAACATAAAGAATCTGACCTGCGGTTCTTGGTTCTGGAATGTGTGTCCAGACCAAGACGCAGGGGTGATAGGTAACTTATGCTGAGGAAAAGAGAGGTCTGGTGGGTCCATAGATTAAACACCTTGCACCCAGCAGGCCTCAATCGTGATTACGATCTTCATGTATATCTATGATTAATGAATATGTGTCAATAGCTATGTTGTGTAATTATGCAATTGGATATGGTTATGTAATAGGTACTTATGTGGGTCTCTGTGTCCCTTCTTAGCGTCTTCTGCTCTCTATTTCTTCTTGTTGAGATGTTTTGTAATGACTACATGTTAATTATTGTAAACACTTAATTATGAGTATACGAGTGGGTGGGGCATTGGGAGTGTTTATATATCATGTGACTCTGGAAATGTCTTCCACTATATTTTTGTCTTTATATGAAATGGCTGTGGAACTGTAGGCACTATATATATATATATATATATATATAGTCCGTAATATGCACGCATGTTCCAATGCTAGGCAATACAATTAGTTTATTAGGCTTGTTCTGATATATACATAGCAACATCAAGCCATCAGAACATCCTTGAAGTAATGAATTTTCAACGGCCTTAAATGCAATTAGCAACAGGAAATTGTTGCAACAAAGTTTATCAATTAGCAATCACACAGAGTAACTTGCAATGGTAACAGTGACCTCCTGTGGCAGACTAAGAAGAGACAATGTATCCACTTCACAAATATACATATAGATCATAATCTCTGTTTAATCCCTTTGGATATAAGGTATCTAGCCTATTGATCCACCAGACCTCCCTTTTCTTTAACAGTTGTAGACAATCTCCTCCTCTTAGCGGTTCATTTTGTACCTGTTCCAATACCATAAACCTCATTTGGTCGGCTGTGTGACCCTTTTTCAAGTAATGATGTGGAATATGTAATGTGGTCTGTCCTATATGGATAGACGACCTATGTTGGGTCAGTCTCAACTTAAGTATTTGGGAGGTTTCCCCCCCTATGACAACAGCTCCCTTAGAAACTTTCATACAAGTACAAAGAGAGATCAAGGAGCTAAATCCCCTGGACTTAAAAAGTGAATTTGTTAATATCACCAACAAAGAAAGGAAAGCATTGAAAGATCTTGCTGATGACGACAGAATCGTTATACGACCCTCCAATAAAGGAGGAGATATTGTCGTATTGAATAGTGACTACTACATCAGTGAAATTAAACAGCAGCTTTCCAATACGGATGTAAATTGCAGATTACAATGTGATCCTTTACCTCGCATTAAAAGATGTATCTCTGATTGTTTACAATTATATGTTGATAAGGGTGTTTTGAGCAGTGATGACAAAGAACAATTGATAGTGCAATATCCTAGGACTCCAGTGCTTTATACCCTTCCTAAAATACATAAAGACCCGACTAGGCCACCGGTTCGCCCCATAGTGTCTGGGGTAAACTCGGTCTTTTGCCCACTGGCAATTTTTGTGGATAAAGCACTGAGTCCTTTAATACAAGGTACGCCTTCATATATCAGAGACAGTACTGATTTCTTGAACAAGTTGAGGGATATCAGTATTGGTTCGGATGATTTGATATATCTGGCCACATTTGATGTGGCCAGTTTATATACAGCCATTCCTCATGATGACGGCATGAGGGCAGTGAGATGGCTTCTTGAAAAAGTGATGTGTACTCAA
Source organism: Hymenochirus boettgeri (assembly GCA_019447015.1). Lineage (NCBI taxonomy): Eukaryota > Metazoa > Chordata > Amphibia > Anura > Pipidae > Hymenochirus > Hymenochirus boettgeri. Next base: position 150,866,258 of record CM033475.1, on the reverse strand, counting down.
ATGAATCTGTTTCACAGTATGTTGGAGATGGTTCTAACTCAGCACTATTTTGTTTTCATGGATGAGTTCTATTTGCAGTTGCGTGGGACGGCGATGGGATCCAATGCCGCTCCTGCCTATGCCAATGCCTTTATGGCATGGCTTGAGGACAGGCACGTCTATCGATGTGATCTCTACCGGGACCATTGTATGGCCTGGTGGAGGTACATAGATGACGTGTTCGTCCTCTGGCGGAGCGGCTTGGAAACCCTATCGCAGTTCCACACGACTCTTAATGGGATTCATCCGAACATAAGATTTGATATGGAAGCCAATGACACGTCCATACACTTCCTGGATGTACGTGTAATACGTGAAGGCACACGCTTTCATACAGAGATCTATCAGAAACCTACGGATAGAAATCAGCTGCTTCTTTACACTAGCCAACATCCAGATCACGTTAAACGGTCTATACCATACAGTCAATTAAAGCGGGTAGATCGTATTGTGAGCAAACCTGAAGTTAAAAAGATTGGATTTAAACTTATGGGTAAAAAAATTCAAAGAAAGGGGTTATCCCAGAACAGTGATACAAAATGCTATAGATCGCATACAAAATAAGGATGATATTAAAATCAATACAGGACAGAAAAAGGGATATAGGGTGCCATTTATTACATCGTATGATCCCTATGGTAGACAGGTGGCAGCTATATTACATAAACATTGGCCCCTTCTACAGGATTCCCTACCTAATATAAAGGAGTTTTGCTCGCCTCTACTTATTTCCTACAGAAAGGGTAGGATTATAGGCTCTATGGTGATTTCTAATAACAAAAATACCACTAAGAAGAGGGATGTATCCATGTATGAACGGGATATGCTGTGAAAAAGTGATCAAGGGAAGGAATTTTATACATCCCAGGACAGGGGAATGTTTTACGTGGTTGCTACACTTGTGACACACGTTTTGCTATATATGTAATTATAGGTCCATGCGACTTATTATGTGTGGGGGAAACCTCCCAAAAAGTTGAGTTGAGACTGACCCAACATAGTCGTAATGTAGATGTTTAACATATCACAAAAATTTGGAGATAAAGGATCTGTGATGCACTTGCACTTTCCAGAATACACCTCTTGTTAGAGTTGAAGCCTCTCCGGTTTGATCTTTGCACTGGCACTTTATTTCCTCTTTAGCACTACCCCACGGGGATGGTTATGCCTTCTCCTTTCGCGGATATTTGGAGTTACACATAGTCTGATGTTTTATCTATTTCTCGCACCGACACTTTAGCACTACGGTAGGTTGAAGGGGTTAACTCTCTTACCTTGCGGTCCCGGCTTAGGTTTCACGTCACTGACGGGGGGGGAGGATCGTTAGGTTGTGGGACTAGTATCCCATTGGTTACACTTGTGGGGGGGTGTGGGTGAGCGAGTTTTAAGGAAGTGTGTGTTGTTCAATCAGATGTTTTGCTATGCAGACGGAAACATGTTAACAAAATAAAGTATCTGTTTGAAGCCAAGTCCCGCGAGTGCGTCCTCAAGTAAAACGGTCTCTACATATTCACTGGACGGCACCCGGGCAGTTCACAGAGAAGAGAGTGCCGATCTGCAATACTGGAAATTATATAGATAGATATATATATATATATATATATATATAATATATATATAATATATATAAAAATAGAATCACACTCGCACTCAGTCCAAATCATAATAAATGGGTGCTTCAAAGGATACAGGTGCCTCATCGTAGATTAACCATAAAAAAGAATAGTCCTGAGCACACCTCACTTATCAATTTCAAAATTTATTAACGTTCGGAACTGCATTGAGTCACTTCATCTGATGAAGGGACTCATGCAGTTCCGAAACGTTAATAAATTTTGAAATTGATTAGTGAGGTGTGCTCAGGACTATTCCTTTATAATATATAATATATATATATATAATAATATATATATATATATATATATATATATATATATAATAATATATATCTGTTGGCGTGAAACAGATATGGTTCTGTGTGTATAATAAAGCAAGGTAAAGGTTCCCAAGTGTGCAATGATAACTAATGGATATGAGTGCATATATATCAATGCATTAAGGTATCTATATGTTTTCAAGACAAGTTGCCTAAAGCTAGGTACACACACTAGCGAAAAAGCCCATAAACCAGTGGATCTGATGGTATCGGGGCTTTATCTCTAGTGTGTGTAGCGATTTTCCCGAACAAGCGAGTGCATGGCCGCCAAATGTTCCCGACGGCCGATCGGTCGTTCTGGAAAAAGCAAAAATTTCCCTCAGCCGCAGTCTTTTCCACAATGGGAAAGAAAGGGAATGTAAGTGACTTTGAATGTGGCATAGTTTTTGTTGCCAGGAGGGCCAGTGCCACACATCTAGAACAGAAAACAGAGGCTATAATATACACAGGCTCACCAAAATTAAAAATTGTTTTGTCTGGTCTGATGAGTCTCTAGATTTCAGCTGTGACAGAGGATAGGGTCATAATTTATTATAAACAACATGAAAACACGCCTCAATCCTGCCTTTTGTCAACAGTGGGGGGGGCTATTAGTACCAATTTAGCATCATTAAAGGGAATGTTCACTCACCACAGGAAATATTAGATATAGCCTAAGTACCCCTCCCCAGCCCCATTTTCACAATACTTAACTTTCTGCTCAACACCCTAGTCCAGATATCACAAGTCTTTGGCCATGATATCACTGTCACAGCTTTTACAATGTGTAAGTGTATTGCAGAGAAAGAGCAGAGGAGTTCAAAGTATATCTAGGTGACCAGGGAGAAAGGTATTTGTACATAGAGATGTATTTACTATTTAAAGGAAAACTAAACCCAATTTTTATACTCCAGAATCTGAAAATAACCCCCCTAAGAACATCAATAAGCTATAAAATACCATTTCAGTAAATCGTATTATAGTAAATGTAAGCCTGTTAAGAACTGGATGAAGTATCTGTGTGTTTGTGCAGTGCCAGGCCACACCTCCTTACCTCAGTCACATGCTTTCTTGCTTTATCTGTCCTGTAAAAGTATTGGCTAGAGATTATTAATGGGTGTGACCAACTGTAACAATTTCTGCCATAGCTAAGGACTGAGCATGAGCAGAACATAATGGTCGTTGACCAGACTGTGTGACATTAGAATGCTGTGATGTTAAGCAAAAACCATATATTATTTAGGTAAATTTCCCAGCACTCATATCAAAATGAGAGGTAAGACAAGGATTACTGGCTTTATATCAAGGTGTTCTGCCTTCTGGTTCAGAGTTGTTCTGAGGCTTTAGTTGTCCTTTAATTATATCAATGTTATTTATTACATTAATTGAAATTATTAGTAACTAAAGGCCAGCAATAGATTTAATATTAAACACAATATTTAGCATTACTATAATATGCATTAAATAACTTTCCTTACATACATTTTTTAATGAAATTCTTTTCCTATATATTTAGTCTTAGTTTAGATATGTACATAATATCTTTACGTTAGTTAGGTACAATATTGCTACAATGTTCTTTTTATGGAGGGTTATATACTTTAATGCTACAATTGGCGTGGTCACTAATGTTACAATGGGTTTGAAATCTATTATGAGCAACACATATATTTGTAACTATAGAATGGAAACACTATAGTCTGGCAGTGACACCTTGTGCACACTAAGAGAAAGAAAACAGCCCATAAGTGGATGTTTTTACACCTGAAATGTGTCAGTCAGATGGATGATCTTTTTAATGTTGGAGTTTGATAAAGCCAAAGTGTATTTAAAGACAGCATGGTGATGCCACTTCATTGTGTCTCTGCTCCTGCCTTTGCTGCCACAGTAAGTAGCCATTGAGGGGAATATCAGTTTAAACGGATATATCAATCAGGGGGGTAGGTACAGCTACTAAACTGTAACTAGGCTATAACACCTAGCTTAGGCTGTGTACATACAAACAGATATTTTGGGCCACCCTGACAATAATTTTACATGTGGTACTATGTTCCTGCTACCATTTGATGTTTGATCCAGTCAGAAAACCTTTTAAGCATTTTGGCAATGCTGAAGGCTTGGTTGTAAATAACTGGGGGGGGGGGGGTGTTTGGGATGTATCTCTCCCTGTATGGAATATAGGGCCATATTTATAAACCCGCGGTATCGCTTTTTTTCAATAGCGCGGGTTACTTAAAGGGACACTATACTGAAAAAATGACTTTGCCTCATCTTAATCTATAATTGAATACATGTAATTAGCACTTACTCTGATTTGTGTGTGTTGCTGCATGACTTCAATCCAGCACACATTTTGTTTAGGAGCAGTATCCCCCTTCCCTCTTTTAACCACTCCCACTTCCATCCGACCTGACTTTTATCCCACAAACCAACTGTCAAGCCTGCACACAGCATACAGCATTCCAACTGTGAAATCTCTGTCACTATTCCAGCTACAGTAAAACTACTCACAGAAGAATAGTTTTTGAGAGTTTTGAGAGCAAGGAACAGCTGAAATAGAAGAAGCTTTAGATTGGATATCTAAAGAAATAGAGGGCAGATCAACAAAAAAATGGTACAGTGGTGGTTGGGAAGAATTATAGTTTCCATTTATGGTCAATTTAAAATAACCTATTTTTTGATATAGATGCCCTTTAATTTACACAGCAGCTCTGCAGTTATTTTGACTTAAAGGGGTGTATTTATAAAAGATTGTTTTCTTTTCAACATTGTTATTGCCAAATTTGGACTTAACTGAATTTATAAAGAAACAACAAACCTCAGCGAAAACTCATTACTGGTGCTTATTGCCATGTTAAATGATCTATCCTATTTATAAAATGTCAATAGGTGTTTCCTTGCGTTAAGTTCAGGCATTAAAAATCACCAAGTCTGAGGTGGTGAAAATATATAATTGCCCATATATATGTAGCCTGTCTGTGGGTCCTTGTAAGGTGTCAGTACATTGTGCTTCTCAGTACTAATAAGGATCCAAGGGGGGTGGGGGTGCATTCATGATTGGCGATTTCTGGTTTTACCAAGATTGATTTTTTTCAACCTTTGCTTTCAGGCATTTTCTCCTTTCACCGCGATACTTGACTTAAAGGGCATCTATAGTGAAAAAAACACATTGCCCCTTTGCAAAGTTAAATTCATGTACTCTGTGCTGCCTTAATCCTATCTCTGTCAGTGACTTTGTTTAACCATGGTGTCAGATGTCTGTGCAGCACTCCCCCCTTCCCCCTCCCCTCTGTTACCTCCTCCATGTCTCAACTCTGGCTAACCAACAAGCTTACCATGTGCAGTAGGAGTTAAAAGTTGCCTTAAGTCTGGTATAGCTGCGAAAAGTTACTACCTCCATACATCGATGTGATGATACTTAAAGGGTATGTCCACCCCCCAAGGCACAATGCCCTAGCCAATCACAGGGGCGGATGCTGGACGAGCCCCTCCTGCTTGACTTCCTGCTCGGAAAAAGCATGGGAGTTAAGCAGAAGGCGTCGGGGGAATGAAGGCTGGTAAGTAGAGTTGGGGACATCTTTGGAAGCTGTTAACCTCGCAAGGTCGAGGTTTACAGGTTTTCCCTGCAGTATACTAAAAAAATTTTGGGGGATGGACATACCCTTTAACCTGGTGAAAATAATCAGCTTAATAAATACAGCAAAAATTATGATCCTTGCCATTGTGATATACAGCGATAGCGAAAATAGTGATTGTTTAGAAATATGCCCCTAAGGGTGAGGCCACACTAGCGCATTTTTCGCACGTTTGCGCACGTGTTAAGCGCTCGCAATCACGCCTGTGATTTTCGCTAAAATGGAAATAGCGGGACCGCGAAAATTCCCCCGATTTTTGATGCGCATACGATTGCACGTCCGTTCCCGTTTTGGTAACGCATGCGTTAATCATTTTTTGGTGCGTTAACGCATGCATTTCCATAACGCAAAACGGCGAAAACGCATGCGCAAATGCAAAACGCACAAGAAACGCACACACAATTGTATGCGGTAACGCTCGCGATTTGGTGCGCGATTCCTGTGCGTTGCAGTGTAGCCTTAGCCTAATACCTTGTTTATCTTCGTACAGGGGGAAAGAAAATAGCTAATTGAATAGCTCCTCACATTTTCCCCGATGAAGTAAACTGAATATCCCATTGGGAGAGTGGAGGGGTAGAGGGGTAAAGCAAATTATTGCGGTCATTGTATACTCCCTATATTAAATGGTCAGTTATTTATTAAAGGTGAACATCATATGGAAACTACACATCTATCCACCTTCCAACCCAAACCACTAGAGAAAAATGTAGCAAGCAAGAAGCCTGCACCAGAAAAAGTAACAAAACCGGTGCGAATGGAAGTAATGACAAAATATCAAAGTGACTTCCCACAGCCACAATGCCAACCAGAGCAAACCAGACGAGCCATTCCACCGTCTGATAACCTCACAGTAAATTCACACTATAGGTGAGAACACAAATCGTTATACATTTTTATATGGCTGAGCTTAGGGAACTGTTTACAGGTAAATGTAATATGAAGCAAATCCTGGGACAGGCATTATAAAGCTAATGCGATTATTTAAGAAACGTGTTGTTTTTTTAGAAATCATTTTCAGACAGTTCAGAGAACAGCTTTCCCTGGTTGGGACCCTCTGATGCATCCGCGACCTGAACCGATCCACATAAAGGAGGAACTCACTGCTATGGACCGAGAACGAGGAGGCCAAATGGAAGGAAACACTGTGACAAAGGCAATCGATTTTTCATATTCCTCATATTCTAGCGGAGTTGTTTCCGCTACTGTATAACTTTGCATAAGCATCACTTACAGTATTTATTTCTATTTTCTTTTTCTGTATAACCCATGGCAAAACAATTGTGTTTACTCTTCTAACTGGCTCTAGATAAGGGAATAGCCTGTCATCAGCCACATAGCAGTTTCAGCCTAAACCAGTAATTTAATTGAAAGTTTCCTCCTGTTCATAGCACTAAAAATTACACTGTATAATAGTAGAGACTTGCTGCTTTCATGTCTGCCTAGAACAAATATATTTACCCCAAACACTACTTTCTATGTAGCCTGTACTAAGGTTATCTTTCTATCAGGAGCGTAAGGACAGGGCTCTGGGTCCTCCCGCAGGCTTGCAGGCCAGGCCCCTGACACACCCCCAGTAAAGATATGCACAATCAGCTGTTTAAAAGACTGGTACCAGTCTTTTAAACAGATGATCACAAGTATCTTTACTGAGGAAGCGTGATCAAATTGTTTAAAAACAGCTGATCGTATCGTAGTTAAAGGGAAATTGTTTTGCCTTAATTGCTTTTAAAAGAGTAAAGGTATGCAGCCCTCCCCATACATTTTCTTCCTGATTTTGAGCCTCTCTCTGCCTTCAATTATCCATGCTGTGAAAGGGGCGTAACAATTCTGTCTGCCTCTAACTGTCACTCAAATAGAAAAAAACTCCACCTACTCTTGATCAGCTTGATTATGTAGGCTGTATCCTAGCAACAGGATATTTCAAGTTTGTTTGACTGGCAGAGGAGAAAAGTTGTAACAGACATTCCCACCAGCCAATTACAAGTGCTGTGTTAACCACGGCCCTGGGTTGTCTAGGAGTTGGGCTTTTAGCACTTATCTTTGATGTGTGATATGTAATTTCAGCTGCTAGAAGTGTGGACATGTAATGGGGGTGATGTTATTTTTTTTGATATTGTTGTCCTTTAAGCTACATGTATCTATCTCATGGTACCTTCCATGTAAATGGATCTGTCACCTTTTTTTGACAGCTTGCATTTTCAACACCAGCCTTGCAACCAAGAGAGCCCATGAGGCACCCACATTCAGTTCTGAAACCTCTTAATGGCAAATTTGATGGTCTCACACATAACATGGCCGTATACAAGGTATGGAGACCTCAACACCATAGGCGGCAAGGAGACCCCAGAGATGGCATCTCCTTAAGACCATTGGTAAGCGAATAAAAGACTTTAATAGTACATTTGTTTAAATGAACAGAAAAATCTGATGCTACATAATGAACCTGCACTAAATAAATTATGTAAGCTAATGGTTTGTGTGCTGGCTTTTAATGGTGAATAAGTTCTAGGTTTTGGCTTCAAAAGTATTATTTATTCCTCTCAAGCCTGCCAGTTTGTTTTCAAGATACACTACATGCTAACTTGTTAAAGGATGCTGGGTGATACAAAGGGAATACATTTTTTTAAAAATATTTTTTAATATTTTTTTAATATTTTAAATGTTTAAAAGACCGGACCCGAACTTTCGGTTTGGTTCCAGTCTTTTAAACTTAATTGATTAATCAAATTAAATGTGAAACCTGCCCAGTTCTGCTCCTTTCTTCTGCTCAGTGACAGGCAGCAGCAGGTGGACAGGAGCGCCTGCAATCACCTCTCTATCATCACTCTGCAACAGGACAGTCGGCTTAATTAGCCCGTAGGGCCGTATTTACAGACCTGCGGTATCGCATTTTAGCGATACCGCAGGTTATTGTATAATTGCGGTTGTAAATATACGGTCGCGATCGTACGTTCGATGATTACTGAACGTTTGGTAATTACTGAATGTTCGGTCGTAGAATACCATGTAGTAAACTACCACAATGGAATTCTATGGGGATCATAAATCAATTTCGTTCTAGTAGATTTACGATCGGTATCGGTAACTTATGATCGTATCGTAAATGTACAATAACGATCGTAAAACGAACAATCGTTTTACCAATCAACCCATCAACCACCTCTCTACGTGCTCCACAGCCCAAGATATTAAGAAATTGTTGACCAGAAAGTTAATGGGTGGGAGGATGACATGCAGGACTGTATCTAGCCGTCTGGGTGCCTTAACGTGATCAGATCACAATCCCATCAGACTTCCCCAGAATATTGTGATTACCACTTTCAGTGCCAGCAGAGTTTCTTACTAATAATTTCAGTGCCAGCACTTTCCCAGAGTATTGCCATTAACCCTTCAGTGCCAGCACTTTCCCAGAGTATTGTAATTAACACTTTCAGGGCCAGCATAGTATTACCTTTAACCCTTTCAGCTGCCAGCATTGACATGATATACAGTATTTACCTGCTTTCCATGTCTCCTCCATTGAATTGTTCACTGCTTACCCACTCAGTTCAAATTGGAGAGCCGGATGGATGAAAAAAAGAGGCAGGGATAGGGATCCCAGGGCTGCTGGTCACAGGGGCCACTGTTATAAAGTCTGCAGCAGCTTTTACCTGGCATTTTAGAACTGCTCTCCTCAGTACTATTAGCTGAACTCATCGTTCCAGCACCTTCAGTACATTTTCAACATTGCTTCAAAGTAGAGTGAGCTGAGCTCAGGCTATACTCACTTGCAAACAAGAAGAGCAGTTTTAACACAGCAAGTAAAAGCTGACTGGGCTCCCTGGTTTAACATATGCAAATAAGGAACAAAGACTTCTGGGTAATTTCCATGTCAGCTTTTAGGAAAACTATATCTTTAAAAAGACTTTTACAGCATTCCACAAACTAAATGCAAAACCAGAGCGCCAACTACAGACCAATGCCTAAAAACATCCCTGATGATGTAATATTCCAAAGGCTGCTCCTCCACCTCGCCACGGGCAGAGCATAGCATCAGACTTCAAAATGTGTTAGGGAAACACACCCTCCCTGCTGTGTGAAGATTCCCATAGGAAAGGTAAGGGAATCTACAGCCTTACCCTCCCACTATGTGAAAGCAGCCTTTCAGGCAGAGATTAGTCTGTGCTCCCAAGTCCTACCCTATAGACCCATCAGTATATCTTGCGCTGATGAGATCTAACAAGATTGAAACATATTAGGTCTGCAGGTCAGATGATTAGCTCTAATACCATACAGGTATTGATTCCTCTCCTCCTGTGGGCAGTGTAATCTGGAAACACAGTATGTCCACCAATCAGAAGGGTTTTGAATAATGGTTTAAATAGCCCTTGCTTTTTTTATTAAATAAACATGCAGAATCAGTTAAACATGCAAACAATTGATTTGCAAGTACCATCTGGGATTTTACATGAACTTTTCCCTATTTTTATAGTCATCAGAACTACATGATCTGATATTGTTGAGTGCAAGTAGCGTGTTGATGTTATACTGAATCAGTTTATCAATGGTATATTCCATATTTTAAACTTGAAATTCTTTCCTCCGAATGACCAGCATGTTTTTTTATTTTATTACAGGCTTCCCTGGACAGTGAAACAACAACAGGAACCACATTTGTGCCTAAAAAAGGAGAGATGGTTAAGACTTTCAAACCTCGGAAGGACAACTTAGAGCTTATGGGTGATACATACTTTAACACTGTGCACAGGGACACATACAGGTAATCGGACTGGAGTTGAAAGGTTTATTATAATGTAGCACAGGTTGCAGCATATAGAAAACCAAATTATTACATGCAAGAAGTTATTGCTGTACTGGCATGGCAATGTCAAATATTTACAGCATTAGCAGTGTAAGGCCTATGCTCGGCTATGATCCGATCGCATGTTAAAAAGCCCACACTAGTGTTTGCCAGTTTGACTGGCCACACTAAGGGGGAGATGCAAAATATTTCGCTATCGCAACCTACATGCACTCGTTTCTGTAATGTATTAACCACTTTGCGACGTTAATACATTGCGAAAACGCTAGCAGTAAGTTGCGAACTTTTGCGCATATTTTAAAGACACCATTGAAGAGACGTTAATTGTCATGCAAAATTTATTGCATCGCTTTGCCCTGCGCAAAAAAAAATTGCGACACGGTGCAGGCAGTGCAAAACATTCGCTAACACGTTAGTACATAGGTTAGCGTGATTTTAGCGCTTATTTTCTCATTAGCGCAGGAAATTGCATCTCCCTGTAGATGCGCTGCTGTGCACTGGGTTGTGATCCATAAACTGCAGGGTGCGAGCATCGGAAATGCATGTACTTGCTGTTCATTTCTGGAGTGCTTGTACACACTAGGTGCAGCCTCAGCCAGCCCTCTAGTTCTTCTGCAGTGTTAGCCTGCCCTCTGGTTTATTAGCCAGTGTTGTGTCAGCCCTCCAGTTCATTAGCCAGTGACAGCAGAGCGTGCACACTGACTTCAGGCGCGTGCTCGGCAACTGGATAAGAATTGGCTTGGCAAAAGGATTTTCACATTTTGTGAGGGCGTAGCTAAAAATGCGACAAGACAGGTAACAGGAGGAGGAAGCAACAAACTTTGAAGGAGGAAAGGTAGGGGTAAGGGAGGGTGCTAGAAAAAAAAAATTACATTTATAGCCTAAGCCACATTAAGTTGGATTTACAGTGTACATACACTTTCTTTAAGTTAAAATGTGTTTCTAGGTAAAGTTGAGCTAGCCAAACACAGGCAGATGGTTTTCCGATCAGGTAAAACAATCGAAAATCCAATCAGAAGAACCCATCATAAAGCCCCTTCTTGTGCCAATGATTTTCTGTAGATTTCAGCTTGAAAACATAGGAAGATAGTTTCTAATAGATGGGGTATAAAATTTCTTCCTTGCCCGATCAGTTTTTTCGATACACCAATCAATATCGCCAAAAGGTGTCTTCTAACTGATCTGATATCAATGCCGTGTATGAGCACCACATGTCTGAATAAGCTGAATAAGTGAATTAAATAGTTTCAGTAATGCTATAGTTTAAACTGTATATTAGCTCAATCAAAAAGCATGCAATCAACACTTCCTATCTCTTACAGAACACCCCAGCTCCCTCAATGTAGGATGCAGATCTACCTCCAGCAACAAAAGGGAGATATGGCTCTAGTGGGCAAGGAAAATCCTTAAAAAAAACAAATATAATGCACCGGCCAATGTATACCACAACAACCTTTACAGAGCACTATATAAAACATAATGAATAATGGCTGGAAAGGTGGTCAAAAAATCACTAGCTGGTGTTTGCCAGCAGTTTCAGTTTTAATGTGTTCATCTACACAAATGTTACTTTGTTATTTTAACCAATTAAAAAAGTGTAATTGAATTTTACAGAAATATCTTTTATTAAAAAAATGCTAACATTTTACAAGTATGTAAACTTCTGAGCACAACTATATAAAGATGCAATTGTAATGTGTTCTAGAAAAACCCTATATGGCACTACGCAGTTCTCAAAGGAAGGAATAGAATAATGAAAATATTTTAAGGATCTGTAGATGGGCTGGTACATTTATATTTGAGGACGGCAAATATGACCCCAGAGGACAGCAGTTATCCAAAATGCGTAGGTACATGCACCCAGAACTAGGTGCAAAGAGACTACAGATTAAACCCCCGATATAGGTACCATACGAGGGTCATATTCCGGATTATTGCTGCTGTTAGGCCATCAACAACCATTTAGAAAAGTGCAATAGGGATACCACGATATTAAGTGGAGTGCTATCCACAGATTAACGTCATTCCAACACTTTATACACAAGGTAAAAGCGGACAGGAGCCATATCGGTTATAAAGAGTAGAGATGACTACAAGAGACGGTGATATTATATCTGTTGTATGCTTACATATATAGATATGCTTTTAGTCTCTACATAGCACCTATGCAGATCGATTGTATCTTTTATTAAAATTGTATTTCTTTGTTTCAACCGAGCCTCCAGTACATATAAATATCACTATAAATATGGGTGCTAGTTGGAAGTAAGACAAGCAATCAGGCAGAATAAATGCTCAAACTTGCTTTAATCCATGTTCAACCGACATATTGTCTTGAGTCAATGGAGCAGTCAAGGTGGAGCAGTTATTCTGCATGGTTGCCTGTCTAGTTCACTATAAATATTGGTGGATGGAAGCACAGTTGGAAGTAATTAAAGCCAAGCACTGGTAAGTGGAACATTGTGTAATATGTGTTTAAGGGTTTGTTTTTTTATGGGTGGCCAATAAAGAGTTATTTTATTACCCATGGTTCTTATACACATTATTTAGGATTTAGGGTATCTTTCATAGCTACCTACAAGTATTGCTACAAGGAAATAGCTACCTTAAGAGCAAAGCGAGAAAATCGAGCAAAGATTTTAGCACCGATTGCAACTTTTTAATTGAAGAAATTGCATGAAATCCTAAATACCGGTAGCTACAAAAGCCTTTTTAAGGAGCTTATTTCTGATATTATATATTATAATGGATTTAAGTAGCCCAAATGTTGCATTAAACCCTAGCCAGAGCCACATCCAAGCTTCTGTACCAAATCAAGACAAAAAACCCCACCAAAAACATTTATTTTATCAAATTTTTTCAAACATTTCATTTTCTAGTTTTCACAATGTAATTTAAAAATACTTTGAGTCCTTAAAACAAAAATATAGCCACAGGTCCTGGATTTATAAGCAGTAAGTAATCAGACAGTGCTTTGGAATTCTAAAGAAAAAAAGAACGTAAAATACAATATATTTATATACATATTTTATATACATATATAAATATCTCAAAGCATACCCATGGGGTAAATAGGACTTTTTCCACTGTCAAAGTTGTACACAAGGAGTCTAAGAAAGAAGTTAAATACTGATCCATCATGCCCTGAATGATTTCCCACAGGATGAATTAATGTGGCGCTTGTCAAAGACAAGACTTGCAGGGTATGAACAAACCACAAATGTGATCCATGTCACAGCAACACTGCTCACATATCTTCTACACTCCACTTGTATGCAGCCTCCTGTGTGGCTTTCTTTTCTGACATTCGTGCAAAGTATTGCTTTTCAAAACCGTTGGATCTAAGAAACAAAATAGAACAAAGTAAAGAGCAGAATTAGGTCACACGCAGGAGACAGAAATGCTATGCAAATTAGCAACATCCTCATTAATGGTGTACATAAAAAGGTAAAAATTTAGACATGCTACAAAAGAAGCATGAGGCAGCATGATAAAATAATTAAAGGGCATCTATAGTGAAAAAAACACATTGCCCCATTGCAAAGTTAAATTCATGTACTCTCTGCTGCCTTTCTCCTACCTGTCAGTGATATTGTTTTTTCATGGTGTCAGATATCTCAGTCAGCACTTCCCCCTTCCCCCTCCCCTGTTACCTCCTCCATGTCTCAATTCCGGCTAACCGACAAGCTTATGTGCAGTAGGAGTTAAAAGTTCAACATGGTGAAAAACACACCCCCACGCACAGTGGCCAATAGAAAGCAAGCTGTCCTGGAGACACGGGTCCTAGCGGAGTAGCTATGCCCCAGCCTGGCCAGCTACGCCCCCCCACCATGCCCCTTTACACGCCCACTTGCAGCTCCATGCAGGCCGCAAGAAATTGTGGCTGGGCCACGGGTTGGGCATCACTAGTTTAACACCTTAAACCCCACCTCACATTAATCTATAAAGCTAATCTATAGATATTATGATATATGGGGCCCAGGAATGTGCATTGATCATCTCTTTTCTTGTTTGTTCTAATGTCTTGGTCAGATCAGTAGCACTTCCACTATTTGTTATAAAGTAATTTTGCCACAAGAGTGCTTCCACAGCCCCTCTTTTGTGTATATAAAGCTAATCAGTATCCTGTGCTCCGAAGTCATAACATAAGCAGCTATAATTGTGGAACTTGCCATGGTGTATACCAATAAGTATGAACATACCATGTTTATCTGGATCCTGTTTAGAGTCTTAGGTCACCCAATGGAGCAGTTTAGTTTGAACCACACAGTGTGACAGTATTTTCTGGGTCTATTCTCAGACCTGCAGGATTATCCTATTTGGTTCCCCTGAATGATGGTAACTGAGTAATAGTTTAAAATATACCTGTGTAAAGATTCTATAGCCACTGTATCCACACATAGCAAAACATACACACCCATAATTTCCACTGGGCACCAACATTTTTTCTAATAATACACACACAGTGGTTGGCAAAAGTATTCGGCCCCTTGACATTTTGTCACATTACTGCCACAAACATGAATCAATTTTATTGGAATTCAATGTGAAAGACCAATACAAAGTGGTGTACACGTGAGAAGTGGAACAAAAATCATACACGATTCCAAACATTTTTAACAAATCAATAACTGCAAAGTGGGGTGTGCGTAATTATTCAGCCCCCTTTGGTCTGAGTGTAGTCAGTTGCCCATAACTGGGCGTGTAAAGGGTCATGGCGGGGGCATAGCTGGCCAGGCTGGGGCGTAGCTACTCCGCTAGTGCGGCCCCCAGGGCCAGCTGAGTTGGGCACCCCTGTGGAGTATAAAATGAAAGAGCCTTCTTATAATAGAAGGTACCTCACAGCCTCATGTTATTATACTCCTAGCATTATCTGGCTGCACAGAATGCTGGAAAATTTTGTTTTCATACATCCTAGAATAAAAACCATTTTTAGTGCTTTAGCAATTCCTACCCAAGGGCTCGAATATGCATGTGATCGACCTGCCTTTCCCTTTACACCCATAGCTATTACACTATTGGCCTAGGGATATATTATATAGGTCACTTCAGGTGAGTCCTAACCTTGTTATGGGGTTAGGACTTGGGAGTACAAGATAACGATTAGCTTTATAGCTTAATGTGAGATGGGAGTTAAAGGAGCTAAAAGCTCCCCACAGAGAATAAGATGAAAGAGAAGGTACCTCACAGCCTCATGTTATTATAATAGCATTGCCCTAATAATCTAACACAAACAAATATTTCTCATTATCCTTTATATCCTTTTTCATCCAGATCTAGTTGACAAACTTGCTTCAGAGCAAGTTCTAGCCAATCAGTCCACTCCCTAGTTAACCCATTAAATGGATCAGGTTTGAAAATTGGTTTGGCAACTATGCCTGGTAGAGCTACTAAGTCTAATTGGGGCATTTCATCTGCAGGTACAAGGACAGAAGCATTAAGCCTCCATACTGTAGCTTAATGCAGAGAACAAATATACAGAGAATATAGGGTGAATAAATGTTATTACCAGCACCGCTACCACTGATTTGTACCAGATCACTGCTTTATGGAATTATGATGGGTAGCATGGCACACAGTGTGTTACTCTGGTGGTCTGACACAAAGCAGACTCTGCACTTACTTTCTTTAAACAAGATAAACAAGTTTTAATTACATTTAACAGTAAGTATTGCAATGATTTAATAACAAAACAAACAGTTTCCCCACATATCATGTGCAGTAATGGGAGTAGTCCCTGCCTATAGTGCATCCCTTTGCTATATACTGTCCACAACTGTATATTGTGTGACCTTGTAAGTCGGTCTACACTTATCTGATGCCTCAGAGTTTTGTATCCAATAAGCTCAATTGTCTGTCCAATAATCTGTCCTCCTAACAGGTGGTAAAAGGATCTCATGCACAGGATCTTGTGTTGCATTCAAACAGGACATCACACCAAACAGATCAGTCCCATCAGTAGCACACACCACACACTTCTATCTACTTTCACTTTCTCTTCTCCTAGCCACATAGAGCAGGGATGTCTTGTGTTTTTATTACTCACTGATACCAACTGCAGGCTGGAGGTGGTATATAAGGAGCCTTGGTGTATATGTCCATTACAATTAAAATACACATCACATCCTGTGTAGTATACAGAAACTTTTTTTGGATAAGCTATGACTGCCACGTTTTAAAAACAGCACATCATTAGATGTTATACTGACATTACCCCTTCCTTCAGTATTCACATGGAGACATATTAGCAGTCACAGGGGTGTGGTTTAAGCTCCCATTTTGTCTACCCCATATTAAAATAGGGATCTCAACTGTAAGTACTTATATATTGTGTTGTATATTTTGTCTTTTACCTAATACAAGTCAGTGCTATACTTTATATACATTTATTGTTGGTCATTTAAATGGTAATAGTGAGATAGTACACACATACACCTTTCCTATATGTAATATCCTATACCCCCCACCTCATTGGTAGCTCCTAAAAACTCAATGCAATCTGCACTCAAATTTCATATAAGTCACGGGTGCAGATACCAGGATTCCATTAGTCCCAAACCTATAAACAGATAGAAAAGGCACAGCACACCAGTGTGAGACAATAAATCACCTGTTGATTGGATTGACTTTGGTGTTCTGTGCCTTATTTATCTATCTATCTCTGTCTTATAGTATGGTATTGTGCAGGGGTGGGGTGGGGTGGTGTTACAATATACATAGGTTTGTGTGTAAAATAAGACTGTTTTTATAGTGTTAACTGTGGCAATAAAAAGAGTTTATTTAAATGTGTGCACAAGGATGAGTGCTCATGAGGGCTGTGCGAATATTTTTTATCATTTCAGTTATTGGTGGTAATCCTAGAACCGTCCATTTTGGATACCACAGGCTTATTTATTATTTAACCTAGTGCATCAAATTCATATATCCATACTATAATATCTATTCTAATATAATCAACAATAGTAGAGGGAGCCTATATGAGCATTTGGGGATAGGTCAGGGCTGTGTGCACCGCATGTGTACCGACAGATTCCAATGTAATCTGCATGTACACATGCAATCGTAATTGCATGTGTATGGGCTCATTTTAAAAAGCCTCATCGAAAAGTGAGAATAGGGAGAATTCAATCAACAAAGAGATTTTGCAATGCAATGATGTAATGAGGAACGCACTCACTAGTGAAACTTCAACTTTATTGTGACATTGGTATGTGCACAACAAAGGGATCTTGTTTGAGAAAGGCAGACAAAAATGTTTATGAGGAGGGACCTTTTTAGAATTCCTGCTGGAATGGGGAGATCTATCCCTTACACAGATGTTACTGCCATCCTAGGAAAAAGGGTTACTAAATAATATTAAAAGGGCATGGTCTGAAAGTAATGATAAAGTTTCTCTTTATTTGTAATGATAAACATAGCTACTGTATCACCTGCAGGTGTTTAGTAAACTAATGAAGTACAAATAATACTACAAGGGCCCAGTTAAGTTATTCTTTATTCTAAAGGGACCCCAAAACCAAACTGACTTACCGGTCTACTCCATCCCAACGGTACCCAGGCCAGATGTTGAACCTGTTGAGTGGAGGGTTTGGACCCTTGTATTTTGGTCGTTCTGTAAAATAAACAATGACACTTTAAATATTATCTCTCTATCCATAAAGAAAAGCAAACAACAAAATTCAAACAAAAGGCCAAACTAAAAGTTTATCTACCAGAACAATGCAAATGAATTGATAATTAAAAAAAAATACAGATACCAGGGTTTATTAACTGAAAGAATATAGGGTTAAATGAATCCCCTATCTTTTTTGATTTACGCAAGGACCTTAAACACTAGGACCTTGCAGGGATGGCCTTTCCTTGATATATGATGCACTGTTTAGAGTTTATTTCTAGTGAGATCAATATGCCAAAACACTGCCCTCTACCTAAGAATGCAATGAAAATCGGTAGAACTCTAACTATAATAATGACTGGACTGCCTACCATTAAGAAGCAAAAAGTTCTAGTGGCTCTTTAGTCTGTAATACTACCACTGATCATTTAATCTAGGTTTCCTACTGCTTTAGCTAGCTAAAGGTCCTGTAGGTTTGTTCCCCTCAGCAGTGCAGCATGGTCCGCAAGGTCCTTTCTGTTTTGCAGGTCTGGCGGAGACCACATAAATAACTGAAGAGAGAGGGAAAGACGTGGAATAATGAAAGTTCTCCAGGGGCTGTTTAGCTTAGCAGGGAATAGAAAGTGCCTACAGGGGGCCTGTATGAGGAGCAATGGCAAATTCCCACTCTGGAAAAATGGCACATATGTTTCTCTTGCGTGACACATTTTTCTACTTGCTTTTTTCTTCTCTTAATTTTGTTAATTTTCATAGTTCCAGAATTTATATTATTTATTTTTCCTTTTGCTGCTTTCACTGCCTTTTCCTTACCACCCTTTTAACCATTGTCTATCCTGCAATGCTCGTTCACCACTGTGATCTCCCCTTCACTCCTTTCCCCTCTTCACCACTTTTATCCTGCTCCCAGCACACCCTTTCATTACTGGTAACATTTGGATGTTCCATACAGTTTATAAAATATAGTGGATGATCTGCACAATGCTTTGTGTAATAACCTAATCTCACTTGACAGCTACAAAGTGCTAGTCAGGGACTGGAGTGAGCAGGAAATCCAAAGTCAGACGATCCTCCTGTTTGCTGAACAGAGGAATGTGTGTCATGCAAAGTGGGAAACATGGTTCCATGACCTGAACAAATTTTGTCTGGGCCCTCCAGTAAGCAACGAACAATAGCACAACATGTATTACTGGATCCCAAAGGTGTGCTTGTTCATGCATGCACACAGCTTATAACAAACTTTCTCTGTGGATGATATGAATTGAATCAATAAACCTTAATATTTTTCCATATGTTTTTCCATTTTACAGCATATATTCTTTTTGATTGAAACTGCATTCTGTTAATAAATATACAACCTCTCTCTTTTCCATCTATAGTTTTTTTCTTCTTGAGGAATTTAGCCATGGGGTCACCCTCTCTTTCTTGTTCTCGCAGCATTTTGTCAAGATCTGAATCATCAATGTATCTAGCAAGTGGTTTTTCCATCTCTCTGGTAGCATCCTCCACATTTTTACGCTGTTGCTCTTTTTGGGCCAAGCTAAAATAATAATAAAAATCACAAAGTAAACAAAAGGTGATGTAGGGTGCACTGGGGTTGGCTACAGAAGAGAGTTACAAGAATGTATGTCTGCCTACAGGGGTCAACTATAAACCAATATTATGTCATTATGTCAAGTTAGCTAAAATTAACTTTTTTATAACCACGTGTATAAAATGGTGTAAGGAGGTAGAAGAGGCGCAAAGTGTTTCATTGGTGTCAAGTGATTAAAGGGTTGTAGCAAAAAAAATAAAGCAAGTAATATAGTGGCAGGGGTGTCATCAACTCCATTGGAGTTCATGATTATGGAGGGAAGGTTATCAGCCAAGCAGGGAGAGAAAGGATTTATATTAAAACCTAACCTTCTGTGTTAGCATCTCATCCAATATAAAAGGTTTGTTGGATTTTTCATTTTTTTTTTTACAGGATTGTAGTGTTGCCAATTACGGACATACTTTTAATGTTATACTGCATTGCATTGATGGTAACTCTCTCACTGTTTCTGTGCCTGGTTCCTGGAGGCTGCTCAGACAGATTTAGTTAGAATTGTTCCGTAAAGCAACAGTGTGCTATGACTGAAGCTATAATTAATGCATATGAAATCTGAGAATTATTTTGGTTGTTAAGGTCCAGAATAGTAGTGGGTTAAATTTTAATTTTGGGGGTGGACATGCCCTTTAAGAAAAACAATATGCCACATATACTACATGTTCATTTCTGGTTAGGTACAAGTGTTTAGATCTATTCTGAACATATGGGACTGCCACATACACCAAACTATACACTTATAGTTTGGTTCTTGAAGACGTTTCACTAGTCAACCGACTGGCTTTCTCAATTGTACAAGGTAGATAGTCGGATGACTAGCAAAACGCCTTCAAAAACTAAACTTTAAGCCCAGTTGATCTAACTGAATACAACAGATATACCATGACCTGGATGAATGAGAACCTTCATAACCACCGAAAGATCAATAAGGATATAAAAAAAACAAAAGAAAAAGACCATCTCCTTCCATAGTTTAAGGTTAGGAGAGTGTTTGCATGCGCTATGCCATTATCAACAGATTCCAATGACAATATGCAGCAATATTACGTAATTAAAGCCCCATTATGGCAGGTTTAACATTGTATTTCCTAGGTAAAGCTTCTAAGTACAGGGTCTCACTATATAAATGTTACAAGGACAACAATCTATATTTCTTACTGTAAGCAATAGCTTATTGTCAAGAAAAAACAGAAAAAGTTTAAAAATAAATGTACTTTTGAGTTTGCCATTTGGAGTAAAAAAATGATTTGTTCCCTTCCACTAGATTAACTGTTATATAGGTAGCAATCATGGGCAGTGGAGTAAAAGGGTTCAAATGGATAGACATCTTTATTTAACCTCAAAAACTATGTAAACTCAGGCTACTTTGTTTGGCTACTATGAAATTCAGCCTGTTTTTTCTGATAATAATTCTAATGTAAATTACCAAAATATAAACAATTATATAACATTTTTTATAAATTTTCCAAATTAGCTATGATCTCAATTTGGCATAACACTTTTTTCCTTACCCTTTACCCCACTTGGCATAGAGTTCATTTTTCTTATCTTGAA
Source organism: Hymenochirus boettgeri (assembly GCA_019447015.1). Classification (NCBI taxonomy): domain Eukaryota; kingdom Metazoa; phylum Chordata; class Amphibia; order Anura; family Pipidae; genus Hymenochirus; species Hymenochirus boettgeri. The sequence goes on along the minus strand of CM033475.1, from coordinate 150,845,114 downwards.
GTGCTTGTTTCTGTTGCTGCTGTTCACGTTCAATTTTAAGATCTCTGCGTTTACCACTTTTATCACGAAATACAGTTTCTGAGTTCCTCGATTCCTCTGGATATTAAAGGAATCATTTGTGACACAATCAACCAATACTGGATACATTTCTTATTGAGGTTTTATTTTCTACTCTGCATAAGAGTTTAGCAAAGGATAAAAGTTTCTTTATTTACCTATTATCTATGTGTTAGCCCTGGTGGGTTAGTGGATTAACACTATACTGTTAGAAAAACAGAATCCATGAAGATTACACGTTCAAATCCCCATCCTTTCATGCTGGCTAGAAAATAAATCTGCAAAATATTACTTTTCCATTTTGTATGAAAAGCAAAGGAATGTGTAATTGTGAAGAGGAGAGTTTGAAAACACACCTGTAAACCCTGTTCTGTTTACAGGTGTAACTGTCTGTCAGCTTCAAGAGGGCAGGACAAGCTGCCACTGCCTTGTTTTGATCTGCTGTGCACTAAAAAGCCTTTTCAGAACTGTACAGCATATACTAAAGATTTCCAGCAAATCCAAAGATATGAATTATGGGAGATGACTAGTACCAACAGGTTAATTTTATAAATCATTATACAGTCATAACAAAGGGAGAGGCGTGGCACAGTTGTCTATTATTGTGAATGTACTCTGGCTATCTGAACAATGTTGTTTGGTGATTTATATTCTCGTTAAAATAGTTTATTTTCTGAATGATAGTTTTAAAAAATGTGGAAACTGCACAGGCCCTGCTAAAGGACTGAAAAACCCATAGTAAACCCATACTACATTGATGCAAATGTTTTGGTTTTTTTTTAAAACGTTGCATCTTTCCCATTGTGCTTAAAAATAACAGCTTCTCTCACCATACCTCTGCAAATATAATCTTTTAGCTCTATGCAATAATGCATAGCTGTGTTTTTACCTCATAGAGAATGCACTTATTTTCTCAATCCACATCTGTTAATACTTACCTTCCAAAAACGTATTTGCTTTCATTCCCTTTCTTAGCTCTTCCTTTTCCTCTTTAAGTACTTCAGCAGACACTAGACCAGCTCTTCCCCCAGATAGCATCTTTTGAGAAATATGTTGATTAAAACATGTATGATGATCTCTATTTCACAATATATAGTGTGAACACAATCAATGGATATTGTATTTTAAAACCTTAAAGGGCATGTCCACTATAAATATAAACTTTTTATATATTGTATATTTACACAAGAAGGAGCTGAGGAGAAAGGTAAGGATTTTTTTAAACTACACAGTGGGTTCAATAATAAGTTTTGGGGGTGGACATGCACTAATACCCTTGAAAGTTCCCACTCCTCAGTTAATAGTACCCAAGTTGAGGACCTAAACCTACCTAATGGCTACAAAAAAGCCCTGCAAAGTTTGCTTTGTGAAGCTGCTTGCAGGGCTCCCCTGCCATAGTCCCAGACTATGGCACAGCTAATCAATGGGTAGACACGCTCTGCAAGGACACTGTTTTAGAAGACGCACTAGAACATTAAATTAAGAACTAGGGGTGAGGGCATAATATGTGCAACAGAGACCAAGTAAGGCATATTGCATAAACCAAAACAAAGAGGTAGATTATGGTAGCTGACCTCTAGCACCCACAGGTCAATTCATAAATCACCCAGCAGCCACAGTAAAGGGAGAGGTGAGACACAGCTTGTTTTTTTTTAGGAAATGTGCTGTCTATTGTGACAATGTTTAAGTTCCCCTTTAAATGATGCTGCATTTTGGTAAAGAAATAAAGTGATTCATTATTTTAAAGGGCAAGTTAACATTCAAAAGCAAATTTTATAGAGGAAAAGCACTACCTAAAACTGCAATAGTTGAAAACAAAAACGAAAATATATTATATAAAAAAACTTTTTATATAATGTACTGCTCCTTCCCCCAGCCCCAACCGCATTACTATTATTCACAGAAAGTGCCCTGATCTTTACTTGCCATGCCTCTATCCTTCGCCGGCCCTCTGCTTGCATTGAAATACAAGCAGGGGGCAGGACCGGCAGCCGCGTCCGTGATTGGCTGAGAGGCAGACAATCACGGAGGCGGCTGCCGGGAGTTCAGACCGGCGAAGGAGAGAGGCATGGTAAGTAAAGATTGAGGCACTTTCTGTGAATAATAGTAATGCGGTTGGGGCTGGGGGAGGGAGCAGTACATTATATAAAAAAAGTTTTATGGTAGGGGAAGGGAGACAAAATCGGGAGGGAGGGGGAGAATGGCTGCAGTGCGCATGCCAAACTTCTCCCGGAGGAGAGACAGGAGACAGAGTCCTATATGGACTCTGCTATCCTCCTGGTGGCCAGTTTTTGGGATTGGGAGGGGGGGGGACTACAGGAGAACCATATGGAGCTGGGATGTGAGGTGAGGATTTTTACACACTACATAGTGGGGCCAGTAGTGGGTTAAATTATAGTTATTATTATTACATGCCCTTTAATTGAAATGCTGCCTGACGGTGTTGCCTATTGTCCTGTTTCTTAGCAGCTGTCAGTCATGGATGTAACAGATGACATTACAACCAATGACTGAATGCTATTCCTCTAGCTTCCTTGTAAAGGCTTGTAAAAAATAGATTAAAAAGGCAGCACAATCCTTGTTTAAAGTTAAGAGGGAAGGGTATAAAATAATTTTGATGCATAAAACAATTATCCCTACGTCTGTCATTTTTGTACTTTTGGGGTTTAGGGGGTAACTTAACTATATACAATTGTTTTGTTTGAGAGGTGAATCACTCAAAATTGTTTGTGCTACAAGTAAGGAAAACATGTGATTACCGTATATACTCGAGTATAAGCCGAGGTTTTCAGGCTTTAAAAATAGCCTGAAAACCTTGACTCGGCTTATACTCGAGTCAAGCACAAAACTCACCCGATCCGGCGGCCGCAAACACTGATCTGATGGCTGACGTCACTATTGGCGCCTGTCTCTTACTGCCCGGCGCCGATTAGTGACGTCAGCCTGCTGCCGGGTGCAGGTACTGAACGTGCGGCAGACTGATTGTGAGGCAGAGCGAGAGGCAGGTGCAGCAGACTGACAGAGGCAGAGCGAGAGGCAGCTGAATACTGTATTAACAGTAAGTCTCAACAGTAAGAGATGACTAGTGGGGGGGCTTTTATTTTTGATGGGTACAATGCTTGCATACCTGAGTACCTAGACTTACCTTCCCACTTTAGATGTTTGGAAACTACAACTCCCAGCAAATAAAGCATGCTGGGAGTTGTAGTTTCCAAACAACTGAAGTGCCTAGAAATTGTTGGTCACTGTATGTGATTATCTACCCTCGACGGTAAGCCTAAAGGATAAAGTGGAATAACATTTTGCTTTCAGTATTTACCCTTGAGCCTCCTGGTTTTGCAACTGAAGTCTCTCTCCTTTCATCATTTCTGCTTCTTGGTGGTGATAGATCACAGTCTGAACCCTTGTTCTTGGCCTTGCGTGGAGGGGACAGGTCAGAATCTGAATCCACCAAACACTGTGGTGGTGGTAGGTGTGAGTAACTCTTTGTTTGACGTGGGGGAGAAAGGTCAGAATCTGAGTAGTCCTGTTTGGCTAAAAGCAAGAGAAAATCTTTACAACTGAGAATATATAAAAATATTCTATACATAGAAAAAAAGGTATACAAAAAATACACACTACATACTGTATATAAATCAAGAAATTTTACCTTTAAAATCATCCTAAAACTCTCCCCTCGGTTTATACTTAGGTCTGGGCTGACCTGGAAGCTTGAAAGGGCAGATAGACAAAATTACATAGCCCTCGGAAAACAAAAGTTACTGTACCCAGTAACACACAGAATCCTCTTGATTTCAGTGGGTTAGGCAATTGTTGTACTGCTCGCTCAGATCAGCCCAAACTGCAAGGGAAAGCGAAAAAAAAACGATAGAAGTAGCAGAATTCAACAAACAGGTTGCACAGAAAGGTATGTAGGGCACATGTATGAGGCTGTGTATGGACATTATATGAGATGGTCTGTGGAACTATCTATGGAAGAAAATGAAACCCTCTGTTTATGCTCGAGTCAAGCAGTTTTCCTGGTTTATCGGTTAAAAATAAGTACCTCTGTTTATATTTGTGCTGGTTTATACTCGAGTATATACGGTAGCTAATTTTATGAAAGAAACATTCATGGCGAGAACAGTTCACCTTTCCACCTATGTTTGTTGGGGTTTTTTGTGAACAAAAGACAAACTCCTGCTAGTTGGATGTAATACACCTAAAAATATATTTTTCCTAGACAAAAACCTTTTAACACAATTTATTGGTTCTTGTTGGCAGCTTCCATTAAATTTCTTGGGATCCAGGCGGGCTGAGCTTAGCAGAGCATGCAAACAGATGCAAAACTTTACTGCTCCTGTTTGCACTCCAGATCAAAGGCTAATATAGGTTACTAACCCGACTTCTAACAAGCATAAAAGGAGACCTAAAAACTCGAAAAGCCAAAAATCATCAGGCATGGCCCATGCTAAGCTTCATCAGTTTGTGCGGAATACCAATGCACCAGCCTTGGAGACCACATGGTCGGCCCAAGATATGGAAGAACAGTATACAAACCCTGCCTCTCCTTCACAACAGCTGCAATCCGACCCAGAGAAACAAACGTCAAACACTGACACATCACACCTGACACTATAGGGCCTAATGGGTGCCATACAAGACACCAAATAGACTGTCCATATTAGTCCAAGACCTATAGAAGTTTTGGCACCGAGTAGGAGAAACAGAGTGTCAGATTTTCATGCTGGTAGACATGGTAACACCAATTCCCCAGACAGTTGTGAGTCTTCAAAAAGAACTACAGACCACACAGAACAAACTAGATTATTTGGGGAACTGGTCCCGGAGGCAAAACCTCCGGTTCCTCGGATTTCCAGGAGGATCAGACGTCCAAGACCTTTCTTCATTCCTGGAAATTTGGATACATACAAACCTGGACACAGAAGGGCTGACACCCCAATTTGCAATTGAATGCACACACCGCATTCCCGCCAAAGCCACAATCCCTGGAGCTAGGTCAAGATGGCATTCTCTGTATGGTTCGCACCGTAGGAGACCTATAATTCGAATGCTCTAGCATAAACATTTTTCCTGATTACTCCCTGAAGTTATCAAAATGCCGGGAAACTTTTTTTTTTGGATATAAAACGGAGGCTGGCAGGCACAGGAATTACCTACTGCATGGCTTACCCAGCACATCTGCGCGGTGTGGCGGACGGTAGGATAAAAATTTTGGGTCTCCCGAGTAAGCTAATACCTGGTTGGAACACTGATATGGTAAACATAACCCACACAGAAAAGATCGAAACCTTCCCCAACTGTATATAGCCCAAAAGAAGGCTGTGACAACCCCCCTCCCCATATTTTATACCATAATCATTGCTGTTGTATATACCAGGAAACATGAAATCAATATCACTCAAGGTGATTTCTGTTTCCCAGTCACCAGAAAATGGCAGCATTCACTATAGGGTTAACTCCTCCTCCCCAATGCTTGGGCAGGAAACTATAAGTAAGCCCCACAAACCCCTGCTTCTTTTGTCTTTTTCTAAAGCTGAACATAAATCTTACAGGACAGTAAATAGTGAATGCTGTCATTTCTGGTGACTGGGAAACAGAAATCACAGTGAGTGATATCGATTTCATGTTTTCCCTAGTCACAAATGGCAGCACTTCACTATAGGGACTTACCAAACCTAAAATAATAAGGGGGGCGACACATTGTTTGCTCTAACACGCACATTTTATTATATAGAGTGCACAACTGATTCCAACACTCTCTTTCCAAATTTTGACTCTTGGGCAGAGAGAACATCTAACTTATAATGTTTAATAAATGTCTTCACTGAAGACCATCTTGCAAAGTCCTTTAATAGGCAACCCTGTCTGCCATGTCCATGAACTGTCTATAGCTCTGGTGGAGTGAGCTTTTAGCCCCTGTGGGATAGATAAGTCTCTCATCGAATACACGTCAATATCCATCTGCTTAATGTCTTTTTCGAAGGTGCTTGACTTTTCCTTGATCCCCTCAGGATTATAAACAATCTTTCCGACCTTCTCCATCCCTTTGATCATGTAGGTATATTCTTAGAGCTCTTACTAGATCCAAGGTGTTCCATTGTATTTCTCCTCTTGACTTTGGCTGTGGGCAGAAGGTAAGTAAAGTAAACTGAAGATTCATATAATAACCTGTAACGACTTTTGGCACAAATTCAAAAGAAGTTCTTAACTTAACTCTATCCTCTAGAATTATAGTATCAGGTGGACTGGCTGTGAGGACTCCAAGTTCCCCTACTCGTCCAGCTGACGTTACTGCCACTAAAAAGAAGACCTTAAGGGTCATAAGCCATACCGAAGTTGTCTCTAAGTGCTCAAAAGGGAGCTGAAGTTAGAACGTCCAGCACAAGTGGCAAGTCCCACGGTGGTACATTAGAAACTTTCCTTGGTCTCACATGCAGAATAGCTTGGAAGAATCTCTTCACAAGTGAATTGGATGCCCAATCTAAATGTCATTGCTGCCAAAGCAGAGATCTGTCCTCTCACCTTATTTATTTGTAAATTCCTTTGAACTCCACTGTATAAGAAGGCTACTACCTCTACCAGAGATGGTTTAAAAGGATCAAACTGTTTTATCCTTGCAAATTCACTAAAACATTTCCATGTTCTATAGTATTTTTCCAAAGTTGAATACTTTCTAGACTTAAGAAGAAATTCAACCACCTTGTTTTGAAGACCCATCCTTTTCAACCTTGTCCACTCAAGCACCAGGCCATGAAGGATAGGTGCTCCCAGTCCTGGTTCTGAAAGGGACCTTGTGTTAACCACCCGTCTATTCGCAGAATTCTTACAGGTTCTTCTATGGCGAGGGCTAATAGGAGAGGGAACAACGGTCTCCTCGGCCATGCTGAAATGATCGCAATCACTTCCACTTTGTCCTGCTGAATCTTCTGAGGGCGATCTCCATAAGGGAGAAGGGCAGAAAAAGATAATTCAGATTCCATCTCCAGGATTGACTGAGTGCGTCTGTCAACACTGCCTTGGGGTTGAAACTTCTCAAAAAGAATCTGTCGCAGTTGCTTTTATTTCGGTGGCCATTAGATCCACCTTTGGTCTTCCCCACTTTATTACTAGACTCTCAAAGATCTCTGAGTTTAAGCTCCACTCCCCTGGATTTAATTTTTGGCGACTTAAGTAGTCGGCTTTCTGGTTCTGGACTCCTAGGATGTAGATGGCTTATAATGAATTTAGGTGTCTCTGGGCCCAAGAGAAAATCGGACTTCGTACAAGAGGGCTACACTTCTTGTTTCTGGATGTACCTTACTGCTGTCATATTGTCTGACTTTTCTACTACATCCTTCTCGAAGTGCCTCAACGCAAACTTTATTGCTCTTAGCTCTAACTGGTTGGAGTTTTTTCCTCTCATGAGCCAGTGACCTTGAGCCATATTTTTCTGAATGTAAGCTCCCCATACGGGGAGAAATACTCGAGCACCTGAAGCTAGAAAAATACCTCGATTTTCTTCTTGGCACCACCATCTCAGATTTTCATTTATAGAATTTGGGAGTTTCAGTAATTTCTTCATTTTTAAATGAGGACATATTACGTTTGACAAAAGGAATTGTTGCAGACTTCTCATGTTCCGTCTTGCCCATTTTACCATTGGAATGGCTGCTGACATTAGTCCCAATACCTTTAACAAAGATGCTACTGAGGACTTTGACTGCTGTCTGGTATGTTGAATTTCTAGGATAATCCAAGTCTTTCGTTGTCTGAAAACAGGCACCCGAGTAGACAACTTCTTGTGATGGCTGAAGTCTGCTTTTTTTTCTCTGTTCACAATCCACCCATATTCTTGAATAAATTAAACGACCTCCTTTGTATGCTGAACTGACTGCTGTCTGGAGCTTGCCACCACTAACAGGCTGTCTAAATAATGGTACACAGCAACACCTCTTATCCTTAGACAAGCTACTAGGGTCACCAATACTTTTGTGAAAACTCTGGGCGACTGTGACGAACAGAAGACTTGTAAATTACCAGTGATGATTTCTGAATTCAAAACAAAGAAATTTTCTTGAAAGTTGGTGAATTAGAATTAGGCATCCTTCAAGTCTATGCTTGTCAGCCAAGTGGATTTGTAGATCACTCTTATGATTGATTGTAATGACTCCATCTTGAATCTTTCTCTAAAGAAAGACCGACCGTTTGATACTTTCGACCGGTCGGCCAGGAGGAAGGACTGTCGGTCGCGGCAAAAGCAGCCGCGACCGACAGTTACCGCGACCGATCGTGCGGTCCATAGAGGACCGATACACTGAACTATCGGTCGATCGGACCGAAATATCTCATCGTGTGTACTCAGCTTTAAAGGGCATGTCCACCCTTCTAAAAAATTTTTTACCTAACATTCCCCCTGTCCCCCCAGCCCCAACCGCTCTATTAGTATCATCAGAAAATGCCCCAAACTTTACTTACCTTCCCTCTTTCCTCCGCCGCTCTGCCAGGCCCTCTGCTTGCGAGAAAATGCGAGGGGGAGGGAATCCATTAAGGGAATCCTAATCCTAATCGGGAGGGGGAGAAGGGCTGCAGTACGCATGCCAAACTTCTCCCGGAGGCCAGATAGGAGGCAGAGTCCTATATGGACTTTGCTATCCTCCTGGTGGGCAGTTTTTAGGACTTTGGTGGGGGACTACAGGAGAACCAGATGGAGCTGGGATGTGAGGTAAGGATTAAACTACACTACACAATGGGGCCAGTAGTGGGGGGGGATTATAGTTTTGGGGGTGGACATGCCCTTTAAAACAAATTTGTTTAGCTGCCACAGGTCTAATACTGGTCTGAGGGCCCCTGATGCCTTTGTCACTAAAAATAGTTTAGAGTAGAACCCCTTTTTTTTATTGTCTCAAGAGTAACAGGCTCTATAGCTTCCTGTACCACAGCTGTCTTGAGGACGGACATCAGGGTATCTAGCTGAGACGTAGAAGGCACAGGGTTTTCCTGCTCAGCAGATTCCGCAGGGGATTTAGCTTCTTTAACCACATTCTTGGAAGACTTATCAGAAGCAGAGAGACTGAAAAATATAAGCAGACACAAGTAAACTTAGTCTAGCAAACCCTCCTCTTTTTGTACCTTTTCTTTTTTTTTTTTTTTTTGTCCAGCTTACCCTTGGGGTGACCCTTAAGCCTCGTACACACGTGCGATCGCAGGTCCCGACCCGCAATGTGTCCAAATGTTCGGAGATCTGCCCGGTCAGTCGTGCAACGTTCCCCGACCGGTTGCTTCGGCCGATAAAGTGCCCATACACGGGTCGATTATCGTCCGAACCGAACGTTTGGACACATCGTGCATCACCGGTCTTGACCCGCTATCGCACGTGTGTACGCACCTTTACTCCCACCACCAGACTCCCTAAGGAGCTACAAGAAAAACAGAACCAAAAGGTAAAGAGTAAGGCAAGGGACACAAAAATCAAAAGGAATTGGATTGCTTTTGATTACCAAAATAGCAAAAGGAATGCCGAGACACTGTCAGGGCACGGCCACACTGCAACGCAAATGGAATCACATGCGATTTCGTTGCATTTGCGCATGCGTTTTTTAAATTAAGTATTGGAAAACGCATGCGATTGCGATTTAAAATGCAGAACGCAAATCGCATCGCACCAGACGCGCGTTTTCGATGCGTTGCCACGATTCCAATGATTTGAAAAAACGCAAATGCAGAAAAACCGCAGCAGTGTGGCCTAGCCCTCAAATAAGAAAAAAATAGCTCTGCATCCACCGCACGCCAAACCAGGAGGCTGGGATGAGCGCTGCCATGTTTTTTAAATAAAGTTTAGGGACGTTATGCCGTCACGGCGTCCGACGCAAGCACGACCTGGAAGAGAACCACGTGACATCAAAGCACGGAAAGGAAGATGTGCGAACACAGAGCATGCGGCACAGAAGGCAAAAATAGAGCTATGGCCTACCAACTGCAACAGCAGGGAAAAAGGCCAAACCCACCCACGGTCCTCCCAAGTAGCAAAACCTATGGTCGCTGCAGAGGGAGCTTCAGAATGGAAGAGGGGAAAACCATCCTGGACAGGGCTGCAGTGGCCAGGTGAGCCTGCATTTGTGCTGGACAGGAAAAAAGACAAAGGAAGCAGGAGTTTGTGGGGCTTACTTATAGTTTCCTGTCCAAGCATTGGGGAGGAGTTAACCCTATAGTGAAGCGCTGCCATTTTTTGACTGGGGAAACTTAAATCCTCCATCCACCACCCTAGCTCCTTATACATGTGCTATGTCCAAAGAGAGACTTAATTCCAAAGACCCTCTCTATGGAACAAACTGAAAACAGAGTAAAATATACACACCTAACAAATGACTGTTGTGATTAACTTGTAAATATACGGAGATACACTTGCCTTATGGATGGTCAGTACTGAACAACAGGTTTGATTTTATTGCAGACATACAAAACACTTTAAAATGCTTTATCAGCAAACAAGCAATGATCGATACTTAACCCAAACAGCCCAGATGAAACCGATAACTCTGTCTGTTAACATTAACCTATTTTTCAGTTTATCCCAATACTATGTATAAATACCCTGAATAGAGTTAACGATGGGCAACATACAGTAGTTAAATAATGAGAATGTTTGGTTGCCCAAAGGTGAATATTGAGCTCATATTAAGGGTAAAGGTACAACTACAAGGGTAAAATAGTTAAATATTTAAAATCTACTAATAACTATGAATGAAGCATGTTGAGGGGTTTACTCTTGGGGGATTGAAAATGTTCATATCGTTTTGTTCATCTGTAAAATAACCAGGATAGGGTTGACGATGTGTACTGTCCCAATAATTAAAATGGTCGAGTGAGGTTTCCCTTATCTTTAGATAGATGCAGCTGAGCCCTTTATAATGAAAACAGAATAACACCAGTCTATAAGTTGCATACCTGAAAGTGCAAGAATTGATCAAATTACAGTTAAACTTCTTTTCCCCCCTAGCCCAGTTGGATAGCAGTAGGTACCCATACAAATGTATACTATTTTTCTAAAATAATGGAGTGACACCGAAGGAGTATTTGGAAGTCGCCCCCAGCTCCTCTTTGTCCTGCAGAAACAGCACAACATGCACACACACGTTCATGATAGTTGAAATGGTTTATAATGTTGTCATGGTTTACAATTGTTTCACAGTTCACTGTTCAGTAACATTTATCCAAATATAATCAAATGTATTTGCTGCATGGTTATATGATGCTTTCTTTAACACTCAATTTAATGGGACTATATTGGACTAAAATGTTAAGTGTTTAATAAACAATCTATATGTTTTCAAACATATAGATGGAATAAATTCCAACTGTCTCTTCTTAGTGAAAACCTATTTTACGCCAGAAGAACAATAATATTAACATGGATGGCCCCTACCTCCACACCTAAAGGTGGTCTATCTATACAGAGGATGCCTAGTTAAATTCTATAACATTTGGTCCCCCTGGTGCAGCATATAGTGGACAGGAGGAGCATATTGTTTCAAAAAGTCCGATTGGCTTCTAGATTTCCATGTCTAGCGCCTAAATTATAAACAATATGTCCAGCCTGTTTTAATCCACATATTTAAAAAGGCAAAAAGCGACCAAAACACAACTTCCTAATTTATAGATAGAAATGAGGAGGTATAACTTTTCTTTCTGAATGATTCCTAACCAGAAATATACACCCAACAGTTACTTTTCTCCCTCCTTATCCACTGGTATATAAATGCTCACTGCTTCACACAGAGGACGGTATTTAGAAAACTTTAGCGTAAAATAACAATATCGTTATTTTATATGGTGTTGTACAACAGGATGTATTTTGTGCCTTTATTATTTGACATGTATGACTGATTTCTTTTAAAATATAGCATTTTTTTTTCTAACAACCACCGTGTATATTAACAATTGCATTATTGCGTTATTTTACATTAACAAAATCTTAAAAATACTGTCCACTGAGCTACTGTTTCCGCATTTGATAGAGGTTAAGGGGGGCAAGGAATTTACTACAGGCCTCTATATAATAATTTTAACCAAAAACAGAGGTTTAAATCGTACCTGGTTTTCTTTTTTTCTGTGCTGGTGAGGTTTTTCTATGAAGAGAAGAGGAATCCTGTTGTTTTGTCTTGTGGTTCATATACTTTGATGAGATTTGTTCATCTTTTCGAGTGGGTGAAGGTTTGATAGAATTATGCCCATATTTACTCCCACCAGAACAATCAGGAGAATCATATCTATGCCTTTTTCTTTCAGAATTGGAAGAAGAATAATTCTTACCCTTCCCAGATATAGATGAATAAAGAGAATCAGGTCTCCTTCTTCTGGGAGAGGAGTGGATAGGAGATTCATGCCTTTTTCTAGACAAGGAAAGGTCAGGAGAGTCCCGTTTCCCTCTACGGGGTGGGGAAGTATCAGGAGAGCTGTGCCTCCCTCTTCGGGGGGGAGAGATGTCAGGAGGGCTGTGCCTCCCTCTTCGGGGGGGAGAAATGTCAGGAGGGCTGTGCCTCCCTCTTCGGGGGGGAGAGATTCAGAGGGCTGTGCCTCCCTCTTCGGGGGGGAGAAATGTCAGGAGGGCTGTGCCTCCCTCTTCGGGGGGGAGAAATGTCAGGAGGGCTGTGCCTCCCTCTTCGGGGGTGAGAAATGTCAGGAGGGGCTGTGCCTCCTCTTCGGGGGGGAGAAATGTCAGGAGGGCTGTGCCTACCTCTTCGGGATGGGGAAGGGTCAGGAGAGTCATGCCTCCCTCTTCGGGATGGGGAAGGGTCAGGCAAGTCCTGCTTCCCTCTTCGGGGTGGGGAAGGGTCATGGGTGTTGCCTCTACTTCTTTGGGGTGGGGAAGAATCAGGAGAGTCATGTCTACCTCCTCGAGGTGGAGAAGGATCAGGAGAATCATGCCTTCCTTTCCGGAGAGGAGAAGCGTCTGGAGAGTCATGTCTCTGTCTTCGGGGTGGGGAAGGGTCTGGAGAGTCATGTCTCTGTCTTTGGGGCGGGGAAGGGGAAAGATGCTCAAGTCTAGGAGATTCATCTGTGGTATCTAAAATAAAGAAAACAATTTGATTACTCACATAATAAATGCTTTTTTAAATTTTAAATATATATTCAAAATACATATTCAAAGCTTGTGACCCACTCACCTTGAAACAATTTCCACTTGTTGCTGGTTCTAAATTCTTCCATTCGCTTTACATGCTCAGGCCGTTCATCCACAAATTCTGCTACCTTAAAAAAAGCAAGTGACTAGTACAAACTTTCACGTATAGGAAAAATGAAGCCTGGTGCTAATCTCCTGATATTATAATGTGATAAAATACTGTACAAAGGTTGAGGCAGGTGTAAAAAATTTGCTGTAAACAAAGAATGCTTTCACAAATAGAAGTGTTAATAGTTTCAATTTAACAATTAGCAATAAAAAATTAACAGAAAAAAAATCTAAATAAAATCAATATTTGCATAAATTCTTCTAGGCACACTTGTTTTGGAGGAAACTCGGCAGGTATAATGCTCCAGACATCGCTGAGAATTAACCACAGATTTTCTGTGGATGTATAGGCTGCCTCAAATCCTTCTGTCTCTTGAGTAGTACTAGACACAGTCAATTTCAAGCTTAGGGCTCTGTGTGGGCCATGCTATCACTTGCAGGACATCTTTTTCTTAATGGCATAAATTTGGTGACAATCAAATGCCTTTATAGTACTGCATGATGAAAAAGTATCTGCTTTTATTTCTCAGCATTGAGGACACCATTACTCCTGACCAAATACCAAACCCATTTGCATCGAATAGCTGATGTTAAAAACTCAACATGAGAAAGCTCTTTTTGAAGGTTAAAAACCAATTGTGCTCCCCATGAAGATTAACCTCCATAAACATAATGGGCTGTTGGATTTCTGTAATACTTTTTTTTAGCTTAAGGCAAACAGCAATTGGCTAGCTAACTATGCCCCTGAACCTCCAATCAAATGGCTCATGGAGCTTTAGACAACAGGAAGTAGAGTGTCTGTCAGCCGTAGAGCATAGGAGGAGCGGCAAGGGGCCAGGTCACGCAAGTCCCGTCAGAGGTATCTTTGAGATTTGTAAATATCTTGATAAAAATCCATTTGTGGACCGAAACATGTTGTAATTGACACATTGTTTAGCAGATCTTCTGCATAGCATCCCCTTCCTTTACTATTATTGATTGCACTCAACTGCTGAAATTAGAGCAGTGGGGTGGGAACGCAATTGGAAGAGAAGCGAGCATCATTCACTAAGTAATTGTGGAAATGGGGTTTCGGGGGGTCCTCTACCAGAATATAAAAAGTTTATTTTAGGTTGGACATGCCATTTAATAGTTGTAACAGAGAGACTATACAGCAAAGATTGCATGCACATCTGTGAAACCAAAGATTCATTTTAACCTATAGCATTTAGCCTATAACGGGATAAGCACAATTACAAGCCGCTAACTTGTTGAGCCGCTAAGTCGAGTGCTCAATGTAAGCAAATATGTGCAAAACAAGGGGGGGGGGTGTCATGCATCAAACACATTGGCTACAGCGTTCTTTCATTGTGAGAAGAAATGGGTTCATTTGTATATATAGTGTATATTTGTATGTATAGTGTTAATTTTTAATCAGATAGTACACTCACAACTGGCTGGTCCTCTTCTTCCTCTGCTGCTTCCTCTTGTTTACTAGACAGCTTCTTCCAATCTTCAGCATCATCGTCTACTATCCGCATCCTAACAAAGGTGAAGTAAACAAATAAATATGTGTCTTGTAGGTCTAGAAACTATATGAGGAACATATGAAACCATCTGTAAGAAAATAAAAGCTGAAGACAAACTGTACCCTGCAACAGGACAATAAGCCAGAATGTTGTGGAGTGACTTGAAACAGGCTGTGCATGAAGAATCCCCTCAAACATCTCTGCAGAAGAATTCTGCATTGAGGAGTGGGCCAAACTTTCCTCAGACACATGCCAGATAATATATTTGTAGTAAGTCCAGTGGTTATAACTGATAACCATAAATATACCATGACCTTGATAAAAGAAAACCTTTACAAGCTATGTCAGAGACTAGTAAATGGCTACAAGAAGCATCTCATTGCAGTTATTTCTGCTAAAAGGGCTTATGGTATTTGAACTTTCTTCTCACATGGAATACACATTTGTTTATATCTTTTGTTTGATGAATAAATCAAGGATAATTTTAGTGGTTTAGCTGTAATTAAATCACTTTCTTTTCCAGAGAGCAATAAAAAGATTGGACATCGATTTGTGAACATTACTTAGAGGGCATCTCCACCCTACAAAAAATGTTTTTCTATGTTATAGGCCATGGCCACCCCCAACCACTATAATAGATTTCTAAAAAACGAAGCAGAACTCTTCTTACAGCTCCTCAATCCCATGGTGTTCTGATACGGCTACCTGCTTGCTGGAACTCCAAGCGAGGGGCTGAGAGGAAGCAGAGACGCTGCAGGAACAAATGGCTGTAAGTAGAGTTTGGATTCTTTTTTTATATCCTCTTAATGGTAAACCCAGTCCTGTTACCGTGTTTCACGGCTCCTACACAGCTGCTGGACACTCTGCCTGTGTACCAAATATTTCAAAATTCCAAAACAATTCAGCCATGTGATGTTGTGACATATGAAAAAGTTGTTTATTTTACCCATAACACACACACAAGGGCAACGTTTCGGGCAAGTCTTTTGAAAGACCAAAGACTTGCCCGAAACATTGCCCTTGTGTGTGTGTGTGTTATGAGTGAATCTTTTCATATATCACAACATCACGCTCCAGCTGAATTGTTTTGGATTCTTTTTTTAGACATCTAATATAGCAGTTGGGGGTTTGAAGGGATGAACTATAACGTATCTAAATCTTTTTACACTAGGTTAAGGGCAGCCATGGAGGGATTGGGAGAGTGGGGGGGCTCTGCGCATGCCACGGTCCTCTTAGAGGACAAGGAGGAGACAGAAACCTTTTGGACAGGAAGATAGCTCCTACTCTTTAGTTTCCTGGACTTTGGACAAGCACTGCATGAGAACCATAAGGAGCAGTGATGTAAGGTAAGGATGTTTTTAAATTTGATGGTGGGGCCAATAGTGGGTTAAATTTTAGTTTGGGGGTGAACATGCCCTTTAATAAAACTGAATACTTAATGGGTGTCCCTTATTTTTTTCATGACTGTACATAGATAAATCCAATGCCCCCCCACCTCCACACACACACAAACACACACGCCAATTTAGTTAGAAATATAAAAGATGTAGGATTGGCCTGTTATGCAGCAAAATGTTCCTATCCCCCTTTCCTCTGCATCTTAAAGAGCGTGTCCACCCATTTTTACAAATTTTGCTGTAGTGTAGGGCTCCCTCTCCCACGCCCAACCGCTAGGGGGAGAGGGAGGGCTGCACTACAAATGTCATTTTTCTCTCAGAGAGACAGGAGGCAGACCCTATTTGGGACACAGGCAGACTCCTGCTCTATGTTTTTTTGGGACTTTGAAGAGCCATTGCAGGGCAGCCATTTGGAGCAGGGATACAAGGTAAGAATTTTACAACACTACAAAGTGGGGCCAGTACTGGGTTAAAATGTAGTTTTGGGGGTGGACATGCCCTTTAAATGGTTGCTGTCTTCTCAAGGTTACTCTTGAATCCTAAATTCCTCACTGAAAAGCAAAAGCTCTAGTATATAATCACAAAACTAAATAACAGCATTTGTAAATGGCCAAGCCATTTGCAAATGCAGGATTTTTTAAACAGATACAATAATGTGCAAACATTTTAGGCACGTGTGGAAAAATGCTGTAAACAAAAGAATCTTTAACAAACAAGTGTTAATAGCTTATTTGTATCAATGAAAGGGTATATCTTTCCAAACATACAACAACTAATTTCAGTTTAATTGAAGAACGGGAGGCAAAGGAGCTATGTCTTACCTTCCATTTTCCCTGGTCCTTACACGGCAGTGGTTATCATTGGGTTCATTCCCGCTTTACTTGATTGACAGGCTGGTCCCTCCCTCTGAGAATAAATTCTGATGCTTCCTCCCCTCTGGTGTCTTTTTTCTCCTGTACTTGTTCAGACAGGTGGCTCCCCCACACACCCCGGCACAGGTCTCCAGCCTCTCTTTCCTGCTGCCGTACTTAAGTGTTTACGTGATGTGTGGCAGAGGCAGGGTTCAGCCGCTGGTGCACCAACATGGCCGACCACGTCACGCCAATGACGTGACCGCGTGATTTCTCTTCCCCTGGAACGTCAGATGGACATTGTCCAATCAATCAAAAAATTCCTATCACACCCAGCATCCACTGCTTAGTTCTGTCAGCACATCCCGGGGAAGCTAATCTCCACACTGGAATCAGTTCGATGGGCCATGAACCACATCAGAACCTTTCAAATCTCCTTCCTAAACCAGTTCCACTCGAAGAATCAGAACCAACTGATCATCCTTACATCACAGATCAAAAAAGATCTGAAGTGGTGGACAAAGAAAGAGAATTTCCTTCCCATCTCCTTAGAAGTTCAGAACTGGATTTCTGTTACCACAGACGCCAGTCCCCAAGGTTGGGGTGCGACCTGTGGGAAACAGGTGGCTCAGGGGAAGTGGAACAAGAAATCAAAATCAGCACCTCAGAACCACAGAGAAACGATGGCAGTTTTTCAGGCCCTCAAGGCATTTTAATTCCAGATAACGAGGAAATCCATTATGATCAAATCCGACAACGTGACCGTTGTGGCATACATCAGGAAAAAGGGTGGTACTCGAAGCCCCACAATGTGGAAAATCTCGAAACTAATCCTGACTTGGGCAAAACTTCACCTCAAAGACCTATCAGCCTCTCACATCCCGGGACACAACAACTTGAGAGCAGACTTCCTCAGCAGGAAATCTCTCCTGGGAGAATGGCGTCTCAACCCTCAGGTGTTCCAATCAATTTGCGACAACTGGGGGATGCCAATCTTAGACCTTATGACCAGCAGGGAGAATGCTCAATTGGAGAAGTGCATATCCAGATACCCAGATGACCGAGCGATAACCATAGATGCTCTCTCAGTCCCCTGGGGTCACCAGATGTCCTACATCTTTCCACCCATTCCTCTCATTCCCAGGGTTCTCAAAAAGATCAGGGACGAGAAGGCCAATGTCATTGCCATTCTACCCTGGTAGCCTCGGAGACCACGGTTTCAGTGGGCTCTCCAACTGTCAATCTGCCCTGTCATCAGACTACCTCTGAGGGAAGACCTTCTACAGTCCTCCACCCAGCCTTGAAGGCACTATGCCTAGTGGCCTTGAGATTGAAACAAGATCTATGAAGAAAAGAGGGCTTTCCAATCAGGTCATCTAAACCCTTCTGGCATCCAGGAAAGGGTCAACAACTACAAGGTACTATAAAATCTGAGAAACATTCAATGCCTGGAATAAAACAAAAGGTCTGTCTCCCCTTTCTTCTTCAGTCGAGATCATAGTTGAATTTCTTCAAGACGGGCTCAATAAAAAACTCTCCTTAGCATCACTAAAATCCCAGGTCTCCGTTTATCAGCCCTAACTGACACCAAATGGGCCTTGGATCCCACTATAATCCGTTTTTTTCAGGGAGTCGAACACCTAAACCCACAAATCAGATCCAAGGTACCCCCTTGGGACCTTCCTACAGTTCCTCAATCTCTCCAGAATCCGCCATTCAAACCAAACTCTTCTTGCTCCATCAAAGATGACCCTCAAAACCGTCTTTTTAGTAGCCATTACCTCGGCAAGAAGAGTCTCAGAAATTAGAGCTCTTAGAGCATCTCATCCATTCATTACCTTTTTTAATGACAAAGTTGTCCTTACGACATTTTCTTCTCAACTTTAGTAGCTTTAGATGACTCAGAGCTACCAGAAAGCTACCAGCTACCCCATCCTCTAGATGTTGCCAGTTGTCTCAGAACATATTTGGAAAGGTCAGCGGAGTTCAGACTGTCTGATTCTCTTTCCATTCTTCACCCTGGCAATAAAAAAGGACTTCAACCTACCTCATCCACCATATCATCTTGGATTAAGATCTGCATCAAGCAGGCTTATTTAAATATGGCCACAGCTCCACCTAATCAGGTTAAGGCACAATCAACCAGATCTGTGGCAGCTTCTTGGGCCTTCTCCGCCCGAGCATCAGCAGGAGAGATCTGTAAAGCAGCTACCTGGAGTTCCATGAACACCTTCATTAAACACTACAATTTGGATGTGTTTTCTTCTTCTCAAGCAGACTTTGGCAAAAAACGTTCTGTCTGTTTCTCACTAATAAACTATTTGCGCTTATTTGCATATCTTGTCTCCCTCCCTTTTTGTACAAGAAGCTTTTTAAATCCCAATGATAACTACTGCCGTGTAAGGACCAGGGAAAACAGAAAATTTTTACTACTTACCGTAATTTTCTTTTCCTGGTTCCATAATACGGCAGTGGTCCCCCCCCCCACCCCTATTTTTCTTCTAGTAATGTCATAATCATACAGTTGGCGAAAGACACCAGAGGGGAGGAAGCATCAGAATTTATTCTCAGAGGGAGGGACCAGCCTGTCAATCAAGTAAAGCGGGAATTAACCCAATGATAACCACTGCCGTGTTACGGAACCAGGAAAAGAAAATTACGGTAAGTAGTAAAAATGTTCTGTTTTTCAGTTATACCACATCCATGCGCGTACATTGTAAACTCCTCAATGATGCTTAATGATGGTAATAATTAAATAATGGGCGATAAGACCTAGCTTCTTAACTTACTTCAGTTTAATTAAAGAACAGGAGGTAAAGTCATATTTTTTGGTGGACATGATTTCTAAGCTGACATGCCACTGCTTAACAAACCTGCTGCGCTGCTGTGTCTCCCCAGACATGAACGATGCAGTTATGTCGTAAGGTAAGTGAAGTTTAGAGCAAACGATGGATGGATAAACTCCAGGAGCAAGGCAGGTGAAAGAACTTGTATCTGACATTACTAAAGAAAAATATAACCATGTCTATGGCTCTGGCTACCTACATATATCTAAATTGTCTCGAATAGCTGCTTGATTGGCTTTGTAACCAAACCACAGAGCACACATACATGAGCAGGTTTACTATGACTGACACTGTATTCAAGCAATAGCATAATATATCACAACCCTCCAATGTAACAGCTCTAGTACACGTTTCTTATAAACAAAATCCCTCACCCATTTCCTTGTTTCTTCTTCTTTTTCCTCTTTTTCTGTAACCCATCCTTGTCTCTTGGCTCCAGATACCGCTTCAGATATTCTGCTTTAGAAGCTGCCGGCGCCTTCCCACTAGAAAACGCCATACCAGATACACCGGAAATGGTTACACATACTTCCGGTCAGGGGTCCGCGCGTCTTAGCTTCCTTTCCGGTAAAGCGGTTCGCTACGGAAGAAGTCAATTGCAGGACGTTGTTTCAAAAATCTTTAGCGTTAAACTTTTATTAGAAGTGAAAAATGTAATTCGCGGTTAACGGCCTATAGTTATCGGAACTACCTGTGTAAGTTTCCTTTTCCTCGCCACCTGTTGTTACTAGAATAGACAGACTTAAAGAGTGTGTGTGTGTGACATTGGCAACATGCACTTAAAGGGATTTTTGTTCCTGGAGTATTTATGCAGTTTACTCTCATTATTTTTTACATAGTTTTGAAGATGTTTACATGTGTGATATGGTAGCAGTGTCACTAGACCCCTGCTTTTCCTGCTAGAAATCATGTGACAGTCTTTATTTCCTGTCTCCTCCTCCTTGTAGCCCCCCATAGCCCCTTCCCTCGCAGCCAGGGTTGCCAGATTTCTTCTGCGACTGAGCAGGGTTGCAGTGATGTCACGGTATGTGGGGCTGGGCAGGGTTAGCGAATGATGGGGGTTAGGGATGGGCTGGGTTTGGGGGTGTAACTGGGAGAGGAGGTGCGTTCCGTAGGGGGCTTCCACAGCTGTCATTTGGATGGGTTTTCAGCCTTAATTGCAGGACTCTTGAATTTGTCCCTGCATTGTGGGGCCCACAATTAGGAAGGGCCAGGGTGGCCAGCGAGTAGGAGGCATTAAAAAAAAAAGACAAAAATATACACACCTTACACACTCCTTTACCCCTTAGTCATCCTTCAGTAACTTTCACTCAATTTCTGCCTTGTTTCTTTTGCTTTCTCCTGCACAGAGCGTGTGCCAACCGCAGATTAGAAGGAGGAATTAGTATTTGTGCAGAATGTAGAGAGGTAACATAATAATTAAGGTTGAATAAAGACATGCATCAAGTCCAACCTTTTCACCCTCCTTTTTAACCCTACTTAACAGTGGATCCAGAGGAAGGCAAAAACCCTAGCTAAAAAGGGTGGGGGTGGATTCTTTCCTGACTCCAAATGGCAATCGGAAAGCATCCCTGGATCAACCAGAACTGCAGTATATGTATTAATACCAGGAATTCTCAGTATTTTTTAGTTTTAGAAACTTACCTAGCCCACTTTTAAAGCTATTCAGTGGACGTGCCATTACCACATCCGCTGGAAGACAGTCCAACAGTTTCACCTTACATCTCACTGTAAGGAGACCTTTACTAACCTGAAGATGAGACTTTTTTTTCTTCCAATCTTAAAGGATGTCCACATGTCCTCTAATATGACCAATTGGTAAACAATGCACCATAGAGTTTACAGTATGGCCCATTAATATATTTATATAAAGTGATCATATCCCCACGCAAACATCTATTCTCTAATGTAAACAGCCCTAACTTGTCTAATCTGCCTACATAGTCAAGAGTGGGATACCTTTTTTTTTAAAAAAATTCTGTTCCTACTATAAGATATATTTCTTAAATGTACCTGTATCCTTTCCATTTGCTGTAGTAGCTCACCAGTTTAAATCACTTGATTTAGACACAGCCCGTGAAGTCACAGGTTCATAAGTTAGCAGGTTCAATTCCCAAACTGTCTTTTTTTTTTTTTTACTGAAATGTTAATATTTTGTTTTTTTCATAATGCTAGCTAAGAAACAAATTGCAAATACTACTTTTCTTTTTTGTAAGGCCTTGACGTGGCATGCAAGCTCAAATATTTTGGCCAAAGTGTGGCTTTCTGCCATGGTTTTATTACTAATTTTCATTGGTGGCTGGGGGACTTTATTATAAATGCACAGCAGTCTTAGAATGCAATAGACAGAAAAGGAACTCGCAGGTATATGTTAATTGGCTGGGGTTTAAATAGCTCCTAGCCACCACACTAGAGCCTCTATGTCAATGGTAGGTGCAATACATTCAGTCTTATTACTGAGGTACAATGCTTGGGTGCTTGGTTTTAAATGCACTACAGACTCCGAATGCTAATAACCAGAGTAGGACTCACAATAAATGAGGCTTTGACGTGGCATGCAAGCTCACATATTTTGGCCAAAGTGTAGTATTAACACACTGTAGTTTAAATTTTCTGGCTGGATTTTCCTTCATACTTTAGTTTTATTTATCTCCCTTTTACCCTTCATTTCCTCCCTCTTGCTTTTTTTTTTTTTTTTTTCTTAAAGGGGAACTGTGGTCCAAAAATGACTTTAGGAAAATTGGGGTAAATTTCTACCCTGAGAATTTTTGTAATTTATTTCCATTGTTTATTTTGCATAGTTTTGATGATATTTACACTTTTGTGTGTGATATGGCAGCAGCATCACCAGGTCCCCTGCCCTTCCTGCTCTTAAACTGTCAGTCAATCTGTCTTGTGTCTTCTCCTCCCCTTTGCACACCCCCTGGTACCTCCCTCTCATGGACCCCATGGTCCCTCCAGTTGCAGGCCCCCCATGGTCCATTATCTTACAGCCCCATGTGGCCCTGCCCGCTCGTGGGTGCCTAAGCACCGCCTACTCAGTGTACCTAAGTCCCGCCCACTCGTGGGTGCCGTGGGTTACTCAGACCCCCCCCTACAGGAAACTCTGTGGAAACAACCTTTTCAGGCAGAGTGAGAACTCTGCTTGAAAAGGCTGTTTTCACACAGTGAAAGAGAAGGGCTTTAGATTCCCTTACCTTCTCTGTCAGGACTTCACACAGCAGAGAGGAGGAGGGACTTCCTGTCTCCCTCACACACTGAGGGATTCTGAGGCTTTTTCTCGCCGGTGGCACTGTGCAGGAGAAGCCCCAGGAATGTCACAAGTCAGGAGGAGTGTTTTCTCGCATTCTAGCTTTGAGTGACAGAGGCAGACAGAATCATTACGCCCCCTTCACAGCATGAATAAGTTGAAGGGAGGCACACTGCATACAGTGAATCAAATATTCATTTATTTCTGTGCTAAAAAAAAATGCCCAAACATTTTGGGAAGGATAAGCCGCCTTCCTCAGGTGTATTCACCTTCACAGCATGGCTAATTGAAGGCAAAGAGAGCCTCAAAATCATGAAGGGGAGGGCTGCATACCTTTACTCTTTTTAAAGCAGTTATGCTTTAAGTTTTTGGTTCTAGAACACATCCCTAAACTCAAGAGGGGCGGGGGTTAGAGTTTTGAAATTCAACAAGAGCTGAAATGGATACATCGTCTTTAGACCCTGTATCCAATAGAGACTATAATTTGTATCTATTTCTCTAATATATTGGTTTGTTTAACTTTCCGGTTACCATGGGAATGTTATGTACAACATCCCGCGTGGAGTCCGAAGGGACTGTATCCCTTTAAGGCATACCCACTTGCTATTGGATAAACATGTGATGTCAGTTTTTATTTGTTAAATAAAGTTATATTGAATCACCCATGATTCACAGCATTATAAACATTGCTGTGAGAAGTTGTCTGTTAGATTGAAATGATAAAAACACAATGGAAAATTCAAACCAAGCTTATCTAAAAGCTGACAAACGGTGGTCCTCAACTGTGCAACTTCAACAGCTTGTGATGGAAATATTGTTACTATGAAATGACTGTTGCATCTGTATGTTTGTGAATACAATATAATGGCTTGAGCTTTGTATCCTTAAGGTAGCCAAACACAAACTATAATTATTGCAGTGTGGGGGCTGTTACTTCGCGTCTGTACTGTTGGGTCCATGTGAGCGGTTCCCACAGCATGTGTGCTGACAGATACCAATGTGATTTGTCGGCACATATACTGTAGAATTCACACGTGTATGGCCTTCTTTACTGATGGAACACCACACCGTATGCCCCACCCCCTAAATTCTTTATTTTAACAAGCTTGAATGGGTTTTATTTTTTGCTCTTTCTAATGTCCATAGGTGGAGGGAAACACAGAACCATTGCAGGGCTGTAAATAGGTTTATAAAATGTTGCTTTTTTTGGGGGGGTGGGGTGCTGATTGTGATTCTGTCAAAGACACTGTGCAGACTAAGAAGTGTGGAACTTTACATGTCTATAACTTTATTTTGAATGCCTAGAACTTTGGATTAAAGGGAATGTCCAGGCATAAAAATTACTTTAGATATAAATGATCTCCACCCCTCCAAACCCAGCCACCCCCCCCCCCCCCCCCCCTCCCCCCCACCCCCCCCCCCCCCCCCCCCCCCCCCCCCCCCCCCCCCGCGTGAGATTAAGTTCGGGTGCGGTGTTTTAAACAGCTTGTCATATGCGTAATCAGCTGTTTTTAAGCAGGTAAACAGGCATGTGGCAGGCCCTCCTACCGTCCTGGCACCTCTGGTCACGGGTGGCAGCGGCGGTAGTTTCACCACTGTCCCAAACTCCACTTTTGCGTCAAAAACAGGAGAGGGCCTCTGCGCTGACAGACGCTCTACTTCTTGGTCGAGGCTGTCAGGCGATTGGGTGTGATGTCACGTCGTGCCTTTACTGATTGCGACATCAACAAAAGTGAAGCGTCTGTCAAAGCAGAGGAGGAATGGCGAGGTACTGGGTCAGGTAAGTCCCTTCAGGGGCATATTTTGAAGTTATTGTTAATGCGAAAGTGGGGTTTGGGGGGGGGGTGATCATTTATAGCTAAATAGATAGATACAGGATTCTGGGCTTGTGTGAAAGCTAGGCAGAGCTCTTTTCAATTGTATTGAGTTCACTAATTCCCCTTTTTAAAGAGGAACTGTGGTCCAAAAATGACTTTAGGTAAATTGATAGGAATTGCTCTCCTGAGAGTTTTTGCAATTTATTTCCATTGTTTATTTTACATAGTTTTGAAGATATTTACATTTTTGTGTGTGATATGGCAGCAGCATCACCAGGTCCCCTGCATTTCCTGCTTCCTGCTCTGAAACCTGTCAGTCAATCTGCCCTGTGTCTCCTCCCCTTTGCAGCCCCCCTGGTCCCTGCCACTCATGGACCCCGTGGTCCCTCCAGTTGCAGGCCCCCCTTGGCCCATTTCCTTACAGCCCCATGTGGCCCCGCCCACTCGTGGGTGCCGTGGCCCCACCCGCTCACAGGTGCTGTGGGCCACTCTGACACCCCCCTACCCCCGAAAACTCTGGTGGAAACAGCCTTTTCAGTCAGTGAGGGAGCCTTTTCACATAGTGAGGGAGAAGGGCTGTAGATTCCCTTACCTTCTATGCAGGTCCTTCACACTGCAGAAAGGAGGAGGAGGGACTTCCTGTCTCCCTCACACACTGAGGGAGTCTGAGGCTGTGCTCGCCGGCAGCACTGTGCAGGAGAAGCCTTTGGAATGTCACATGTCAGCCTCCCACCCATTAACTTTCTGGTCAGTCATTTCTTTATATCTTGGGCTGTGGAGCACATAGAGAGGTGGTTGGTGGCTCATTTTAAACGTAGGAAACTGGCCTTTCATTTAAACTTGACTTGTTTGGAGACCACAGTTCCTCTTTAACACTTAAGAAGTCCATTATAATTCTGTTTGCAACTAGAAAGCATAGAAGGACAAACGAGCCACTAAGACATGTCTGTAGTCACCTAAGATTATTAAATGGGAGGTCATATCTATAAGCTCTTGAGAAGGGGAGCCTATTAATGCAGGCAGAAGCTGGTCATGTGACAACAAGCTGGTCAGCAATATTGCTGAATCTCTAGCAATAACTTCTCACAAATTTTATCTTGAGATGTGTTTTAGGTTTTATTTTCAAGGTAAGATGGAATGCATTTGATATCATTCTTACTAGTTTGGAAGAAATCAAGACCACAGTTACTCTTTAATATGATTCCTTCAGCAAACAGGTGGTAAAAATAATTCAAGGACGATGGGCCACTTCTGGGAAAGGCACCAACTACAGGTTCCATGGTCACATCTTATGTAATGGCTGGGAACAAAGGTAACAAGAACAACTGGCAAAAACAAAATCTATTACTGTATGGATTTTTTTGCACTAAAGTCATCAAGGGAAAGGCTTTTACACATTTCAATACAGGGATACAGTTCCAGGAATGTTGATTCATTTTAAGTAGTTTTATTTCTGGTGTAGCCTTGTGGCCTTTTAGCTTTGTACAACTTAAAGGCTATGTCCACCCCTAAAATAAAAAATTTATATCATGCTCCCCCATGTCCCCCAGCCCCAACCGCATGTTTAGTTTTTTTAAAAGCCCCCAAATTCTTACTTACCTCCCCTCGATCCTCCGCCGCACTGCCGGCCCTCTGCTTGCGAGAATGAAGCAGAGGGGCGGGACCGGCAGTCGCGTCTGTGATTGGCTGAGCGGCAGCCAATCACGGACGCGGCTGCCGGTCATTCAGTGCAGCGGAGGAAAGCGGAGAGGTAAGTAAGAGTTTGGGGAGCTTTTTAAAAAAAAAACCATGCGGTTGGGGCTGGGGGACATGGGGGAGCATGATATTAAGGGGGATTTGTGCTAGGGGGGGGATAGTAGAACGGGAGGGAGAGGGAGGGGAGGGGAGGGGGGAGAAGGGCTGCAGCACGCATGGCAGGAATCTCCGAGAGGCCAGGTAGCAGGCAGTGTCCTATATGGACCTGCTGGCCTCCTGGTGGGCAGTTTTTGGAACTTTGGGGGGGGACTACAGGAGAACCAGATGGAGTTGGGATGTGAGGTAAGGATTAAACTACACTACATGGTGGGGCAGTAGTTGGGGGGATTATAGTTTTGGGGGTGGACATGCCCTTTAAAAATTAAATTTAGAATCCTGCAACACAAATCCAATACATAAAAAGTTCAATACACACACATATATACAATTTCCGACAAAAGTCTTGTCGCCTGTGTATTTTGCAGTAACTCCTGCTATTAACCTGATTTTTAATTGATCAATTGGTGTTAGAAATAGTTTATATGAAAAGCTAAAGCCCTCCCAAATAATATTAAATGTACTGCTGGTAAAAAATAGTTTCACTGAAAAAAGATTTATCATTTAATCAAGATAGAAAGGTCAAAATGTTGCAAGACAAAAGTGGACTATACAGAAAATGATCTACTTTACAGCCAATCCAAAAATATGTCCGCAAATTAAGTAGTGGTGCTGTGAGATCCAAATTTAATATCATGTTGACTTCCATGAGCTTGAAAGACAGCATCCATGCGGTTTGGCAAGGATTCGTACAATTTATTGATGAAATCATCAGGAATAGCCAAGGAAACAGTCTTGCATGCCTCCCAGAGTTCATCAATATTCTTTAGTTTCGTCTTCCATGCTTCCTTTCCCATCCTACCCCACATATGCTCAATGATGTTCATGTCAGGTGACTGGGCTGGCCAATCCTTGAGCATCTTGATCTTCTTCGCCTTAAGGAACTTTGATGTGGAGATGAAAGTATGTGATGGAGCACCATCCTGCCGCAGAATTTGGCTTTTTTTATGGTTGGGAATATATGAGGTAGCTAAGATTTCTTGGTATTTTACACTATTGATGTTGCGGCAGCCAATTACGGACACGGCTGCCGGCAGCTCATTTCGGTGGAGGAAAGAGGAGAGGTAAGTAAAGTTTGGGGAGCTTTCTAAACATAAATATAGCGGTTGGGGCTGGGGGGACAGGGGCAATACTATAGATTAAGGGTTTTACACTAGGGGGAGGGAATCCTGAGAGGGTGGGGGAGAAGGGCTGCAGTACGCATGCCAAACTTCTCCCGGAGGCCAGGTAGGAGGCAGAGTCCTATATGGTGCTATCCTCCTGGTGGGCAGTTTTTGGGACTTTGGGGGGGGACTACAGGAGAACCATATGGAGCTGGGATGTGAGGTAAGGATTACACTACACTACATGATGGGGCCAGTAGTTGGGGGGATTATAGTTTTGGGGGTGGACATGCCCTTGAAGGTGTCGCCACATCAGCAGTGGATTTGGTCTTCAGCCTCTTGATAATCAACACTTTAGTCTCAGGGTGAATCTTAAGCATGTTTGCAGAGGTCTATTTGCAGTTGATGTGAAGGTCTAGTGTATTGGGGTTCTTTTTATACACACATGACTTTGATCCATTATTAGTCACAGGTGAAGCCCAAGCAGACAACACTCATGTCTTTGCGAAAATTGACTCAATGTGCTTTACCAAGCTGTGAATATTAGAATACTTTTTGTTAGTTTTGTTTTGCATTGAAACATTATTACAAAAGCTGTTTGGGGTAAAATGAACCATTTCTTGAAACAAAATCTGCATTAGAATTATTGTTAAGCGGCACTTCAGGTCTATTTGTACACAAGCAACAAGACTTTTGTCATAAACTGTATATATATTATAAATATAATTATAACTATATAAGTGCTACAGCCTTGCCACAGGGAGGGTAACATACAAATACAAAGGAAAGGGTAGAAGTGCATTGGTGAGACTCATGAAGTGCAAATAAAACAATCATATACTGTCTTGGTTACCAGATAGGTAGGATGTAAGTATATGCTAATTGAGGTTTCTTGACAAAAAGTGGAATAGAATTCCAGAGGATGGGAGCCACAAGAAAGAAATATATTTTACCCTTTAAAGGGTAACTGTGGTCTCCAATTCTTTAAAACAAGTTAGGGTTGTTTTGGAAAGCCTTCTGTTGTACCTTCAAAATGAACCCGAAATTACATCTTTAGTTAAAATTTGTGAGAAATTATTGCAAGAAAGGTTCAGCAATATTACTTCCTGCTTGAACACTTCCTGTTTTCAGCCATGTGACCATCTTGTAGTCATGTGACCAGCCTCTGTCTGCATTAATAGGTTCCATGTCTCAACTGTCAGTTTTCCCTCCTGGTACTTCCTGTTTTCCCCAGCATTAATGAGCATGTTTCTCCTCCAGGGTGGAGGGATGGGGCAGAGATCAGGTGATGTCACTCAACCTATTGGAAGCAGGAAATTTGAACATTCACCCCAATTTTATCTCTCACAGGATGCAGCCAGAGATGTGATTGCTCATTTTATTAAAAAGGCTGCAGGTTTCATTTAACCCTCACTTGTTTGGAGACCACAGTTGCCATTTATATTAAAATGAATCTCTTACCTGACCTTTCTGGAACAAATACCTATGGTAACAGATGAAAAAATTGAAAATAGAAAAACAAAAAAGGTGAGGTTTGGTGGTGGATATAAAATTGTGGACCTTAGCTCCTAATGGATTAAATAGAGATTACAATTTGGATGTGTATATTTGAATTAGTTAAACTGATGAGTGTTTTCCACAGGCTGCCACTAGGAGTCACTGTATGACTGCACCCAAGACAGATACGGAGATTCACCCAGAGTCACAGCCGCTCTGGGTATATCATCTCCCTTACAGAGATTTAATAGCAACTTTGGGATTAAAGGGTATGTACACTGGGAAATTTGTTTTTTCTAAATTGACCATTACTGGGAACTATAATTCTTCCTAACTTTCACTGTACCATTTATTTGTTAAGCTGTCCCCTATTTCTTTAGATATCCATTCTGAACCATCTTACATATCAGCTGTCAATAAAGTGTGCCGTAATATCATCAACTATACTGTTATGTATAGTTTTGCTGTTGCTGTAATGGTGACAGTTATATGGTGGGAAATTCCCTCTCCCAGTGCTGCCTCATAGGGATTACTGAGCATGCTTGCCCACACAGAGCGTAAGATAGTCTGGCTGAGGGACTGAGCAAAACAAGTACTAGATTTAAGTCATATAGCAACACAAACACATCAGAGTAAGTGCTGGTTACATGTATTAATTTATAGATTGAAATGAGGCAAAGACCTTTTCTTCAGTGTGCAATTTATTTAACCCCTGCTTTACTATTTAACGCCAGCTATTAGCTTTCCTTAAGAGTCACATAGGAAGAGCCGTGGCTGCGAGGGTGTCTTATATGTTACTCATGTAGCCACCACAATCAATGGATTAAAGTAAATGGACTTGTCTGGAAATATTCTTTTTTTAGTCTTTGTTTAAATGGTCCCCATTCTGTGTATAAAAATGGCGAAAATGACAAATGTTTGTAGCAATAAATTTAAAACGGAGCAAATCTCACTGTTTTAAAAATATAGTCTTGTGTGTGTTTTATTTAATTATTTCTAAATATATCAATAGTTTTAAAGATTCAATATCCCTTTACGTGACTATACATTTACCATGTTATTCAGTAACTCATTTTACAGAGTGCAATAGTCAAAAGGTATACAAACAATAATGTACCGTATATACTCGAGTATAAGTCGATCCGAGTATAAGTCAAGTTATCTATTTTTACCTGAAAAATTTGTAAAAACTGATTGACTCGAGGGTAGAAATTAGTTTCCCTTTAAATGGACAGCAGAATTCCCATACAGAAATAGCAAAATCCAGTACCAGTAACCCCCCAATTCTTTGGCACTCCAGATGTTTTGGAAACTACAACTCCCAGCATGCTTTGTTGCTGGTATTTTTAGTTTCTAAACATGTGGCGTGGCAAAGTTCAGTAAACTTTTAATTTAGCTTACCATCATTTACAATTCTCCTGAACACCATATAGTAAAGGGCCCTCTGACCCCCATATAGTAAAGGACTCTCTGATCCCAATAGTTAAAAATGTCACTTGAGAGTTGTAGTTTCAAGCTGTCATTTGCCCCAAACTGAGGAGACCCATCAGATTTACAGCATCCAGATGTTGCTGGGTGCTGAGTGAGTTCAGCAGCCAGACTACAGGAAGGATTGAAAAGGCAGAACAGCTCCTGTAACTTTCTATGCAGGTTAACACTACTGGTTACTATCTGCAATTGCAGAATTTGGATCTAAATTAGGACTTGATCCGAGTATAATTCAAGGTTAGGCTTTCAGGCTAATTTTAAAGCTTATATTCGAGTACATACGGTATGTGACATTGCTTATTTAGAAAACAATAGCCATTTTTTGTCAAAAAACAAAGCAAAAAACTTAGAAGGAAGCTTTCTGAATTTCATACAAGCTGAAGAAAAGACTGCTTGCAATGGAAAAGAAGAAATAAGGTCCAATGGGAATAAAGTAGAAAAGACCCTGCAATTGAACAGCAATTGGAGTTTTATGTCACTTATTGTGCGCCTCTACATACTGCAGCCTCTGACATAAGGATTCATTCCTTTCTATTTCTGTGACATACCAATGTTTAGATTCATTTTACTAGTCCAGTTATGTTTCATGTCCCCGCTGCACTGGATATTTCCATTTGTAAGGTCACTACAGAGGTATAAATTTGATAATCCTATAATTCTTTACAAAGAGGATAACTATCATACAAACTATGAAGAGAAAATACAAGTTTATACATACGGATGTACTATTTTTAAACACAGTATTGTTTCTGTGGGTATTAGGCTGAGTACAGATGGTCTGTAATATTTATAGCGAAGGACCAATAGAACTTTAGTCTAAATTGGACAAGAGTTGGATCTTCAATGGACCACTCGATCAGTGGTACCAAAATGTTGTCTGTGGTTGTAGGAGTTTATTAATCAGTAATCTGATGTGATTTTTAATAGATTTGTGCTGAACACTACAATATTTTGCACAGAAATTACATTGCAGTGAAATACCCCAGCATGACTTAAATAGCTGGCGTTAAATAGTCACGATAAGCAAGCATAAAGCCTGGTATTGAATACCTTGCAATGGCCACACTAACCAATATTAAACTCCTTTAAAAAGCACTGAGGCTGTGGGTAAATGAGCCATTCGTTGAAACAAATATTAAAATGCTTTATTCTAACTGCAATACTACAGTAAACCACAAATGTGAAATACCATTGGTTGATAATTTTTAATTTCCAAACTCATTCTGCAGTACTTAGTTGTCAAATAGAATCATGCTCTGTCAAAAACCTTTAAACATAGGTACCCCATAATGTACAATCACAACCTATCAGTGTGCCCTCTATATAGGTGGAAAGTACCCAGAGAAAACCATGCAAGAACACTAAAAAAATTCCTTGCAGATATAGCCAAGGGTGGATTTGAATGCTGCAATGCGTATGAGTTAGCTTTAGAAGATTTGCAGTGATTGCAGCTTTCAGTCTCGCTGGTTGAGTTCAATAAAAAAAACTGCAAGTCAGGAGACAGATTTAGGTATATTGGGGCCCAAGGCAAAAATGAAGACAGAGCCACTTACTGACAGTTTGCTATGCAATACTAGCCCACAGTTCCTCCTTTCTGTGTAATGAGCCCCCCTCTTCATCACAGGGAACTCAGAGTCAGTGATTTCTGTGGTTAGGACATTTGGAAGGACAGCACTTTGAAGTACATTTTTCCAGGAATACTTAGTCAAGGAAAAAGGTTTTTTTATAAAAATATTTTCTAACTGTTTTAGGTGACAATTCCACAATCGCTATATAAACAGCTGAGCGGCTTGTTCTGTTTTGTGGGGAGGGGAAGAATGATAGAGAGACCTCTACAGGCTAAATTCTAAGATCTGTACAAATCTTTAGCTCAAGGGTTTAATGCACAATCATAAGACATGGTTTTATGTGTGAAATAATGTGCTTAGGTTGCTTAGATTGTAAGCTCTTGGGGACAAAGACTGATGTACTGCAAATGTATCATTATAATTGTAAAGCACCAGGGAAGATGTTGGTGCTATTTAAATCCATAGTTATAATGATTAAAATATAAATATGCGTAAATGGGGTGAGAGTGGGGAAAGTGGGAGACACATAGATCCATGTCTGACCATATGTTATGCAAATCTAATCAAAACAAATGATTGCTCTTAAATGCACAGGTTTCGGAGGCAGCTACAAAACTGCAGGTCCCCCCCTGCAAGATTGGAGGCCGGGCCCCTGACACACACCTCTCCCCGTCGCAATCCATCGGCTCTTTTTAAATAGCTTATCGCGCGTATGCATTTAAGGTATGCATGATCGGCTGTTTAAAAGTCTTGTACCGAACCGGCAGAAGGTTTAAACAGCTGAATCTTTTGGTAAGCATTACAGCATACCAAGGGGTTAGCACTTAACAGTTCAGGCTGTGTTTAATTGTCCTTTAAAGGGAAACCAGATAAAACTGTCTCAATACACAGAGCACATTCACAAAGCTGTATCTCACCTTTCCCTTTGCTGTTGATTGATTTACAGTATGAAATTAACTTTTAAATGCTATGGGTCAGCTCCCATAATCCAACTCAATACACTCCACATGCTCAGCACATCAATACAAGAAAGCTGCAACCTTGCCCCCTAGAAGCTGACAGGGAATTAAATTACAACAAAGACCTGCCTCTCTTAGGCACAGATAATGTTACAGCATATCCTGCCTGTCTGACATTTTAGTGCCACAGATTTATATATATAGAGGTCCATGTACAAATACAGCTTTATCAATTTTAATCACTTATGCCCATATTTCAAGTTTGTTATAATTCCATTGCAAGGTGATCTGATAGCCATTGCTGGGGAATAACTTTTAAGTGATATACACACATAAAAGCACAAACAATGACATAAATGATGGTCTTCAAGCTGCAGAATGTCCCTGGGGAATCAGCTTTGGAAATAAATAAATCGGAAAAGTTGCATTTTGGCAAACGTTTCATTTCTTTCAATATCAATGTGTGACAACCATTTTTGTTTGGAATTTTCATTGATTAAATGATTATTTGTGCAAACAACACTGTAATCTGGCAATATAGACCCAGTGATATAAATAGGACATTTTGGTGATCAATAAGTTTCATTTTACTTGATAAGATCGATTGTCCTACATAAGGAATTCTACATGTATGAATTTCATAAATGTAAAGAAATTAAACTTACTAGAGAATTATGTTACAAAATGTAGGTGTTTTGGAGAGGAAAGCTTTCATATTAAAGGTAAAAATAAAAAAAAAAAGGTTTATTTTTTCTTTAAATATTGGACAAAATTAACATCATTGTGTGGGGTTTCCATAGAAAAATCACGGTAAAACCTCTTAAGATGCAGAGCGGGCTGGTTCGTCTCACTCCAAGAAAACTCTCACCAGGTCCCGGAACTTTGAATTAAAACTCGTACTTTATTAGAACATAGGCCATAGAAAAATGTCTGGCTTTGTGCTGCAGATGAAACCAAATGCATTTTAAACAAAATATGAGCCACTCCTTTTTGAACCAATATTTAAACATTTAAACTATATATTCTCCCTCCTCCAACCTTTTAAAGGACTGAACTATTGTTCTGTACTTTGGCAATTTCTGAACAGATGCAGTATGTTAAATGGCTGAAAGCCTATTTACAATTAATTGCAGCTTTATTTTCTAGTCTCTGATGCTGCCATTAGGAGCTGTTGGATCTCAGACAAAGTAGACATTACTATGCATAGAAAACATCCTTTTTCAAGACATTAAGGAGTAGCGCTGGAAAAATGTACTTTAAAGGGACAGTCCATCCTCTCAACAAAAATTTTTATATAGGTTAAAGACTCCCCCAAATTAGATTTTGTTATACTTTTTTTAAAAGATGCTTGTTAAAGGGTATCTTCACTGAAAAAAAATTGGGGGGGCATTTAGTTTTATTGAATGGGAGGCAAAGGAACTTACCTCCTGTTCTTTAATAAAACCTGCAGGAGCCAGGAGAGAAGGTAAGGCACTTGCGCATGCGCATAGAATACAGAGTCCATT
Source organism: Hymenochirus boettgeri (assembly GCA_019447015.1). Taxonomy (NCBI): domain Eukaryota; kingdom Metazoa; phylum Chordata; class Amphibia; order Anura; family Pipidae; genus Hymenochirus; species Hymenochirus boettgeri. The sequence goes on along the minus strand of CM033475.1, from coordinate 150,810,207 downwards.
GGGACCTGTCAGACTACGCGATGGAGGAGCCAACGATCAAGTAAGTACATAAACTTCTATCCCAGCTCCTGCAGGTTTTATTGAAGAACGGGAGGTAAGACACAGCTCAGCTCTTCAATAAAACTAAATGCCATTTTTCCCCCAGTGGAGATACCCTTTAAATAACTTACTGAACATGATCCCTAACTGGCATTTGCTGCTGTTGCAAGATGGTTACGAGCTTGCATAGCAGCAGACTTTTCAGCTTCAGGAATGGCCATCAGCCATTGGCCATCTCATTAGCATTGTGGCTTTGATACCCAGAATCTGGAGAGGAGATAGCCATGGCAAGGGATCAGGTTGTGTAAGTAAGTCTGATTAACTGATTGCATATTTATTATTACATGAACACTATTATATTACTAAATTATATTATTAATTGCATGTTACCCTTTAATGTTTTTGAAGTGATCACAGAATGGTCATGCAAACCTATATAAATATACATCAGTCCATAGCAAAATGCTGGGTGCTCCAGTGCTACAGGCAGTAGCTATACCAAGGTAAACAGAACAACAATCTGGGCACACCACGTCACATGGTTCATATGACTAAATTGCATTTGGTTAAGACTGGTGTGCCCAGATTGTTGTTGTTTACTTTCATGTTTTTAAGTAGAAGGATAATGTGTCATGTGTTTAAAGCTTCTTTCCTATTTATATAAATCACTCGTTTTATATTTGACATTTACTCAGCTCTGTTTGAGTGGAGCTCTGGTCTTGTTGCTCTATTCTTATTCAGCCTTGTGTATAGTTTTGTAGAATTGCATCACATGCAACATTAGTTACAGTCATTTCTGTTGTATTCAGTTAGATCAACTAGACTTAAAGTTTAGTTCTTAAAGACTTTTCACTATTCATCACACTGGCTAGTTACAGTCATTTTTAAATACAGTCTAGCTACACTAGGGTACTTATCTTTAGACACATATTTTGAATACTAAATACTAACAGCCAGATGCACCAAGAGGCGCAGTGGCCGAAAATGGAGTTAAACTAAACGCTAACCAACCACCCCACAAGGGTCATTGACAAGTGCCTTAAGCGTTCCCCAATTTTGAACCGGAACTCCCCTCCCTGGCACTTACAAGGGCCTTTGCAGCACACATGCCTTTTCCCACAGATCGAAACCCGGACCACCCTCCCCAGCACTTAGAAGTGCCATTGTTGGGGTCCTGCAACTCAGAAGTCATTAGGGTGATGACAATAAAGAAGACTTGCGGTGGCAACATCTGTGGAGTTGGTGTCGGCAGCAACATTGGACGAGGGGTGGTCCGTTTCAAGCTGCTGGGGGCCCACTAATCAGAAAGGCTCTTATTAAAGCCATAAGGGCTCTTTTAAGAGCCAATGGGGTTCTGGTTTAAAGCTGCAGGACCCCCATCAAAGGGACTTGTCAGTGCCACAAGGGCACTTCTAAGGGCTGTTGAGAGGAGTCCCCTAAACCCCAAAAGGCACTTGTCAGTGTCCCTGCCTGTGGAGGTGGGGGGGCCTGCTAGTGTGCACCCCCCTATGGGGTGTGTCACTAGTGTGACATGCTCCCCCACTTCCCAGCAGCCCCTAACATTAGTGACGGCATCAATACCTTTTTGCTGCCAGATATTGCCGCTTTGTAAATAGCACTAAGTACAATTTTGGCGAAAACGTCAGTTATAATGGCGGTGGAAAGTTAATGCACCTTTATAAACAATGCCCCAAAGGCTCCAATATTTTAAAGCCTGTAAGACAAATAAGTACATTTATTGTGCTTTGCTTTTTTGGGGCAAGAACATCCCTGTACATTTTATTTGTTTTATTTATCATGAAAACAGGATAACTGATACTTTTTTAAAGCAGCATCTTTCTTCACACATGCTATGTGTGAAGCTATGTACACACAGTAACGGTAAATCGACGATAGCGTTTGATTCAACGGTATTGGCACTTTATCGTTACTGTGTGTAGCGCATTTTCCAAATGATTGCGAGACCGACGAACATTCCCGTCGGCCTAGCAGTCGTTCTTAAAAAACAGGAAATTTTCCTCGCCAGCGGTTGTCTACCTGTACTAAAGGGGAGTAGGCCGTGGTTGTGAGAAACATGCAGTCCCGAGCGTTCTCCCTATGCTGCGTATAGGGAGAACGCTCAGGACTGTGAGTATCCTGATCTTTTAGTATAGTATAGTAATATAGTATTTGAGGTTGAATAAAGACAAACGTCCATCCTGTCCAACCCATCTAGCAATATCCTCATTTCCTGCCTAACTGTTGATCCAGAGGAAGGCAAAAAAAACCCACCAAATTTATGAAGGGGGAAAAAATTCCTTCCTGACTCCAAGTGGCAATCGGAAATTTCCCTGATCAACTCTACTTTATGTATCAATACCAGTACTTGCAACATTCCTTGTTGCAGAAACTCATCCAGCTTTTTTTTGAAACTGACCAATGAACCTGCCATTACAACGTCCACTGGAAGACAGTTCCATAGCTTTACCGTTCTCACAGTGAAAAAACCTTCCGAGCTTGAAGCCTAAAACTTTTTTCTTCTTAAAGTCTAAGGGATGTCCTCGTGTCCTTTGACATGTTCTATTGGTGAACAATGCCCCAGATAGTTATTGTATGGCCGTTAATGTATATACACAGTAATATATCCCCACGCAAGCGCCTTTCTTCCAGCGTACATAATTTGAACTTTTCCAGTCTCTCTTCATATTCAAGCTCCCCCAATCCCCTTATTAATTTAGTGCCCTTCTCTGAACCTTCCATTTCAAAGATGTCCTTTTTGTACACAGGATTCCAAAATTGCACTGCATATTCCAAATGAGGCCTTACCAATGCTTTGTAAAGAGGGAGAATTACAGACAGGATCGGGGCAGATCCTGTATGTCAGCTTTCAAAGATCTGTGATGTTTGTACCCAGCTTAACATAGGGAGAAAGCCTGAGACTGTGTATGTATTAGGTGTTTATTTATATAGTGCCACTTGGGGACACAGTGCTGTACAATATTTCAATACAAAAACGTCATATGTATATGTTGTTTTGCACTTAATAAATTGAAGTTATCACTTTAAGTAGTGTGCTCCTCCATTGCTTCATTTCTTGCTTGGATGCTTGAAATATGTAACATGAGGAAAGAGGTCCTTGTCCCATAGAACTTACAATCTAATCAGGTGGGTAACATACAGATACATAGGAAAGGGTAGAAGTGCCATAGTAATAACTGGTGCAGTGTCAACAGTCCTGTGAGAGGATGTGCGCAGCCTGATCGTTTCAAAGTGACAGACAGAATCTTGCAGATTCAAACAATCATGCATGTGTGTACCCAGCTTAACAGGAATCCAGAGAACATCCAGAGAAATCAGAGAACATTTGAGGTCACATACTGTCTGACCTGGAAGTAACATTCACTCCTTTACATTGTGGTGACTGCAAGCTAAATATATACAAAATAAAGGTAAGGGCTGTTCAACTCAATCAACTGTCAGATAAAATGTAACATTTATTCTGGGAATAAAAGCAAGTAAGACAGAAGAAACGTGCAAACCCTAAAGCGTTTAATGACGCCGCACCGTCACTTCATCATATAAATGTATACACATGTTCCTGTTAACTTGGGGCGTAATTTTCATGTTACATTATATTACATATAGAAACATTAACTGGATTTGTTAAGTGTTTTTCTGACCTGTTTTCACACAAAAGCAGAGCCAGCAAACCAACCATATATATAACCATGTAACCTTGGGCCACAGGCAACCAGGTGCTCTTGTCAGTATTGCAAGGGAAAAATGGAACCACTTTCTGGTACTTTTATTTACATTTATTTTGCACTTAAAACATTATGATTTCTCTGGGACAAACCCGGTTTGAAGGGTCTGCCCCAGAGTCCCAGTAATCCTTGAAAAGTCCTGCCATGGATGGGCATTCCAGGGGTGTGGCCGGGCCATTTGGTGCATGGTTGGGTGTTTAAGTTGCGTGGCTGGATGGTCTGTTTTACATTCTTGGTAGGCTCCATCCCTGTTCCGTTTCATCACCTGTATTATTTAGTCTTGTTTATTCATTTGTCTACCTAAGTATCATATATTAGGGCCTGAACAATAGGAATTAAAACTTTGAAAGAAGTGTCCTGATCCTTCTATGTCCCTGCAATGTACTAATCTCAGTTTAGAGCTGGGAACATTGAGGGTAAGCTTTACAATGGATGAGGCTACCATGCGTCTCAATTTATATTTTCTTCTATTTTTATGATAAAATTTACACTTTTTGTAAATGTAGCATACACTGCACAATCAGTGGAAAAATCTCACTAACCTGATAGTACATCAGTTAGTGTGGCTTGTGCTTTGAATTGGGCGAAAGCACCCTCTATTACCCATAATTATAAAGCGGTTTATACCAGCCGCTAACAGCACCAATGTAGTGTACCGTTTATTGATGTTAGTTATATACAGTATGTAGAATTATATTTATATTGTGGCACTTTAGGACACTTTGCTACATAAAATTACAATACATACATGTTGCAGAGAGACAAAAATACACAAATAAATAGTTTGTTAAGGTTTATCACATTTTTGTAGTATTCATATAAATCAAACTGGAATTTGAAGTCCAATTGATTTATCTGAAAACTACAGATACATTAACAGGTATTCACATTATCATAATAAGGGTGTTTGACATTCTTAGTACAAACAAATCAGTGGGTATGGTACTAGATATATAGATTTAGAAAACTACTTTTCAGTGTGTATTTGTGTTTATTTTATCACTTACCTTTATCCTGCTGGTTTCTTTCAAATTAAAAAAAATCTAATAGAAGAAGCTGCTGAATTTACAGTCCCGACCCGCGCCGCACGATGTGTACGAACGTTCGTTTCGGCCGATAATCGGCCCGTGTATGGGCTCTTTATCAGCCGAAACGGATGATAAGGGGACTACACACAGGCTGATTATCGGCCGAAACGAACGTTCGTACACATAATGCGTCACAGGTCAGGACCCGCGATCACACGTGTGTACGAACAAATGATATGATGTTTTGCCTTAACAAAACAGACAGTTGTTGCCAGTGGAAGTTGTAAACCAAAACTGCAGAATAAGTTATTTTTACCCATTGATAATAAATAAACAGCGAGATTCAATAAAAGGTCTTATCGTTTAAAATGGTGCTAATTTTGCCCCAACCAATCAGATCTTATTTAACAGTTGTAAGCTTACATCTGATTGGTTGGGGCAAAATTAGCACCATTTTAAAGATAAGAACTTTTATTGAATAACCCTGAGAGTTCTGTAAAAGGCAACTTTTCCATTTAAATATATGATCAAAGACAACGTCAGTATCACAGGCCAACACAAGATATGGAGGGACACAAGCAGCAATGACAACATTTATTATTGTTCAGTTAAAATCTCCCTAATAATAACATAAAAATAAAAGTGTACGTCCAGAAACACCAGCTTCAGATACAGTTCTATATAGAAAACAATAAGATGTTTGCACATATATCTGCATGAAAACTATCTTGATAATAATAGGTCCCTTTATACCTTTTTTTTCCCAACTCGCCCTACTGCACCTTTTCAGAATATCCAGCAACCATAAAATCAGATGCTCCCACCAGCCCCCACCCTTCTGCATCTCTGCTGCAGCCTGCCATCCAGCCATATTGGGTTTACTGTTATCCTAGCTCTGCATCAACGACAGAAGAAAATAATATTTCAATAGATAGATTCTAAGACAAGAGACGGATATTCCCTCACCTATCCCAGGCCATGGGCAGGAGAGAGCACTCAGCACCTTCTGGGCCAAGCCTGGTTATATTGGCCCTCTGCCTCCTGGGTAAGTTGTACAACCAGTTCTGCATGCACAGCTGGGTGCACATCTGCCGCAATGCACTGCCACCTTCCACACCAACCACATTAACCCTTTTATTGCCAGCGGGGGTACAAAATGATTAGGTGCTTGATACAGCATCTTTGTAATAAAGAAATACTCAGCTTCTAAGATGTTCTGCAGCTTTTGCATAACAGCCTGTAAAATTCTAGTGAAATATCCAATATGGGTTAAAATAATTCAAACTCATTGATATTACATGCATTATTTAAAATCGTACTATACAGTAATACGATAATACCCCGATTCAATGTCCCTATTAGAGGGTTACAGGATTTAAACAGATTCTCTAACGATAGATGTAATTAGGTTAATTTGATGAATTTATATTATATTCACAATAAAGAAAGAAGTGGAGATCTAGCGTTAGTTCAAGAGAGATCAAATGTTTTGAGAAAATTGCATTTACTTTAAGCAAAGGGTGTGTGGAAAATGGATGAGCAGATAATGTTAAACGAAGAAGCAATCAGATAATGTCACAGACAAGGTTATAACAGGGTTTATATGGACTAGTGGGAGGAGCTATAATATGGATCTATAGGATTTCATTCAGAAATGTATAGTCAATGGTTAAATGTAGAAACGAGCAATTCAATTCTGCTGAAACTTTGAATAAAGAGTTAAATGAAATCTAGTATATAAAACTATCATATTAGTGCAAAAGACTTTACAGAACTGTGAAAGTTATTGGAAGCTGCTATATATTCAATTCATTCTATGTATTGAGATGGGGTTAATAAAGCAAATTAGGGAGAGTTTTTATTCAACGTACATGAATAGGAATAGTAAATAGAGAGAGAAGTAATATGTCATATACACAGACATCCTGAAGAAGTAATTTAATATTCTAGAAGCTGTGCTTTATGTAATGTTAAAGATGGGTAAAATAGATCTTCTGTAGTAGAGGGGGGCGTATAGTGCAGCATTTCCACAGACATAATTGACTGATATTCATGTTGCTGCATTAACTCTTCCCTCCCCCCACCTTGCACTTATTAATGTGTCTCACCATAACCCCTCTACCACATACCCCCACCTTAACCCTGACTCAGCTGAAAGCAGATATTGATTTTTGTAAGAGTGAAAACAATATCTATCTGCTTAACCCTCTCTGGGTCTGTGTTTGCAACATTAAAAGCAATTGTTTATCATGATCTGCCAGCAGAGGTCTTTTTACACTTTTGCTGCAAGTAATATTATCCCTGCAGTGTGACCCAGATTGTGCATTAAAGCCAAACCACCAGAATATACCTGCAGTGCAGCAAGAGCAGAGGGAGGGATACAATGATAGAGGTGGGTGGGTTGGGGTGGAGGAGAGGCAAAGTTGGGTATAAATTAAGGAAAAATAAAATGAAAAAGTGCATAATGACAGACTACAAGAGGTGATCGTTTGGGAACTAACCATGTTGGCAATATAACAACACTGCTGTCTGTTCATTGAAAGGATTTTGGACAAATGAACCATTTAATCTCTTCCTGAATGATAATCTTCTATTTACATATCTATCTGCCTGTCTGTCTCTCTGTCCGTTATCGCATGCGATTGTTTGCGTGATTCTCTTGTGTTTGCGTGTGCATTTTGCGCATGCGATTTTGCCATTTTCCGATATGGAAACGCATGCATTAATGCACCAAAAATGGTGAACGCATGCGCTACCTAAACGCGAATGGACGCGCAATTGCATGCACATCGGAAATCGCGGGCGCAAATATGCGCAAAACGCACTAGTGTGGCCTAGCCCTGAAGGAACACATTAAGTGAAAGTAGTCAGACTGGCAATTGCAGCAGTGAAAATTCCTGTTCAGAGTAACTATAGTGTGCATTATCGTGCATGCATGCTCTAGTTACTCTCAACCAGGAAGCAGTTGGGACCTGTCATTGCTGCAGCGGAGGATCACGTGTAAGGTAAATATCTTCTTTCTTCGTCTGTTGCTCAGTTGATTGAAGAAAAGGAGGTAAGGCATAGCTCCTTAAACTCCCAGTCTTCAATCAATACAATAAAGGAATAGTTCACTTTTCCAGTGAACTTTTCCTTTAAGTTTCGTAAACACATGCATATGCTGGCGCAACATGCATGTCCTAATGCAATAAATAAGTCCCCACAGTGAGATACAAGTCAGGTCCATTAACTGTTTCTTCTCCTTACATTAGGAGGTGACAGTGTAACCAGTTAAAGGATTAATCACTTTTGTTTCTTTTTCGATCCCTTGGCTGCTTCAGCTTTTAGCAGGTGTTACATTCTACCCCTATCCTTTTTTTGGTTGGCTGCCCAGATTTAGGAGATACATTTGCTCTCTGCTATTACTGCAGTAAACCATGTTTTAGTAAAACTGGAGGAGAGCCCCTATAGAGCCTGTTGCCCAAGGCCATCACCTAAGTGGCCTTGTGGGAATTCTAGCCCTGATGCTACTAGAAAATGGATCTATGTAATGATAAAACCAGGTTTGCATAGAACTAAAATCAATTTTCTGGACCTACACAACTTTAAAAGGGTATCTCCACTCGTATTTACACATTTTTGGAATTCAATTTTATTGAAGAACGAGAGGTAAAGGAGCTGTGTCTTACCTCCCATTCTTCAATGAAACAATCAGGAGCCAGGAGAGAAGGTAAAGAACTTACCCGCTTGCTCACTCCCCCGGTGTGTAGTCTGACAGGTCCCGACGGACTCTGTCTTCCATGCGCATGCGCGATCTATGTATCTAGTATCTAAACATATAGACCTGTGAATGTGCAGCATTAAAAAAATAGCAACTTTTATAAAGCATTTTGTCTGTTTCATAATTGCTCTAAAGCTCTGTACAATATTGTTCCATTTAACTTACCCTTTAAAGGGACATATTGATGCATTTTCTAAATTAGAAACCAAGAAAAACCACAAACTAAGTTTCATTTTACCACTTACCCGTTTACTGAATGTATTTCTCAAGGGATCTAATTTCCCTCAGCAGATTTCTTGCAGTGTCTAATTTCCTGACAGTTCCCACTAATGTACTTGCCCCACTGAACCTATCTTTATCATATGCATTGGCCCTCTATTTCTCTCTATTCATTCATCTATTTATTATTACTATTTTTATTGATTTATATAGTTCCAAAATCATCTGTGGTGCTTTACAAATACGTTGATACACATAGAAAAACATACATGTTTCATTTTAGGGCAGTGCATATAATAGGTATTCATGCATGTTACATACAAGGATAGTGCATACAAAGTCATGACAAGCGACAAGTTCATTTAGGCTGGGTACACACCAGCACACCAGCAGCTGACCAGTTCACGGAACTTTCAGTTGGCGAAAATATCTGCTGGTGTGGGGCAGCCCGAATTTGCTGTGACTGACAGACATTTGTCCCGGGTAGCGAGCGCTCGGTCGGGACAAATAATCCGTTTGTGTGTACCCAGCCTTACAGCCATACTGTGATACAAGAGGAAAGAGGGCCCTGCCCAAGTGAGCTTCAGCAGGAATTCTCAAACGATGTGCCTCCATATGTTTGAAAACTACAACTTCCAACTTTCCTCAACTACAGAAGGAAGCCAGGGAATGCTGGGATGCATAGTTTTCAGAATATCTGAATCCCTGGTCTAGAAGAAAAGGGGGTGAGACATAAGGTTAAGTGAATCAGTGGGCTGAAAGTAGATTGTCAGTGGAGTTAAATTTGTGGATAGGGTCCATGTGTAGTCAATGAAGGGGAAGTGTTAATATGATCTTGTTCTAACATTATACTATTAGTTTGAGAACAAATAATCTGCCCTATATAATGGTAAAAATTAATGTTAAATCATGCTCCATAATTCTCAAGTACTAATAATCATAGCTGCATATGTCAAAAGTATAAAGTGCTTTTAATGATTAATCTAGACGGGGTTTTGACTATTTTTTGCTTCTTTGATTATCCATGTAACAAGCAGAATTATCAATTTGTAATATGTAAGACTAATCATTTATTAGTATGAAATATAACATTATAATTACAGCTGCTTAAAGGGCATGTCCACCCCCAAAACTAAAATTTAACCCCTTACTGGCCACATCAAGTAGTATAAAACAAGCCTTACCAGCCCCAACCGCATTAATATAATTGTTAGAAAGTCCCCTAATCTTTACTTACCTTCCCTCTCTCCTCCACTGTTCAGAACTCCCGGCAGCCGCGACCATGATTGGCTGCCTCTAGCCAATCATGGACGCGGCTGCCGGTCCCGCCCCCTGCTTGCATTTCCATGCAAGCAGAGGGCCGGAACACTGCGGCGGAGGAGAGAGGGAAGGTAAGTAAGTATCGGGGGACTTTCTAACAATTATATTAATGCGGTTGGGGCTGGGGGACCATCAAAAGTTTTTATAAGGGGTGGACATGCCCTTTTAGGTAACCAAAAATATTACCTTTTGGATAAGACAGCAATCCAGATTCCAGCACCCAGAATTGCTGCTTTAAACTTGCAAGTTAATATTTTTAATTATATTCAAAAATGGACCGCAATTGGGCCTAGAAAAGGGGAAGGAGCAAAGGAGGGGGTAGGCAGTCAACACCAATGAGGGTGGGTACAGCCAGGTAAACACTGGGTCAGAAAAAAACCCAAGTATATATCAAAGAAGAAAGAACTAACTGGACCCAGAGTCCTGGAAGCACTCCGCTACCATGTATCCATCAATAATTAAATAATGTAGTGTGGTGGGTAAAAAGAGCAACCAAGTAAAACCACACAGAAAAACCGGACATATTTATAGGTACGTACATACATAACAGTTTATTTAAGTGCGTACAACAGATATATTATAAACCTCCAAAGATGGGGTAGGGCATTCAGGTGTAGCTCTCCTTAATAAATAAAATAACATGTAATAAATCCATGTCCTTGAGTCTATGAGTCTATGAGGCACAAATACCTCGTCACCCAGAGGAAGGGAACATCTGGTCCCCAAAACACACGTCGGTCGTTATGGTTGGATGGTGATGTTGTTCCCCTATAGATTGGAGGCTTATACCTGTTGACTATGGATTATCCGCTATTCAGGGGCATTCCTAGGGTTTTTGACACCTGAAACAACTTTTAAATATTGCCTATTGGCAAGCGGGGGCAGCACGTAAAGTGGGCGTGGCTTGTGGAGGTGGGTATGGTGGGCTGACTAACACTGACTGGTGAACTGGAGGGCTGACTAAACAATGACTGGTGGACTGGAGGGCTGACTCAACACTAATTGGTGGACTGTTGCTGAGATGCGATATTGCAGGACGGAGGTTTTCTTTTTCATTGCTGCCTTTTAGGTGTTCTGCAGGGGTGTGCACTGAGCAAATGTTTCAGTTTGCTTCATAGTAGGGGCACCCCTGCCGCTATTGAGAGTGCGCTATTATATAAACGGAGGTTCATTATATGCATGCTGACTGCTCCTGTACTGACGAATTGAATTGGGAAACCTCTCCTTCCCCCTCTCCATCGTTGTGGATGTAAGGATTTCTCCATGGCAGCCAGGTCCTTCACATTGGATGTACTAACAGGGTGAGATCCAAACATATTGATTCATGCCTCTGAATGTAACTGTGAGACTTTGTTGGCACCTTTGATTTTTCTTCATAGGATTTTGGACTGAGACTTATTAATATTTGTCTCATAGACTCAAGGACTTGGATTTATTATGTTATTTTATTTATTAGGGAGAGCTACACATGAATGCCTTACCTCATCTTTGGAGGTTTATAATATATCTGTTTTTTATATCTGTTGTACGCACTTTAATAAACTGTTATGTATATACATACCTATATATATGTCCGATTTTTCTGTGTGGTTTCCTTGGGTGCTTTTTTTACCAACCGCACTACATTACTTAATTATTGATGGATACATGGTAGCGGAGTGCCTCCTGGACTCTGGGTCCGGAGTTTAACCAGGTACTATACCAGCTATCTAGCTGGTTCTTTCTTCTTTGGTAATATTTTTAATTACTTACCTTCCTTTGTAGCGTGAAGTGGCATAAGCAGGTCTTGCTCCATCCTGGGCTGGTGCAGTTCGCTTTCTCCTTTATTCGGCTGTGCTCTGCCCATTGCCGCAGGAGGGACATGGCTTCTGCTGACAACCCTTCTGCCCCTTCAATCACAACAAACATAGTGAAGGTAGGTAAGTAACTTTAAAAATGTATTTACTTCTGGAACGTTTGAGGCAGCAATTCTGTATTCTGCATTGTCTTATTCAAAATAAAATTATATGTTTTTGTTCTTCTCTAACAATAACCATCTTGAGAACTGTTAAGTAAATTCTTACAACTTATTTGATAAAACAAATAAATATATTCTATAGGATTTGACTATTTAAAGCCTTGTACACAAGTAGGATTCTTCACCTGACGAACGACCCCCGAGAGCTGATAATTGCATGTGTATATGCGTTCGGTTGGGCATTTTTTGTTGATCCACTATGGCGGATTGCTGAATGACACCCGACTGAACGTATACACACGTATATGGTGTATACATATGGTATACCCTAATGAGGGCAGTGAATATGGCCAGTCTCTTGGGAGTGTTTTAAATTTGTATTAATTTATTGGTTAGTAAAAATAAGCATATGGATTAGGGCCCATAGGCCTAACTGTAATTCATTACATGCTCTTTGCATTAGCTAAACCTCTTGCTTTGCATGTCGCATTTGCTCAATATGACCTGTTCTTCATTATATAAAATATTGCCCTGATTGAATTTGATTGGAATGCATTTTTGTTGCTAATAACGTCTGTATGTACATAGCTGTTGTGTCAGGAATGGAGGTCATCATCACCCCAACAGTTCAGGCCTTAAATGGTACCGATGCACGGCTGTTCTGCAAGTTCAACTCTTGTTACAAAATGGACAACAAACTCTTCTCAATGAACTGGACGTATAAGAGCTGTGAAAACTGCAGTGAAGAAATGGTGAGGGTTATGGGAAAATGTATTATACTAACATACAAATAATATCCTCTCTCTGTGTCATTCATGTCACTGTAATGTATTGTCCTATCCACTGTCAAATTTCATTGTGTACAGGTTCAGTAAATACTAATAGAGCCATCCCGGGTAACTTTGTAGGCTAAAAAAAAACCTCAACCTAAACTCTGCAAGATCCTGTCTGTCTTTTTTCAAAGATCAGGATACACACAGTCCCGAGCATTCACCCTATACACAGCATAGGGAGAAACATTTGAGATTCCCACAATAGCAGGCGACTCCCCTACAGGGTGATTAAAGGGCATCTATAGTAGGAAAATGAACTTTTTTTTCTTTCTTTCCATGTGTTCTATAATTCCCCACAACCCCCAGAGTGTCTTCACTTTTTTCAGATTCACTCTCTGTCCTGAGAGACACCAGTTAGAAGAATACGTGATTGCATTGCTCTACTCCTACTTTGACTGTCAATCAAATCCCTGTGACGTGATCCCCCTCCCTGCTCTGTAATAAACATAGAGATAACAGCATTAACAGGGGGAGAGAGATAGCTTTGATAACAGATATAAAGCTGCACTTGACCCCCCTTCTTAATAGCTTTCACTGATTAATGATGGGTCACAAAGTGAGAGATCGTAAACTGTACTGTTCTCCTTCTTCTTCCGTGTCTCCAGAACAGCTTGCTTTCTATTTGCCACTGTGCGTGGGTGTGTTTTTCAGGATGTTGAACTTTTATCTCCTACTGCACATGATAAGCTTGTCGGTTAGCCGGAGTTGAGACATGGAGGAGGTAACAGAGGGGAGGGGGAAGGGAGGAGTGCTGCACACAGATCTGACACCATGGTTAAACAGAGTCACTGACAAGAGATAGGATTAAGGCAGCACAGAGTACATGAATTTAACTTTGCAAAGGGGCAATGTGTTTTTTTCACTATAGATGCCCTTTAACATGGCGAGGAAAATTTTCAGTCTTTCCCGAACGACCGTGAGGCCTATGGGAACATTTGGTGGCTGCAGGCTCATTCAGGAAAGACACTACACACACTGATGATAAAGCACTGATAGCTTTGGATCAGATGGTATTGTTTATCGTTACTGTGTGTACCTAGCTTTAATTGGTGTTTGAAATCTTCCTTCTTCAATCTGCCTGTAAGTGCATTTGATATGCTTTGTTCTGTATTTATGATACTGTTCACACTGTATTATCAAAGGCCGATTTAAACTGTATTTACTTTTACCTTGCTCCTCCCCATCCTAGGGTGGAGTTAGCAGGAAGTGTCGATAACAGGCATATGTCTCAAAATATAAAATAGATTTGCAAATATCTTTTAATTTTCGTAAATTTTTGGTAATTTTATGGTAATTTTATCTGACCATTTCTAAACCTAAATACAGACAAAATGATCCTTGCAGGATACCCGACTCCCAACAAATGTCCTCCGTCACAGGTGAGAATTTGTTCATGTATGGATGATTGGTCAGGTGTTGTAAATGATTCGGTAGGTTGGATCATCAATGCTGCCCAACTGATCATCCTTATGTGTCCAACATTGTTTTGGTTATACAAACAATGCTATGCTAAACAATCTCAGGGAACTGAAATGGGTCTCCCACTTGCTCCCTTTCCCCTCTCTGGCTGTAGGGGAATAGTAGACAAAGATTGTTGTACTGATCATCTAATAATCTTTACCTAATATATGTTTGTAGTTTAACATGATCAGAGCCCTTTAATACCTGAAAGTTGGATAAATGGCTCTATACCTTTAGGATGTATTACATTATTGCGCAGCAGTTCTGGACACATGCATTGTTGACAAGGACATTACAGAGTCATTTCTCACGTTTGAACACAATTCATGGAATGAAGTGTATATTATGAGTGTGTAACTTGTGTTTTAATGAGAACTGCTGTACAGATTTATATTCACAAATATTATTAATTGTGAATTAATTGTCAAAGCTTCATGCTATAATAATAATAACCCTATTCCATATTTGTTTGTTTTTAAGAAAGATTTTGCATGAAATATGAAAGTGACCGCAAAAAAACAAACGCAGCATTTAGAAAATTTCTAATACATGGGGGATTTAAAGTTTCTGTAGACACATTGATATTATTGGCTGATTGCAGCCAATTTTGTCGGCGGACACCACATAACAGGTGTCTGTGTTAATATTGCTATGTCTATTGCCACCATTAGAGACAGGAGTTCATCAGATACACTCTATATCTTGTTTGAGGTTTTACTGAATAAGAATCTTATCTACTAAGCTTAAAAAAATATACTGTACACTGGGAAATGTTTTTTTTAAATTATTATTATTATAATTTTTGTAAACTTTAAATTTTTCCTAACCACCATTTTCTGTTTGCGATTTCTTTCATAATGTAATCTGAAGCATTTGTTATTCATTATAATAAACTCTTCTGCTGTGTGCAGTTTTGCTTTAGCTGAAATGGGTACATGTGAATTGCATGGTGGGAAATTCCCTCTCCCATTGGGTGCCTCATAGTGATTACCGAGCATGCTTGCCCTCACCGATAATCTGGTCTAATAAAGGAGGCTTCAGTTAAGAGAGTGAAGGTGATACTGCACCTAAGCAAAACAAGTAGTGGACATGCGTGCAGCAAACATGCACCTCAGAATAAATGCTGCTTTCATGTATTATTATTATTATTATAGATTAATATGAAGCAAAATAATTTTTTCATTATACATACTTTTTACTATAGTATAGTATGTGAGGTTGAATAAAGACATACATCCATCCAGTTCAACCCATCTAGCAATATCCTCATTTCCTGCCTAACTGTTGATCCAGGTCCAGGAGGAAGGCAAAAAAAAGACCTAATTTATGAAGGGGGAAAAATTCCTTCTGACTCCAAGTGGCAATCGGAAATTTCCCTGGAAACTCTACTTTATGTATCAATACCAGTAACTTGCAACATCCTTGTTTGCAGAAACTCATCCAGCTTTTTTTTGAAACTGACCAATGAACTGCCATAAAACAACGTCCACTGGAAGACAAAAACCAATATGGGATACGGCGCACACCGGAAAGTAGGACACCTGGACTCTGCAATCCAACACGCTTTATTCAGAACAGTGCCATAACAAACAAGAAGTCCCATCGCCTTACGCGTTTCGAGCGTACCCTCGCTCTTACTCCAGCCTATGAGTAAGAGCGGAGGGTACGCTCGAAAGCGCGTAAGGCGATGGGACTTCTTTGTTTGTTATGGCACTGTTCTGAATAAAGCGTGTTGGATTGCAGAGTCCAGGTGTCCTACTTTCCGGTGTGCGCCGTATCCCATATTGGTTTTGTTGAGCATTACAGAGGACCTATAGGCGACGGGTCCGGGGCGTGCCGCACCCGGGCCACAGACCCACGTGGTAAGTTTAACCCTGTGGGGGTTTGTGTGCAATTTTTGAACCTATATGTGTGAGGAAGAAGGAGTGTTTCCTGGTCGAGCGAAGGACCCGGGGCTTGCCTGCACCTGGGTCAATTACTGACAGTGTAAGGTCAGTTGATTTTATATAGCACTAATAGGTGCTTTACAAGGGGGTTAATATTGCATATAAGGGGAGTTGAGCACTGTATTTTGTGGTTCTGTATATTTCCATGGAAGACAGTTCCATAGCTTTACCGTTCTCACAGTGAAAAACCCTTTCCGAGCTTGAAGCCTAAACCTTTTTCTTCAAGCTTAAGGGATGTCCTAGTGTCCTTTAACATGTTTTATTGGTGAACAATGCCCCAGATGTTTATTGTATGGCCCGTTAATGTATTTATACACAGTAATCATATCCCATATCCAGAAAGGGACTCATTTCTCTTTATAATTCTGTATATGAACCAAAAATACTGTCAGTGTCAGCCGTAATTCTATGAATGGCACTGTAACTGAGCTCCTCATTTCTTTGTTCTACATCCTACAGCATTTTACAAATGTATTTTGTTTCACCTTTTCTTTCTGCTTTTATTGTTCTCCGTTTACTTGTTGTTTCCAGGGTTGTCCCTGGGGTTTAGCACCTGAAACAACTTTTGAATGTTGCCTCTAGTTGGACATGGGTGTGGTTTAGTGTGAACTAACTAAACTAGCTAACTAAAACTGGTTAAAGAATTGGAGGGCGACTTACACTATGGTGATGAACTATAAGGCTGACTAACACTGGGTAATGAAATGGAGGGCTGACTTTCCACTGTGTAATGAACTGGAGGGCTGTCTTTAACATTGAGTAATGAACTGAAAGGGCTGACTTTACATTGGGTAAGAATTGGAGGGCTGAGTAACACTGGGTAATTACCTGGAGGGCGACTAACACTGGGTAATGAACTGGAGGGCTGACTAACACTGGGTAATGAACTGGAGGGCTGACTTTGCACTAGCTAATAAACTGGAGGGCTGACTAACACTAGGTAATGACCTGGTGGGCTGACTACAGTGGGTAATGAACTGAAGCATTGACTTACACTGGATAATGAACTGTAGGGATGACTTTACACTTGGTAATGAACTGGAGGGCTGACTAACGTGAGTAATGAACTGGAGGGCTGACTAACACCGGGTATGAACTGGAGGGCTAACACTGGGTAATGAACTGGTGGGCTGATAACTCTGGCTAGCGAACAACTGGAGGGATCACCTTAACACTGGCTGGTGTTAAGGTCTAAATTTAAGACACTGCTGTGCTACTTCCATTTCTGTCTGGGCAGGATATTTTGAAGGAAGCCCAAACAGAGGAATGTATCGGTGTCATAAAGAAAATACACAGCTAGTAGCAAACACCACCCTCTCCAGTGCTCCACACTCACAGCACATAAAAAATGTGTTAGACAGTGTCTCCCAAATCAGGGGCATAATAGAATCAGTGGGCCCCCAACAAAACACGTTAACATAGGCATTACACCAGTGTATTACTTGTGAGAAAGCCAAAGGAACAAAGGTTGGCAAGTCTGTTTCTCTGCATTTTTTTAGATTTAAAACTGGCTGTTAAGGTTGGGAAGGGATCCCTACACTACAGGCTCCCCTGCACATGTCCTGCAGGAGGACATGGAAGGGGCCGATACCTTTTACAAAGTCTTCAGTTTCCTGGATTTTGAATAGGCACTGCAGGCTTCCAGGAGAGAAAGGTAAGGATTTTTAACACTACACAGTGGGCCAGCAGTGGGTTTCATTTTAGTTTTGGGGGTGGACATGCCCTTTTAATCAATTTAACCTAATCAAACCTGTGTTGATTAGCTTTACTGTTGTTATCAATGGTTCTTCTTTCTGAGTCAAACCAGCTGTATGCTCTTATCACTGTGTAAACATGTATACTATAAAGGCTGCCACAATGCAATTTTCGAATCGGACAAAAGGACGATCAGACATGGTGGAAACCAAATCTGATTGTGCGATCCTGTTTGGACTGCATGGAGCCAAATGGGGCCCTACCAGGTCATGTCCACCCTCCTAGAAAAAACTGTACCTCACGTAGTTCAGTCCCACAAACTCCCTTTCATTTTACTAAACCTTTCAAAAAGGCTCCCAGGTCAGATATTCGACCTACAACCGCGGCTCCTCTCTTAATCCGTAATAGTGACATTATGGCCAATGCTGACGCCAGTTCAGAACGAGACTTCTATGGTACTGTGCATGCTCGTAGCCAACCAGTCCACAACAGTATCAGAGAAGGGGTGTGGTGTCCATGTCAGCGAGGGGGTTTTAGAAGTAGACTATCTGAGTGGGAGCATCTCTGAAAGGTAAATGTAAACGAAAATGGGGTTTGTGGGGTTGAACTATGTGACAAAGATATTCTTAGGAGGGTGGACATCCCTTTAAAAAAACCTGCCCAGTTTGGGTTGAAATGCACCGTACTGTTTTTGTGGGTTGAGGGGAGAGGCCCCATCTAAAATCTGCTATGGGGCACTGCGATTTCTAGCAATGCCACTGTGTTGTCTCGCCACCATCAAACCACATGAATTAACTTTATGTCTAAAGCTGTAAAACACATTCCACAATTTCTGTGCTAAAGGAATTTGCTGATATCAGTAACATAAATGGCATGACAATAGATCTTGATGCCGCCAAAACTATTATCTGTTACCATTGGCTTTGACATCTACTGGCCAGACATTATCATTGCATCGTTACAGATCCATTTACATAGTATGAGTGTGCCGATAACATTGCAAAGTGAGTGACTGCACACATTATCTCGATCCAAAGTAGAGGAACAATCAATAATGACAACTCCACCCTCAATCCTTCCCTTTCTCATTAAATTAACTAGGGTGAGGACCTGAACCACTCAGTCCTCACCCCATAAATTGCAATAAAGGGAAATATTTAAAGGGATTAGGACTGAGCAATTCAAGACACCATCCTGGGTACTGTAATGGGGGGAGGGGGGTCATCACTGTAGGCTCTTTTAATATGTATTATTTGGTAATCATTGCAAACTCAGATTCTATTGTAATTGAACGGGGTAAAATAGACATGTAATGAAAGATGGAGGGAGAAAGAACTCAGCAAAAAATAAAATAAAAAACTAAACCCGTGTACGAACGTTAGTTCAGGCAATAATCGGCCCGTGTATGGGCAATTTATTAACAGCCAGTTGGTCGTGGAACGTTGCCCAACCGACCCGCCGTTTCGGCCCAAAAAGTGGCCATACACGGGCCGATTATCGCCCGAAACATACGTTCGTACACATCGTGCGACGCGGGTTGGGACCCGTGATCGTACGTGTGTGCGAACCTTAAGCGCAGGTGACATGGGATGTATTGGCACATGTTTCACACGCTATACCATGTGTTTTGTGTTGCGATTTGGGTAACAGTCTGAAATCGGAGCACATGCAATTCACAAAAAAAGTTAATCACATACTCTCAGTGCGTGCAGTGTAGCCACCCACATTTGCATGCACTGCCATGCATTTCTCACAAGCTAACAGATCACAAAATATATAGCAAGTGCGTGAGAAACGCCCTAGTGTGGCCTAGCCTTAAGGTCTTTTGGGGTGGCTGTCTAGGCCCAAAGCTCTAGAGAAATCATTAAACAGGAGTCAGACTGCAGAAGAAAGAATATATGGGGAGTCAGAGATTAGAGTTTTTCTCCTCCAAGTCATAATTGGAGTTAACCCTACTGATTTGGATGCATTTTCATTTGGGTTTTTCCTTTTTATCACATTCCCCTACATGTATACTGTGCCCTTTCCAATATTTTTTATTGCAATTATGCTCTATAACATTTAAATTGTGTCATTAAACTGTTGTCATAAACTTAAAATTACTCAAGATATAAACTTAAATGGCTTTCCTCAAGTTAAACACTACTGTATTATCCTTAGTAGTGCACCATGTTAATTGAGCAAACAATTGATCATGCTCCAGATATCTGGCCAATAAGAAGGCCCATTTTACAGCTTTTACATTATGCAAAAGGATTTCCTAATGATTATTAACCTTTAAATGGTAAACTTGCATTTGCAAACACAACATTCTTTATAAACACAGGATAATGGACCTCTGTGCTTCGTGGTAGACACTCCATTAAAAAAGTTGAAGCAGTTTCCTGCTAAAGTAGTAATTTACAGTACAACAAAAACAATCATTGTGGTACCTCAAATCCATTTCCATATTACAACAATTAAGTGGCCAACACAATAAGCGGTGCAAAGCTGTAGCTGGGTAAACACATAACAATAAAGGGCCAATCCCATTTGCACCTACAGGATTGTTTCTTTTTCACTAGAGTATAGCTGAAAATTACAGTTTCCTATGTCAACAATGTTCGGCATTAAAACCGGTCATTGTGCATCTAAATTTCTAAGGTTGCGGCAGCCCTGTACTGTAGTATTTGAAGAGATTGTTAGGGGTGTGTCTCTATATCTAATAAAGGGAGGCCGTTTGGGATTGTGTTTAGCAAAGAGCATGTCCACCCACCCCCCAAACTAAATTTTGCCCACTGTGTAGTTTTAGAAGTAGTTTCTTCTACTGCATGGGTTGTCCTGCAGGGCCTGAATAAAGTCCAGGAAACTATGGTGATTGCACCTTAATGAAAAACCCATATATTTATCCAGGAACCAAATTAAAACATACAACAAATAAGGCTGTATGGCTATTACATATGGACCAAGTACTCCCCCCCTCAAATACAATTTAACTCCCAAACTGGAAAATGAAGGGGGAAAAAATAAAGAGAAGTGATCCTCTAACCAACTACTCACTAACCCATGCTTGCATTAATAAATTAAATCTAGAGATATACTGTCAGATGCCTTTATTACCACTATTTATGAGAAACATAACTTACTATAAAATACCACATTCATGGTTTTATTCGAAAAAATAACAATGTTACCATTACAAGGTCTTGTATACAATGTTCAAGATAACATATTCTTCTTTAAAGGGCATCTAAGTGAAAAAGTAAGAACCCCAGACCTTCGATGCGCCGTATCCCATATTGGTATTTGTTGAGCATTACAGAGGACCTATAGCGACGGGTCCGGGGCGTGCCGCACCCGGGCCACAGACCCACGTGGGTAAGTTTAACCCTGTGGGGGTTTGTGTGCAATTTTTGAACCTATATGTGTGAGGAAGAAGGAGTGTTTCCTGGTCGAGCGAAGGACCCGGGGCTTGCCTGCACCTGGGTCAATTTACTGACAGTGTAAGTCAGTTGATTTATATATAGCACTAATAGGTGCTTTACAAGTGGGTTTAATATTGCATATAAGGGGAGTTGAGCACTGTATTTTGTGGTTCTGTATATTTTCCACTGGAAGACAGTTCCATAGCTTTACCGTTCTCACAGTGAAAAACCCTTTCCGAGCTTGAAGCCTAAACCTTTTTTCTTCAAGTCTTAAGGGATGTCCTAGTGTCCTTTAACATGTTCTATTGGTGAACAATGCCCCAGATAGTTTATTGTATGGCCCGTTAATGTATTTATACACAGTAATCATATCCCTATATCCAGAAAGGGACTCATTTCTCTTTATAATTCTGTATATGAACCAAAAATACTGTCAGTGTCAGCCTGTAATTCTATGAAATGGCACTGTAACTGCAGCTCCTCATTTCTTTGTTCTACATCCTACAGCATTTTACAAATGTATTTTTGTTTCACCTTTTCTTTCTGCTTTTATTGTTCTCCGTTTTACTTGTTGTTTCCAGGGTTGTCCCTGGGGTTTAGCACCTGAAACAACTTTTGAATGTTGCCTCTAGTTGGACATGGGTGTGGTTTAGTGTGAACTAACTAAACTAGCTAACTAAAACTGGTTAAAGAATTGGAGGGCCGACTTACACTAGGTGATGAACTATAAGGCTGACTAACACTGGGTAATGAAATGGAGGGCTGACTTTCCACTGTGTAATGAACTGGAGGGCTGTCTTTACATTGAGTAATGAACTGAAAGGGCTGACTTTACATTGGGTAATGAATTGGAGGGCTGAGTAACACTGGGTAATTACCTGGAGGGCTGACTAACACTGGGTAATGAACTGGAGGGCTGACTAACACTGGGTAATGAACTGGAGGGCTGACTTTGCACTAGCTAATAAACTGGAGGGCTGACTAACACTAGGTAATGACCTGGTGGGCTGACTAACAGTGGGTAATGAACTGAAGCATTGACTTACACTGGATAATGAACTGTAGGGATGACTTTACACTTGGTAATGAACTGGAGGGCTGACTAACGCTGAGTAATGAACTGGAGGGCTGACTAACACCGGGTAATGAACTGGAGGGCTAACACTGGGTAATGAACTGGTGGGCTGATTAACTCTGGCTAGCGAACAACTGGAGGGATCACCTTAACACTGGCTGGTGTTAAGGTCTAAATTTAAGACACTGCTGTGCTACTTCCATTTCTGTCTGGGCAGGATATTTTGAAGGAAGCTCAAACAGAGGAATGTATCGGTGTCATAAAGAAAATACACAGACTAGCAGCTAACACCACCCTCTCCAGTGCTCCACACTCACAGCACATAAAAAATGTGTTAGACAGTGTCTCCCAAATCAGGGGCATAACTAGAAATCAGTGGGCCCCCCAACAAAACACTGTTAACATAGGCATTACACAAGTGTATTACTTGTGAGAAAGCCAAAGGAACAAAGGTTGGCAAGTCTGTTTCTCTGCATTTTTTTTAGATTTAAACCTGGCTGTTAAGGTTGGGAAGGGATCCCCTACACTACAGGCTCCCCTGCACATGTCCTGCAGGAGGACATGGAAGGGGCCGATACCTTTTTACAAAGTCTTCAGTTTCCTGGATTTTGAATAGGCACTGCAGGCCTTCCAGGAGAGAAAGGTAAGGATTTTTTAACACTACACAGTGGGGCCAGCAGTGGGTTTCATTTTAGTTTTGGGGGTGGACATGCCCTTTTAATCAATTTAACCTAATCAAACCTGTGTATGATTAGCTTTACTGTTGTTATCAATGGTTCTTCTTTCTGAGTCAAACCAGCTGTATGCTCTTATCACTGTGTAAACATTGTATTACTATAAAGGCTGCCACAATGCAATATTTCGAATCGGACAAAAGGACGATCAGACATGGTGGAAAACCAAATCTGATTGTGCGATCCTGTTTGGACTGCATGGAGCCAAATGGGGCCCTACCAGGTCATGTCCACCCTCCTAAGAAAAACTGTACCTCACGTAGTTCAGTCCCACAAACTCCCTTTTCATTTTACCTAAACCTTTCAAAAAGGCTCCCAGGCTCAGATATTCGACCTACAAAACCGCGGCTCCTCTCTTAATCCGTAATAGTGACATTATGGCCAATGGCTGACGCCAGTTACAGAACGAGACTTCTATGGTACTGTGCATGCTCGTAGCCAACCAGCTCACAACAGTATCAGAGAAGGGGTGTGGTGTCCATGTCAGCGAGGGGGTTTTAGAAGTAGACTATCTGAGCCTGGGAGCATCTCTGAAAGGTAAATGTAAAACGAAAATGGGGTTTGTGGGGTTGAACTATGTGACAAAGATATTCTTAGGAGGGTGGACATTCCCTTTAAAAAAACCTGCCCAGTTTGGGTTGAAATGCACCGTACTGTTTTTTTGTGGGTTGAGGGGAGAGGCCCCATCTAAAATCTTGCTATGGGGCACTGCGATTTCTAGCAATGCCACTGTGTTGTCTCGCCACCATCAAACCACATGAATTAACTTTATGTCTAAAGCTGTACAAACACATTCCACAATTTCTGTGCTAAAGGAATTTGCTGAATATCAGTAACATAAATGGCATGACAATAGATCTTGATGCCGCCAAAACTATTATCTGTTACCATTGGCTTTGACATCTACTGGCCAGACATTATCATTGCATCGTTATCAGATCCATTTACTATAGTAGAGTGTGCCGATAACATTGCAAAGTGAGTGACTGCACACATTATCTCGATCCAAAGTAGAGGGAACAATCAATAATTGACAACTCCACCCCTCAAATCCTTCCCTTTCTCATTAAATTAACTAGGGTGAGGACCTGAACCACTCAGTCCTCACCCCATAAATTGCAATAAAGGGAAATATTTAAAGGGATTAGGACTGAGCAATTCAAGACACCATCCTGGGTACTGTAATGGGGGGAGGGGGGTCATCACTGTAGGCTCTTTTAATATGTATTATTTGGTAATCATTGCAAACTCAGATTCTATTGTAATTGAACGGGGTAAAATAGACATGTAATGAAAGATAGGAGGGAGAAAGAACTCAAGCAAAAAATAAAATAAGAAACTAACCCGTGTACGAACGTTAGTTTCAGGCAATAATCGGCCCGTGTATGGGCAATTTATTAACAGCCAGTTGGTCGTGGAACGTTGCCCAACCGACCCGCCGTTTCGGCCCAATAAAGTGGCCATACACGGGCCGATTATCGCCCGAAACATACGTTCGTACACATCGTGCGACGCGGGTTGGGACCCGTGATCGTACGTGTGTGCGAACCTTAAGGCTGAGGTGACATGGGATGTATTGGCACATGTTTCACACGCTATACCATGTGTTTGTGTTGCGATTTGGGTAACAGTCTGAAATCGGAGCACATGCAATTCACAAAAAAAGTTAATCACATACTCTCAGTGCGTGCAGTGTAGCCACCCACATTTGCATGCACTGCCATGCATTTCTCACAAGCTAACAGATCACAAAATTATATAGCAAGTGCGTGAGAAACGCCCTAGTGTGGCCTAGCCTTAAGGTCTTTTGGGGTGGCTGTCTAGGCCCAAAGCTCTAGAGAAATCATTAAACAGGAGTCAGACTGCAGAAGAAAGAATATATGGGGAGTCAGAGATTAGAGTTTTTCTCCTCCAAGTCATAATTGGAGTTAACCCTACTCTGATTTGGATGCATTTTCATTTGGGTTTTTCCTTTTTATCACATTCCCACTTACATGTATACTGTGCCCTTTCCAATATCTTTTTATTGCAATTATGCTCTATAACATTTAAATTGTGTCATTAAACTGTTGTCATAAACTTAAAATTACTCAAGATATAAACTTAAATGGCTTTCCTCAAGTTAAACACTACTGTATTAATCCTTAGTAGTGCACCATGTTAATTGAGCAAACAATTGATCATGCTCCAGATATCTGGCCAATAAGAAGGCCCATTTTACAGCTTTTACATTATTGCAAAAGGATTTCCTAATGATTAATTAACCTTTTAAATGGTAAACTTGCATTTGCAAACACAACATTCTTTTATAACACAGGATAATGGACCTCTGTGCTTCTGTGTAGACACTCCATTAAAAAAGTTGAAGCAGTTTCCTGCTAAAGTAGTAATTTACAGTACAACAAAAACAATCATTGCTTGGTACCTCAAATCCATTTCCATATTACAACAATTAAGTGGCCAACACAATAAGCGGTGCAAAGCTGTAGCTGGGTAAACACATTAACAATAAAGGGCCAATCCCATTTGCACCTACAGGATTGTTTCTTTTTCACTAGAGTATAGCTGAAAATTACAGTTTCCTATGTCAACTAATGTTCGGCATTAAAACCGGTCATTGTGCATCTAAAATCTTCTAAGGTTGCGGCAGCCCTGTACTGTAGTATTTGAAGAGATTGTTAGGGTGTGTCTCTATATCTAATAAAGGGAGGCCGTTTGGGATTGTGTTTAGCAAAGAGCATGTCCACCCACCCCCCAAACTAAATTTTGCCCACTGTGTAGTTTTAGAAGTAGTTTCTTCTACTGCATGTGGTTGTCCTGCAGGGCCTGAATAAAGTCCAGGAAACTATGGTGATTGCACCTTAATGAAAAACCCATATATTTATCCAGGAACCAAATTAAAACATACAACAAAATATGGGCTGTATGGCTATTACATATGGACCAAGTACTCCCCCCCTCAAATACAATTTAACTCCCAAACTGGAAAATGAAGGGGGCAAAAAATAAAGAGAAGTGATCCTCTAACCAACTACTCACTAACCCATGCTTGCATTAATAAATTAAATCTAGAGATATACTGTCAGATGCCTTTATTACCACTATTTATGAGAACATAACTGTACTATAAAATACCACATTCATTGGTTTTATTCGAAAAAATAACAATGTACCATTACAAGGTCTTGTATACAATGTTCAAGATAACATATTCTTCTTTAAAGGGCATCTATAGTGAAAAAAACACATTGCACCTTTGCAAAGTTAAATTCATGTACTCTGTGCTGCCTTAATCCTATATCTGTCACTGACTCTGTTTAACCACGGTGTCAGATCTATGTGCAGCATTCCCCCCTTCTCCCTCCCCTCTGTTACCTCCTCCATGTCTCAGCTCCGGCTAACCGACAAGCTTTTTATGTGCAGTAGGAGTTAAAAGTTCAACATCCTGAAAAACACACCCACGCACAGTGGCCAATAGAAAGTAAGCGGTCCTGGAGACACGGAAGAAGGAGATCAGTACAGTTTACGATCTCTCACTTTGTGACCCATCATCAATCAGTGAAAGCTATTTAGAAGGGGGGTCAAGTGCAGCCTTATATCTACCATCAAAGCTACCTCTCTCCCCCTGCTAATGCTGTTATCTCTATGTTTATTACAGAGCAGGGAGGGGGGATCACGTCACAGGGATTTGATTGACAGTCCAAGTAGGAGTAGAGGAATGCAATCACGGATTCTTCTAACTGGTGTATCTCAGGACAGAGAGGGAATCTGAAAAAAGTGAAGACACTCTGGGGGTTGTAGGGAATTATAGAACACATGGAAAGAAAGAAAAAAAAGTTCATTTTCCCACTATAGATGCCCTTTAATAAAAAAGTCCAGTAAACTGAAGAGTAAAAGCCTCTCTGCGTGTAATCCGTTTCTACCCCTTCCTGAGAGGTGTGCGGCATACTGCCCCTTCCAGTTCCTTTCTGATTAAGTAGCGCATTTAAACCAAAAACAAAAAATTGTTAAAGGAAGGAAATCCCTCCAAACCTAGACTCTAGGTTTAAAACCCAGAAATCTGCTCTTATTGCATCAGCCCTAAAATATAGCTTCCAAAACCGTTATGCATTAAAGTAGAATTGCTTAACACTACACACCTTTTTCCGTGAGCTTATAAATGTGGCATTATTTTTTCTGTCCATTACAGTCAGGACATTAAGGAGACAGGGGTGTATAGGTGGCCATACACAATGGCGATACACGACATCTGAAAAGAACTGGCAACAATGCAGACCAACTAATGCCATCATCACCGCTTTTGGACTCTTTAAGCATCGCTTTTTTCCAGATGGAAAGTTTCTGTTGGACAGTATCGGCTTCCTTTCCTTTTCCTTTAGAGTAGAGTGAGCCAACATGTTTGGCCGTGCGTGCGTATGGGATTGGTCAGGGTTGTGTATGCTGTTACCATTGCCTGTGTACCGACAGATTCC
This sequence comes from Hymenochirus boettgeri, assembly GCA_019447015.1. Classification (NCBI taxonomy): domain Eukaryota; kingdom Metazoa; phylum Chordata; class Amphibia; order Anura; family Pipidae; genus Hymenochirus; species Hymenochirus boettgeri. The sequence continues at coordinate 150,782,521 of CM033475.1, read as the reverse complement.
AATAGGATCTGCTGGTATACATGCGATCGTAATTGCATGTATATGGCCACCTTAATTTGCGTCCAGAAGTTCTGTTCATTTTATACTAGGCTAATAGCAATGGAACTAACATATTATGTCTTTTGTTATTCCATAGTTCATCCAATACAGTAATAAGAAGATCTCCTATCAGCGTCTTGAACAGTTTCAAAATCGGGTGGAGTTTATAGGGAATCCCAGCAAATATGACTTAACTGTGGTGATCCGAGAAGTCCAGCTACAAGATAAAGGAGAATATCGCTGCTATGTGCTGAATCCCCCAGATCGAGATAAGGGCATTGGAAAAATTAACCTGCAAATTCTAACAGAGGGTGTGTGCTGCTAATTGTTAATGTTTATTCTAAAGCTACATACAGACGTGCGATCGCAGGAGTGATCCGCGACGCATGGCTGTCCAAGAATTGGATCATGTATGGACGATCGGTTGGGCATTGTGGATGATCCAGCAGGTTGGCTCATAAACTGGGGTTTAACAGAGTATAATGATCCCAGCTTGCACATCTGTTCAATCCCCCCCCCCCCCAGGTACTTCCTGATTTTCCCAGCATTAAGTCTTTACTGAGCATGCTTCTCAGTAGAGGTCAGGTGATGTTACTTAAGCTACTGGAAGCTCAGGCTGAAGCCAGAGATGTGATTGTAGGCTCATTATAAAGTAAAATACTGCATGCTTTCATTTAATCCTAACTTGTTTGGAGACCACAGTTGCCCTTTTAAAACTGAAATTCAAACTGATTCTTGATTAAACATACAATCCCCAGCATGCACAGTGATCTCACCAAAGCTTACCACTATTTACTCCTTTCATGGCAATCATACGTGTTTGGCTGACATTTTACCGGCAATTCCAGATGTTTTGTTGTTAGGAAAAAACTGTATTCAGCATTATCCTAGCAGCACTGGATGCAGGTAAACTAGAAGGTGTAGATCCGCACTCCAGGCTAAGTAAGTGAAGTCACACAGCAGATTCCTATAAAAACATCAGTTTTATTAAACAAACATTAAAATCCATCACCCAGACCCACCAAGGGTTAATGGTTAAAGTATTACCATCCAATAACCATGTGTGATAAGATGGATAAAGGGACCCTAGTGAGAGGATTAAAATACCAGCGATAGATCTGGGGTTTATACACCCGATCTCCACACATATAGAAGTGAGTGAGCATAAAGTAATAAATGCAAGCTGGCGTAACATGGAATGTTATGTGTGGGCTAGTGAAAGAGGTCATTGATTAGGATTGCTTGATAGCCAGCATTATCCTAGAAGCAGCCTCTAAAAAAACAGAATACCATATACACTCGAGTATAAGCCAAGGTTGGAGTGCCAAGGAATTGGGGATTACTGTATGGGATTACTGTCCATTTAAAGGGCAACTAATGCCTCAAAACAATACAGAATCAGGAGGATGATATCTATTATTGAAAAGATTGCCTTCTAATTTTGTATTATTTTATGGACAGCAGAATTCCCATACAGTAATCCCATACAGTAATAGCCATACTGGAGTATGGGACTACGGTATGGGAATTCTGATGTCCATTTAAAGGGCAACTAAAGCCTCAAAACAATACAGAATCAGAAGGCAGTAATGGTCATAACTTCTACCCACGACTTATACTCGAGTCAATCAGTTTTTACTCTGTTTTCGGGTAAAAATAGGTACCACAAGGTATACTCGGATGACTTATATTTGAGTATATATGGTAATAAGATGTTTGTGCAAACCTTTCCTTACATGTGAATTGATTATTTCCAACACACATGATTGTCAGCAAGGCTAGAGATAACAGTATGGTTTTAACTCTTGTGTGAGATCACTTTGCATGATGGGAACTGTATGCTTTAAGAATTTGTTGTGATGTTTTTGAGCTGTTGTGTTAGTGGGTGCACTTTTGTGAAATTCACAAAAAGAGATTTGCTTTGATTTTGTTGTCCATAAAAAAAACAGCATATCTAGGAGTCTGTCAATAGGTATCCTATATACTTACCTGCAGTTTGATGGACGCATCACTGAAGCTATTGAAAATGCACTTGAAAAAACATGTACCGTGTATGGCTAGCTTTTGTGTAGTTGGATAGCTGTGCATGCTGGGATTGATTTTTTGTATAAAGGATCATTTATTTTATTCTAAATCAGTTTTGGTGGACTTTGGGGTGAGCTTAATATGGAAGTCATGGCCATGCATTCTTGTGTAATTCTTAAATAATATATACTTCTAACATATAATTCATTGTTCTAATTTTTTTTAGATGTAGCATTGTAGACTGTAAATCACCAAGTAGGCAAAGCTAATTTATGGTGGCCTTCCATTTAGACAATTATGTCATAGGGGTGGACATGCCCTTTAATAAACATTACAATAAAGTAACAATTCCTCCAGAACACTAAAAAAGCTCAAAGACACATTCCTGTTACCCTACAGTCTTCAGGCTTGAGGCCTCAGTCTAACTGCTGTAGAGGAAATTTGAAAGTATAGCCCTGTTCTGGATACTGGAATTTATAGTCCAGAAATAAAGAATTGTTAGTGGTTTAGAAGACTGCAAAACTGACTTACCTTACCAGTGCTCCTCTATTTTTGACCTGGAGTAAGCTGTCCCCTCCCGCAAATATTGCTGCCTCCTCTTATGCCAGGTGCACAATCTTTTTCAGCAAAATGATTAGATTTGCAAAAAATCGGAGAGAAAACCATTAGTAACTGACATCTTCCTCTAGTCACTTCAGACGTAATTTATAAACGTTGTTGATGTAAAATAACAAAATCACCGCAATAACAACACAATTGTTATTTTACACGACAGACGTTATTTTACACGCTTTAATTTACACACAAGTCATTATTTTACACATTGTTGTGCCTTTATTATTTGACATGTACTGTTTTTTTTTTTTTAATATGGCATTTTTGTTTAAAAGAAACCAGTAGTATGTATATAATGTAGTGTTCAAACTTTGATATAAAAGGGGAGCTTTAACCGAACAGATCCAACTTCCAGCACTTTGCTGGAAATCACTTCCTTGGCTGTCTCATGTTACCATTATTATAGAGAGGAAGATTTGGCCATGAAGTAGCAATAGAATACAATAGAGTACTAGACTCATACACATATGCGATTGTGGGGCCAACTCGTGGTGCATGATGTGTAACGAAACGGCCGTTTCGGGACACAATCTTTAGGTAATGAGTAATCAGTCAGACAAATTGGGTTTTCGGTCGGCCTCGTTGGTGATTCCACTCAGCACCCATGCACTAAATGCTCGGCGTCCGAACCTTAAAAATTAAATGTTTACACTTGTACTACATCCCTTTCCTTACCCCCCCCCCCAAATAAAATTGCACCAAAAATCAATAACAAAACCATAACATACAAACTGAGCATATGCAATACAACAATACAATTGTCTAGCTTTGGCTGTTAAAGGAAAATTCCACCCTCATAATGACATATTTTAGAAAGAATGTACTCTTTAAAATATGTTAATATATACTACTTTGTCCTCTGTATGCCTGCTATGCTTCTGGATGCCTCATGGAAACTGAGCAATTTAGAAACCTGTACTGAGCCTGTACTGAGCCTGAGCATGCTCAGAAGAGGCAGCTACGAGATTAGCATTCAGTCACTGGCTGTGATGTCAACTATCAAATCCATAACTGACAGTTGCTAACTGGAAGAAACAGGAGAATGATTTTCAAGTCACACAATGTTTACCATTGTCTGTAATGATCATGGAACCTTTAACATCAGTAATTGTGTATGGCTGAGTGTCATACAAAGTGTTCAATTCATGTTTTTGCTGTTTTTAAAAGTCTCTCTTGGTGACCGATAGCTTGCTATCGGTCACCAAGAGCTTTTTATTCTGTGTTTCAGTGTCCCAGTCTCTCCTGTCAGAAAGTTTTATTCTCAGTTTGCAGTTTAGCAGCAACTCTGCAGGGGATTTGCCTGTTGTGCAATGAGGAGTGGATCTATAGTCTCTGAGAAAAGAGTAAAGATGCTTTTCCCATGTCTTGCCTTGAGACATTGTAGTGCAAAGAAATTTTCCAACTTCCCCACTGGCCTGTGCCCAGTAAGGTGTGATGTTCCGGTGGTGAAAACCGAAGGATAAAGCAAATTCACAGAACTGGGAGCCATTAAATGGTTTTCACTACAAACGGAATACCAAGTAAAGAAAAAAAAAGTCCAGAACAAGGATGACGGAATTGGAGGAAGTTGATGTACTGTTGGGAATAGTCATCGGTAATAACAAGCAAATATTCCCCTGTGTGAAAAGGTCCATTGAAGTCTAGGCTCACCAGTGGTTCCTTGGTGCCAGGTATTGTTCCCTGACACAGAATACATTCCTGAATCATAGCCTCTGCTTAATGGTCTATTAATGGAAACCAACATTTTTTCATGTAAATTCTTTTCATTTTCCCAATACCTTGGTGACTTTCGTGTGCCCAGGACAACCCGCATTTTTGGAGGAAAACAGGAGTAACAATCCTGGTCCCCCTTAGAAAAATGCTATTGCCATTTGTGACAGTTAGTTCTCAGTCAGTTCTCTTGAACTCGCTTGAGTAGTAGTTGTAATAAACTGTAATAATGGATCTTTTATAGGTGCCTGCTGGTTTCTGAGGCGTGAGCGCTATTGGGACAACTATTTACATAGTATGATTGGGATTGGTCCGTGTATGGGCCCCTTTAGTCGGTTATTCATCTTTGGCTGACGCAATTTGCACGTCTGTATGGTCATGGGATGAAAAAGTCAAGGTCACTCTTTAGCCATAATTGTTGGTGTGATTTTATGCTACTCAACCACTGCCTGCCAAATTCTTCAACCCTTCTTCGTACCTTTGAGCTTCCTGCTATAGTGAACATTCATAATTCACAGATAGGTTTGTTATAGCCTCCAGTGATTGGATACAGCAACAACATCCAAATTCCCGCCTCTCTACAGTATTGATTACAAACAGACTTGAGAGCAGATTACAAATTTGTAGGACTGATTGTCTAACTGGGTTAACCTAAGTAATGAGTGTTTGCAGGATAGGGAAGCCTGCAGTTATTATGTTATATAAACATTATCTTTTTTTTTATTATTGTATTCATATATTTTTTATCTTTGCACAATATTAAAGTGCTTGAAGGACAAAATCAACCAAGTTGCCAGTGTGGGTAGCAACATCATCGTCCTTTCTCTCAAGCTGTTTCAAATTGGAAAATAGATTGTTTTCAACCTCGTTCGATCTTTAAAGTTTTTTGGATACTGAAGTCTCTGTAGTCAAAAGTCCCAAGAAGGTACAAAAAGTATTATTTTAAAATCGCACACAGTGCACTACATTCCAACATGACCTGTCACAAAAACATGCTCTATGCTTACCAAAGGCCGTTCATAAATAAGCCTCGTCCCTGTCTTTTGGATGAGTTGATTGTGGGCATTCAGAGGATGGCTGCTGTGCTCTTGGCAAATTAGAGATGAATGCATGTGGTACTTCCCGATCGTTAACAAACATTGTTCGCAATACCAAAATTTTGGTATATAAACATTGTCTAAGGAAGCACTAGACTTTTTTGATGCCTCAATTCTTTTTTAAACAGCCATGCTGTTTCTGAAGTAGCATTTGGGAGGAAGGTCTGAATGACATCCGCAAGCTTTTGATATGTTCCTTGTTTTTTATGCTTGTTATAGTGATCATCACTTCACTTTTTGAAGGCATGGTAAAGAATGGTACAGCTTGAATTTTGTTGTGGCTGAAGGATATTTCAGATTATTTTCTTCTGCCATTCTATTTTTCCCCAGATTTATAGCATACAATCAGAACTACGAATCAAACATGGTGTTTGTTTGTCCGATTGCAAGTACAAACGCACTAGTCTATTTACAGCACGTAATTTCTTTTCCAACTGGCAGTATGCAAGCTTGGCTGCCAAATGTTCACACCCTGCTTTTAGAAATGATGCCAACGGAAGAAGGGCACAAGGCAGCTCACCAGAGGAAGGGGATAGATCGTTCTCTACCACACAGCTCACAGCAAAACAGTCAACAGAACCATTGAAAGAACATGTGCCTTAATAGTCTGCTTGCTAATTTGGACTCACTCCATCAATTAGCAGAAAGCCACGATGGTCCACGTAAACATGATTCCATATGAATATATTTATAGCTTTATTCAATGGTTGCTGAATGTTTTATACTTGTTTATAGCAGTATATATGTTTGTAAAATTACATTTCATGTTACACCAATGTAACTCTTTTCATATCAGTACACTATATCAATATGAGTCTAAAGACTTGTACCCCGCCAGGGTTAAAATGTTTACAGTCTCCAAATGGTGAGATTTCATTTCTAATATAAGTGTACCTGAAAAAATAAATCTTTGAACCAAACTTGACCCAAATGTAATTTTTTTCTAAACAACACGTGTTGTCGATAACAAGCCATGTGAGTGCCACTACATATTTCTTTTATTTGAATATACAGTATATAAATATGCCAAGGAAATCTTTAGTGGCACACCAGCTTCTCTTTACTGCCCTAGGTCCTATCCAACAACAACAACAACAAGATTAAACAGAAACAGGTAAGTGTAGCAGTCACCTGGATTTAGTCCATAACACATTTATTTGTATTACACGTGGTTACATCAGTGCGTTTCGGCCATCTTGTGGCCATCATCTAGATACCTACAAAATTGAAATGCAAGACCCACCCCAACCATACCCGTCACATGTCCATGCAATCCCCTCCCTTCTCTGACATATTATGTCAATATATGTATATACATGTATCCAACTCAAACCTTTATTCTAAATTACTTTCTGGTGTGGTGCAAAGGAGGACCAGCAATTTATACATTACACAAAATACTCCAGCACTCAACTACACATATAAGCATAAATTAGATATAATGATCAAACATAAACGCAAGCAATGAAGGCAAACAAATTACCTGCACTAAAGTTAAAATGGATACACATAGTTTGTACAAACTTGCGTCAGCTGATGCGCCACTCCAAGGCAGTATCCCAGCATCAGTCCTAACCTAATGAGTAAAGTACAATAGGTTAGGACTGATGCTGGGTTTGCACTGACTTTGGCCAGGTATCTATTTATCAATAGATAGATAGATAGATAGATAGATAGATAGATAGATAGATAGATAGATGGATAATAGATAGACAGATAGATAGATAGATGATAGATTGATAGACAGACAGAGATTGATAGATAGATAGATGGATAGATAGATAGATAGATAGATAGATAGATAGATAGATAGATAATAGATAGACAGATATATAAATAGGTAGATGGACAGATAGATAGATAATAGATAGATGGACAGAAAGATAGATAGATAGATAATAGATAGACAGATAGATATACAGACAGATATAGATTATAGATAGATGATAGATAGATAGATAGATAGATAGATAGATAGATAGACAGCCAGACAGTCAGACAGACAGATAGATAGATAATAGATAGACAGATAGATAGATAAATAGATAATAGATAGACAGAAAGAAGATAGATAGATAATAGACAAATAGATAGATAATAGATAGACAGATAGGGAAAGATAGATAGATAGATAGATAGATAATAGATAGATTGATAGATAGATAGATAATAGATAGACAGATAGATAGATAGATAGATAATAGATAGACAGATAGATAGATAGATAGATGATTCTACGAAGATATAGATTATAGATAGATGATAGATAGATAGATTGATAGACAGCCAGACAGACAGATAGATAATAGATAGACAGATAGATAGATAATAGATAGACAGATAGATAGGTTGACAGATAAATAGATAATAGATAGACAGAAAGATAGATAGATAGATAATAGACAGATAGATAGATAATAGATAGACAGATAGTTAGATAGATAGATAGATAATATATAGACAGATAGATAATAGATAGACAGATAGATAGATAGACAGATAGATAGATAATAGATTGATAGACAGATAGACAGATAGATAGACAGATAGATAGATGATAGATAGATAGATGATATATATAGATAGATAGATAGATAGATAGATAGATAGATAGATAGATAGATAGACAGACAGATAGATAGATAGATAGATAGACAGACAGATAGATAGATAGATAATAGATAGATGATAGATAGATAGATAGATAGATAGATAGATAGATAATAGATAGACAGATAGATAGATAGATAGACAGATAGATAGATAATAGATAGATAGATAGACAGACAGATAGATAATAGATAGACAGATAGACAGATAGATAGATAGATAGATATATAGATAATAGATATATAGATAGATAGATAATAGCTAGATAGATAGACAGATATATGATAGATAGATCGATAGATAGATAGATAGATGGATGATAGACAGATAGATAGATAATAGATAGATAGATAGATAATAGATAGACAGATAGATATATAGATAGACAGATAGATATATAGATAGACAGATAGATAATAGATAGACAGATAAATAATAGATATATAGATAGATAGACAGAGATAGATAATAGATAGATAATAGATAGATAGATAATAGATAGATAGACAGATAGATAGATATATAGATAGATAGACAGATAGATAATAGATAGACAGACAGATAGATAGATATAAAGGGGCCCATACACTATGCAATTTTGTTGTACAATCGTCGTACGAACTCCACGATTGTACATCAATTGTATCGTTAATGGTATAGATAAAGTCTGGTGCAATTAAATTGAGAAGATCTGATTGAATCTGAAGGTGATCTGTCAGAACGGAAAATTTTTATCTGCTACAGTAAAATTGTTTATGTGTATGGATGATTGTCCAACAAATGTCTTCTAACTCAATCCTCAAATGTCAAATTAACAACTTCCTGGAAAAAGCAGAGCTCACAGTCGGAAAGGGGTGAGACCATAGAGTGTATATTTAGTTCATGATGGCAATGTGTGATGCGGTACACATGACAACAACAGGCGCATTAATTCATTAATTAATGTACGAACACACATCGACATTCGTTAGCAAATAAAATATGAAAGAAAAACCAGCAAACACAATCGCAAATTACTTCATTCTTCATTACCATTCGAGACCTCAACCCCAAAAAGTGCTTTTTACATTCGTCATTTTCACTATATTACACTCAGCAACAATTAAATCTGCCCAAATATGGTGAATTGGTTGCTTTCTAGCGGCACATTCTATTCTGCAACAATTTAGATCTTACACAATCATATCTGCCTATTAATGCCAGATTGTGCACAGCAAATGGCAAAATTTTATTGTGTTCGTTAATGTCCGATTGTATGATGATTGTTTCCAATTTAAATCTGGTCTGTAGTTCATAGTCCAATTTCATTGCATCGTGTATGGGCCCCTTAAGATAGATAGATAGATAAATAATAGATAGATAGATAGACAGATAGATAGATAATAGATAGATAATAGATAGATAGATAATAGATAGATAGATAAATAATAGATAGATAGATAGACAGATAGATAGATAATAGATAGATAGATAATAGATAGATAGATAATAGATAGATAGATCGATAGACAGATAATTAGACAGATAGATAGATAGATAATAGATAGATAGATAGACAGATAGATAATAGATAGATAGATAGATAGATAGATAGACAGATAATTAGACAGATAGATAGATAGATAATAGATAGATAGATAGATGGATAGATAGACACAGACAGATAGATAGATAATAGACAGACAGACAGACAGATATATAGATAGATAGATATAGATAGACAGACAGACAGATAGATTGATAGATAGATGATAGATACAGATAGATAGATAGATATATAGACATAGATAGATGAATACAGACAGATAGCTAACAGATAGATAGATGCTCTCCATCTTCAACTCCCTTCTGTGCCCCTCTCCCACTGACCCTCTCCTTTCTCTGCACTCTCCCCAGGACTTTGCGCATTACTTTCAGCATAAAGTGGAGTCCATCCGTGTGCAGACATCTGGTCCTAGGGATGACTCTCAGATTATGTTGCCCTCTCCCACGTCAGCTATTCTTGGATGGTTTGCTCCTGTGACCCATTCAGAAGTCTCTTGCCTGCTTCTATCATGTCCACTCACGACCTGTCCTCTTGATCCCATGCCCTCTGTATTACTGAAGCACTGTAATCATGTGCTTACCCCTATATTCGCCCACATATTCAATGCCTCCCTTACATCTGGAATTTTCCCTTCCATCCTTAAGCATGCCCATGTTAAGCCCATACTAAAATAGTCCTCGCTGGGCCCCTCTTGTTTAGCCAATTACCGCCCGCTCTCTCTCTTACTGATAGCCTCTAAACTGCTAGAACGATTAGTCTTCTCCTGTATCACTAACTACCTTCATGCTCATATTGGATCCTTTGCAATCTGGATTCTCTCCTGTGCATTCCACCGAGATGGCTGTGTGTAAGGTTATAAATGATCTGCAGATTGCAAAGGCCAATGGTCACTTTTCTATTCTTATCCTCCTTGACCTCTCCTCTGCTTTCGACACAGTCGTTCATTCCCACCTAATGCAGATACTTCACTCTTTGGGCATTCGGAATGAAGTGGCATCCTGGTTTCTATCCTATCTCTCTGACAGAACTTATTCTGTATCTTATGCTAGAAATACCTCTTCTCTGGTTCCTCTTGGTGTGGGGGTCTGTTCCTGGACCCTAATTGTTCTCCCTCTACACTATTTCCTTGGGAGATGTTATTACCTCTTTTGGCTTCAAATGTCATTTATATGCAGACGATACACAAATCTACTTGTCCACCCCTACGCTAACTTCTGACATCCAATAACGTGTCTCCGACTGTCTCCTTGCCATCTCCTCCTGAATGTGTCCCGGATATCTCAACACTACCTCAAATTAAAGGGTATGTCCACCCTAAAATGGAACTTTTGATATAAGGTCCCCCCTGCCCCAACCGCTATATTTTTTTTTTTAGAAAGCCCCCCAAACTCTACTTACCTCCCCTCTTTCCTCCGCCGCGCTCCCGGCCCTCTGCTTGCAAGGAAATGCAAGCAGAGGGGCGGGACCGGCAGCCACGTCTGTGATTGGCTGAGCGGCAGCCAATCACGGACGCGGCTGCCGGCAGCTCACTTCGCCGGAGGAAAGAGGAGAGATCAAGTAAGAGTTTGGGGAGCTTTCTAAAAATAAAAAATACCCGGTTGGGGCTGGGGGACATGGGGGAGCAGGTATTAAAGGGGTTTTATGCTAGGGGGAGGGATAGCAGAACGGGAGGGAGAGGGAGGGAGAGGGAGGGGGGGGGGAGGGGGGAGAAGGGCTGCAGTACGCATGGCAAAAATCTACCTGAGGCCAGCTAGCAGGCAGTGTCCTTATGGACTGCTAGCCTCCTGGTGGGCAGTTTTTGGGACTTTGGGGGGGGACTACAGGAGAACCCTATGGAGCTGGGATGTGAGGTAAGGATTACACTACACTACATGATGGGGCCAGTAGTTGGGGGGATTATAGTTTTGGGGGTGGACATGCCCTTTAAATGTTTCTAAAACTGAACTGATCATTTTTCCACCTAAACCTGGTCCTGTCCCATCTTTCTCCGTCTCTGTTGACAATCCCCCCATTTCCCCTATCCAATCTGATCGCTGCCTAGGGGTAATTATTGACTCCTCTCTCTCCTTTTCTAACCACATTAACTATGTTGCGAAAACCTGCCGCTTCTTCCTTCGCAGTATAGCCAAAATCTGCTGGTTCCTTTCTCTCCCGACCACCGCTATGCTTATGCATGCTCTCATCCTATCACGCCTGGACTATTGCAACTTACTGGTTTCTCGTCTTCCTGCTTCCCACCCCTTTCCCCTATACTTAACTCTGCCGCACCTATTATTTTGCTCTCTAATAAACCGGATCCCAAATTTCCTCTGTACCGAACAACAACCTGGCTCCCCGTTAAACAGCGCATTACATACAAAATCCTTCTCCTAACATTTAAATCCCTTCACTCTGCTGCTCCTCCTTATATTTCCTCTCTAGTCTCCCTATATGTTCCTGCCTGTACCCTCCGCTCATCGCAGAATCAGCTCCTGTACAGACCCCCCACTCGGACTGCTTCCTCTCGCCTTAAACCTTTCTCTCTTGTATCTCCCATCCTCTGGAATTCTATTCACCTATCTCTATGTCAAGAAACCTCAATTAGCAGGTTTAAATCTAGCCTTACATCCTACCTATCTGGTAACCAGCACAGTATTTGCACTGCATATGTCTCTTATACCCATTCCATTGTATCTGTGTGTTACCCACCTAACTAAATTGTAAGCTTTATGGGGCAGGGAGCTCATTACCTCTTATGGCAAAGCCCTAGCACTTCTATTTATATAAGTTATATATTATATATATATATTTATATTAGTTATATATTTACTTAACTATCTATGTATTTATCCCCCATGTATGGCTTTATTGTATTTTATACTGTAAAGCGCTGCATCCCCAAGTGGCGCTATATAAAGAATATATACAAACATACATACATACATACATAGAAGATAGATACAGACAGATAGATAGATAGATTAATAGATAGACAGGCATATAGATAAACAGAGCTAGATAGATATATAGATAGATAGATAGACAGATAGATAGATAGACAGACAAATTGATAGATAGACAGTGATACATAGACAGACATTTGAATGGAAAGACATATAGATAGACAGACAGAATCATCTGTCTCTATGTTAACAGATTTATTATCTGTCAGTGTCTATCAATCTAATCTTTCTGTATCTTTATAACCTGAATGCATGATTAAAACATTTTTAAGTGGTTTATGTGAAAAACAGTTCATGCACATTTAACGCTGTTTAGTTTACTACTTTTTATATGGTTATTTTTATGGTAATTATAGCCAAGATGGTTGTGTCAGGGGGAGGAGCGGGTTGTGGTTTGGTGGCGTGGGGGGCCCCATCCAAAATTTTGCTGGGGGGACCACTGATTTCTAGTTACGCCCCTGTGTTCCATCCCAGTTTGAGAGCACCAGTCACTTTTAATCACAGTAAATGACTATACATCTTCATAGTCTACCATTGCAGGAGGACAAAGACTAAGGGGCATATTTATAAAGCTTTGTTAAGTTTTCGCGGCCGTTTTCACTGACATTAACGCATAAATCGCATTTAACACGATTTATAAATGTCCAAAAACGGCCGCGAAAAGTTAACCCTTCGCGGCGATACTTACCTGTTACCGCCGCTTCTATTTATAAAGCGGCGGTATGTGTATCGCAGTGCTAGTATCGGCTGTTTTACTTTGAAGGTGGCAAAAACAGCCGATACTAGCCTCCCCGCGGCGGGGATGGGCAGGCAACCCGCAGCGGGTGGTCGCACCCACCCTGGGAGGCACGCCCACCCCGCCCACAACCACCCGCCGCCGCTTCCCAGCAGCCCCTCCCAACCCCTTCCCCGCTCGCGGCAATCTCGGAACGTGAGGCTAGGAGGGGCTGCCGGGAAGGGGCCGCAGCAGGTGGTCGCGACCACCCGCCGTGCACCCCCTCCCCAGCAACCCCTCCAAGCCCCCCGCCCCGGCCGCTCCCGGGGAGGGGAAGGGAGGGAGCCGCTGGGAGGGGTGGAGGCACCCTCCAGCGGGGCCCTGAGAAGGGCCTTTTGGGGCTTAAGGGGTCCCACAGCGCGAACCGGGACCCCCGGCCCTATCAGGGCCTTTGGCGGCACTTACAAGTGCCTTTGGTGGGGTCACCCCCAGTGTGCTCTTAAAAGAGCCCTTGGGCGGCGTCTTCTTTCTTCCAGTCCCGGCGACACCAGCTCCGCCGAGGCCGCCGACCCCCAAGAGGTACCCCTGCAGCCACCAGGGGTACCCCCGGCGGGCGCCGGCGCCCTTAACGAGGCCAATGTTGCCGGCGTCTTGATCCGACGCGACGTCTTCGGGCTGGCGACACCAACACCACTCAGGTCGCCGATGCCAGGTAGACTCACTGCGGCCGCCAGTGAGCCCGCTGGCACCGCCGGCCTCAGCGGAGCCGATGTTGCCAACTGCTTCTTTCTTCTTTCTTCAGCCATCTACTGCGATGGCATCTGAGTTCCGCAGCGGAGTGCACCTCTTTATATAGGTTTGCAGAAAACCCTAATTCATTTCTGATTGGTCAATTTTTTAATGCTTGGTTTGCATGCTTTACATTAACCAATCAGATTTCAGAACTTTCCAGTAATTTGATTGGTTAATGTAAAGTCCCTTCGCGTACAGTATCGCCGCGAAGGGACTTAAAATTACCGCAACACATCGCGGCCGCGATACATATCGCGGCAATGACGCTCGCCATTATAAATACGGCGATGTGCGGCGGTAATTTTTTTTGCGCTAATTTCTATTTCTTTATACAATTTTTTATAAATATGCCCCTAAGGGCTTGTTCACACAACTGAGGGCTTGTTCACACTTGAAACTGACAGAAACCCACAGCATGTGTTTCTGTCAGTTTGTATCCATTTTTTTCATACATTTGTAACATATTTTTAACAATGTGTATTCCATAGATTTCTATAGAAAATGCATGAAAAAACGGACAGAAATGCTGCATGCAGTGCGTTTTTTAAACGGACTGGAACAGAATGGATTATAAAGCAGCAGGTGTGAACGATATTATGAAATCCTGTGGGGTTTTACTCTCTGTCCATTTTTTTAAACGCACCTGTGTTTAAAAAACGGATACAAACTGATGTAGTGTGAAAGAGCCCTGAGGGTTTTTGCCCTGTAGAAAATTTTGGAGAACACAAGACAAAACTTTTATTTTATTCTAAACCTTTGGGCTAGTATACCAAATCATTTTCAACTACCCATCTAAACAGTCGAGTCCAGCCACGCTGTGATGCTCACTAAGTGCAAAAGCTTCAATTAAAGATTTGCATAGTGGCAGAATTTGTGGGAAAATTCAATTAATTGTTTTTCTTAATCTTCTACAAAATTCAGTCTCTTCTATCACTCGTTGGAAATACGAAAATGCAAGGAATGAAACGAATGTTAAAGGGACACTATACTGAAAAAATTATTTTGCCTCATCTTAATCTATAATTGAATACATGTAAGTAGCACTTTTGCATGTGTTGCTGCATGCCTTCAATCCAGCACTCATTTTGTTTAGGAGCAGTATCCCCCCCTCCCTCTTTTAATCACTCCCACTTCCATCCGACCAGACTTTTCCCCCCACAAACCAACTGTCAAGCCTGCATACAGCATTCCAACTGTCAAAACTCTGCTGCCATTCCAGCTACAGTAGAACTACTCACAGAAGAATAGTTTTTGAGAGCAAGGAACTTGATTGGCAGCTCAAATATAAGAAGTTTAAGATTGGATATCTAAAGAAATAGGGGGCAGATCAACATCCAGTTATGGTCAATTTAAAATAGCCTATTTTTCTGTATAGATGCCCTTTAATACCACTAGTGAAGGTGAGAAGCATGACAGGAGAAATAACATGGTCATCCCACATGTAGCAGGGGTGTCAGAGAATTTTAGAAGAAAATGGATTGAACATGTTAGTAATTTTTGTTTAATCGAGTGGTCTTCAATAGGCAATGCAGTTGTCCCGTTGAATTATATTTTATGCCAGTCATACAATTGTCCGAATTACGCGATAGCCAGGGAGTTGGATTTTTATACTTCCAAACACAGAAAAGGTATGACCTTATCTTTTTGTGGTGTACCATACATGAGGGTATCATACATGTATGTCATTTTATGTAGTATAAGCAATCAATTGCCCTTGGTAAGACATCCATACAGTTAAAAATACACCCGAGTAAACATAAGTTAGAAATTATAAATATCTTAATATTAGGAGAAATATCTCAATTTAGGTTTCAAGTACTTGAACATTTAAAAAAAAAAAAACGTATTGTGTAGATTTACTACACCGATACGATTTACTTACCTCTGAGGCAAGATGGATCAGGAGACTAGACAGCCTCCAGCCAAAAGCTTTAAAAAAAGAATACAATGTAAGATCTTTGGTTTAATATATAATTATGTATCTATTTTTAAAGTAACATGTTTCTGAAGGTAACGTGTGTTTTTTAATAGCCATATGGTGAGGCATGAAAATTTTTAAAGAAATCAAAATAAAACATTGTTTTAAAGGAGCTGCTCTTGAATTGAATTGAAGTTGGATATTTATACCCAACGATGAATATCTTGTGTATGACCCCTAGTCTGTCCTGGAGAAACTGGTTGGGGGCTATGACATAACTATAGTAACGGCAATAAATGTTTATTTGCAAATGTCAAAGCATGATCCTAAATTTTTCAGTGTGGCAGCAGTAGCATAGTAAACACAATTTGCATTTTGCTTGTGGTGATTAAAACTTGGTGGCTTGTACCCTGTATTTAAAACAATTGTGCTATTTATTTATGAAAACCTTTTTCAAGTAACGTTTCATCTTTGTTTGATGTTCCAAATTACATGCAGTTTATTTTGACTTTATTTTCCCATTCACTGTGCTATTATGCAGTCCCTAAGCTATTGTTACATCTGCAGTGCAGTCCTATTGCTTGATTTAGCACGCCGACTCACTTTACTGTAAAT
The DNA here is from genome assembly GCA_019447015.1 of Hymenochirus boettgeri. Taxonomy (NCBI): domain Eukaryota; kingdom Metazoa; phylum Chordata; class Amphibia; order Anura; family Pipidae; genus Hymenochirus; species Hymenochirus boettgeri. The sequence goes on along the minus strand of CM033475.1, from coordinate 150,765,897 downwards.
CTTAGCCTTTTGGTCTTTGTATACAAAATGTACTGTAAGATGATCTCAAACGAAAGCAGAAAGTTTGTCTGTTCCTTTCACCATGTTCATCTGTCCGAGCATTTTTTAAGCAGGTGCATGTGCTAATTGAATTCATGGCTAGATTCCAAGAATACAGCAGTATTTGCTAATGAATATAAATCTAGAGATTATTTGTTTTGTTACAAAAAACATTGCTTTTTCATCTAAACATATCGTCGAGGTGTGGCTGAAAAAGACCATCCATGATGCAGATAAACTACCACTGTCTCCATCGCAGTCGGTTGGGGCAAACAGAAAATTTTCATTGGTCTGTACCAGCTGAACATATAGTGATTGAATGCTCTGTCAACAGTATGTTTCATTACAATATTCTATCGCCAGTGCACTTAGTGATATATGTGTTATGAAGTCATTAGGCCTTTCTGTGGAAAGTATTCTGTTAAAATGATTCATAGATGTTTGCGTTAGAAAATACACGTCCTTTCTTAGTCATCTAACTATTTAAAATATCTTATGCAGATTAATGGTAAAGAAAGGAATGCCTGATCATAGTTAGCTTAGAAAATTTTTATCTTTACAAGAGGCTTAAAGGACAAGTCCAGCCCCAAAATGAAAACTTACCTACAGGTAAATCACCCCCCAAAACCCTAAACGGTAATAGTTTGAATTCTGAAATATACAAGTCTAACCTGAAATCCTGCACAATGTCCTGTTTCCCCTGTTTCTGATTCCTGTTTTTTCCAGTTAGTAACTGTCAGTTATGGATTTGATAGTTGACATCACAGTCAATAACTGAATGTTAATCCTCTATCTGCCTCTTCTGAGCATGCCCAGGCTCAGTACAGGTCACTAAATTGCTCAGTTTCCATGAGGCATCCAGAAGCATAGCAGACATACAGTAATGAATTCATAGGACAAAGTATGATATATCAACATATTTTAAAGAGGCCATTCTTTCTAAAAGATGTTCTTATGAGGGTGGAGTTGACCTTTATTTATAAAGGATAGTAAAGAATAGTAAATCTCTTTATGCACTTATCTTTAAAGGATATCTAGCAATGCTTCTCATTTAGTGTAGAAAATGAAATATAACTGATTTTTGCTCTGCAGCTGGTGGCGTAACTAGGAATCACTGGGCCCCCCAGAAAAACTAGGATGGGGCCCCTGTCCGTGCTTCATCCACAGTGGATGACGTTATTTATTTAACATATATGTAGTGTGTGAAAAACAAAGTACACACCATGATTCAATAGCTTGTTGAACCAACTTTTGTAGAAATTACTTGTTTTCTGTATGATTGTATTAGTCTCACATTGTTGTGGAGGAATTGACCTAATTTTTCTTTACAATAATTCAGTTAAAGGATAAGTGCACTGTAAAATCAAGTTATGTTCATTTGGAAGCTGCAGCTTTAAAAATACCATTTTTTGAATGTTAAGCTCCACCCCTCTGAGATTTCCTCTGCTTTCTCTTGCTTGAGCCTCAAACAGTAAATCTCAGAGGGGCGGGGCTTAACATTCAGCAAACCAGTAACAAGATGTCAGCAACTTTCAAGGCACAAAGGTAGGCTGTGGAGCGGCATAGGTAAAAACAAAATATGGCAACGGTATTTTTAAAGCTGCAGTGACAGTTGACATCACAGCCAATGACTGAATGTTAATCCCCTATCTGTCTCTTCTGAGCATGCCCAGGCTCAGCACAGGTCACTAAATTGCTCAGTTTCCATGAGGCATCCAGAAGCATAGCAGACATACAGTAATGAATTCATAGGTCAAACTATGATATATCAACATATTTTAAAGAGACCATTCTTTCTAAAAGATGTTTTTATGATGGTAGAGTTGTCCTTTAATTATCACGTTTTCCATCAAGGACCCCTCCACAGTTTGGAAAGTTCCATAAATCATGAAACTGATTGGTCATGGTTATCCCTTCCTCTAGGTACTAAAATAGAGAACATGTTACTATTTTAATAGAAATTTTTTTTATTTGCAATGGCAACATGATGATTCACTGTAGTAAATAGTGTGACATCATGTGCGTGCGTCATAACGTCATGTCCGTGCACACAACTCACAGGCATTTCTGTTTGAGGCTCAAGCAGGAGAGTGCACGGAACTCACAGGCATTACTGTTTGAGGCTCAAGCAGGAGAGTGCACGGAACTCACAGGCATTACTGTTTGAGGCTCAAGCAGGAAAGTGCACAGAACTCACAAGCATTACTGTTTGAGGCTCAAGCAGGAGAAAGCAGAGGAAATCTCAGAGGGGCGGAGCTTAACATCAGCAAACCAGTAACAAGATGACAGCAACTTTCAAGGCACAAAGCTAGGCTCTGGAGGGGCATAGGTAAAAAAAAAAATATGGCAACGGTATTTTTAAAACTGCAGCTTCCAACTTAACATAACTTGATTTTACAGTACACTTATCCTTTAATAAATATGTACTTTTAGCACCGAATCATCGTCTGGACCTCTATAACTTTTGGATACGCTGTTTAAATTAATCACATTATACTACATGTTATTATATACTGTAATTTTATACATTTCTACATATATATTCAGTAAAGTGGGCCTAGATACATAAGCAGGAACAATACTACTGTGCATGCAAAGTGCTACCTCGGGCACCAATTTGTAGAAATGCTTTAAAAAAAAAAATTCATATTATTTTTAAAAATGACCTTTATGCATTTAGACATAAGCTCTGACCCAATAGACAGATTGGTTTAAGGGGTTATTTTTCCCAGTGCTTGAGGTGAAATAACTGATGAAAAGGTCACTTCTGAGTCTGGCCTTTCAGTTCCAAGGAAGCAAAGAGTGGCAACTAATCCCTGTTCAGAAGATATGGACGTCCGCATCACAATATCAGTTTTGGTAATTCACTGATAGAAGTGTTCCAGTAACCCACGAACGTTAACATCACTCATCTTCATATAGTTATCAGGGTTGTTATCCCTCAACTCATGAATGAGGCCCATGTGACTAAATCACTTTTTTACAATCTCTTTCTTTGGCTTGGCTTAACGTTGTGACATCTCTAACAAAATTGTAGCTGCAGCTGCCCTCCCTCTTTCTTGTTCTCACAAAGGCATGTTGCATAGAAAATGGATACAATCCAATTGTATAAGTGTTTAACATGTCCTTATTCATCACGGCGGTTTGGATATATGACCAAGATTTACAGACATTTATTGGGTACAGGTTCCAAGCGGTACCCAACGTTCAATATCCGATTCCTTTCTCGGCCAAACTAGTCGCTTGAAAAAAAATCTGACTAAACTGTGTTTGTGAGTCCAGGGCCATAAAGCTGTAAGAACTGGTTACCAGCTTGCACATGCACAGAGGTCTGCTGCAATGAGTCATTGGCTATGAAGATGGCTTCCCCAGTAAGGTGACAGAGATAGAAGCTGGAACAGGGAAGAGGATGGCTTATTTGTCAAGCCATCAAGTTATTTGTCTAAGCTTGACGAAGGATCCATGTAGAATTCAAAATACATTGCTGTGAATAAAGAAAACACTGGAATAAAGAAAAGTGTTTTGCAGTTAATAACTGTGTGCAGTCTTCTTCCAACTCAGCTTGATTGGCTTAATTTCTGCCGGGACCGGGTAAAAGGGGAGTCGAGACCCAACAAAGGGATACTACAGGTGTGGGATTAGTATTATTATTGTGGATTTATTTAGCTCTTCCGTAGAGCTTTACAATTACATGTTTATATTCACATCAGGCCCTGCCCTGAAGAGCTTACAATCTAAGCACATTTATTTGACACATACAACCTATCAGTATGATACTCCAAACTAACTGTAAAAGAGAACAGTTTACACCAGATGGAATATCCCACTTCAGGAACACCAGTAAGGTAAGTTAGTATTGCGGTCTTGAGGTTTAATAGGGTGGGGGAGGTAAGTATACATTTTTATATTAATGCTGGGTACACACATTAACGATTAAGCCCCTATACCGTCGGATCCGACGGTATCGGGGCTTAATCGTTACGTGTGTACGTTCGTTTCCCGAACGAGCGAGCAGCCGCCAAACGATCGGGTCGGCCGAACGCTCGTTCGGGAAAGGCCGAAAATTTCCATCGGCCGCGCTAGACTCCCTATAGAGGAGTCTAGCACGGCCGATGGAAACACACAGTCCCGAGCGTTCTCACTTAGGAGAAAGCTCGGGACTGTGTGTATGCAGATCTTTGAAAGATGGCAGACAGGATCTTGGAGATCCTGTCTGTCATCTTTCAGAAATCTGTACAGTGTGTACCTAGCTTAAGAGTAGTTTAAATTAGCATTATAGGGCACTGTTAGAAGAACTATTGCAAATATTTTAGTAACGAGATAGAATTAAAAGATACAATAGAGAATTTTAAGGATTGTTTGTAAGATACAAATAGAAAGAACATATCATAAAGAGATGAAGACTTATTGTTGACACTTCTAATTATCCTATATACTAACGGAAGGTTGTCAATATGCACGGATGCTGGACCCACCTGCTCACGCTGACCATGTGACGTCTTCTTGCCAACGGCCACAGATGGGTCTGTGTGTGCGCACAGGGGAGGTGTGCATGCGGGGGGTGCATGTTGCAGTTATGATTATGTATAAAATCGGGGGGTTGCTGGTTAATAATAAAACAAAGGGAGTCTTAGGACATGAGAGACTAACATACATACAGGTATCTGCCAATATAAACAACAATACAGGTCACTATGACACGCCAAGCCAGCAGAGCAGTTTCAATGTACCTTGGCACTAATCACAGATGGGACAGCTCTATTGTTGAGAGATTGCCTTGCATTTCACACTAAACAGAATTGTAAGCAAGAGATTGTGATTACATTTAATCTGTGTTTGCTGTCCCAAAGTAAATTGTCAGTCTTTCTCTTTGTTAAACAAGATGAGAAGGAGATAAGCAAGGCTGTGCTATAACACAGTGGGTGTTATAGCACAGCCTTGCTTATCTCCTTCTTATCTCCTCCTTACCTCCTTCTCATCTCCTCCTAGACCATGTAAATAATCCTCTAAATTAATGGCTGCCTCTATTCAAAACATAGCAATGCATATTTACTTCAAGAGGTGACATATCTCTTATATATACAGTATGTACATATTGGGACCACAGTTTTGAATATTATATATAAAATTGTATTAAAAATATTTCTTTAAAATGTCCTGAGTACAAATCATTATTAATGGTTACATTATCCACCATGAAACTCCTTTCCTTTCGTATATACCTTTTCATTACTAGAGAGTATTACGCAGACCCTCGGACATTCTAAAATTCCGAACATCTTATTCAAACCCACTTAAGTCTGAATTTTAAACATTTTCTTTTGCAACCTTTGAGAATTCGCTAGGAATTTTTAATTTCCTTATATTCGCTTTTTCGACAAAAATTTTAAAAATTTCATCAGATCCACAAGTTTACGAAACCGGCAGATTCATCCCTATTTCTTACCACTCCATTCTCTATTTCTTCCTAAGGGGGCAATGCAATAAGAGGTCAAAAAGTTTGCCCATGATTTTAAATTGCAGAAACCAATCCCATTATAGCTTTTTACTGGGCTAGTACAGTTAAATAACATCTGATTGTTGTGTATAGTCCTGATCTAATGCTTATACTGTATATTTCTGTTCAGAAAGACTGCTGATCACTAACCAAGTAGCTTGCTCTGTTTTTAAAGAAAATGTACGCTGTAAATCAAAGTTCAGTCCATTGCAAAGCTGTGCCCCTCCAGCAAGTTGAGGTGCACTCGGGAGCCCACAGCCTTAGGAAGCACTTATGAAGGGAAAGGCATATGAGCTATTTCGCACCAGGTGTTAGTTCCCCCTTAAGGCGCCACTGCCTGCATTGCACAGACCTTTGCAGGGGTTACGCTTATAGTTTAACCCTCACGCAGCTGCCACAGCCTATTCACCAGAGGTTGGTTGGCTATGCTAGCATAAGTATTTAAAACCAGTGTTAAATAAGCCCTCTAGTTCACAAACCAATATTAAAGGGTATCTCCACTGCTAAAATCACTTTTTTCAATTCAGTTTTATTGAAGAACGGGAGGTAAAGGAGCTGTGTCTTACCTCCCGTTCTTCAATAAAACTTTCAGGAGCCAGGAACAAAGTTACAGAACTCACCCAGTCTCTCACTCCTCCATCGTGAGACCCGACGGACTTCATCGCGTTTGTGTATGCACTCCAGCTCTCCAGTTTAGCAGCCAGTGCTAAGTCAGCCCTACAGTTTAGCAGCCACTGTTATTTCAGCCCTCCAGTTTACCAGCCAGTAAACCTTATCTATTATAATATTGTGCCCACTTCAATAAATAATTAGAATATTAGAAGCCACCTCAGATTTCTGTGCTTTTTCAGACGTTGTTTTTTTTTTTATGGTCACAGAACTCCAAGGCTACTTCTAATATTCAAATAATTTATTGTAGCGGGTACATTCCTCAGTGACTTCTAGTATCCTTATAATTTACGGTAGTTGATACATTATCCACTTTATAAAACTATGGAATTAGAATGTGAGAAAGAGTTGAATATATTCTTAAATATCACTCAGCTACATGGGACATGTAAAACTTATTTTTGGTGCTACTGGTTCTGTAATAACAATGGTTTTCTATTTCAGTTCCCCCTGAGAGGGATTCCACAGTGGCAGTTCTGGTTGGAGCATCTGTGGGGGGATTCCTGGCTATTGTGATTCTTATCCTAGTCATTGTCAAATGTGTCAGGCGAAAGAAACAGCAAAATCCTAATTCAGAAGATCAAAAAACAGAAGAGGAAGTAAAGACTGATGGGGAAGGAAACCCTGGAGGAGAACTTAAAGTAAGTGACCAGTAGAAGGCCCCTGTGATTGTAGATACTGTCCTTGTCCCCAATATTGTGGATGATCAAGCTGAATTATCAGCCATAATTATTGTCATATCTGATTGTTTTGAACGATATTTAGGAAATTTGGTCCAAAGCAAATATTGGACATTTAAAACTGGTTGGTAATTTTTAGCTGATCATAAAGTTACTACAGGCTACATACATGATCTTTGGGCTGTAATATTGGTAATGTCACTTTCAACCAATGGAATAACATTAGATATATCATGATTTTAATTATTGTGTGGAACTGGGTCTAAAAAAACCCCAAAATCACGGACAAATGCCACATCACATATTTAGAATAATTTACATACATTTTAATAATTTCCACTCAAAATGTCCAACATTCACATTTAACATTTCCTTTTCACCATTCTTTCTCTTTTTCTGTAGGCAACCATTCCTGAAGTTCCTTGACGTTCCTGCTTCTACGTTCCTGCCAAACACAAAATCTGATGCTGTTTCCCAGGGACAAATTGCTGCTATTCAAAATGTATTGTATTCTCTGGTACCAGTATCAAGATAACGTCAGCTCCAAAACATGACATTTATGTGTGTGAAACCAATAAATTAAGGGATTTCCTCTCTTGTACAAAAAGATTTACAAATCTTAGGGAATCCTACTCCCGTGTCTCAGATATGCACGTGACACTACTTTACTGGGGAATGCCTTCCGTCTGAGAGTGGGGTGTCTGATTTTTTGTTATGTGAATGTGTTGAAGAAACTGTATCCAAAATAGCGCCATCTGTTAAAGTGTATAGACTGTCAGATGGGCAAGACTCTGTAATATTGAAGTGCTGAAAACCACTACTGCATGGAAAAGGGGAACTGGTCATCACTTTATAATTGTGTCACAAAACAAATTCTAATCAAGTATCCCTTTTTGCATGAATTAGTAAAGGGGACTTTATAAATATCTGTGTCTATATCTCTAACAGGCTATGGGATGCCCTATTGTGTGTATGGGGGTGTATGAGGAACAGACGTTGCAGTATTGCGTGTGTTTGAAACTTGTAGAATTGTACAACCTACTAAAGGAAAGTTAAACTTAAAAACCTGTATCTTCTATGGATTTTATCATTTCTAACAGCCATTGAGCGACACTCCATGAATACGTGGGGGATGCAGTGTGTTTGTACTTCTCCTTTAAATCAATCACTGCCAGCTTTTTGTGATCAGCTATTTTAATCTGTTATAATGAGGAATGAGTGTTTCTAATAAAGGATTTGCATTGTATATAGTCACTGCATGTCATGGCTATGGGGAAAACTGTTCCTTGGCACTGTGTGTTCCTTTATATTTTAAATATGTGATTGACCTGTTAACTGCTTCAGTCCCAGGTAGAACCCAGTGCTAAGCAAAGCTGATCACTTTGATGTCATTATTTCCAAAATAATAAAATATTTCAGTCCAAAAATATTGTCTCAATGTCAAGGTCAACATTTATCAATATGTAAACTAAATAAAACATCTGTGGTTCAATAATATATTGTGAGAACAACACACATACAACAGTACGGGACCACAATGTCCCTTCTTCAGGTTCCCATATTTTGGGTTAAATGGCTAAAAACTCATAAAAACATGCATTTTTGTTCATTTCTATGCATTTTTTTCCTCTTCCCCATAGACTTTGATTGAGTGCGTTAACGCACAAACCCACTGAAAGCAGTGTGTTACAAAAATGCATTAAAGAAAAGCGCAGTAGTGTGAACATTATTATGACATCCTTATGTGAAATTTATCTCCTTGCTTTTTTTCCTAACGCATGTGTTTTATAAAACGCAGCAAAGAGTAATAAAACGCATCTAGTGTGAACGAGCCGAAATTATTGTTATCCAGGCATCTATTTCCCATTGTCATTTGGAGTCAAGAAGAAAACTCCCCTACAGGGGATGCGTTGCTGCGATTGCCGTGATAGAAAAAACGCATGCGCAAATGCATGTGCTAACGCATGCGCAATTGCCTCACTATACTCAAAATATGCATGAGGAGATCCATTTCTCGGACTGCAAACCACTTTGCACAGTGCATGGATGCTGTGATTACATGTAAATCTTGGTATCTATGCCCCACTATCTGAGTTATGTTCCATTTAACCAATGCATGCAATCACCATTTTTGGTGCGCATGGCATGCGATATTATTTAACTTCATCATGGGAATGGGGAAGGTAAGAGGTATCGGGTTGCAGAGGTTTTACTCCGATTAAATCCAAGTTAAATTTTCGCTAATTGTATTGCATTTGGAAACCACACAGGTCTTGCAAAACCATGGTAACTCGAGATTGTATCAGGTAGCATGGTTTTTGCACTGGTTTGGGTTATAGTGTAAATTTGTACATTTGGTTTACCAACGTGCCATCATTCTTGTGGCAAGCAGCTATATACTTACTCAGTAGTTTTGCACTTTGTGCTTCTTGGTTGTGAGGGATTAAGGAAAAAACTTTCACTCATGAAATATATAGCACTAATCTTTAACCTTAAAGGTTAACCTTAATTTTAACCCTTATGAATTATCATCTCTGATACATACTGCAAACTGAACTGATTTATATGCAGCTTTGCAATTACAGACGTGATGGTGCCAACATTACATCTTACATCTGTCAATCACATGTCTGTCACCTCCCACTGGAGTCCATGGGGATCTGACCTGCAGGATCAACAAAGGATGTGACCAGCCACACAATATGTTTGTTGGACAAATTATCTGTTTGTCACGTACAGACGTTCAGTATTACATATCTGATTAGTTATTTAGTTGATTTTGCTTAAAAGCTTTAAAGCCAGGACACAAAATTCACATGATTACATTAGAATTTTTTTTAGATGCTTAAAAATCCTATTTACTGTACTGACAGCATTTAAATGAAACGCTAACTAGCAATTTTATGTAACAGAAAACCAATGCATATCATATAGTTATTGCGAGGTCACTTGCATTTATTTGTATGGCTTATTGATTACCAATAGTGCACGTGCATTTTATAGAATGTTAACCAACTTTATAGCTGCCCACATTCTCCTTTAACTGGGGAAGATAGTATAAATCATGCCTGCATGTAGTTTCACACGGATGGCAATCGGCTGTTCTGCGCTTGTTTTTAAACACCTCGAACCGCTCAGAACTCCAGTCACAAACCACCTGTGTGAAAATAGCCTGAATCTGTCCTCACTTTCGTGATTGACTAATTACAGCAATCAGCAGCTTTGTTAGCTATACTTTTACCCAAAAATATAATAAAAATAATTATTTCAGAATCATGTCTGGAGTATACCGGTATATTTTTGCCTTTTCTGAATAAATGGGAGATCTGTTTATCTGTATAATTTGTCAACCCTTGATTAGTTTCAGTAATATAAGGAGAGACACGACCACTTTTAAAGGACAACAATACTGCCCCAGCCCACCTTCCACCCATTAAGACTACCCAGGGTAAGGTGGAGTTGGAGCTACAGACAGACTTGGGATTAGAACTTCAACTAAAACTTTAATCTAAAAAGGTAAACTCATAAATAAGGGCCCAGTGGATCAGGTTTTCGTATTTTGGTAAAAGTCATTTTTTCAGTATACTTGCCCTTTAAAGGGAGGGGGATGGGCTGGGTAGCCAGAGAGGTATTGCTGGAGGTGAAGGGATAAATATAAAAAAATAGGCATAAGCACACTCGTGGAAATTATTGAAAACTATTTATGAAATATGCTGATGCAAACACTGTACCTTTGTGTCATATTGCATCAGCACATTTAAAAATAAAACAATAATTTATTTTCCAGCAGTATGCTTCAACAAATTGTTGGCTAATTTTAACCCGGACAGTTTCAAAGGTGTTGGAGAAACCCATTTATTGGTGCCCTGAAAGATGTGGTTTGTTTTTCAAAAAACTGATCATAGGACAACTGTACAAAAAAAGCTTTAAAACTATTGCATTAATTTGATAATTATGAGGGATTGGGATCAGATCTCTTTCACAGTACAATCATGGTTGTCACGGCTGTGCATGGGTATATGAATAAACAGGGGCATAGCTACCAGGGGTGCAGGGGATGCGACTGCACCAGGGCCCTTGGCCAACAAGGGGCCCCATTTGGTGCTAAGTTTACAAAACAACCAGTCTGTGTGCAAACAGTTTTACCAGTGGTTATATAAAAAGCATTTACCAGTGGTTATATAAAAAGCATTTTACCAATGATTATTTGGTTTGCATCAGGGCCCATATAAGTCTGTAGCTACGCCACTGTGAATGAAGCCTGGATCTGGCGTGTATGTCTGTAAAGGGAAACACTTTGGGAAGACAGCAACAACTGTAATAACTATTATCATATTGGGGAAATCGAAGGAAGATTACTAATGAGACACCAGAATGGACTGGAAGAAATACTCTATTCTACCTTCCCTATATTCTCCCCGGCGCGAAGTCTGACAGGTCTCGACTGACTCTGTCTTCTATGCTCATGGACCACGCATGCGCATAGAAGACAAGTGTCCGTTGGGACCTGTCAAACTACGTGCCGGGAGAGCGAGCAAGCAGGTAAGTTCTTTACCTTATCTCCTGGCTCCTGATTGTTTTATTTAAGAATGGGAGGTATAGTAAGACACAGCTCTTTACCTCCCGTTCTTTAATAAAACTGAATTCCAAAAATGTGTTTATATGAGTGGAGATACCCTTTAAGATGCTTCAGATTCAATATCTAAAGAAACAGGACAAATGAACAAAACAGTGGTGGTTGTGAATAATTGAATATATGTCAAGTTAAAACTTGAAACAGCAGTTCTACATTTTTAAAATCTGCAAAACTTTATTTAGATGCAAAGTGACTCAATGTAGATTAAGGTAATTGTATTTGTTCTCATAAAAAATATTTTGGACACCTATGTTCCTAATAATAACCCATATTTTATGAACTTTACAGTGTATATTGTAATCACATTTGATAATAAGCAATGTAGTATACAATTACATTGCATTCACTGTATTGAAATTTATTATATAAGGGATAATGCGCCCCTTACAGTGTAATATAAGGCTATTATGCCACAGAGGAGTTCCGTGACCATATAAAAGCACAAAGCCGTAGGCCGAATGCTTTTATACAGGTCAGGGAACTCCGAGGTGGCATAATAGCCGTATATTACACTGTAAGGGGCGCATTACCGTATATACTTGAGTATAAGCCGAGGTTTTAGTGACGTCTACTCGGCGCCGGGCTGTAAGTTACACAGCCGGCGAGTATGGACATGCAGAGCAGCGTGCAGAGTGCCAGCAGGCAGGATCCACTACTCGGCGCCGGACAGTACAGCCGCAGAGTACAGACATGCAGCGCAGCAGGATCCACTTTGATTTTTTCTTGTAATTGCATTTGTGCATGCGTCCCATTTGAGCTAGTTGGTGGCCACGTCTCTATGTGCATCCACACATAGGGCATACCGTTTGATTCAGAACATGTGGGAGATTGATATTTAGTTGGGGGTTTTATTTGTGGGGGGCATTTCCAAGTTTTGGGGCTGTTTGAAATTACAGAGCACTTTGATTTTTTTCTTGTAATTACACTTGTGCATGTGTCCCATTTGAGCTAGTTGGTGGCCATGTCCCTGTGTACATCCACGTATATGGCATACCGTTTGATTCAGGGCATTTGGAAGATTGATAATTGACAAGTTTTTTTTACATGACATGGAAATTTGCCATGATTTTTAACTTTGAATTGTATTTTTATACATTTTTCCTGAAAATCTGGTAAAAAAGCGAAATTTTACATGAAACTGCGCCCACACCATTGGTGGTATGCATAAAGGAATCACACCATTGTGTAGCTGAAGGTGTGTAGATTCCAAGAATATATAGTTTGGGGGGGTATTTCTAATATAGAGGGGTGTTTAGTCTGACAAATCTGAAAAGTTGCTGTAATTGGGCCATTGTTCATTGGCTCACTTTGTGGCTAGTTGATTCCACGTTTGCGTGTGTAACCATACATAGGGCATACCGTTTGATTCCGGACATTTGGGAGATTGATATTTGGTAACTTTTTTTTACATTACTTGGGATTTTGGCATGATTTCTACCTTTGAGAGTGTTTTTTTTCAAATTTTTTAGAAAATCTGCTAAAACTGTGAACTTCTACGAAGAACTGCGCCCACACCATTGATGGTACGAATGAACAAACTACAGAATTTCGTAGATAAAGGTGTAAGGATTCGAGAAATATATGGTTTGTGGGGGTTGTTTTGTGGGGAAAAATTGCAGACTGTTCAAATTCAGATTTGACTGAATATTTTTGCTGTTTCTGAGCCATTGTGCATTGTTTCACTTTGTGTCTTTTGGCTTCCACGTCCACGTGTGTAACCACACATATGGCATACCGTTTGATTCAGGACATTTGGGAGATTGATATTTAGTAGCTTTTTTTTACATTCCATGGGGTTTTGGCATGATTTCTACCTTTTGAAGTTGTTTTTGTTCATTTTTTCAGACAAATGCGAATTTCTACGAAGAACTGCGCCCACACCATTGATGGTATGAATGAACAAACTACAGCGTTACATAGCTGAAGGTATGTAGATTCTGAGAATATATAGTTTTGCGGGGGTATTTCCAAGTTAGAGGGGTGCTCAGTTTGAAAAATCTGGGAAAATGCTGTTATTGGCTCACTGCACATTGTTTTACATTTTGACTAGTCGCTTCCACGTCCGTGTGGCATACCGTTTGATTCAGGACATTTAGGAGATTGATATTTGGTAAGGTTTTTTTACATTACATGGGGTTTTGGTGTGATTTTGTAACTTTGAAATGTATTTTTCTCTATTTTTCCAGAAAATTGTGCAGAAATGGAATGTAGCTTTTTTTTACATTCCATGGGGTTTTGGCATGATTTCTACCTTTTGAAGTTGTTTTTGTTCATTTTTTCAGACAAATGCGAATTTCTACGAAGAACTGCGCCCACACCATTGATGGTATGAATGAACGAACTACAGTGCTACATAGCTGAAGGTGTGTAGATTTCAGGAATATATAGTTTGTGGGGGGTATTTCTGAGTTATCAGGGTGTTTTGTGGAAAAAACTGCAGACTGTTCAAATCGGAGTTGGCTAAATATTTTCGTGTTTCTGAGCATCGTGCATTGTCTCACATGTGGCTTTTCGCTTCCACGTCCGCGTGTGTAACCACACATATGGCATACCGTTTGATTCAGGACATTTGGGAGATTGATATTTAGTAACTTTTTTTTAGATTCATGGGTTTTGGCATGATTTCTACCTTTTGAAGTTGTTTTTTGTTCATTTTTTCAGAAAAGTGCGAACTTCTACGAAGAACTGCGCCCACACCATTGATGGTATGAATGAACGAACTACAGTGCTACATAGCTGAAGGTGTGTAGATTTCAGGTATAGTTTGTGGGGGATATTTTGAGTTACGGGGTGTTTTGTGGAAAAAACTGCAGACTGTCCAAATTCGGAGTTGGCTAATATTTTCGCCGTTTCTGAGCCCTGTGCATGTCTCACTTTGTGCCTTTTCGCTTCCACGTCCACGTGTGTAACCAACACATATGGCATACCGTTTGATTCAGGACATTTGGGAGATTGATATTTAGTAACTTTTTTTAGATTTCATGAGGGTTTAGCATGATTTTTACCTTTTGAAGTTGTTTTTTGTTAATTTTTCAGAAAAGTGCGAACTTACGAAGAACTGCGCCCACACCCATTGATTGGTGATGAATGAACGAACTACAGTGCTACATAGCTGAAGGTGTGTAGATTTCAGGTATAGTTTGTGGGGGATATTTCTGAGTTACGGGGTGTTTTGTGGAAAAAACTGCAGACTGTCCAAATTCGGAGTTGGCTAAATATTTTCGCCGTTTCTGAGCCATTGTGCAATGTCTCACTTTGTGCCTTTTCGCTTCCACGTCCACGTGTGTAACCACACATATGGCATACCGTTTGATTCAGGACATTTGGGAGATTGATATTTAGTAACTTTTTTTTAGATTTCATGAGGTTTTAGCATGATTTTTACCTTTTGAAGTTGTTTTTTGTTAATTTTTTCAGAAAAGTGCGAACTTCTACGAAGAACTGCGCCCACACCATTGATGGTATGAATGAACGAACTACAGTGATACATAGCTGAAGGTGTGTAGATTTCAGGTATAGTTTTGGGGGTTATTTCTGAGTTACGGGGGTGTTTTGTGGAAAAAACTGCAGACTGTCCCAATTCGGAGTTGGCTAAATATTTTCGCTGTTTCTGAGCCATCGTGCATTGTCTCCATTGTGGCTTTTCGCTTCCACGTCCGCGTGTGTAACCACACATATGGCATACCGTTTGATTCAGGATTTGGGAGATTGATATTTAGTAACTTTTTTTTAGATTTCATGAGGTTTTAGCATGATTTTTACCTTTTGAAGTTGTTTTTTGTTCATTTTTTCAGAAAAGTGCGAACTTCTACGAAGAACTGCGCCCACACCATTGACGGTATGAATGAACGCAACTATAGTTCTACATAGCTGAAGGTGTGTAGATTTCAGGAATATATAGTTTGTGGGGGATATTTCTGAGTTACGGGGGTGTTTTGTGGAAAAAACTGCAGACTGTCCAAATTCGGAGTTGGCTAAATATTTTCGCCGTTTCTGAGCCATCGTGCATTGTCTCACTTTGTGGCTTTTCGCTTCCACGTCCACGTGTGTAACCACACATATGGCATACCGTTTGATTCAGAACATTTGGGAGATTGATATTTAGTAACTTGTTTTTAGATTTCATGAGGTTTTAGCATGATTTTTACCTTTTGAAGTTGTTTTTTGTTCATTTTTTCAGAAAAGTGCAAACTTCTACGAAGAACTGCGCCCACACCATTGATGGTATGAATGAACAAACTACAGCGTTACATAGCTGAAGGTGTGTAGATTTCAGAAATATATAGTTTGTGGGGGTTATTTCTGAGTTACGGGGGTGTTTTGTGGAAAAAACTGCAGACTGTCCGAATTCGGAGTTGGCTAAATATTTTGGCCGTTTCTGAGCCATCGTGCATTGTCTTACTTTTTGGCTTTTCGCTTCCACGTCTGCATGTGTAACCACACATATGGCATACCGTTTGATTCAGGACATTTGGGAGATTGATATTTGGTAACTTTTTTTTACATTCCATGGGGTTTTGGCATGATTTCTACCTTTTTGAACGTTGGTTGATGTTAATTTTTTTTGAAAATCTGGTAAAAGTGCAAATTTCTACGAAGAACTGCGCCCACACCATTGATGATATGAATGAACGAACTACAGCGTTACATAGCTGAAGGTGTGTAGATTTCAGGAATATATAGTTTGTGGGGGGTATTTTTGAGTTGGGGGGTGTTTTGTGGAAAAACTGCAGACTGTTCAAATACAAAACTGGCAATTTTTTTTTTGCTGCTACTGACATTTGGCACTGGTCACGCTCTGGGTTAGTTGGTAGCCATGTCTCTGGGTACACCCATGAATGTGGACTACCGTTTTATTCGGGAGGGGATAGGCTTTCATATTTGAGATGCGTTTGAACTTTCCTCCACAGTTTTTAGCTGAAATTCGCATTTTATTTTGTCTCTGATTTTACAGTTGAGGAAAAAAAGGAAAATGTGAGAAAGTAACTTTATCTGCATTTTGATCGAAACTAACCTCACTCGTAAAATCCTGTGGGTGTGTAGTTTCTAAAAATATCTCACTTGTGGGGATATTTTAGATAATTTGGTAGATATTCTATGTTAACTGTCAGTGGTTATACATTTTAATTTGGTGTAATATTCTAGGAGGTGCAGTTTTAGTTTGGGGGGGTCTCCTGTACAGGAAAAGTCAGGTACCTACATATATCTGGTATCGTTGTACTCGGGAGTATCTGAGCTTTTAGAAACAGTAAGATTTTTGTGCGTAACCTTAAGATAACTATAAGTAAAAATGGGAAAAATCCATGAAAATTTGCACATTTTTCATTTTTTTTACATATTTTACCCATAATTCCAGTAAAATTTCCAGAAAAGTTACAAAATTTTGTTACCATGTTAAAGTACACTTTGTGCTGAAAAAAACAATGTATAATATTCCTGATTTATTGCAAGGTTTCCTACTGTAAAATTAGTCTAAAGCGATTAAGGACAAAATCCTGAAAATTCTTCTGGCAGTTAACGCAAAAAAAATGAAAATCTCCTGGCAGTGAAAGGGTTAATATATGTGATATATGTTGCTGTTGTGTTTCAGTAATAGCTGCATAGTTGTTAATGCTTGATATGTTTTATGTCCAGAAATTTGCATTATTTCATTGGGGGGGATGTTTTGTGCAACTAGTTTTTGTATCCTCGTTTTGCGTGTAGAATGGTTCGTTGTTTTTTTATCTTCTGGTAGGGCAGCTGTCAATTTCAATGTTGTTAACATGGATCGAATTTTATTTATACCAATTTTCATTTGTCTGTACCATCTTGGGTAATCAGTTTTGTAATATATATTTGTGGCTAGGTAAAATGGTGATTCTGGGGTTAAAATGGATTCTGGACAGTTTTCTTTATATTTAAGGTATGCAGTAATTGGGTCCCTATCTGGATTGTTGGGTAATTCATACATCCGGGGGTTTACAAGTCTTGTATATTTAGGGTTCTCTCCTGTCTTTGTTTTTGTTTGTCTTTCTGTGTATTCTAGGTATCTGTTACCTGTAGTGTCTGTGTGTAGTGTGATGTCCCCCCATCGTAAGTCGTATTGTTCTTTTGTTCTTAATGCGTAATGTATGGCTATGTGAAAGAATATTGAATTTATTAGTGATGTTGGGTTGTCTATTGAAAGTGTTCCTGATGTGTATAGTGTGTTAATGTTGTCGTCTGTCAGTTCCTGTGCTTTGTTTGGTTTGTTGCCTTTCCCTTGTTTTTTTAGGAATTTCATTTTAGCCGATATTGTTTGTCCAGTAAGTGGGAAGTCGTCTGGTAATCCATGTATAATGTGATGTGGCTAGTATTCAGTGTGATCTTTTCTTCTTACTGCCATTATAAATGTTGATATAATATTGTCTAAGTCGTTATGTGGTATGTCTTGAATTTTTCTCTTTTCATTTATTGTATCTAGGTAATTTTGCAGCAATGATACATCTGAATTTGTTTTTTTCATTGTGTTTACTAGAGATGTCCAAACTTCGCAAAATCCGGTCCACTCGAGGATCTGGGGATTTTCAAAAAAATCCGAAAATTTGAAAATCCGCGAGCGGACCCGTTAAAACGTATTAAAATGAAAGTTCTGCAAAATCCGCATTAAAAGTGGTCTAAATAGCCTTGGTAACGTACACTAAATCACTCAGGGACCTTTTTACTACATCCTGCCTGTGTTACGGCAAAATGTCCAGCTTTGCCAGGCAGCTGTATGCTAGCCAATACCTCCTTACTAGGGGGTATGATGACATGCCATTAGGCATACGACATGTGTGGCGCAGGAAGCGTGCAATAATGGAGGGCCTGCAGCGCCGGCTGGCGCGCCGCTTCTGCTTCCAGACCACTGTCTCTACCCTCCAGAGACAGTGGTCTGATCTTAAGAGGCAAAGGCCTCATTATGTTGAAGCCGTACGGCAATTTATGGAAGGCAAGTATACTTCTTATTATATTACTGTATTGTAATAAGTAGTAAAATATTTTAATTCACTTCTGACAAAAACATATTTATATATATATTTTTAAAAACATCAATAATTCATAAATTTGGCTTTAGAGAGAGATCCAAGTTATTTGTATTTCTCATTCACTGGTTATTATTACATTATTCTTATATTATTCAATATCAGCCCTATTTAAAGGGTAAGTAAAGTCAAAAAAATAAATCACTGAAAAGCGACTTTATTTAACATAACCCCTATAAATTCAAAATGATACCCACACATAGACACAGCTAAACACACTTGCTGGCCCACGCTTCCATTTCCATGGCAGCTTTATTTAAAGGCTAAGTAAAGTTAAAAATGAAATCGATCATTAAAAATTGATTTCTTTTTACCTTATAAATGCACACTGATACCCACACATAGCCACAGTTAAACACACTTTACTGACCCACCGTTTTAGTTACATGGCAGCCCTATTTGAAGGGAAAGTAAAGTCAAAAATGAAATTTTGATCAATTATTAAAAATTGATTTTGTCTTTCAAAAATGTCATCTTCAAAATAAAAATGTTGTGTTACCCACAAAATCTATACAGATACAAGTACACACAGCTACTGATGCTCCCCTACACCCAACCAACCTTTCCCTTTCCATGGCTACAATACACACAATAAAAATATACGTACTTAGCCAGAATAAGGTATGAAATCATTGCAATTGAAATATGATTGACTTTTAAAGCAACTATAACATATTGCCTTATTTAATCTGTATTTTCAAGCAGAATTCAAAGTACATAATTAAATATATCCTTTAAATATATCATTCATTATGTATTTTTTTTATTTTAATTTGCAGCGGACTCATCCTCTCTGACACCCCACCACCACCACGTCCCCACCAGAGGAAGAATGTAAGTGCAGCCTATTGGAAAAAAAAATGTTTCTAAATTTTTCATTTGACCAAGGCCACATTACAGCGCACACTCCAGAAACAAGCATACAAGTGCGTGTTTCAGGTGTGCTCATGTGTATTGCCATGCGAGTGCAGTACGATTGCGCAATTGTGCAAAAATCTAGGATCACATTAATTGTGCCACACTATTGTGTTCTTTTTAACACGTTGATGTGGCCAAACCCTTTATCCAAATGTTTGCATATTTTTTGACAACTTCTCCGAGAAATGTTTTAGTAAATGTATTCGAACAGTATTTCCTTTTTTTTAGCACTACCACTAACTACCCTTCCGGGCAGTCCATTGCCCCCTCCGGGCAGTCCATCGCCCCTGGAGGCATCTGGCATCAGCCAGACACGTAAGTACATCCTATGCAATTTTTTTTATCTTTTTATTGACCTTGATTGTCAGCAAATAATTAGTGAAATTATCAGTCATAATTAATTGAATTTTATTTTACTGATAAAAATCTTTGTTAAAAAAATGCAACAAATCTATTAATTTGGCTTGAGAGACAGATCACAGTTCTTTTCATTTCTCATTCCCATTTATTGTCCCCGACTCCCCATTGTTTGGGCTGTATCTTGTCCCTCAGTTTTTGAGCTTAAGTCACGAAATTTGGTCCAAACGTGCAGTACAAGTGTGCGATTATCTTAAGTATCCTTTTCAACATTGTCCAACAAACACATACCCATGAACCCCACACAGCTATTCACACCTACTGGGGCAACTAAAGTGAAAATGATTAATCATCTGAAAAGGTTATTTTTTATAAATGGTAAATGATACCCACTAAACCTAAACAGATACAGGTAAACACAACACAACTACTGATATCCTCCTACACCCAAACCTCCCAACCTTCCCTTTCATTTTTTTGGTTTGAAGAAATACCTTCAGATATATCATTGTCTTTTTTTTATTTTAACCTTCAGATGATGACTTTTCCACCCCCACCCCCCTACCCCTGCATGAGACGCCAGCGTGGGAGGATGAGGGTCTTTCCTGCAGCCAACAACGTAAGTGCATCCTAGTGAGGTTAATGTTTTTTAAAATCTTTCATTAAACCAGTTTTTCATTGCATTTTTGTGGTTCAAAAATTATCCAAGAAATGTTCACTACGTAACCTTTTATGTTCTTATACATGTAATATTACTAATGGCTTGGACAGTGATTGTTGAAATAAAACCTTTTTTTTTTCCAGAAGCAGGACCAGCCTCTCCAGGCCTTCCACCCTCTCCAGGCCCTCCACCCTCTCCAGGCCCTCCAGCCCCTCCAGTCCCTCCAGCCCCTCCAGTCCCTCTGGCGGCCATGATTCAAAATCGTAAGTAAATCATATGCAACGTTAATGAAATGTTATATACAAGACTATTAATATCTGTATTTTCCCAGTGTAAAATCCACGCTACATGATGCATCATTGGGTACTGTGGGTTTGACAATGCTTTTATGGGGGCTGCACCAAATTTTTGTATGTAGCACAGTCCTAGTGAAGTAGCGATGCAAAACCAAGAATGTTTAGCAATAAACGTAATGTTTTATGCCAGCATTACCTCCTGCTGTTTATCAGTGATCCCCCATGATGCAATAATATCGCTTTAAGTGGAAGTTCAGTGATAATATATATACTTATAAGAAAAAAGATCAGTATTTTTCCATCCTAATGAGCTTAACCTGTCAATTCAGCATTGCGTCTGTGTATAAAGAAATACTGACTTCCTGTTTGCAGGACCCCTAATAGAGATCGTTATGGTCTTGCCCTTGACCCAGTCCCTGGGTTGATTCAGTTGCTCAGTAGAGATCTGAGCATGTGTGACCCATCCAACAGCCAATCAGTAAAAATCACTGTTACCATAACTAGGTATGCATAATATAAACTAAGAATTTTAGAAATAATTATATTTTATACTGAGCTATCCTTTTTATGACATACCGCAAAATTATTGCATTGCAGTACCATGTATGTGTAAGTAGCTGTCAGGTGCAAAATTGCATCACCCGCATGGTGCTTTAGGAAATGTGCTCAAACATCTTCAACACAATTCTCGCAATATCTTCCTCCACAGAATTCGAGAGCATACGGCGGGAATTCCGGCACAGCTTGAGGCGGGAAATCCGCCACTTGGGCCAGCGTCTGGACCGCCGCCTGACCAGACTGGAGACGAGAGTTAACAGGCTGGAAGAAAATGAATTTTTTTTATTTTATGTTTTATTTTTGTAAATAGTTAAAAAAAAAAAAAATTATATATCATAAAAATCATTGTTAAAAAAAATGTTTTTGGGCTTTATTTTTTGATATATCAGATTATTCAGATAGATTCATAATCAATTTTTATTTGAAAAATTACAATACAAATATCTATTTAGCTAGCTATATGTCTGATAATTATAATTGTATATACCTTAATGCCATTACACACACCACATTGGCCACATTCCCCTATATAGTAGTTTGCACATAACAAGGGGAAGAAGGCGATGGGGGTACTGGGTTACATATCCATTGCAGTTTGCCACCTGAGGCAGGCTTGGCCCCACTGGACATACCCCTCACCCCATTGGCTACTCTGCCTCAGAGTATGCTTCGTGCAAGGGAAAGCGGGTGAAAGGGTAAGGCTTCGTAGGAACAGCACCATTGAGTTACAGCAGGCCCACTGCGGTTTGCCACCATTGTGAAGAGCCCAGGCAGGCTTGGCCCAACTGGACATAACCCTCACACCATTGCTTCTCTCCTCAGAGTATGCTTGTGCAAGGGAAAGCAGGTGAAAGGGTAAGGCTTTGTAGGAACAGCACGATTGAGTTACGCAGGCCCACTGCAGTTTGCCACCATTGTTGAAGAGCCAGGGAGGCGGCCCACTGGACATACCCCTCACACCATTGGCTTCTCCCTCAGAGTATGCTTCGTGCAAGGGAAAGCGGGTGAGATGAAAGTAAGGCTTTGTAGGAACAGCACCATTGGTTACAGGGCCCACTGCAGTTTGCCACCATTGTTGAAGAGCCAGGCAGGCTTGGCCCCACTGGACATACCCCTCACACCATTGGCTTTCTCCCTCAGAGTATGCTTCGTGCAAGGGAAAGCGGGTGAACGGGTAGGAACGCACCATTAAGTTACAGCAGGCCCACTGCAGTTTGCACCATTGTTGAAGAGCCAGACAGGCTTGGCCCCACTGGACATACCCCTCACCCCATTGGATTTCTCCCTCAGAGTTGCTTCGTGCAAGGGAAGGGTGAAAGGGTAAGGCTGTAGAGAAAAGCACCATTGAGTACAGCAGGCCCACTGCAGTTGCCACCAGTTGAAGAGCCAGGCAGGCTTGGCCCCACTGGACATACCCTCACACCATGGCTTCTCTCCTCAGAGTATGCTTCGTGCAAGGGAAAGCAGGTGAAAGGGTAAGGCTTTGTAGGAACAGCACGATTGAGTTACAGCAGGCCCTGCAGTGCCACCATGTTGAAGAGCCAGGGAGGCTTGGCCCCACTGGACATACCCCTCACCCCATTGGCTACTCTGCCTCAGAGTATGCTTCGTGCAAGGGAAAGCGGGTGAAAGGGTAAGGCTTCGTAGGAACAGCACCATTGAGTTACAGCAGGCCCACTGCGGTTTGCCACCATTGTTGAAGGCCAGGCAGGCTTGGCCCAACGGACATACCCCTCACACCATTGGCTTCTCTCCCTCAGAGATGCTCGTGCAAGGGAAAGCAGGTGAAAGGGTAGGCTTTGTAGGAACAGCACGATTGAGTTACAGCAGGCCCACTGCAGTTTGCCACCATTGTTGAGAGCCAGGGGGTGGCCCCACTGGACATACCCCTCACACCATTGCTTCTTTCCTCAGAGTATGCTTCGTGCAAGGGAAAGCTGGTGAAAGGTTAAGGCTTTGTAGGAACAGCACCATTGAGTTACAGCAGGCCCACTGCAGTTTGCCACCATGTTTGAAGAGCCAGGCAGGCTTGGCCCACTGGACATACCCCTCACACCCATTGGCTTCTCTCCCTCAGAGTATGCTTCGTGCAAGGGAAAGCGGGTGAACGGGTAGGAACAGCACACATTAAGTTACAGCAGGCCACTGCAGTTTGCCACCATTGTTGAAGAGCCAGACAGGCTTGGCCCCACTGGACATACCCCTCACCCCATTGGATTCTCTCCCTCAGAGATGCTTCGTGCAAGGGAAACCGGGTGAAAGGGTAAGGCTTTGGAAAAGCACCATTGGGTTACACCAGGCCCACTGCAGTTTGCCCATTGTTGAAGAGCCAGGCAGGCTTGGCCCCACTGGACATACCCCTCACACATTGGCTTCTCTCCCTCAGAGTATGCTTCGTGCAAGGGAAAGCAGGGTGAAAGGGTAAGGCTTTGTAGGAACAGCACGATTGAGTTACAGCAGGCCACATGCAGTTTGCCACCATTGTTGAAGAGCCAGGGAGGCTTGGCCCCACTGGACATACCCCTCACACCATTGGCTTCTTCTCCTCAGAGATGCTTCGTGCAAGGGAAAGCTGGTGAAAGGTTAAGGCTTTGTAGGAACAGCACCATTGAGTTACAGCAGGCCCACTGCAGTTTGCAATTGTTGAAGAGCCAGGCAGGCTGGCCCCACTGGACATACCCCTCACACCATGGCTTCTCTCCCTCAGAGTATGCTTCGTGCAAGGAAAGCGGGTGAACGGGGAGAACAGCACCATTAAGTTACAGCAGGCCCACTGCAGTTTGCCACCATTGTTGAAGAGCAGACAGGCTTGGACCTACTGGACATACCCCTCACCCCATTGGCTACTCTCCTCAGAGTATGCTTTGTGCAAGGGAAAGCGGGTGAACGGGTAGGAACAGCACCATGAGTTACAGCAGGCCCACTGCAGTTTGCCACCATTGTTGAAGAGCCAGGCAGGCTTGGCCCCACTGGACAACCCCTCACACATTGGCTTTCTCCCTCAGAGTATGCTTCGTGCAAGGGAAAGCGGGTGAAAGGGTAAGGCTTTGTAGGAACAGCACCATTGAGTTACAGCAGGCCCACTGCGTTTGCCACCATTGTTAAAGAGCCAGGCAGCTTGGCCCCACTGGACATACCCTCTCACACCATTGGCTTCTCTCCCTCAGAGTATGCTTCGTGCAAGGGACAGCGGCGTTGAAAGGGTAAGGCTTTGTAGGAAAAGCACCATTGAGTTACAGCAGGCCCACTGCAGTTTGCCACCATTGGTTGAAGAGCCAGGCAGGCTTGGCCCAACTGGACAACCCCTCACACCATTGGCTTCTCTCCCTCAGAGTATGCTTCGTGCAAGGGAAGCAGGTGAAAGGGTAAGGCTTTGTAGGAACAGCACGATTGAGTTACAGCAGGCCCACTGCAGTTTGCCACCATTGTTGAGAGCCAGGGAGCTTGGCCCCCTGGACATACCCCTCACACCATTGGCTTCTCTCCCTCAAGTATGCTTCGTGCAAGGGAAAGCGGGTGAAAGGTTAAGGCTTTGTAGGAACAGCACCATTGAGTTACAGCGGCCCACTGCAGTTTGCCACCATTGTTGAAAGCCAGGCAGGCTTGGCCCCACTGGACATACCCCTCACACCATTGGCTTCTCTCCCTCAGAGTATGCTTCGTGCAAGGGAAAGCGGGTGAACGGGTAGGAACAGCACCATTAAGTTACAGCAGGCCCACTGCAGTTTGCCACCATTGTTGAAGAGCCAGACAGGCTTGGCCCCACTGGACATACCCCTCACCCCATTGGATTCTCTCCCTCAGAGTATGCTTCGTGCAAGGGAAACCGGGTGAAAGGGTAAGGCTTTGTAGGAAAAGCACCATTGAGTTACAGCAGGCCCACTGCAGTTTGCCACCATTGTTGAAGAGCCAGGCAGGCTTGGCCCCACTGGACATACCCCTCACACCATTGGCTTCTCTCCCTCAGAGTATGCTTCGTGCAAGGGAAAGCAGGTGAAAGGGTAAGGCTTTGTAGGAACAGCACGATTGAGTTACAGCAGGCCCTGCAGTTTCCCACCATTGTTGAAGAGCCAGGGAGGCTTGGCCCCACTGGACATACCCCTCACCCCATTGGCTACTCTGCCTCAGAGTATGCTTCGTGCAAGGGAAAGCGGGTGAAAGGGTAAGGCTTCGTAGGAACAGCACCATTGAGTTACAGCAGGCCCACTGCGGTTTGCCACCATTGTTGAAGAGCCAGGCAGGCTTGGCCCAACTGGACATACCCCTCACACCATTGGCTTCTCTCCCTCAGAGTATGCTTCGTGCAAGGGAAAGCAGGTGAAAGGGTAAGGCTTTGTAGGAACAGCACGATTGAGTTACAGCAGGCCCACTGCAGTTTGCCACCATTGTTTGAAGAGCCAGGGAGCTTGGCCCCACTGGACATACCCCTCACACCATTGGCTTCTCTCCCTCAGAGTATGCTTCGTGCAGGGAAAGCTGGTGAAAGGTTAAGGCTTTGTAGGAACAGCACCATTGATTTACAGCAGGCCCACTGCAGTTTGCCACCATTGTTGAAGAGCCAGGCAGGCTTGGCCCCACTGGACATACCCCTCACACCATTGGCTTCTCTCCCTCAGAGTATGCTTGTCAGGAAAGCGGGTGAACGGGTAGAACAGCACCATTAAGTTACAGCAGGCCCACTGCAGTTTGCCACCATTGTTGAAGAGCCAGACAGGCTTGGCCCCACTGGACATACCCCTCCCCCATTGGATTCTCTCCCTCAGAGTATGCTTCGTGCAAGGGAAACCGGGTGAAAGGGTAAGGCTTTGTAGGAAAAGCACCATTGAGTTACACCAGGCCCACTGCAGTTTGCCACCATTGTTGAAGAGCCAGGCAGCTTGGCCCCACTGGACATACCCCTCACACCATTGGCTTCTCTCCCTCAGAGTATGCTTCGTGCAAGGGAAGCAGGTGAAAGGGTAAGCTTTGTAGGAACAGCACGATTGAGTTACAGCAGGCCCACTGCAGTTTGCCACCATTGTGAAGAGCCAGGGAGGCTTGGCCCCACTGGACATACCCCTCACACCATTGGCTTCTCTCCCTCAGAGTATGCTTCGTGCAAGGGAAGCTGTTGAAAGGTTAAGGCTTTGTAGGACAGCACCATGAGTTACAGCAGGCCCACTGCAGTTTGCCCCATTGTTAAGAGCCAGGCAGGCTTGGCCCCACTGGACATACCCCTCACACACTTGTTCTCCTCCCTCAGAGTATGCTTCGTGCAAGGGAAAGCGGTGAACGGGTAGGAACAGCACCATTAAGTTACAGCAGGCCCACTGCAGTTTGCCACCATTGTTGAAGAGCCAGACAGGCTTGGACCTACTGGACATACCCCTCACCCCATTGGCTACTCTCCCTCAGAGTATGCTTTGTGCAAGGGAAAGCGGGTGAACGGTAGGAACAGCACCATTGAGTTACAGCAGGCCCACTGAGTTTGCCACCATTGTTGAAGAGCCAGGCAGGCTTGGCCCACTGGACATACCCCTCACACCATTGGCTTCTCTCCCTCAGTATGCTTCGTGCAAGGGAAAGCGGGTGAAAGGGTAAGGCTTTGTAGGAACAGCACCATTGAGTTACAGCAGGCCCACTGCAGTTTGCCACCATTGTTAAAGAGCCAGGCAGCTTGGCCCCACTGGACATACCCCTCACACCATTGCTTCTCTCCCTCAGAGTATGCTTCGTGCAAGGGACAGCGGGTGAAAGGGTAAGGCTTTGTAGGAACACACCATTGAGTTACAGCAGGCCCCACTGCAGTTTGCCACCATTTTTGAAGAGCCAGGCAGGCTTGGCCCCACTGGAAATACCCCTTACACCATTGGCTTCTCTCCCTCAGAGTATGCTTCGTGCAGGGGAAAGCGGGTGAACGTTAAGAACAGCCACCATTGAGTTACACCAGGCCCACTGCAGTTTGCCACCATTGTTGAAGAGCCAGGGAGCCTTGGCCCCACTGGACATACCCCTCACCATTGGCTCTCTCCCTCAGAGTATGCTTCGTGCAAGGGAAAGCGGGTGAAAGGTAAGGCTTGTAGGAACAGCACCATTGATTACAGCAGGCCCACTGGCGTTTGCCACCATTGTTGAAGAGCCAGGCAGCTTGGCCCACTGGACATACCCCTCACACCTTGGCTTCTCTCCCTCAGAGTATGCTTCTTGCAAGGGAAAGCAGGTGAAGGTAAGTTGTAGACACACCATTAAGTTACAGCAGGCCCACTGCATTTGCCACCATTGTTGAAGAGCCAGAAGCTTGCCCCACTGGACATACCCCTCACACCATTGGTTCTCTCCCTCAGAGTATGCTTCGTGCAAGGGAAACCGGTGAAAGGTAAGGCTTTGTAGGAAAAGCACCATTGAGTTACAGCAGGCCCACTGCATTTGCCACCATTGTTGAAGAGCCAGGCAGGCTTGGCCCCACTGGACATACCCCTCACACCATTGGCTTCTCTCCCTCAGAGTATGCTTCGTGCAAGGGAAAGCGGTGAAAGGGTAAGGGTAGAACAGCACATGATTACAGCAGGCCCACTGCAGTTTGCCACCATTGTTGAAGAGCCAGGAGGCTTGCCCCACTGGACATACCCCTCACCCCATTGGATCTCTCCCTCAGAGTATGCTTCGTGCAAGGGAACGGGTGAAAGGGTAGGCTTGTAGAAGCACCATTGAGTTACAGCAGGCCCACTGCAGTTTGCCACCATTGTTGAAGAGCCAGGCAGGCTTGGCCCCACTGGACATACCCCTCACACCATTGGCTTCTCTCCCTCAGAGTATGCCGTGCAAGGGAAAGCAGTGAAAGGGTAAGGCTTTGTAGGAACAGCACGATTGAGTTACAGCAGGCCCACTGCAGTTTGCCACCATTGTTAAGAGCCAGGGAGGCTTGGCCCCACTGGACATACCCCTCACACCATTGGCTTCTCTCCCTCAGAGTATGCTTCGGCAAGGAAAGCTGGTGAAAGGTTAAGGCTTTGTAGGACAGCACCATTGAGTTACAGCAGGCCCACTGCAGTTTGCCACCATTGTTGAAGAGCCAGGCAGGCTTGGCCCCACTGGACATACCCCTCACACCATTGGCTTCTCTCCCTCAGAGTATGCTTCTTGCAAGGGAAAGCGGGTGAACGGGTGAACAGCGACCATTAATTTACAGCAGGCCCACGGCAGTTTGCCACCATTGTTGAGACCAGACAGGCTTGGCCCCACTGGCATCCCCCTCACCCCATTGGTTCTCTCCTCAGAGTATGCTTTCGTGCAAGGGAAACCGGGTGAAGGGTAAGGCTTGTAGGAAAAGCACCATTGAGTTACACCAGGCCCACTGCAGTTTGCCACCATTGTTGAAGAGCCAGGCAGGCTTGCCCCACTGGACAACCCCTCACACCCATTGGCTTCTCTCAGTATTGTTAGTAGAGCTTCGGCAAGGGAAAGCGGTGAAAGGGTAGGCTTTGTAGGAACAGCACGAATTGAGTTACAGCAGGCCCACTGCATGCCACCATTGTTGAAGAGCCAGGAGGCTGGCCCCACTGGACAACCCCTCACACCATTGGCTTCTCTCCTCAGAGTATGCTTCGTGCAAGGGAAAGCTGGTAAAGGTAAGCTTTGTAGGAACAGCACCATTGAGTTACAGCAGGCCCACTGCAGTTTGCCACCATTGTTGAAGAGCCGGCAGGCTTGGCCCCACTGGACATACCCCTCACACCATTGGCTTCTCTCCCTCAGTATGCTTCGTGCAAGGGAAAGCGGTGAAACGGTAGGAACGCACCATAGAGTTACAGCAGGCCCACTGCAGTTTGCCACCATTGTTGAAGAGCAGGCAGGCTTGGACCTACTGACATACCCCTCACCCATTGGCTACTCTCCCCTCAGATTATGCTTGTGCAAGGGAAAGCGGGTGAACGGGTAGGAACAGCACCATTGAGTTACAGCAGGCCCACTGCAGTTTGCACCATTGTTGAAGAGCCAGGCAGGCTTGGCCCCACTGGACATACCCCTCACACCATTGCCTTCTCTCCCTCAGAGTATGCTTCGTGCAAGGGAAAGCGGGTGAAAGGGTAAGGCTTTGTAGAAAGCACCATTGAGTTACAGCAGGCCCACTGCAGTTTGCCACCATTGTTAAAGAGCCCGGCCAAAGGCTTGGCCCCACTGGACATACCCCTCACACCATTGGCTTCTCTCTCTCAGAGTATGCTTCGTGCAAGGGAAAGCGGGTGAAAGAGTAAGGCTTTGTAGGAACAGCACCATTGAGTTACAGCAGGCCCACTCACACCATTGGCTACTCTCTCTCAGAGTATGCTTCGTGCAAGGGAAAGTGGGTGAAAGGGTAAGGCTTTGTAGGAACAGCAGAGTAGCTGTTGCGGCTGTATAAGATGGTCAGAGTAGGTGACACCACACACAAAGGTGCCTCGTGGAGAGAGAAGGAAGAACAAATATGGAGTACTGCTCTCGGGCCAGGCAGGATTGACCCAGAGCTGAAAACATTATCCACAGAGTAGCTGTTGCGGCTGTATAAGATGGTCAGAGTAGGTGACACCACAAAGGTGCCTCGTGGAGAGAGAAGGAAGAACAAATATGGAGTTTTGCTCTCAGGCCAAGTAGGATCGACCCAATCTTAGAAAAATTAGCCACAGAGTAGCTGTTGGTGGCATCATTGCGGCTTACCATCCTGGTGGCCTCCTCAAATGGCGCGAGCACACGGCAGGCATCGCTAATCAGCAGCCACTGCCTGGGTAACAGGTCCCCAGAGCCTGATCTTGCCTCGTACTCGTACAAGTAGTCTATGATGGCTCGCCTCTGCTGGAGCAGCCTCAGCAGCATCATAAGACTAGAGTTCCAGTGGGTGGGGGTGTCACAAATCAGGCGGTTCTGCGGCAGACCATTCTGCTGCTGAAACTTGGCCAGATGAGTTGTGGCCGTGTATGACTGCCTGAAGTGACTGGACACCCTCCTAGCCATTCTCAGCACCTCCTGGAGACCAGGGTACTTGGTGAGGAACCGCTGAATGACCAGGTTGAGAACATGTGCCAGGCAAGGAACATGTGTGACTCTGCCCATGCGAAGGGCAGACAGGATGTTGGTGGCATTGTCACACATGACCTTGCCTATTGAGAGGTGGTGTGGGGTCAGCCACCTCTCAACCTGCCCTTGCAGTGCTGCCAGCAACTCTGCCCCGGTGTGGCTCCAATCACCGAGGCACACAAGCGGCAACACTGCATGGCACCGTCTCGCCTGGCATGAAGCATAGGCTCTGAGGGGGCACAGAGCTGTCTGGGAAGAGGGCTCACATGAGTGCCCGGCTGTTCCGTGTTTGCCTGCCAGTCCCGTTCTCGTCTGGCTGTCTGTGGATATTCTTCTGATGATTTCGCGTAAAGGGTAGATTCCAGAGTTACTGCATAAGAAGTATGATTTTCTTGTTATATTTGTAATGGAGAGCTGCAGTGGCACAAATAATTGAACTAATCACTCAGTCACGTCACTAAGTGATTCTAATAAGGATTCTCGCCACAGCAGCTCTCCATTGAAAATACAGAGACTTGTGTATTATATAAGGCATAATGTGTCCTTTACAGTGTAATATTTTAGGGTTAATGCGCCCCTTACAGTGTAATATAAGGATATTATGCCACCGAGGCGTTCCCTGACCATATAGAAGCAGCTTTTATACAGGGACAGGGAACTCCAAGGTGGTGTAATATTATAACATAAAGGGGCATATTATTTCTTATAATAAAAAGTATCTGATTCCTTCACCCCATTCACATTTTAATATTTAAACTTTGTTCCTATTCCCACCTTAATTTAAACCCACCAAGATATCTTCTGTAACTTAAACCCAGTAGATGGGAACATCCCAGCCCAAATCTTTGTGGAGGAGGAGAAAGACATTTGTATGTTATGACAGGAAGCAGCTCCAGCAGGTTCCATTAGTGAAGTTAAACACTGCAAAAAGTCATCGTCCAGGCATGAACACTGGAATGGGAGGAGCAGTGGGATATCAGAAATGAGTCACATAGTGACACAGCTGAGTGATTTTTATATATACCACTTCAGCTCGCATTTTAAAATATCACACCTATGTATTATAATAATATATATTTTTAGAATAGAAATGTTATACTGCTAACATAGCATGGAAGGTTGAATAAAGACATATGTCAATCTAGTACAACCTTTAAATTCCACCCATAATCCCTGTATAACTGCTAATCCAGAAAAGAGAAAAAAAACTGTCTGAGGGATAGGCCACACTAGCGCAATTACTTATGTGCGTTTGTAATACGTTAAGGACATGGAAATCGCAGTGCATGTCAATGTGGGTGGCCACATTGAATGCGCCAAAAATACCAATTTTTTGCAATGACATGCGTACTGATTACAGTCTATTGTGCGGATTACTTCGCATATTAACGGTATGTTATATTCTGTTAGATAAACTGGACATGAAGTTTAGTTCTTGAAGACGTTTTGCTAGTCATCAGACTGGCTTTCTCAATTCAGAATGACTTGTACAAAAATCTTTTGGCAATTAAGTACCCTGAAAATTCGCAATTAGCATATGACAGCCAGGTGTTAGGGACCTTCTGAACGAAGGTGTTGATTGCATTGAGGTGTTATCGAAACTGCCCAGGGTAAGGTATCACACAGCATTGTACATGGCAGGCACCTCTATTCAGGCTTGGTTTCTTTATTTTTACATAAATGGCTTCCTTGACACCTCTCCTGAACCAGTCCTGTTCCTTTGCCAAGATGTTGGCATTACAGTTGCTGTTTAGTCTCAAAATACAAATCAGAGCACTCTTCACTGCAACGCACTGCATATATGATGTCACTTTTCTTCAGTTTCGGGTCTAACAATGCTGTTTTGACACCTTACCCTGGGCAGTTTCAATAACACCTCTTAACCTCAATGCAATCAACACCTTACATTCAGAAGGTCCCTAACACCTGGTTGTCATTTGTTATTGGGACTTTTCAGGGTACATAATTGCCAACAGATTCTTGTACAAGTCATTCTGAATTGAGAAAGCCAGTCGGATGACTAACAAAACGTCTTCAAGAACTAAACTTCAAGTCCAGTTGATCAAGCTGAATACAACAGATATACCATGACCTGGATGAATGAGAACCTTTACAAGGATTAGTTGGATAAAATCCAACATTTTAGAAAAACAAATTTGGATCATATTGCAATCTCATATTAAGTACCCAAAACCAGCCTCTAGGCTTGTTATTTTGGACAATCGGTCATTCTTGTAATACTCATTTTTTGACATTTTCTATTGAGTCAAGTAAGACTGATTAATTATAGAAAATTGTGTAAACCTATTTTGGTTGCATATGATACCCTATTACGGGATTTCATTATTTTGTTTAAGGTCTTGAATATTTGGTAAAGCCTTTACCCATTTACTTTCTTTTCTTTGGAAATAAATCTGTTTTGTATTGTAATAATTTTGATAGAATTTAGCCATTCATTTCTTCTCATCCAATAATCCCATAATTGGGTAAAATGCAAATTCTTCTTTACCAGCCCTCAGAATATTTAAGATACAATACCTCACCTGTAGGTATCTAAAATAGAATCCAACTGGGAAATCCTTTTTCTCCGCTATTTGCGCATACGAGACTATTCCGTTATCATCCAGCACATGCTTGTACTGTAGTTTAACCCCTATCTTTTCCCCAATCCTTGCCTAGCCATAAGCAATCAGTTGTGGGTATGTATAATTATCCCACAATGGGGTTTCTAGATTTAATTTAAAAGTCTGCTTCCATTTTTCCTGTCTTGAAAATGTAATGGTGTGCCTTTACCCACCATATGTTTAAATGAGTTTATTAAAAAGGCCAAATAATGTCCTTTAGAATAGTGCCCAAGCATATGGTCTGACTGAGTGGGACTGCCTCCATCTATCCAACATTGTATGTATTTGAGTTGGCTTGCCCAATAGAACTTAAAATCAGGGAGTGCAAGGTCCCTGACTTTGTCATTGGGTGGTTGTAGTTGACAGCCTTGTCTTGTTCCCCTATATAGTATAAAGGAATCAGACACGCTATCGTGTATTGATATTCTCGCCTTTGGTTGGTTATATAGTAATTTTATCCAAGCTATAAATTGTGGACCATAGCCAAAAAAGCACAAAAATTCCCACTCCACTGTATTAAAGGCATTTGGGGCATCTAATGATAATAGCACCCGCTGACTTGTGTTATTGTGGTTAATCTGGGATTGAATTAATGCTATCCTTAGATTCATTGGGGTAGTTTTCCCTGACATTAATCCCGTTTGGTCATCAGAAACCAAGGAGAAGATTACTTTTTGTAGTCTATTAGCTAAGACCTTAGCCAGTACTTTATAATCCACGTTTAATTGGGTGGTACTGTATGTTTCATGTTTTGTTGAGTCATTCCTAGCCTTAAGAAGGACTATTATTTTACCCTCACTCATAGATGACATTAGACTTCCTTTTTCATAGGCATACATATAAGAATCAAGCAAAGGAACACTTAGTATGTCTATGTACCGTATATACCCGAGTATAAGCTGAGGTTTTAAGGTTTAAAAATCAACCTAAAAACCCTTCCTCGGCTTATACTCGAGTCAAGAACAAACTTACCTTAATTCTGGATGCAGCCACGAGTCAGGAAGGCAGTTCCCAGTAGTACTTCACAGGTGCGTGATGATGTCATCATGCACGCTGACAGTATGACGTCATCGCACAGACGCAAAGTAGTACTGGGAACTGCCGGCTCTGCACAGTAAGGCCTGTAAGTACTGTAAGCACCTCTGGCTACTAGTATGTTATTCAATGCCCATGACTACCAGAATTTTATTCAATTCCCATGGCTACCAGTATTTTATTCAATTCCCATGGCTACCAGTATTTTATTCAATTCCCATAGCTGCCTGCATAGCTACCAGTATTTTATTCAATTCCAATGGCTATCAGCATTTTATTCAATTCCCATGGCTACCAGTATTTTATTCAATTCCCATGGCTATCAGTATTTTATTCAATTCCCATGGCTACCAGTATTATATTCAATTTCCATGGCTACCAGTATTTTATTCAATTCCCTGGCTATTAGTATTGGATTCATTCCCATGGCTACCATTATTTTATTCAATTCCGATGGCTATCAATATTGGATTAATTCCCATGGCTACCATTATTTATTAAATTCCGATGGCTATCAATATTGGTTTCATTCCCATGCTACCAGTATTTTATTCAATTCCGATGGCTATCAATTTTGGATTCATTCCCATGGCTACCAGTATTTTATTCAATTCCGTGGCTATCAATATTGGATTCATTCCCATGGCTACCAGTATTTTATTCAATCCCATGGCATCAGTATTTTATTCATTTCCCATGGTTTCCAGTATTTTATTCAATTCCCATGGCTACAGTATTATATTCAATTTCCATGGCTACTAGTATTTTATTCAATTCCCATGGCTACAGTATTGGATTCATTCCCATGGCTACCAGTATTTTATTCAATTCCCATGGCTATTAGTATTGGATTCATCCCATAGCTACCAGTATTTTTTCAATTCCGATGGCTATCAGTATTGGATTCATTCATCCCATGGGTACCAGTATTTTATTCAATTCCCATGGCTATCAGTATTGGATTTATTCCCATGGCTACCAGTATTTTATTCAATTCCATGGCTATCAGTATTTTATTCAATTCCCATGGTTTCCAGTATTTTATTCATTCCCATGGCTACCAGTATTATATTCAATTTCCATGGCTACCAGTATTTTATTCAATTCCGATGGCTATCAGTATTGATTCATTCCCATGCTACCAGTATTTTATTCAATTCCGATGGCTATCAATATTGGATTCATTCCCATGGCTACCAAGTTTATTCAATTCCCATGGCTATCAGTATTTTATTCAATTCCCATGGTTTCCAGTATTTTATTCAATTCCCATGGCTACCAGTATTATATTCAATTTCCATGGCTACCAGTATTTTATTCAATTCCGATGGCTATCAGTATTTTATTCAATTCCCATGGCTTCCAGTATTATATTCAATTTCCATGGCTACCAGTATTTTATTCAATTCCCATGGCTATTAGTATTGGATTCACTCCCATGGCTACCATTATTTTATTCAATTCCGATGGCTATCAATATTGGATTAATTCCCATGGCTACCAGTATTTTATTCAATTCCGATGGCTATCAATATTGGATTCATTCCCATGGCTACCAGTATTTTATTCAATTCCGATGGCTATCAATTTTGGATTCATTCCCATGGCTACCAGTATTTTATTCAATTCCGATGGCTATCAATATCGGATTCATTCCCATGGCTACCAGTATTTTATTCAATTCCCATGGCTATCAGTATTTTATTCAATTCCCATGGTTTCCAGTATTTTATTCAATTCCCATGGCTACCAGTATTATATTCAATTTCCATGGCTACTAGTATTTTATTCAATTCCCATGGCTATCAGTATTGGATTCATTCCCATGGCTACCAGTATTTTATTCAATTCCCATGGCTATTAGTATTGGATTCATTCCCATAGCTACCAGTATTTTATTCAATTCCGATGGCTATCAGTATTGGATTCATTCCCATGGGTACCAGTATTTTATTCAATTCCCATGGCTATCAGTATTGGATTTATTCCCATGGC
Source organism: Hymenochirus boettgeri (assembly GCA_019447015.1). Classification (NCBI taxonomy): domain Eukaryota; kingdom Metazoa; phylum Chordata; class Amphibia; order Anura; family Pipidae; genus Hymenochirus; species Hymenochirus boettgeri. The sequence continues at coordinate 150,729,859 of CM033475.1, read as the reverse complement.
TACCAGTATTTATTCAATTCCCATGGCTATCAGTATTTTATTCAATTCCCATGGTTTCCAGTATTTATTCAATTCCCATGGCTACCAGTATTATATTCAATTTCCATGCTACCAGTATTTTATTCAATTCCGATGGCTATCAGTATTGGATTCATTCCCATGGCCACCAGTATTTATTCATTCCCATGGCTACCAGTATTTATTCAATTCCATGGCTATCAGTATTTTATTCAATTCCCATGGCTATCAGTATTTTATTCAATTCCCATGGTTTCCAGTATTTTATTCAATTCCCATGGCTACCAGTATTATATTCAATTTCCATGGCTACCAGTATTTTATTCAATTCCGATGCTATCATATTGGATTCATTCCCATGGCACCAGTATTTATTCAATTCCATGGCTATCATATTGGATTTATTCCCATGGCTTCCGTATTTTATTCAATTACCATGGCATCAGTATTGGATTAAATTCCCATGGCTATTGGGGGTTCTTTATGGCAGTACTGTCCATTTAAAGGGCACTAAAGCCTAAGAACAATACAGAATCAAAGTCAGTAATTTCATATCCTCTGCTTTTACTCGAGTTTATCTTGTTTTTCTAATTTTTGAGGTAAAAATAGGTACCTCGACTTATACTCGGATCGACTTATACTCGAGTATATAGGTATCTTAAATATTGCATTGGGATCCCATCTAACCTGACGGTTTCCCTGCCTGCATTTGTGGATGGCGATTTCAACTTCTTCCAATGTGTGCATCCTCCGGCTACTGTATTGTTCACTGGTTAAATTGTGGAAAGTCAATTTCACTTGTGTATCTTAGATGGGACCCATATAGGGTACGATAATATTCTTTAAAACTCTTAATAATTTTTCAGGATTGCAAAGTACCTTTCGGTGGGTCTTACCATTTTTAAAATGAATGTCGGGATGTATATTTTCTTAATCATAAAAGATATAATTTAGTTGATTGATTTCCCAGATTAAATTTGTTTTTTTTTTTGTTTTACTTACTTTCGTTGAGCTTTTGTTTTTTATTTATTTTTTATTCTGCTTTTTTGCCAAATGTTTATGTGGCTGCTATAGGCTCCCTTATATAATCCTGTTCTGCAACTTTCATATCATTTTTTATCCTTCATCCTCTATTCTAGATAATTTCTTTATGTAGGAGATTGTGCTTTTAAATATCCCCTTAAATATTCTTTTAATGTACCATTTAATCAGTTGGTATACTGAACTTTGGTCTATGATATAAAAAAAAATCCCCCCTCTTGGGGAACAGAGAAATCCAAAATGGGTTTGATTTCCAATATTTAACTTCACCTTTAACTTTGTCAGAATGTAATCCCATTAATATAGGGGTGTGATCTGATGGCCCTTTTGGTAGCAGCTCCACCCGAACCAATTTCTTAGTGAGATAGGCAGATATAAAAATATAGTCAATACGTGAAAGTTTTGTATGTATTGGACTGGCACTATATACCTATATACCTGGGTTTCAGTGTGTAGGTAGTCCTAAGGCTCCATTCCATAATACCGAATATGTTTTAATTTAGGTGGAGTGGATTCTACATGCTTAATATTCCTATCAGGAAATCTATCATGCAATTCATCTAATACCATATCATATCGAGTATGAATATCTTAGTTAGCAAATAAAGGTATCACTTTTATACCATATTTGTTCTTTTATTTCAAAAGGTTTAGCCAGTAAACAAAATCGGAGGAAACACACACGCAGTAATCCAACTGCTAACATTTTTTTTTGTGACATGTTTCGATCTGCTTTGATCCTTTCTCAAGCCCTGGTCATTTCCATTTTAAACGAAATAGTATGCGCAAAACGCGTGCGCAAATGCCCAAAGAATGCGCTACTGTGGCTTAGCCCTTAAAGTGTGCTTACTGAAATCGCTATCGCTATTAATACTAATAATCTCTAAACTCTCAGGAATCTCCCAGTTTTTATTCATCTTGTTATCCTTTTTGTCTTCCATAATCAATTAAACTGATTGAATATTGTTCCTATTTAGAAAAGATATATCACCTTAAATCATAAAACTAAAACTCATTACCAAAGATTACACATTATTATCTTGAATAAAATACTGGTAGCCATGGGAATGAATCCAATACCTGATGCCATGGGAATTGAATAAAATACTAGTAGCCATGGAAATTGAATATAATACTGGTAGCCATGGGAATTGAATAAAATACTGGAAACCATGGGAATTGAATAAAAACTGATAGCCATGGGAATTGAAATAAAATATGGTAGCCATGGGAATGAATCCGATATTGTAGCCATCGGAATTGAATAAAATACTGGTAGCCATGGAATGAATCCAAAATTGATAGCCATCGGAATTGAATAAAATACTGGTAGCCATGGGAATGAATCCAATATGATAGCCATCGGAATTGAATAAATACTGGTAGCCTGGGAATTAATCCAATATTGATAGCCTCGGAATTGAATATAAATAATGGTAGCCATGGAGTGAATCCAAATACTAATAGCCATGGGAATTGAATAAATACTGGTAGCCATGGAAATTGAATATAAACTGGAAGCCATGGGAATTGAATAAAATACTGTAGCCATCGGAATTGAATAAAATACTGGTAGCCATGGAAATTGAATATAATACTGGTAGCCATGGGAATTGAAAATACTGGAAACCATGGGAATTAATAAAAAATACTGAAGGCCATGGAATTGAATAAAATACTGGTAGCCATGGGAATGAATCCAATATTGATAGCCATCGGAATTGAATAAAATACTGGTAGCCATGGGAATGAATCCAATACTGATAGCCATCGGAATTGAATAAAATACTGGTAGCCATGGAAATTGAATATAATACTGGTAGCCATGGGAACTGAATAAAATACTGGAAACCATGGATTGAATAAAATACTGATAGCCATGGGAATTGAATAAAATACTGGTAGCCATGGGAATAATCCAATACTGATAGCCATGGGAATTGAATAAAATACTGGTACCCATGGGAATGAATCCAATACTGATAGCCATCGGAATTGAATAAAATACGGTGGCTATGGGAATGAATCCAATACTAATAGCCATGGGAATTGAATAAATACTGGTAGCCATGGGAATGACCAATACTATCCATGGGAATGAATAAATACTAGTAGCCATGGAAATTGAATATAATACTGGTAGCCATGGGATTGAATAAAATACTGGAAACCATGGGAAATGAATAAAATACTGATAGCCATGGGAATTGAATAAAATACTGGTAGCCATGGGAATGAATCCAATATTGATAGCCATCGGAATTGAATAAAATACTGGTAGCCATGGGAATGAATCCAAAATTGATAGCCATCGGAATTGAATAAATACTGGTAGCCATGGGAATGAATCCAATATTGATAGCCATCGGAATTTAATAAAATAATGGTAGCCATGGGAATTAATCAATATTGATAGCCATCGGAATTGAATAAAATAATGGTAGCCATGGGAATGAATCCAATACTATGCCATGGGAATTGAATAAAATACTGGTAGCCATGGAAATTGAATATAATACTGGTAGCCATGGGAATTGAATAAAATACTGATAGCCATGGGAATTGAATAAAAACGGGTAGCCATGGGAATTGAATAAAATGCTGATAGCCATTGGAATTGAATAAAATACTGGTAGCTATGCGGCAGCTATGGGAATTGAATAAAATACTGGTAGCCATGGGAATTGAATAAAATACGGTAGCCATGGAATTGAATAAAATTCTGGTAGTCATGGGCATTGAATAACATACTAGTAGCCAGAGGTGCTTACAGTACTACAGGCCTTACTGTGCAGAGCCGGCAGTTCCCAGTACTACTTTGCGTCTGTGCGATGACGTCATACTGTCAGCGTGCATGATGACATCATCACGCACCTGTGAAGTACTACTGGGACTGCCTCTGACTCGTGGCTGCATCCAGAATTAAGGTATTTTGTTCTTGACTGAGTATAAGCCGAGGAAGGTTTTTAGGTTTTTTTTAAACCTTAAACCTCAGCTTATACTCGGGTATATACGTACATAGACAACTAAGTTTTCCTTTGCTTGATTCTTATATGTATGCCTATGAAAAAGGAAGCTAATGTCATCTATGAGTGAGGGTAAAATAATAGTCCTTCTTAAGGCTAGGAGACTCAACAAAACATAAACATACATACCACCCAATTAAACGTGGATTATAAAGTACTGGCTAAGGTCTTAGCTTAGACTACAAAAGTAATCTTCTCCTTGGTTTCTGATGACCAAACGGGATTAATGTCAGGGAAACTACCCCAATGAACTAAGGATAGCATTAATTCAATCCCAGATTAACCACAATAACACAAGTCAGCGGGTGCTATTATCATTAGATGCCCCAAATGCCTTTAATACAGTGGAGTGGGAATTTTTGTGCTTTTTTGCTATGGTCCACAATTTATAGCTTGGTAAAATTACTATATAACCAACCAAAGGCGAGAATTCATACAACACGATAGCGTGTCTGATTCCTTTATACTATATAGGGGAACAAGACAAGGCTGTCAACTACAACCACCCAATGACAAGTCAGGACCTTGCACTCCCTGATTTTAAGTTCTATTGGGCAAGCCACTCAAATACATACAATTGTTGGATAGATGGAGGCAGTCCCACTCAGTCAGACCATATGCTTGGGCATATTCTAAGGACATTATTTGGCCTTTAATAAACTCATTTAAACATATGGTGGGTAAAGGCACACCATTACATTTTCAAGACAGAAAAATGGAAGCAGACTTTTAAATTAAATCTAGAAACCCCATTGTGGGATAATTATACATACCACAACTGATTGCTTATGGGCTAGGCAAGGATTGGGGAAAATAGGGGTTTAAACTACAGTACAAGCATGTGTCTGGATGATAACGGAATAGTCTCGTATCGCAAATAACGGAGAAAAGGATTTCCCAGTTGGATTCTATTTTAGATACCTACAGGTGAGGTATGGTATCTAAATATTCTGAGGGCTGGTAAAGAGAATTTGCATTTTACCCAATTATGGGATTATTGGATGAGAAGAAATGAATGGCTAAATTCTATCAAAATTATTACAATCACAACACGATTTATTTCCAAGAAAAGAAAGTAAATGGGTAAAGGCTTTACCAAATATTCAAGACCTTAACAAAATAATGAAATCCCGTAATAGGGTATCATATGCAACCAAATGGTTTACACAATTTTCTATAATTACAGTCTTACTTGACTCAATAGAAAATGTCAAAAAATGAGTATTACAGAATACCGATTGTCCAAAATAACAAGCCTAGAGGCTGGTTTTGGGTACTAATATGAGATTGCAATATGATCCAAATTTGTTTTTCTAAAATGTTGGATTTTATCCAACTAATCCTTGTAAAGGTTCTCATTCATCCAGGTCATGGTATATCTGTTGTATTCAGCTTGATCAACTGGACTTGAAGTTTAGTTCTTGAAGACGTTTTGTTAGTCATCCGACTGGCTTCTCACATTCAGAATGACTTGTACAAGAATCTTTGGCAATTATGTACCCTGAAAAGTCCCAATAACAAATGACAACCAGGTGTTAGGGACCTTCTGAATGTAAGGTGTTGATTGCATTGAGGTTAAAGGTGTTATTGATGCCCAGGGTAAGGTGTCAAAACAGCATTGTTAAACCCGAAACTGAAGAAAAGTGACATCATATATGCAGTGCGTTGCAGTGAAGTGCTCTGATTTGTATTTTGAGACTAAACACAACTGTATGCCAACATCTTGGCAAAGGACAGGACTGGTTCAGAAGGTGTCAAGGAAGCCATTTATGTAAAATAAAGAAACCAAGCCTGAATAGAGGTGCCTGCCATGTACAATGCTGTGTGATACCTTACCCTGGGCAGTTTCGATAACACCTCAATGCAATCAACACCTTCGTTCAGAGGTCCCTAACACCTGGCTGTCATATGCTAATTGCGAATTTCAGGGTACTTAATTGCCAAAAGATTTTTGTACAGTCATTCTGAATTGAGAAAGCCAGTCTGATGACTAGCAAAACGTCTCAAGAACTAAACTTCATGTCCAGTTTATCTAACAAATATAACATACCGTTAATATGCGAATAATCCGCACAATAGACTGTAATCAGTACGCATGTCATTGCAAAATTGGTATTTTTGGCGCATTCAATGTGGCCACCCACATTGACATGCACTGCGATTTCCATGTCCTTAACGTATTACAAACGCACATAAGAATTGCGCTAGTGTGGCCTATCCTCAGACAGTTTTTTTTTCTCTTTTCTGGATTAGCAGTTATACAGGGATTATGGGTGGAATTTAAAGGTTGTACTAGATTGACATATGTCTTTATTCAACCTTCCATGCTATGTTAGCAGTATACATTTCTATTCTAAAAATATATATTATTATAATACATAGGTGTGATATTTTAAAATGCGAGCTGAAGTGGTATATATAAAATCACTCAGCTGTGTCACTATGTGACTCATTCTGATATCCCACTGCTCCTCCCATTCCAGTGTTCAGCCTGGACGGACTTTTTGCAGTGTTTAACTTCACTAATGGAACCTGCTGGAGCTGCTTCCTGTCATAAACTACAAATGTCTTTCTCCTCCTCCACAAGATTTGGGCTGGGATGTTCCCATCTACTGGGTTTAAGTTCAGAAGATATCTTGGTGGGTTTAAATTAAGGTGGGAATAGGAACAAAGTTTAAATATTAATGTGAATGGGGTGAAGGAATCAGATCCTTTTTATTATAAGAATAATATGCCCCTTTATGTTATAATATTACACCCACCTTGGAGTTCCCTGTCCCTTGTATAAAAGCTGCTTCTATATGGTCAGGAACCCTCGGTGGCATAATATCCTTATATTACACTGTAAGGGGCGCATTAACCCTAAAATATTACACTGTAAAGGACACATTATGCCTTAATAATACACAATCTCTGTATTTTCAATGGAGAGCTGCTGTGGCGAGAATCCTTATTAGAATCACTTAGTGACGTGACTGATTTGAGTATTCATATTGTGCCACTGCAGCTCCCATACAAATATAACAAAAATCATACTTCTTATGCAGTAACTCGGGAATCTACCCTTTACGCGAAATCATCAGAAGAATATCCACAGACAGCCGACGAGAACGGGACTGGCAGGCAAACACGGAACAGCCGGGCACTCATGTGAGCCCTCTTCCCAGACAGCTCTGTGCCCCCTCAACCTATGCTATGCAGGCGAGACGGTGCCAGCAGTGTTGCCGCTTGTGTGCCTCGGTGATTGGAGCCACACCGGGGCAGAGTTGCTGGCAGCACTGCAAGGGCGGTTGAGAGGTGGCTGACCCCCACACCACCTCTCAATAGGCAAGGTCATGTGTGACAATGCCACCAACATCCGTCTGCCCTTCGCATGGGCAGGAGTCACACATGTTCCTTGCCGGCACTTCTCAACCTGGTCATTCAGCGGTTCCTCACCAAGTACCCTGGTCTCCAGGAGGTGCTGAGAATGGCTAGGAGGGTGTCCGTCACTTCAGGCAGTCATACAGCCACAACTCATCTGGCCAAGTTTCAGCAGCAGAATGGTCTGCCGCAGAACCCCTGATTTGTGACACCCCCACCCACTGGAACTCTAGTCTTATGATGCTGCTGAGGCTGCTCCAGCAGAGCGAGCCATCAAGACTACTTGTACGATACGAGGCAAGATCAGGCTCTGGGGACCTGTTACCCAGGCAGTGGCTGCTGATTAGCGATGCCTGCCGTGTGCTCGCGCCATTTGAGAGGCCACCAGGATGGTAAGCCGCAATGATGCCACCAACAGCTACTCTGTGGCTAATTTTTCTAAGATTGGGTCGATCCTACTTGGCCTGAGAGCAAAACTCCATATTTGTTCTTCCTTCTCTCTCCACGAGGCACCTTTGTGGTGTCACCTACTCTGACCATCTTATACAGCCCGCAACAGCTACTCTGTGGATAATGTTTTCAGCTCGGGGTCAATCCTGCCTGGCCCGAGAGCAGTACTCCATATTTGTTTCTTCCTTCTCTCTCCACGAGGCACCTTTGTGTGTGTGTCACCTACCTAACCATCTTATACAGCCGCAACAGCTACTTCTCTGCTGTTCCTACAAGCCTTACCCTTTCACCCACTTTCCCTTGCACGAAGCATACTCTGAGAGAGAGTAGCCAATGGTGTGAGTGGGCCTGCTGTAACTCAATGGTGCTGTTCCTACAAAGCCTTACTCTTTCACCCGCTTTCCCTTACGAAGCTACTCTAGAGAGAAGAAGCCAATGGTGTGAGGGTATGTCCATGGGGCCAAGCCTGCCTGGCTCTTCAACAATGGTGGCAAACTGCAGTGGGCCTGCTGTAACTCAATGTGTCTGTTCCTACCCGTTCACCCGATTTCCCTTGCACAAGCATACTCTGAGGGAGAGTAGCCAATGGGGTGAGGGGTATGTCTAGTAGGTCCAAGCCTGCCTGGCTCTTCAACAATGGTGGCAACTGCAGTGGGCCTGCTGTAACTCAATGGTGCTGTTCTTACCCGTTCACCCCGCTTTCCCCTGCACGAGCATACTCTGAGGGAGAGAAGCCAATGGTGTAAGGGTATTTCCAGTGGGGCCAAGCCTGCCTGGCTCTTCAAAAATGGTGGCAAACTGCAGTGGCCTGCTGTAACTCAATGGTGCTGTTCCTACAAAGCCTTACCCTTTCACCCGCTGTCCCTTGCACGAAGCATACTCTGAGGGAGAGAAGCCAATGGTGTGAGGGGTATGTCCGTGGGGCCAAGCCTGCCTGGCTCTTTAACAATGGTGGCAAACTGCAGTGGGCCTGCTGTAACCAATGGTGCTGTTCCTACAAAGCCTTACCCTTTCACCCGCTTCCCTTGCACGAAGCATACCGGAGGGAGAGAAGCCAATGGTGTGAGGTATGTCCAGTGGGGCCAAGCCTGCCTGGCTCTTCAACAATGGTGGCAAACTGCAGTGGGCCTGCTGTAACTCAATGGTGCTGTTCCTACCCTTTCACCCGCTTTCCCTTGCACAAAGCATACCTGAGGGAGAGTAGCCAATGGGGTGGGGGTATGTCCAGTAGGTCCAAGCCTGTCTGGCTCTTAACAATGGTGGCAACTGCATGTGGCCCTGCTGTAACTTAATGGTGCTGTTCCTACCCGTTCACCCGCTTTCCCTTGCACGAAGCATACTCTGAGGGAGAGAAGCCAATGGTGTGAGGGGTATGTCCAGTGGGGGCCAAGCCTGCCTGGCTCTTCAACAATGGTGGCAAACTGCAGTGGGCCTGCTGTCCTCAATGGTGCTGTTCCTACAAAGCCTTAACCTTTCACCAGCTTTCCCTTGCCAAGCATACTCTGAGGGAGAGAAGCCAATGGTGTGAGGGTATGTCCAGTGGGGCCAAGCCTCCCTGGCTCTTCAACAATGGTGGCAACACTCGTGGGCCTGCTGTAACTCAATCTTGCTGTTCCTACAAGCCTTCCCTTTCACCTGCTTTCCCTTGCACGAAGCATACTCTGAGGGAGAGAAGCCAATGGTGTGAGGGGTATGTCCAGTGGGGCCAGCCTGCCTGGCTCTTCAACCAATGGTGCAAACTGCAGTGGGCCTGGTGTAACTCAATGGTGCTTTTCCTACAAAGCCTTACCTTTCACCCGGTTTCCCTTGCACGAAGCATACCTGAGGGAGAGAATCCATATGGGTGAGGGGTATTCCAGTGGGGCCAAGCCTGTCTGGCTCTTCAACAATGGTGGCAAACTGCAGTGGCCTGCTGTAACTTAATGGTGCTGTTTCCTACCCGTTCACCCGCTTTCCCTTGCACGAAGCATACTCTGAGAGAGAAAAGCCAATGGTGTGAGGGTATGTCCAGTGGGCCAAGCCTGCCTGGCTCTCAACAATGGTGGCAAACTGCAGTGGGCCTGCTGTAACTCAATGTTGCTGTTCCTACAAAGCCTTAACCTTTCACCAGCTTTCCCTTGCACGGCATACTCTGGGGAGAGAGCCAATGGTGTGAGGGGTATGTCCAGTGGGGCCAAGCCTCCCTGGCTCTCAACATGGTGGCAAACTGCAGTGGGCTGTAACTCAATCGTGCTGTTCCTACAAGCCTTACCCTTTCACCTGCTTTCCCTTGCACGAAGCATACTCTGAGGGAGAGAAGCCAATGGTGTGAGGGGTATGTCCATTGGGCCAAGCCTGCCTGGCTCTTCAACAATGGTGGCAACCGCAGTGGGCCTGCTGTAACTCAATGGTGGCTTTCCTACGAGCCTTACCCTTTCACCCGCTTTCCCTTGCACGAAGCATCACTCGGAGGCAGAGTAGCCAATGGGGTGAGGGGTTGTCCAGTGGGGCCAAGCCTCCCTGGCTCTTCAACAATGGTGGCAAACTGCAGTGGGCCTGCTGTAACCTCAATCGTGCTGTTCCTACAAAGCCTTACCCTTTCACACCTGCTTTCCCTTGCACGAAGCAACTCTGAGGAGAGAAGCCAATGGTGTGAGGGTATGTCCAGTGGGGCCAAGCCTGCCTGCTCTTCAACAATGGTGGCAAACGGCAAGTGGGCCTGCTGTAACTCAATGGTGCTTTTCCTACAAAGCCTTACCCTTTCACCCGTTTTCCCTTGCACGAAGCATCCTCTGAGGAGAGAATCCAATGGGGTGAGGGGTATGTCCAGTGGGGCCAAGCCTGTCTGGCTCTTCAACAATGGTGGCAAACTGCAGTGGGCCTGCTGTAACTTAATGGTGCTGTTCTACCCGTTCACCCGCTTTCCCTTGCACGAAGCATACTCTGAGGGAGAAAGCCAATGGTGTGAGGGGTATGTCCGTGGGGCCAAGCCTGCCTGGCTCTTCAACAATGGTGGCAAACTGCAGTGGGCCTCTGTAACTCAATGGTGCTGTTCCACAAAGCCTTAACCTTTCACCCGCTTTCCCTTGCACGAAGCATACTCTGAGGGAGAGAAGCCAATGGTGTGAGGGGTATGTCCAGTGGGGCCAAGCCTCCCTGGCTCTTCAACAATGGTGGCAAACTGCAGTGGGCCTGCTGTAACTCAATCGTGCGTGTTCCTACAAAGCCTTACCCTTTCACCTGCTTTCCCTTGCACGAAGCATACTCTGAGGGAGAGAAGCCAATGGTGTGAGGGGTATGGTCCAGTTGGGCCAAGCCTGCCTGCTCTTCAACAATGTGGCAAACCGCAGTGGGCCTGCTGTAACTCAATGGTGCTGTCCTACGAAGCCTTACCCTTTCACACCGCTTTCCCTTGCACGAAGCATATCTGAGGCAAGTACCAATGGGTGAGGGGTATGTCCAGTGGGGCCAAGCCGCTCAGGTGCAAACTGCAATGGATATGTAACCCAGTACCCCCATCGCCTTCTTCCCCTTGTTATGTGCAAACTACTATATAGGGGAATGTGGCCAATGTGGTGTGTGTAATGGCATTAAGGTATATACAATTATAATTATCAGACATATAGCTAGCTAAATAGATATTTTTATTGTAATTTTTCAAATAAAATTGATTATGAATCTATCTGAATAATCTGATATCAAAAAATAAGCCCAAAACATTTTTTTAACAATGATTTTTATGATTATAATTTTTTTTTTTTTTACTATTTACAAAAATAAACATAAAATAAAAAAATCATTTTCTTCCACCTGTTAACTCTCTTCTCCAGTCTGGTCAGGCGGCGGGTCCAGACGCTGGCCCAAGTGGCGGATTTCCCCCTCAAGCTGTGCCGGAATCCGCCGTATGCTCTCGAATTCTGTGGAGAAGATATTGCGAGATTGTGTGAAGATGTTTGAGCACATTTCCTAAAGCCACCATGCGGGTGATGCAATTTTCACCTGACAGCTACTTAACATACATGTACTGCAATGCAATAATTTGCGGTATGTCATAAAAGGATAGCTCAGTATAAAATATAATTATTTCTAAAATTCTTAGTTTATTTATGCATACCTAGTTATGGTAACAGTGATTTTTACTGATTGGCTGTTGGATGGGTCACACATGCTCAGATCCTACTGAAACTGAATCAACCGACTGGGTCAAGGGCAAGACCATAACGATCTCTATTAGGGGTCCTGCAAACAGGAAGTCAGTATTTCTTTATACACGACGCAATGCTGAATGACAGGTTAAGCTCATTAGATGGAAAAATACTGATCTTTTTTCTTATAAGTATATATATTATCACTGAACTTCCACTTAAACGATATTATTGCATCATGGGGGATCACTGATAAACAGCAGGAGGTAATGCTGGCATAAAACATTACGTTTATTGCTAACATTCTTGGTTTTGCATCGCTACTTCACTAGGACTGTGCTACATACAAAATTTGGTGCAGCCCCCATAAAAGCATTGTCAAACCCACAGTACCCAATGATGCATCATGTAGCGTGGATTTTACACTGGGAAAATACAGATATTAATAGTCTTGTATATAACATTTCAATTAACGTTGCATATGATTTACTACGTTTTGAATCATGGCCGCCAGAGGGACGGGAGGGGCTGGAGGGACTGGAGGGGCTGGAGGGCCTGGAAGGGGTGGAGGGCCTGGAGAGGGTGAAGGCCGGAGAGGCTGTCCTTCTTCTGAAAAAAAAAAGGTTTTATTTCAACAATCACTGTCCAAGCCATTAGTAATATTACATGTATAAGAACATAAAGGTACGTAGTGAACATTTCTTGGATAATTTTGAACCACAAAAATGCAATGAAAAACTGGTTTAATGAAAGATTTTAAAAAACATTAACCTCACTAGGATGCACTTACTGTTGTTGGCTGCAGGAAAGACCCTCATCCCCCACGCTGGCTTCTCATGCGGGTAGGGGGTGGGGGTGGAAAAGTCATCATCTGAAGGTTAAAATAAAAAAAAGACAATGATATATCTGAAGGTATTCTTCAAACCAAAAAAATGAAAGGAAGGTTGGGAGGTTTGGGTGTAGGAGTATCAGTAGTTGTGTTTGTGTTTACCTGTATCTGTTTAGTTTTAGTGGGTATCATTTACCATTTATAAAAAATAACCTTTTCAGATGATTAATCATTTTCACTTTAGTTGCCCCAGTAGGTGTGAATAGCTGTGTGGGGTTCATGGGTATTGTGTTTTGTGGACAATGTTGAAGATACTTAAATAATCGCACACTTGTACTGCACGTTTGGACCAATTTCGTGACTTAAGCTCAAAAATGAGGGACAAGATACAGCCCAAACTGGGGAGTCGGACAAAAATGGGAATGAGAAAGAAAGAACTGTGATCTGTCTCTCAAGCCAAATTAATAGATTTGTTGCATTTTTTTAAACAAATTTTTATCAGTAAAATAAATTCAATTAATTATGACTGATAATTTCACTAATTATTTGCTGACAACAAGGTCAATAAAAAGATAAAAAAAATTGCATAGATGTACTTACGTGTCTGGCTGATGCCAGATGCCTCCAGGGCGATGGACTGCCCGGAGGGGGCAATGGACTGCCCGAAGGGTAGTTAGTGGTAGTGCTAAAAAAAAGGAAAACTGTTCGAATACATTTACTAAACATTTCTCGGGAAAGTTGTCAAAAATATGCAAACATTTGGATAAAGGGTTTGGCCACATCAACGGGTTAAAAGAACACATAGTGTGGCACAATTAATGTGATCCTAGATTTTTGCACAATTGCGCATCGTACTGCACTCGCATGGCAATACACATGAGCACACCTGAAACACGCACTTGTATGCTTGTTTCTGGAGTGTGCGCTGTAATGTGGCCTTGGTCAATGAAAAATTTAGAAACATTTTTTTCCAATAGGCTGCACTTACATTCTTCCTCTGGTGGGACGTGGGTGTGGTGGGGTGTCAGAGAGGATGAGTCCGCTGCAAATTAAATAAAAAAAATACATAATGAATGATATATTTAAAGATATATTTAATTTGTACTTTGAATTCTGCTTGAAAATCAGATTAAATAAGGCAATATGTTATAGTTTCTTTAAAAGTCAATCATATTTCAATTGCATGATTTCATACCTTATTCGGCTAAGTACGTATATTTTTATTGTGTGTATTGTAGCCATGGAAAGGGAAAGGTTGGTTGGGTGTAGGGGAGCATCAGTAGCTGTGTGTACTTGTATCTGTATAGATTTTGTGGGTAACACAACATTTTTATTTTGAAGATGACATTTTTGAAAGACAAAATCAATTTTTAATAATTGATCAAAATTTCATTTTTGACTTTACTTTCCCTTCAAATAGGGCTGCCATGTAACTAAAACGGTGGTTCAGTAAAGTGTGTTTAACTGTGGCTATGTGTGGGTATCAGTGTGCATTTATAAGGTAAAAAAGAATCAATTTTTAATGATCGATTTCATTTTTAACTTTACTTAGCCTTTAAATAAAGCTGCCATGGAAATGGAAGCGTGGGCCAGCAAGTTTTTAGCTGTGTCTATGTGTGGGTATCATTTTGAATTTATAGGGGTTATGTTAAATAAAGTCGCTTTTCAGTGATTTATTTTTTTGACTTTACTTACCCTTTAAATAGGGCTGATATTGAATAATATAAGAATAATGTTTAATACCAGTGAATGAGAATACAAATAACTTGGATCTCTCTCTAAAGCCAAATTTATGAATTTTGATGTTTTTAAAAATATATATATAAATATGTTTTTGTCAGAGTAATTAAAATTTTACTACTTATTACATACAGTTATAATAAGAAGTATACTTGCCTTCCATAAATTGCCGTACGGCTTCACATAATGAGGCCTTTGCCTCTTAAGATCAGACCACTGTCTCTGGAGGTGAGAGACAGTGGTCTGGAACAAACGGCGCGCCACCGGCGCTGCACCCTCCATATTGCACGCTTCCTGCGCCACACCTGTCGTATGCCTAATGGCATGTCATCATACCCCCTAGTAGGAGGTATTGGCTAGCATACAGCTGGCCTGGCAAAGCTGGACATTTTGCCGTAACACAGGCAATGTGTAAAAGTCCCTGAGTGTTTAGTGTACGTTACCAAGGCTATTTAGACCACTTTTAATGCGGATTTTGCAGAACTTTTCATTTTAATACGTTTTAACGGGTCCGCTCGCGGATTTTCAAATTTTCGGATTTTTTTGAAAACCCCAGATCCTCGAGTGGACCGGATTTTGCGAAGTTTGGACATCTCTAGTAAACACAATGAAAAAACAAATTCAGATGTATCATTGCTGCAAAATTACCTAGATACAATAAATGAAAAGAGAAAAATTCAAGACATCCCACATACGACTTAGACAATATTATCAACATTTATAATGGCAGTAAGAGAAAAGATCACACTGAATACTAGCCACATCACATTATACATGGATTACCAGACGACTTCCCACTTACTGGACAAACAATATCGGCTAAAATGAAATTCCTAAAAAAACAAGGGAAAGGCAACAACCAACAAACACAGACACGACAGACGACAACATTAACACACTATACACATCAGGAACACTTTCAATAGACAACCCAACATCACTAATAATTCAATATTCTTTCACATAGCCATACATTACGCATTAGAACAAAGAACAATACGACTTACGATGGGGGGACATCACACTACACAGCCCACTACAGGTAAGATACCTAGAATACACAGAAAGACAACAAAAACAAAGACAGGAGAGAACCTTAAATATACAGACTTGTAAACCCCGGATATGAATTACCCAACAATCCAGATAGGGACCCAATTACTGCATACCTTAAATATAAAAACTGTCCAGAATCCATTTTAACCAACCAGAATCCCATTTTACCTAGCCACAAATATTATTTACAAAACTGATTACCCAAGATGGTACAGACAAATGAAAATTGGTATAAATAAAATTCGATCCATGTTAACAACATTGAAATTGACAGCTGCCCTACCAGAAGATAAAAAAACACGAACCATTCTACCGCAAAACGAGGATACAAAAACTAGTTGCACAAAACATCCCCCCCAATGAAATAATGCAATTTCTGGACATAAAACATATCAAGCATTAACAACTATGCAGCTATTACTGAAACACAACAGCAACATATATCACTATATTAACCTTTCACTGCCAGGAGATTTTCATTTTTTTTGCGTTAGACTGCCAGAAGAATTTTCAGGATTTTTGTCCTTAATCGCTTTGACTAATTTTACAGTAGGAAACCTTGCAAAAATCAGGAATATTATACATTGTTTTTTTTCAGCACAAAGTGTACTTTAACATGGTAACAAAATTTTGTAACTTTTCTGGAAATTTTACTGGAATTATGGGTAAAATATGTAAAAAATGAAAAATGTGCAAATTTTTCATGGATTTTTCCCATTTTTACTTATAGTTATCTTAAGGTTACGCACAAAAATCTACTGTTTCTAAAGCTCAGATCCCCCGAGTACAACGATACCAGATATATGTAGGTACCTGACTTTTCCTGTACAGGAGACCCCCCCAAACTAAAACTGCACCTCCTAGAATATTACACCAATTAAAATGTATAACCACTGACAGTTACATAGAATATCTACCAAATTATCTAAAATATCCCCACAAGTGAGAATTTTTAGAAACTACAACACCCACAGTTTTACGAGTGAGGTTAGTTTTCGATTCCCATGGCTACCAGTATTTTATTCAATTCCGATGGCTATCAATATCGGATTCATTCCCATGGCTACCAGTATTTTATTCAATTCCCATGGCTATCAGTAAAATTTCAGAGTAGGTGACACCACACACAAAGGTTCCTCGTGGAGAGAGAAGGAAGAACAAATATGGAGTACTGCTCTCGGGCCAGGCAGGATTGACCCAGAGCTGAAAACATTATCCACAGAGTAGCTGTTGCGGCTGTATAGATGGTCAAGTAGGTGGACACCCAAAGGTGCCTCGTGGAGAAGAGAAGGAAGACACATATGGAGTTTTGCTCTCAGGCCAAGTAGGATCGACCCAATCTTAGAAAAATTAGCCACAGAGTAGCTGTTGGTGGCATCATTGCGGCTTACCATCCTGGTGGCCTCCTCAATGGCGCGAGCACACGGCAGGCATCGCTAATCAGCAGCCACTGCCTGGGTAACAGGTCCCCAGAGCCTGATCTTGCCTCGTACTCGTACAAGTAGTCTATGATGGCTCGCCTCTGCTGGAGCAGCCTCAGCAGCATCATAAGACTAGAGTTCCAGTGGGTGGGGGTGTCACAAACAGGCGGTTCTGCGGCAGACCATTCTGCTGCTGAAACTTGGCCAGATGAGTTGTGGCCGTGTATGACTGCCTGAAGTGACTGGACACCCTCCTAGCCATTCTCAGCACCTCCTGGAGACCAGGGTACTTGGTGAGGAACCCTGAATGACCAGGTTGAGAACATGTGCCAGGCAGGAACATGTGTGACTCTGCCCATGCGAAGGGCAGACAGGATGTTGGTGGCATTGTCACACATGACCTTGCCTATTGAGAGGTGGTGTGGGGTCAGCCACCTCTCAACCTGCCCTTGCAGTGCTGCCAGCAACTCTGCCCCGGTGTGGCTCCAATCACCAGGCACACAAGCGGCAACACTGCATGGCACCGTCTCGCCTGGCATGAAGCATAGGCTCTGAGGGGGCACAGAGCTGTCGGAAGAGGGCTCACATGAGTGCCCGGCTGTTCCGTGTTTGCCTGCCAGTCCCGTTCTCGTCTGGCTGTCTGTGGATATTCTTCTGATGATTTCGCGTAAAGGGTAGATTCCAGATTTACTGCATAAGAAGTATGATTTTCTTGTTATATTTGTAATGGAGAGCTGCAGTGGCACAAATAATTGAACTATCACTCAGTCACGTCACTAAGTGATTCTAATAAGATTCTCCCACAGCAGCTCCATTGAAAATACAGAGACTTGTGTATTATATGGCATAATGTGTCCTTTACAGTGTAATATTTAGGGTTAATGCGCCCCTTACAGTGTAATATAAGGATAATGCCACCGAGGCGTTCCCTGACCATAAGAAGCAGCTTTTATACAGGACAGGGAACTCCAAGGTGGTGTAATATTATACATAAAGGGGCATATTATTTCTTATAATAAAAAGTATCTGATTCCTTCACCCCATTCACATTTTAATATTTAAACTTTGTTCCTATTCCCACCTTAATTTAAACCCACCAAGATATCTTCTGTAACTTAAACCCAGTAGATGGGAACATCCCAGCCCAAATCTTTGTGGAGGAGGAGAAAGACATTTGTATGTTATGACAGAACAGCTCCAGCAGGTTCCATTTGAAGTTAAACACTGCAAAAAGTCATCGTCCAGGCATGAACACTGGATGGGAGGAGCAGTGGGATATCAGAAATGAGTCACATAGTGACACAGCTGAGTGATTTTTATATATACCACTTCAGCTCGCATTTTAAAATATCAACCCTATGTTATTATAATAATATATATTTTTAGAATAGAAATGTTATACTGCTAACATAGCATGGAAGGTTGAATAAGACATATGTCAATCTAGTACAACCTTTAAATTCCACCCATAATCCCTGTATAACTGCTAATCCAGAAAAGAGAAAAAAAACTGTCTGAGGGATAGGCCACACTAGCGCAATTACTTATGTGCGTTTGTAATACGTTAAGGACATGGAAACGCAGTGCATGTCAATGTGGGTGGCCACATTGAATGCGCCAAAAACCAATTTTTTGCAATGACATGCGTACTGATTACAGTCTATTGTGCGGATTACTTCGCATATAACGGTATGTTATATCTGTTAGATAAACTGGACATGAAGTTTAGTTCTTGAAGACGTTTTGCTAGTCATCAGACTGGCTTTCTCAATTCAGAATGACTTGTACAAAAATCTTTTGGCAATTAAGTACCCTGAAAATTCGCAATTAGCATATACAGCCAGGTGTTAGGGACCTTCTGAACGAAGGTGTTGATTGCATTGAGGTGTTATCGAAACTGCCCAGGGTAAGGTATCACACAGCATTGTACATGGCAGGCACCTCTATTCAGGCTTGGTTCTTTATTTTACATAAATGGCTTCCTTGACACCTCTCCTGAACCAGTCCTGTTCCTTTGCCAAATGTTGGCATTACAGTTGCTGTTTAGTCTCAAAATACAAATCAGAGACTCTTCACTGCAACGCACTGCATATATGATGTCACTTTTCTTCATTTCGGGTCTAACAATGCTGTTTTGACACCTTACCCTGGGCAGTTTCAATAACACCTCTTAACCTCAATGCAATCAACACCTTACATTCAGAAGGTCCCTAACACCTGGTTGTCATTTGTTATTGGGACTTTCAGGGTACATATTGCCAACAGATTCGTACAAGTCATTCTGAATTGAGAAAGCCGTCGGATGACTAACAAAACGTCTTCAAGAACTAAACTTCAAGTCCAGTTGATAAAGCTGAATACAACAGATATACCATGACCTGGTGAATGAGAACCTTTACAAGGATTAGTTGGATAAAATCCAACATTTTAGAAAACAAATTTGGATCATATTGCAATCTCATATTAAGTACCCAAAACCAGCCTCTAGGCTTGTTATTTTGGACAATCGGTCATTCTTGTAATACTCATTTTTTGACATTTTCATTGAGTCAAGTAAGACTGATTAATTATAGAAAATTGTGTAACCTATTTTGGTTGCATATGATACCCTATTACGGATTTCATTATTTTGTTTAAGGTCTTGAATATTTTGTAAAGCCTTTACCCATTTACTTTCTTTCTTTGAAATAAATCTGTTTTGTATTGTAATAATTTTGATAGAATTTAGCCATTCATTTTCTTCTCATCCAATAATCCCATAATTGGGTAAAATGCAAATTCTCTTTACCAGCCCTCAGAATATTTAAGATACAATACCTCACCCTGTAGTATCTAAAATAGAATCCAACTGGGAAATCCTTTTTTCTCCGCTATTTGCGCATACGAGACTATTCCGTTATCATCCAGCACATGCTTGTACTGTAGTTTAACCCCTATCTTTCCCCAATCCTTGCCTACCCATAAGCAATCAGTTGTGGGTATGTATAATTATCCCACAATGGGGTTTCTAGATTTAATTTAAAAGTCTGCTTCCATTTTCCTGTCTTGAAAATGTAATGGTGTGCCTACCCACCATATGTTTAAATGAGTTTATTAAAAAGGCCAAATAATGTCCTTTAAATAGTGCCCAAGCATATGGTCTGACTATGGGACTGCCTCCATCTATCCAACATTGTATGTATTTGAGTTGGCTTGCCCAATAGAACTTAAAATCAGGGAGTGCAAGGTCCCTGACTTTGTCATTGGGTGGTTGTAGTTGACGCCTTGTCTTGTTCCCCTATATAGTATAAAGGAATCAGACACGCTATCGTGTATTGATATTCTGCCTTTGGTTGGTTATATAGTAATTTTATCCAAGCTAAAATTGTGGACCATAGCCAAAAAGCACAAAAATTCCCACTCCACT
Source organism: Hymenochirus boettgeri (assembly GCA_019447015.1). Taxonomy (NCBI): domain Eukaryota; kingdom Metazoa; phylum Chordata; class Amphibia; order Anura; family Pipidae; genus Hymenochirus; species Hymenochirus boettgeri. The sequence continues at coordinate 150,709,385 of CM033475.1, read as the reverse complement.
GTATTAAGGCATTTGGGCATCTAATGATAATAGCACCCGCTGACTTGTGTTATTGTGGTTAATCTGGGATTGAATTAATGCTATCCTTAGATTCATTGGGGTAGTTTTCCTGACATTAATCCCGTTTGGTCACAGAAACCAAGAGAAGATTACTTTTGTAGTCTATTAGCTAAGACCTTAGCCATACTTTATAATCCACGTTTAATTGGTGGTACTGTATGTTTCATGTTTTGTTGAGTCATTCCTAGCCTTAGAAGGACTATTATTTTACCCTCACTCATAGATGACATTAGACTTCCTTTTTCTAGGCATACATATAAGAATCAAGCAAAGGAACACTTAGTATGTCTATGTACCGTATATACCCGAGTATAAGCTGAGGTTTTAAGGTTTAAAAATCAACCTAAAAACCCTTCCTCGGCTTATCCTCGAGTCAAGAACAAACTTACCTTAATTCTGGATGCAGCCACGAGTCAGGGCAGTTCCCAGTAGTACTTCACAGGTGCGTGATGATGTCATCATGCACGCTGACAGTATGACGTCATCGCACACGCAAATTAGTACTGGGAACTGCCGGCTCTGCACAGTAAGGCCTGTATGACTGTAAGCACCTCTGGCTACTAGTATGTTTATTCAATGCCCATGACTACCAGAATTTTATTCATTCCCATGGCTACCAGTATTTTATTCAATTCCCATGGCTACCAGTATTTTATTCAATTCCATAGCTGCCTGCATAGCTACCAGTATTTTATTCAATTCCAATGGCTATCAGCATTTTATTCAATTCCCATGGCTACCAGTATTTTATTCAATTCCCATGGCTATCGTATTTTATTCAATTCCCATGGCTACCAGTATTATATTCAATTTCCATGGCTACCAGTATTTTATTCAATTCCCATGGCTATTAGATTGGATTCATTCCCTGGCTACCATTATTTTATTCAATTCCGATGGCTATCAATATTGATTAATTCCCATGGCTACCATTATTTTTAAATTCCGATGGCTATCAATATTGGATTCATTCCCATGGCTACCAGTATTTTATTCAATTCCGATGGCTATCAATTTTGGATTCATTCCCATGGCTACCAGTATTTTATTCAATTCCGATGGCTATCAATATTGGATTCATTCCCATGGCTACCAGTATTTTTTCAATTCCCATGGCTATCAGTATTTTATTCATTTCCCATGGTTTCCAGTATTATATTCAATTCCCATGCTACCAGTATTATATTCATTTCCATGGCTCTAGTATTTTATTCAATTCCCATGGCTATCATGTATGGGATTCATTCCCATGGCTACCAGTATTTTTTCAATTCCCATGGCTATTAGTATTGGATTCATCCCATACTACCAGTATTTTATCAATTCCGATGGCTATCAGTATTGGATTCATTCCCATGGGTACCAGTATTATTCATTCCCATGGCTATCATTATTGGATTTATTCCCATGGCTACCAGTATTTTATTCAATTCCCATGGCTATCAGTATTTTATTCAATTCCCATGGTTTCCAGTATTTTATTCAGTTCCCATCTCCCAGTATTATATTCAATTTCCATGGCTACCAGTATTTATTCAATTCCGATGGCTATCAGTATTGGATTCATTCCCATGGCTACCGTATTTTATTCAATTCCGATGGCTATCAATATTGGATTCATTCCCATGGCTACCAGTTTTTTTATCATTCCATGGCTATCAGTATTTTATTCAATTCCCATGGTTCCAGTATTTTATTCAATTCCCATGGCTACCATTATTTATATTCAATTTCCATGGCTACCAGTATTTTATTCAATTCCGATGGCTATCAGTATTTTATTCAATTCCCATGGCTTCCAGTATTATATTCAATTTCCATGGCTACCAGTATTTTTTTCAATTCCCATGGCTATTAGTATTGGTTCACTCCATGGCTACCATTATTTTATTCATTCCGATGGCTATCAATATTGGATTAATTCCCATGCTACCAGTATTTTATTCAATTCCGATGGCTATCATATTGGATTCATTCCCATGGCTACCAGTTTTTTATTCAATTCCGATGGCTATCAGTTTTGGATTCATTCCCATGGCTACCAGTATTTTATTCAATTCCGATGGCTATCAATATCGGATTCTTCCCATGGCTACCATTATTTTATTCAATCCCATGGCTATCAGTATTTATTCAATTCCCATGGTTTCCAGTATTTTATTCAATTCCCATGGCTACCAGTATTATATTCAATTTCCATGGCTACTAGTATTTTATTCAATTCCCATGGCTATCAGTATTGGATTCATTCCCATGGCTACCAGTATTTTATTCAATTCCCATGGCTATTGGTATTGGATTCATTCCCATGCTACCAGTTTTATTCAATTCCATGGCTATCAGTATTGGATTCATTCCATGTACCAGTATTTTATTCAATTCCCATGGCTTCAGTATTGGATTTATTCCCAGGCTTCATACACAGCTCCCATACACAGTCCCATAGAAAGTCCCATACACAGCCAAATAGAAAGTCCCATACACCGCCCCATAAAAGGCCCATACACAGCCCCATAGAAAGTCCAATACACAGCCCCATAGAAAGTCCAATACACAGCCCCTAGAAAACCCATACACAGCCCCATAAAAAAGTCCCATACACAGCCCATAGAAAGTCCAATACACGGCCCTATAGAAAGTCCAATACAGAGCCCTATAGAAAGCCCCATACAGAGCCCCATAGAAAGCCCAATACACAGCCCCATAAAAATGTCCCATACACAGCCCATAGAAAGTCCAACTCACAGCCCCATAGAAAGTCCAATACACAGCCCATAGAAAATCCCATATACAGCCCCATAGAAAGTCCCATACACAGTCCCATAGAAAGTCCAATACACAGCCCTATAGAAAGCCCCATACAAAGTCCCATACACAGCCCTATACAAAGTCCCATACACAGCCCCATACAAAGTCCCATACACAGTCCCATAAAAGTCCCATACACAGAACCACAGAAAGACCCATACACAGCCCCATTGAAAGTCCCTACACAGCACTCTGCCCCAAGAAAATCCCATATACAGCTTCATAGAAAGTCCCATATACAGCTTCATAGAAAGTCCAATACACAGCCCCATACAAAGTTCCATACCCAGTTCCATAGAAAGTCCCATGCCACCCCCATAAATAGTCCCATACACAGTCCGATAGAAAGTCTCATACACAGCCCCATAGAAAGTCCCATACACAGCCCCATACAAAGTCCCATACACAGCCCCATAGAAAGTCCCATACACAGACCCATATAAAGTCCCATACACAGCCCCATAGAAAGTCCCACACACAGTCCCACAGAAAGTCCCATACACAGTCCATAGAAAGTCCCATACACAGCCCTAGAAGTCCCATACCAGCCCCATAGAAATCCCATACACATCCCCATAGAAAGTCCCATACACTGTCCCATAGAAAGTCCCATACACAGCACAGCCCCATACAAAGTCCCATACACAGCCCCATACAAATTCCCCATACACAGCCCCATATCAAAGTCCCCATCCAGCACCATAGAAGTCCCATAGCACGCCCCATAGAAAGTCCCATACACGCCCCCATTGAAAGTCCCATACCAAGCCACCAGGCCCCATGAGTCCCATACACAGCCCCATAAAAGTCCTATACACAGCCCCATAGAAAGTCCATACACACCACCAATAGAAAGTCCCCATACACAGCCCCATAAAAGTTCCTCACCATTCCCTAGAAAAGTCCTAACATCGCCCCATAAAGTCCCATATACAGCCCCATACTGATAGCCATGGGAATTGAATAAAATACTGGTAGCCATGGGAATTGAATAAAATACTGGTGGCCATGGGAATGAATCCAATACTGATAGCCATCGGAATTGAATAAAAACAAATCTAATAACGATCCCTTTTTGCATGATTAGTAAAGGGGACTTTATAAATATCTGTGTCTATATCTCTAACGGCTATGGGATGCCCTATTGTGTGTATGGGGGTGTATGAGGAACAGACGTTGCAGTATTGGCGTGTGTTTGAAACTTGTAGAATTTCAAACCTACTAAAGGAAAGTTAAACTTAAAAACCTGTATCTTCTATGGTTTTATCATTTCTAACAGCCATAGCGACACATCCATGAATACGTGGGGAGTTGCAGGTGTGTTGTACTTCTCCTTTAAATCAATCACTGCCAGCTTTTGTGATCAGCTATTTTAATCTGTTTAATGAGGAATGAGTGTTTCTAATAAAGGATTTGCATTGTATATAGTCACTGCATGTCATGGCTATGGGAAAACTGTTCCTTGGCACTGTGTGTTCCTTTATATTTTAAAATGTGATTGACCTGTAACTGCTTCAGGTCCCAGGTAGAACCCAGTGCTAAGCAAAGCTGATCACTTTGATGTCATATTTCCAAAATATAAAATATTTCAGTCCAAAAAAATGTCTCAATGTCAGGTCAACATTTATCAATATGTAAACTAAATTAAACATCTGTGGTTCAAAATATTGTGAGAACAACACACATACAACAGTACGGACCACCAAGTGCCCTTCTTTCAGGTTCCCATATTTTGGGTTAAATGGCTAAAAACTCAAATAAAAACATGCATTTTTGGTCATTTCTATGCATTTTTTCCTACTTCCCCCATAGACTTTGATTGAGTGCGTTAACGCACAAACCACTGAAAGCAGTGTGTTACAAAAATGCATTAAAGAAAGCGCAGTAGTGTGAACATTATTATGACATCTTATGTGAAAATTATCTCCTTGCTTTTTTTCCTAACGCCGTGTTTATAAAAGCAGGCAAAGAGTAATAAAACGCATCTAGTGTGAACGAGCGCGAAATTATGTGATCCAGGCATCTATTTCCCATTGTCATTTGGAGTCAGAAGAAACCCCCTACAGGGGTGCGTTGCTGCGATTGCCGTGATAGAAAAAACGCATGCGCAAATGCAAAGGCAACGCATGCGCAATGGCCTCATCTAATATCAAAATATGCATGGGAGATCCATTTTCTCGGACTGCAAACACTTTGCACAGTGCATGGATGCTGTGATTACATGTAAATCTTGGTATCTATGCCCACTACTGAGTTATGTTCCATTTAAACCAATGCATGCAATCACCATTTTTGCGTGCGCATGGCATGCGATATTATTTAACTCCTCATCATGGGAATGGGGAAGGTAAGAGGTATCGGTTGCAGAGGTTTTACTCCGATTAAATCCAAAGTTTAATTCGCTAATGTATGCATTTGGAAACCACACAGTCTTGCAAAACCATGGTAACTCGAGATTGTATCAGGTAGCATGGTTTTTGCACTGGTTTGGGGTTATAGTGTAAATTTGTACATTTTGGTTACCACGTGCCATCATTCTTGTGCAAGCAGCTATATACTTAATCAGTAGTGTTTTGCACTTTGTGCTTCTTGGTTGTGAGGGATTAAGGAAAAAACTTTCACTCATGAAATTATAAGCACTAATTTTAACCTTAAGGTTTAACCTTAAATTAAACCTTATGAAAATATCAGCTCTATGATACATACTGCACAAATGAATGATTATATGCAGCTTTGCAATTACAGACGTGATGGTGCAACATTACATCTTACATCTGTCATCAAATGTCTGTCACCCTCCTCACTGGAGTCCATGGGATTGACCTGCAGGATCAACAAAGGTATGTGACCAGCCACACAATATGTTTGTTGGACAAATTATCTGTTTGTCAAGTACAGTACGTCAGTATATACATATCTGATTAGTTATTTAGTTGATTTTGCTTTAAAAGCTTTAAAGCCAGGACACAAAATTCACATGATTCATTAGAATTTTTTTAGATGCTTAAAAATCCTATTTACTGTCTGACAGCATTTAAATGAACGCTAACTAGCATTTTATGTAACAGAAAACCAATGCATACATATAGTTATTGCGAGGTACTTGCATTTATTGTATGGCTTATTGATTACCAATAGTGGCACGTGCATTTTATAGAATGTAACCAACTTTATAGCTGCCCATTCTTCTTTAACTGGGGAAGATAGATAAATCATGCCTGCATGTAGTTTCACACGGATGGCAATCGGCTGTTCTCGCTTGTTTTTAAACACTCCCCGAACCGCTCAGAACTCCAGTCACAACCCACCTGTGTGAAATAAGCTGAATCTGTCTCACTTTCGTGATTGACTAATTACAGCAATCAGCAGCTTTGTTAGCTCTACTTTTACCCAAAAATATAATAAAAAATAATTATTTCAGAATCATGTCTGGAGTATACCGGTATATTTTGCCTTTTTGAATAAATGGGAGATCTGTTTATCTGTATAATTTGTCAACCCTTGATTAGTTTTCGTAATATAAGGAGAGACACGACCACTTTTAAGGACAACAATACTGCCCCAGCCCACCTTCACCCATTAAGACTACCCAGGGTAGGTGGAGTTGGAGCTACAGACATACTGGGATTAGAACTTCAACTAAAACTTTAATCTAAAAAGGTAACTCATAAATAAGGGCCCAGTGGATCAGGTTTTTTATTTGGTAAAAGTCATTTTTTCAGTATACTTGCCCTTTAAAGGGAGGGGATGGGCTGGGTAGCCAGAGAGGGTTTGCTGGAGGTGAAGGGATAAATATAAAAAAATAGGACTAAGCACACTCGTGGAAATTATTGAAAACTATTTATGAATATGCTGATGCAACACTGTACCTTTGTGTCATATTGCATCAGCACATTTAAAAATAAAACAATAATTTTTCCAGCAGTATGCTTCAACAAATTGTTGGCTAATTTTAACCCGGACAGTTTCAAAGGTGTTGGAGAAACCCATTTATTGGTGCCCTGAAAGATGTGGTTTGTTTTTCAAAAAAACTGATCATAGGACAACTGTACAAAAAAGCTTTAAAACTATTGCATTAATTTGATAATTATGAGGGATTGGGATCAGATCTCTTTCACAGTACATCATGGTGTCACGGCTGTGCATGGGTATATGAATAAACAGGGCATAGCTACCAGGGGTGCAGGGGATGCGACTGCACCAGGGCCCTTGGCCAACAAGGGGGCCCCATTTGGTGCTAAGTTTACAAACACCAGTCTGTGTGCAAACAGTTTTACCAGTGGTTATATAAAAGCATTTACCAGTGGTTATATAAAAAGCATTTTACCAATGATTATTTGGTTTGCATCAGGGCCCTATTAAGTCTGTAGCTACGCCACTGTGAATGAAGCCTGGATCGGCGGTATGTCTGTGTAAGGGAAACACTTTGGGAAGGACAGCAACAACTGTAATAACTATTATCATATTGGGGAAATCGAAGGAAGATTACTAATGAGACACCAGAATGATGGAAGAAGAAATACTCTATTCTACCTCCCAATTCTCCCCGCGCGAAGTCTGACAGGTCTCGACTGACTCTGTCTTCTATGCTCATGGACCACGCATGCGGCATAGAAGACAAGTGTCCGTTGGGACCTGTCAAACTACGTGCCGGGAGGAGCGAGCAAGCAGGTAAGTTCTTTACCTTATCTCCTGGCTCCTGATGTTTTATTTAAGAATGGGAGGTTATGTAAGACACAGCTCTACCTCCCGTTCTTTAAAAAACTGAATTCAAAAATGTGTTTATATGAGTGGAGATACCCTTTAGATGCTTCAGATTCAATATCTAAGAAACAGGACAAATGAACAAAACAGTGGTGGTTGTGAATAATTGAATATATGTCAAGTTAAAACTTGAAACAGCAGTTCTACATTTTTAAAATCTGCAAAACTTTATTTAGATGCAAAGTGACTCAATGTAGATTAGGTAATTGTATTTGTTCTCATAAAAAATATTTGGACACCTATGTTCCTAATAATAACCCATATTTTATGAACTTTACAGTGTATATTGTAAATCACATTGATAATAAGCAATGTAGTATACAATTACATTGCAATTCACTGTATTGAAATTATTATATAAGGGATAATGGCCCTTACAGTGAATATAAGGCTATTATGCCACAGAGGAGTTCCGTGACCATATAAAAGCACAAAGCCGTAGGCCGAATGCTTTTATACAGGTCAGGGAACTCCGAGGTGGGAACATAGCGTATATACACTGTAAGGGGCGCATTAACGTATATACTGAGTATAAGCCGAGGTTTTAGTGACGTCTACTCGGGCCGGGCTGTAAGTTACACAGCCGGCGAGTATGGACATGCAGAGCAGCGTGCAGAGTGCCAGCAGGCAGGATCCACTACTCGGCGCGGACAGTACAGCGCAGAGTACAGACATGCAGCGCAGCAGGATCCACTTTGATTTTTCTTGATTGATTCATTTGTGCAGCGTCCCATTTGAGCTAGTTGGTGGCCACGTCTCTATGTGCATCCCACATAGGGCATACCGTTTGATTCAGAACATGTGGGAGATTGATATTTAGTTGGGGGTTTTATTGTGGGGGGCATTTCCAAGTTTTGGGGCTGTTTGAAATACAGAGCACTTTGATTTTTTTCTTGTTAATTACACTTGTGCATGTGTCCCTTGAGCTAGTTGGTGGCATGTCCCTGTGTACATCCACGTATATGGCATACCGTTTGATTCAGGGCATTTGGGAAGATTGATAATTGACAATTTTTTTTACTGACATGGAAATTTGCCATGATTTTTAACTTTGAATTGTATTTTTATACATTTTTCCTGAAAATCTGGTAAAAAAGCGAAATTTACAGAAAACTGCGCCCACACCATTGGTGGTATGCATTAAGGAATCACACCATTGGTAGCTGAAGTGTTGTAGATTCCAAGAAAATATAGTTTGGGGGGGTATTTCTAATATAGAGGGGTGTTTAGTCTGACAAATCTGAAAGTTGCTGTAATTGGGCCATTGTTCATGGCTCACTTTGTGGCTAGTTGATTCCACGTTTGCGTGTGTAACCATACATAGGGATACCGTTTGATTCCGGACATTGGGAGATTGATATTTGGAACTTTTTTTTACATTACGGGGTTTTGGCATGATTTCTACCTTTGAGAGTGTTTTTTTTTTTCAAATTTTTAGAAAATCTGCTAAAACTGTGAACTTCTACGAAGAACTGCGCCCACACCATTGATGGTACGAATGAACAAACTACAGAATTTCGTAGATAAAGGTGTAAGGATTCGAAATATATGGTTTGTGGGGGGTTGTTTTGTGGGGAAAAATTGCAGACTGTTCAAATTCAGATTGACTGAATTTTGCGTTTCTGAGCCATTGTGCCTTGTTTCACTTTGGTCTTTTGGCTTCCACGTCCACGTGTGTAACACACAAGGCATACCGTTTGATTCAGGACATTTGGGAGATTGATATTTAGTAGCTTTTTTTTACATTCCATGGGTTTTGGCATGATTTCTTACCTTTTGAAGTTGTTTTTGTTCATTTTTCAGACAAATGCGAATTTTCTACGAAGAACTGCGCCCCACCTTGATGGTATGAATGAACAAACTACAGCGTTACATCGCTGAAGGTATGTAGATTCTGAGAAATATAGTTTTGCGGGGGTATTCCAAGTTAGAGGGGTGCTCAGTTTGAAAAATCTGGGAAATGCTGTATTGGCTCACTGCACATTGTTTTACATTTTGACTAGTCGCTCCACGTCCGTGTGGCAACCGTTTGATTCAGGACATAGGAGATGATATTTGGTAAGGTTTTTAACATTACATGGGGGGTTGGTGTGTGATTTTGTAACTTTGAATGTATTTTTCTCTATTTTTCCAGAAAATTGTGCAGAAATGGAATGTAGCTTTTTTTTACATTCCATGGGGTTTTGGCATGATTTCTACCTTTTGAAGTTGTTTTGTTCATTTTTTCAGACAAATGCGAATTTCTACGAAGAACTGCGCCCACACCATTGATGGTATGAATGAACGAACTACAGTGCTACATAGCTGAAGGTGTGTAGATTGAGGAATATATAGTTTGTGGTGGGGTATTTCTGAGTTATCAGGGTGTTTTTGTGGAAAAACTGCAGACTGTTCAAATCGGAGTTGGCTAAATATTTTCGTGTTTCTGAGCCATCGTGCATTGTCTCACATCGTGGCTTTTCGCTTCCACGTCCGCGTGTGTAACCACACATATGGCATACCGTTTGATTCAGGACATTTGGGAGATTGATATTTAGTAACTTTTTTTTAGATTCCATGGGGTTTTGGCATGATTTCTACCTTTGAAGTTGTTTTTTGTTCATTTTTTCAGAAAAGTGCGAACTTCTACGAAGAACTGCGCCCACCCATTGATGGTATGAATGAACGAACTACAGTGCTACATAGCTGAAGGTGTGTAGATTTCAGGTATAGTTTGGGGGATATTTTGAGTTACGGGGTGTTTTGTGGAAAAAACTGCAGACTGTCCAATTCGGAGTTGGCTAAATATTTTCGCCGTTTCTGAGCCCTTGTGCAATGTCTCACTTTGTGCCTTTTCGCTTCCACGTCACGTGTGTAACCAACACATATGGCATACCGTTTGATTCAGGACATTTGGGAGATTGATATTTAGTAACTTTTTTTTAGATTTCATGAGGTTTAGCATGATTTTTACCTTTTGAAGTTGTTTTTTGTTAATTTTTCAGAAAAGTGCGAACTTCTACGAAGAACTGCGCCCACACCATTGATGGTATGAATGAACGAACTACAGTGATACATAGCTGAAGGTGTGTAGAGTTCAGGTATAGTTTGTGGGTTATTTCTGAGTTACGGGGTGTTTTGTGGAAAAAACGCAGACTGTCCCAATTCGGAGTTGGCTAAATATTTTCGCTGTTTCTGAGCCATCGTGCATTGTCTACTTTGTGGCTTTTCGCTCCACGTCCGCGTGGTAACCACACATATGGCATACCGTTTGATTCAGGATATTGGGAGATTGATATTTAGTAACTTTTTGTAGATTTCATGAGGTTTTAGCATGATTTTTACCTTTTGAAGTTGTTTTTTGTTCATTTTTTCAGAAAAGTGCAACTTCTACGAAGAACTGCGCCCACACCATTGACGGTATGAATGAACGAACTATAGTGCTACATAGCTGAAGGTGTGTAGATTCAGGAATATATAGTTTGTGGGGGATTTTGAGTTACGGGGGTGTTTTGTGGAAAAACTGGCAGACTGTCCAAATTCGGAGTGGCTAAATATTTTCGCCGTTTTGAGCCATCGGGCATGTCTCACTTTGTGGCTTTCGCTTCCACGTCCACGTGTGTAACCACAACATATGGCATACCGTTTGATTCAGACATTGGGAGATTGATATTTAGTAACTTGTTTTTAGATTTCATGAGGTTTTAGCATGATTTTTACCTTTTGAAGTTGTTTTTGTTCATTTTTTCAGAAAAGTGCAAAATTCTACGAAGAACTGCGCCCACACCATTGATGGTGAATGAACAAACTACAGCGTTAATAGCTGAAGGTGTGTAGATTTCCGAAATATTATAGTTTGTGGGGGTTTTCTGAGTTAAGGGGGTGTTTTGTGGGAAAAACTGCAGACTGTCCGAATTCGGAGTTGGCTAAATATTTTGGCCGTTTCTGAGCCATCGTGCATTGTCTTACTTTTTGGCTTTTCGCTCCACGTCTGCTGTTAACCACACAATGGCATACCGTTTGATTCAGGACATTTGGGAGATTGATATTTGGTAACTTTTTTTACATTCCATGGGGTTTTGGCATGATTTCTACCTTTTTGACGTTGGTTGATGTTAATTTTTTTTGAAAATCTGGGTAAAGTGCAATTCTACGAAGAACTGCGCCCACACCATTGATGATATGAGAACGAACTACAGCGTTACATAGCTGAAGGTGTGGAGATTTCAGGAAATCATAGTTGTGGGGGGTATTTTTGAGTTGGGGGGGTGTTTTGTGGAAAAAACTGCAGACTGTTCAAATACAAAACTGGCAATTTTTTTTTTGCTGCTACTGACATTTGGCACTGGTCACGCTCGGGTTAGTTGGTAGCCATGTCTCTGGGTACACCCATGAATGTGGACTACCTGTTTTATTCGAGGGAGGGGATAGGCTTTCATATTGAGATGCGTTTGAACTTTCCTCCACAGTTTTTAGCTGAAATTCGCATTTTATTTTGTCTTGATTTTACAGTTGAGGAAAAAGGAAAATGTGAGAAAGTAACTTTATCTGCATTTTGATCGAAACTAACCTCACTCGTAAATCCTGTGGGTGTGTAGTTTCTAAAAATATCTCACTTGTGGGGATATTTAGATAATTGGTAGATATATCTATGTTACTGTCAGTGGTTATACATTTTAATTTGGTGTATATTCGGAGGTGCAGTTTTAGTTTGGGGGGGTCTCCTGTACAGGAAAAGTCAGGTACCTACATATACTGGTATCGTTGTACTCGGGAGTATCTGAGCTTTAGAAACAGTAAGATTTTTGTGCGAACCTTAAGATAACTATAAGTAAAAATGGGAAAAATCCATGAAAATTGCACATTTTTCATTTTTTTTACATATTTACCCATAATTCAGTAAAATTTCCAGAAAAGTTACAAAATTTTGTTACCATGTAAAGTACACTTTGTGCTGAAAAAAACAATGTATAATATTCCTGATTTATGCAAGGTTTCCTACTGTAAAATTAGTCTAAAGCGATTAAGCAAAATCCTGAAAATTCTTCTGGCAGTTAACGCAAAAAAAAATGAAAATCTCCTGGCAGTGAAAGGGTTAATATATGTGATATATGTTGCTGTTGTGTTTCAGTAATAGCTGCATAGTTGTTAAGTGTTGATATGTTTTATGTCCAGAAAATTGCATTATTTCATTGGGGGGGATGTTTTTGTGCAACTAGTTTTTGTATCCTCGTTTTGCGTGTAGAATGGTTCGTTGTTTTTTATCTTCTGGTAGGGCAGCTGTCAATTCAATGTTGTTAACATGGATCGAATTATATTATACCAATTTTCATTTGTCTGTACCATCTTGGGTAATCAGTTTTGTAAATATATTTGTGGCTAGGTAAAATGGTGATTCTGGGGTTAAATGGATTCTGGACAGTTTTCTTTATATTAAGGTATGCAGTAATTGGGTCCCTATTGGATTGTTGGGTAATTCATACATCCGGGGGTTTACAAGTCTGTATATTTAGGGTTCTCTTGTCTTTGTTTTTGTTTGTCTTTCTGGTGATCTAGGTATCTGTTACCGTAGTGGTCTGTGTGTAGTGTGATGTCCCCCCATCGTAAGTCGTATGTTCTTTGTTCTTAATGCGTAATGTATGGCTATGTGAAAGAATATTGAATTTAGTGATGTTGGGTTGTCTGAAAGTGTTCCTGATGTGTATAGTGGGTTAATGTTGTCGTCTGTCCAGTTCCTGTGCTTGTTTGGTTTGTTGCCTTTCCCTTGTTTTTTTAGGAATTCATTTTAGCCGATATTGTTGTCCAGTAAGTGGGAAGTCGTCTGGTAATCCATGTATAATGTGATGTGGCTAGTATTCAGTGTGATCTTTTCTTCTTACTGCCATTATAAATGTTGATATAATATTTGTCTAAGTCGTATGTGGTATGTCTTGAATTTTTCTTTTCATTATTGTATCTAGGTAATTTTGCAGCAATGATACATCTGAATTTGTTTTTTTCATTGTGTTACTAGAGATGTCCAAAATCGCAAAATCCGGTCCACTCGAGGATCTGGGGATTTTCAAAAAAATCCGAAAATTTGAAAAATCCGCGAGCGGACCCGTTAAAACGTATTAAAATGAAAGTTCTGCAAAATCCGCATTAAAAGTGGTCTAAATAGCCTTGGTAACGTACACTAAATCACTCAGGGACCTTTACTACATCCGCCTGTGTTACGGCAAAATGTCCAGCTTTGAGGCAGCGTATGCTAGCCAATACCTCCTTACTAGGGGGTATGATGACATGCCATTAGGCATACGACATTGGGTGCGCAGGAAGCGTGCAATAATGGGGGCCTGCAGCGCCGGCTGGCGCGCCGCTTCTGCTTCCAGACCACTGTCTCTACCCTCCAGAGACAGTGGTCTGATCTTAAGAGGCAAAGGCCTCATTATGTGAAGCCGTACGGCAATTTATGGAAGGCAAGTATACTTCTTATTATATTAACTGTATTGTAATAAGTAGTAGTAAAATATTTTAATTCACTTCTGACAAAAACATATTATAATATATTTTTAAAAACATCAATAATTCATAAATTTGGCTTTAGAGAGAGATCCAAGTTATTGTATTTCTCATTCACTGGGTATTATTACATTATTCTTATATATTCAATATCAGCCCTATTTAAAGGGTAAGTAAAGTCAAAAAAATAAATCACTGAAAAGCGACTTTATTTAACATAACCCCATAAATTCAAAATGATACCCACACATAGACACAGCTAAACACACTTGCTGGCCACGCTTCCATTTCCATGGCAGCTTTATTTAAAGGTAAGTAAAGTTAAAAGAATCGATCATTAAAAATTGATTTCTTTTTACCTTATAAATGCACACTGATACCCACACATAGCCACAGTTAAACACACTTTACTGACCCACCGTTTTAGTTACATGGCAGCCCTATTTGAAGGAAAGTAAAGTCAAAAATGAAATTTTGATCAATTATTAAAAATTGATTTTGTCTTCAAAAATGTCATCTTCAAAATAAAAATGTTGTGTTACCCAAAAATCTAATAAGATACAAGTACACACAGCTACTGATGCTCCCTACACCCAACCAACCTTTCCCTTTCCATGGCTACAATACACAACAATAAAATATACGTACTTAGCCAGAATAAGGTATGAAATCATTGCAATTGAAATATGATTGACTTTTAAAGCAAACTATAACATATTGCCTTATTTAATCTGTATTCAAGCAGAATTCAAAGTACATAATTAAATATATCCTTTAATATATCATTCATTATGTATTTTTTTATTTAATTTGCAGCGGACTCATCCTCTCTGACACCCCACACCACCACGTCCCCACCAGAGGAGAAGAATGTAAGTGCAGCCTATTGGAAAAAAAAATGTTTCTAAATTTTTCATTTGACCAAGGCCACATTACAGCGCACACTCCAGAAACAAGCATACAAGTGCGTGTTTCAGGTGTGCTCATGTGTATTGCCATGCGGTGCAGTACGATTGCGCAATTGTGCAAAAATCTAGGATCACATTATGTGCCCACTATTGTGTTCTTTTTAACACGTTGATGTGGCCAAACCCTTTATCCAAATGTTTGCAATTTTTTTGACAACTTCTCCGAGAAAATGTTTAGTAAATGTATTCGAACAGTATTTCCTTTTTTTTAGCACTACCACTAACTACCCTTCCGGGCAGTCCATTGCCCCCGCGGCAGTCCATCGCCCCTGGAGGCATCTGGCATCAGCCAGACACGTAAGTACATCCTATGCAATTTTTTTTATCTTTTTATTGACCTTGATTGTCAGCAAATAATTAGTGAAATTATCCGTCATAATTAATTGAATTTTATTTTACTGATAAAAATCTTTGTTAAAAAAATGCAACAAATCTATTATTTGGCTTGAGAGACAGATCACAGTTCTTTTCATTTCTCATTCCCATTTATTGTCCCCGACTCCCCATTGTTTGGGCTGTATCTTGTCCCTCAGTTTTGAGCTTAAGTCACGAAATTTGGTCCAAACGTGCAGTACAAGTGTGGATTATCTTAAGTATCCTTTTCAACATTGTCCAACAAACACTACCCATGAAACCCACACAGCTATTCAAACATACTGGGGCAACTAAAGTGAAATGATTAATCATCTGAAAAGGTTATTTTTTATAAATGGTAAATGATACCCACTAAACCTAAACAGATACAGGGTAAACACAAACACAACTACTGATATCTCCTACACCCAAACCTCCCAACCTTCCTTTCATTTTTTGGTTTGAAGAAATACCTTCAGATATATCATTGTCTTTTTTTATTTTAACCTTCAGATGATGACTTTTCCACCCCCACCCCCTACCCCTGCATGAGACGCCAGCGTGGGAGGATGAGGGTCTTTCCTGCAGCCAACAACGTAAGTGCATCCTAGTGAGGTTAATGTTTTTTAAAATCTTTCATTAAACCTGTTTCATTGCATTTTTGTGGTTCAAAATTATCCAAGAAATGTTCACTAGAACCTTTTAGTTCTTATACATGTAATATTACTAATGGCTTGGACAGTGATTGTTGAAATAAAACCTTTTTTTTTCCAGAAGCAGGACCAGCCTCTCCAGGCCTTCCACCCTCTCAGGCCCTCCACCTCTCCAGGCCCTCCAGCCCCTCCAGTCCCTCCAGCCCCTCCAGTCCCTCTGGCGGCCATGATTCAAAATCGTAAGTAAATCATATGCAACGTTAATGAAATGTTATATACAAGACTATTAATATCTGTATTTCCCAGTGTAAAATCCACGCTACATGATGCATCATTGGGTACTGTGGGTTTGACAATGCTTTTTGGGGGCTGCACCAAATTTTTGATAGTAGCACAGTCCTAGTGAAGTAGCGATGCAAAACCAAGAATGTTTAGCAATAAACGTAATGTTTATGCCAGCATTACCTCCTGCTGTTTATCAGGATCCCCCATGATGCAATAATATCGCTTTAAGTGGAAGTTCAGTGATAATATATATACTTATAAGAAAAAAGATCAGTATTTTCCCTCTAATGGCTTAACCTGTCAATTCAGCATTGCGTTGTGTATAAAGAAATACTGACTTCCTGTTTGCAGGACCCCTAATAGAGATCGTTATGGTCTTGCCCTTGACCCAGTCCCTGGGTTGATTCAGTTGCTCAGTAGATCTGAGCATGTGTGACCCATCCAACAGCCAATCAGTAAAAAATCACTGTTACCATAATAGGTATGCATATATAAACTAAGAATTTAGAAATAATTATATTTATTAACTGAGCTATCTTTTATGACATACCGCAAAATTATTGCATTGCAGTACATGTATGTTGTAAGTAGCGTCAGGTGCAAAATTGCATCACCCGCATGGTGCTTTAGGGAATGTGCTCAAACATTTCAACACAATTCTGCAATATCCCTCCACAGAATTCGAGAGCATACGGCGGGAATTCCGGCACAGCTTGAGGCGGAAATCCGCCACTTGGGCCAGCGTCTGGACCGCCGCCTGACCAGACTGGAGACGAGAGTTAACAGGCTGGAAGAAAATGAATTTTTTTATTTTATGTTTTATTTTTGTAATAGTTAAAAAAAAAAAAAATTATATATCATAAAAATCATTGTTAAAAAAATGTTTTGGGCTTTATTTTTGATATATCAGATTATTCAGATAGATTCATAATCAATTTTATTTGAAAAATACAATACAAATATCTATTTGCTAGCTATTGTCTGATAATTATAATTGTATTACCTTAATGCCATACACACACCACATTGGCCAATTCCCCTATATAGTAGTTTGCACTAACAAGGGAAGAAGGCGATGGGGGTACTGGGTTACATATCCATTGCAGTTGCACCTGAGCAGGCTTGGCCCCACTGGACATACCCTCACCCCATTGGTACTCTGCCTCAGAGTAGCTTGTGCAGGGAAAGCGGTGAAGGGTGAAAGGGTAAGGCTTCGTAGGAACAGCACCATTGAGTTACAGCAGGCCCACTGCGGTTTGCCACCTTGTTGAAGAGCCAGGCGAGGTTGGCCCAACTGGACATACCCCTCACACCATTGGCTTCTCTCCCTCAGAGTATGCTTCGTGCAAGGGAAAGCAGGTGAAAGGGTAAGGCTTGTAGGAACAGCACGATTGAGTTACAGCAGGCCCACTGCAGTTTGCCACCATTGTTGAAGAGCCAGGGAGGCTTGGCCCCACTGGACATACCCCTCACACCATTGGCTTCTCTCCCTCAGAGTATGCTTGTGCAAGGGAAAGCGGGTGAAAGGTTAGGCTTTGTAGGAACAGCACCATGGTTACAGCAGGCCCACTGCAGTTTGCCACCATTGTTGAAGAGCCAGGCAGGCTGGCCCCATGGACATACCCCTCACACCATTGTTCTCTCCTCAGAGTATGCTTGTGCAAGGGAAAGCGGGTGAACGGGTAGGAACGCACCATTAAGTTACAGCAGGCCCACTGCAGTTTGCCACCATTGTTGAAGAGCCAGACAGGCTTGGCCCCACTGGACATACCCCTCACCCATTGGATTCTCTCCCTCAGAGTATGTTGTGCAAGGGAACCGGGTGATGAAAGGTAAGGCTTTGTAGGAAAAGCACCATTGAGGTACAGCAGGCCCACTGCAGTTTGCCACCATTGTTGAAGAGCCAGGCAGGCTTGGCCCCACTGGACATACCCCTCACACCATTGGCTTTCTCCCTCAGAGTATGCTGTGCAAGGGAAAGCAGGTGAAAGGGTAAGGCTTTGTAGGAACAGCACGATTGAGTTACAGCAGGCCCACTGCAGTTTGCCACCATTGTTGAAGAGCCAGGGAGGCTTGGCCCCACGGACATACCCCTCACCCCATGGCTACTCTGCCTCAGAGTATGCTTCGTGCAAGGAAAGCGGGGTGAAAGGGTAAGGTTCGTAGGAACAGCACACATTGATGTTACAGCAGGCCCACTGCGGTTGCCACCATTGTTGAAGAGCCAGGCAGGCTTGGCCACACTGACATACAACCCTCACACCATTGGTTCTCTCCCTCAGAGTATGCCGTGCAAGGAAAGCAGGTGAAAGGGTAAGGCTTTGTAGGAACAGCACGATGGTTACAGCAGGCCCACTGCAGTTTGCCACCATTGTTGAAGAGCCAGGGAGGCTTGGCCCCACTGGACCATACCCCTCACACCATTGGCTTCTCTCCCTCAGAGTATGCTGTGCAAGGGAAGATGGTGAAGGTTAAGGCTTTGTAGGAACACACACCATGAGTTACAGCAGGCCCACTGCAGTTTGCCACCATTGTTTGAAGCCAGGCAGGCTTGGCCCCATGGAAATACCCCTCACACCATTGGCTTTCTCCCTCAGAGTATGCTTCGTGCAAGGGAAAGCGGGTGAACGGGTAGGAACAGCACCATTAGTTACAGCAGGCCCACTGCAGTTTGCCACCATTGTTGAAGAGCCAGACAGGCTTGGCCCCATGGACATACCCCTCACCCCATTGGATTCTCTCCCTCAGAGTATGCTTCGTGCAAGGGAAACGGGAAAGGGTGAAAGGGTAAGGCTTTGTAGGAAAAGCACCATTGAGTTACACCAGGCCCACTGCAGTTGCCACCATTGTTGAAGAGCCAGGCAGGTTGGCCCCACTGGACATACCCCTCACACCATTGGCTTCTCTCCCTCAGAGTATGTTCGTGCAAGGGAAAGCAGGTGAAAGGGTAAGGCTTTGTAGGAACAGCACGATTGAGTACAGCAGGCCCACTGCAGTTTGCCAACATTGTTGAAGAGCCAGGGAGGCTTGGCCCCACTGGACATACCCCTCACACCATTGGCTTCTCTCCCTCAGAGTATGCTTCGTGCAAGGGAAAGCTGGTGAAAGGTTAAGGCTTTGTAGGAACAGCACCATTGAGTTACAGCAGGCCCACTGCAGTTTGCCACCATGTGTGAAGAGCCAGGCAGGCTGGCCCCATGGACATACCCCTCCACACCATTGCTTCTCTCCCTCAGAGTATGCTCGTGCAAGGGAAAGCGGGTGAACGGGTAGGACAGCACCATTAGTTACAGCAGGCCCACTGCAGTTTGCCACCATTGTTGAAGAGCCAGACAGGCTTGGACCTACTGGACATCCCCTCACCCCATTGGCTACTCTCCCTCAGAGTATGCTTTGTGCAAGGGAAGCGGGTGAACGGGTAGGAACAGCACCATTGAGTACAGCAGGCCCACTGCAGTTTGCCACCATTGTTGAAGAGCCAGGCAGGCTTGGCCCCACTGGACATACCCCTCACACCATTGGCTTCTCCCTCAGAGTATGCTTCGTGCAAGGGAAAGCGGGTGAAAGGGTAAGGCTTTGTAGGAACAGCAACATTGAGTTACAGCAGGCCCACTGCAGTTTGCCACCATTGTAAAGGCCAGGCAGGCTTGGCCCCATGGACATACCCCTCACACCATTGGCTTCTTCCCTCAGAGTATGCTTCGTGCAAGGGACAGCGGGTGAAAGGTAAGGCTTTGTAGGAACAGCACCATTGAGTTACAGCAGGCCCACTGCAGTTTGCCACCATTTTTGAAGAGCCAGGCAGGCTTGGCCCCACTGGAAATACCCCTTACACCATTGGCTTCTCTCCCTCAGAGTATGCTTCGTGCAGGGGAAAGCGGGTGAACGGGTAAGAACAGCACCATTGAGTTACAGCAGGCCCACTGCAGTTTGCCACCATTGTTGAAGAGCCAGGCAGGCTTGGACCTACTAGACATACCCCTCACCCCATTGGCTACTTCCTCAGAGTTGCTTCGTGCAAGGGAAATCGGGTGAACGGGTAGGAACAGCACCATTGGTTACAGCAGGCCCACTGCAGTTTGCCACCATTGTTGAAGAGCCAGGCAGGCTTGGCCCCACTGGACATACCCCTCACACCATTGGCTTCTCTCTCTCAGTAGGCTTCGTGCAGGGAAAGCGGGTGAAAGAGTAAGGCTTTGTAGGAACAGCACCATTGAGTTACAGCAGGCCCACTCACACCATGGCTACTCTCTCTCAGAGTATGCTTCGTGCAAGGGAAAGTGGGTGAAAGGGTAAGGCTTTGTAGGAACAGCAGAGTAGTGTTGGGGTATAAGATGGTCAGAGTAGGTGACACCACACACAAAGGTGCTCGTGGAGAGAGAAGGAAGAAACAAATATGGAGTACTGCTCTCGGGCCAGGCAGGATTGACCCAGAGCTGAAAACATTATCCACAGAGTAGCTTTGCGGCTGTATAGATGGTCAGAGTAGGTGACACCACAAAGGTGCCTCGGGGAGAGAGAAGGAAGAACAAATATGGAGTTTGCTCTCAGGCCAAGTAGGATCGAACCAATCTTAGAAAAATTAGCCACAGAGTAGCTGTTGGTGGCATCATTGCGGCTTACCATCCTGTGGCCTCCTCAAATGGCGCGAGCACACGGCAGGCATCGCTAATCACGCAGCCACTGCCTGGGTAACAGGTCCCCAGAGCCTGATCTTGCCTCGTACTCGTACAAGTAGTCTATGATGGCTCGCCTCTGTGGAGCAGCCTCAGCAGCATCATATAACGATGAGTTCCAGTGGGTGGGGGGTGTCACAAATCAGGCGGTTCTGCGGCAGACCATTTGCTGCTGAAACTTGGCCAGATGAGTTGTGGCCGTGTATGACTGCCTGAAGTGACTGGACACCCCTCCTAGCATTCTCAGCACCTCCTGGAGACCAGGGTACTTGGTGAGGAACCGCTGAATGACCAGGTTGAGAACATGTGCCAGGCAAGGAACATGTGTGATCTGCCATGCGAAGGCAGACAGGATGTTGGTGGCATTGTCACACATGACCTGCCTATTGAGAGGTGGTGTGGGGTCAGCCACCTCTCAACCTGCCCTTGCAGTGCTGCAGCAACTCTGCCCCGGTGTGGCTCCAATCACGAGGCACACAAGCGGCAACACTGCTGCACCGTCTCGCTGGCATGAAGCATAGGCTCTGAGGGGCACAGAGCTGTCTGGGAAGAGGGCTCACATGAGTGCCCGGCTGTTCGCGTGTTGCCTGCCAGTCCCGTTCTGTTCTGCTGTCTGTGGATATTCTTCTGATGATTTCGCGTAAAGGGTAGATTCCAGAGTTACTGCATAAGAAGTATGATTTTCTTGTTTATATTTGTAATGGAGAGCTGCAGGGCACAAATAATTGAACTATCACTCAGTCACGTCACTAAGTGATTCTAATAAGGATTCTCGCCACAGCAGCTCTCCATTGAAAATACAGAGACTTGTGTTTATATAAGGCATAATGTGTCCTTTACAGTGTAATATTTTAGGGTTAATGCGCCCCTACAGTGTAAATAAGGATATTATGCCACCGAGGCGTTCCTGACCATATAGAAGCAGCTTTTATACAGGGACAGGGAACTCCAAGGTGGTGTAATATTATAACATAAGGGGCATATTATTTTATAATAAAAAGTATCTGATTCCTTCACCCCATTCACATTTTAATATTTAAACTTTGGTCCATTCCCACCTTAATTTAAACCCACCAAGATATCTTCTGTAACTAAACCCAGTAGATGGGAACATCCCAGCCCAAATCTTTGTGGAGGAGGAGAAAGACATTTGTATGTTATGACAGGAAGCAGCTCCAGCAGGTTCCATTAGTGAAGTTAAACACTGCAAAAAGTCATCGTCCAGGCATGAAACACGGAATGGGAGGAGCAGTGGGATATCAGAAATGAGTCACATAGTGACACAGCTGAGTGATTTTTATATACCACTTCAGCTCGCATTTTAAAATATCACACCTATGTATTATAATAAATATATTTTTAGAATGAAATGTTATACTGCTAACATAGCATGGAAGGTTGAATAAAGACATATGTCAATCTAGTACAACCTTTAAATTCCACCCATAATCCTGTATAACTGTAATCCAGAAAAGAGAAAAAAAACTGTCTGAGGGATAGGCCACACTAGCGCAATTACTTATGTGCGTTTGTAATACGTTAAGGACATGGAAATCGCAGTGCATGTCAATGTGGGTGGCCACATTGAATGCGCCAAAAATCCAATTTTTGCAATGACATGCGTACTGATTACAGTTCATTGTGCGGATTACTTCGCATATTAACGGTATGTTATATTTGTTAGATAAACTGGACATGAAGTTTGTTCTTGAAGACGTTTTGCTAGTCATCAGACTGGCTTTCTCAATTCAGAATGACTTGTACAAAAATCTTTTGGCAATTAAGTACCTGAAAATTCGCAATTAGCATATGACAGCAGTGTTAGGGACCTTGAACGAAGGTGTTGATTGCATTGAGGTGTTATCGAAACTGCCCAGGGTAAGGTATCACACAGCATTGTACATGGCAGGCACCTCTATTCAGGCTTGGTTTCTTATTTTTACATAAATGGCTTCCTTGACACCTCTCGAACCAGTCCTGTTCCTTTGCCAAGATGTTGGCATTACAGTTGCTGTTTAGTCTCAAAATACAAATCAGGCACTCTTCACTGCAACGCACTGCATATATGATGTCACTTTCTTCAGTTTCGGGTCTAACAATGTGTTTTGACACCTTACCCTGGGCAGTTTCAATAAACATCTTAACCTCAATGCAATCAACACTTACATTCAGAAGGTCTAACACCTGGTTGTCATTTGTTTGGGACTTTTCAGGGTACATAATTGCCAACAGATTCTTGTACAAGTCATCTGAATTGAGAAAGCCAGTCGGATGACTAACAAACGTCTTCAAGAACTAAACTTCAAGTCCAGTTGATCAGCTGAATACAACAGATATACCATGACCTGGATGAATGAGAACCTTTACAAGGATTAGTTGGATAAAAATCCAACATTTTAGAAAAACAAATTTGGATCATATGCAATCTCATATTAAGTACCCAAAACCAGCCTTAGGTTGTTATTTTGGAAAATCGGTCATTTTGTAATACTCATTTTTTGACATTTTCATTGAGTCAAGTAAGACTGATTAATTATAGAAATTGTGTAACCTATTTTGGTTGCATATGATACCCTATTACGGGATTATTATTTTGTTTAAGGTCTTGAATATTTGGTAAAGCCTTTACCCATTTCTTTCTTTTCTTTGGAAATAAATCTGTTTTGTATTGTAATAATTTTGATAGAATTTAGCCATTCATTCTCTTCATCCAATAATCCCATAATGGGTAAAATGCAAATTCTTCTTTACCAGCCCTCAGAATATTTAAGATACAAACCTCACCTGTAGGTATCTAAAATAGAATCCAACTGGGAAATCCTTTTCTCCGCTATTTGCGCATACGAGACTATTCCGTTATCATCCAGCACATGCTTGTACTGTAGTTTAACCCCTTTATCTCCCAATCCTTGCTAGCCATAAGCAATCAGTTGGGGTATGTATAATTACCACAATGGGGTTTCTAGATTTAATTTAAAAGTCTGCTTCCATTTTTCCTGTCTTGAAAATGTAATGGTGTGCCTTTACCCACCATATGTTTAAATGAGTTTATTAAAAGGCCAAATAATGTCCTTTAGAATAGTGCCCAAGCATATGGCTGACTGAGTGGGACTGCCTCCATCTATCCACACATTGTATGTATTTGAGTTGGCTTGCCCAATGAACTTAAAATCAGGGAGTGCAAGGTCCCTGACTTTGTCATTGGGTGGTTGTAGTTGACAGCCTTGTCTGTTCCCCTATAAGTATAAAGGAATCAGACACGCTATCGTGTATTGATATTCTCGCCTTGGTTGGTTATATAGTAATTTTATCCAAGCTATAAATTGTGGACCATAGCCAAAAAAGCACAAAAATTCCCACTCCACTGTATTAAAGGCATTTGGGGCATCTAATGATAATAGCACCCGCTGACTTGTGTTATTGTGGTTAATCTGGGATTGAATTAATGCTATCCTTAGATTCATTGGGGTAGTTTTCCCTGACATTAATCCGTTTGGTCATCAGAAACCAAGGAGAAGTTACTTTTGTAGTCTATTAGTAAGACCTTAGCCAGTACTTTATATCCACGTTTAATTGGGTGGTACTGTATGTTTCATGTTTTTGTTGAGTCATTCCTAGCCTTAAGAAGGACTATTATTTTACCCTCACTCATAGATGACATTAGACTCCTTTTTCATAGGCATACATATAAGAATCAAGCAAAGGAACACTTAGTATGTCTATGTACCGTATATACCCGAGTATAAGCTGAGGTTTAAGGTTTAAAAATCAACCTAAAAACCCTTCCTCGGCTTATACTCGAGTCAAGAACAAACTTACCTTAATTCTGGATGGAGCCACGAGCAGGAAGGCAGTTCCCAGTAGTACTCACAGGTGCGTGATGATGTCATCATGCACGCTGACAGTTATGACGTCATCGCACAGACGCAAAGTAGTACTGGGAACTGCCGGCTCTGCACAGTAAGGCCTGTAAGTACTGTAAGCACCTCTGGCTACTAGTATGTTATTCAATGCCCATGACTACCAGAATTTTATTCAATTCCATGGCTACCAGTATTTTATCAATTCCCATGGCTACCAGTATTTTATTCAATTCCCATAGCTGCCTGCATAGCTACCAGTATTTTATTTAATTCCAATGGCTATCAGCATTTTATTCAATTCCCATGGCTACCAGTATTATTCAATTCCCATGGCTATCAGATTTTTTCAATTCCCATGGTACCAGTATTATATTCAATTCCATGGCTACCAGTATTTTATTCAATTCCCATGGCTATTAGTATTGGATTCATTCCCATGGCTACCATTATTTTATTCAATTCCGATGGCTATCAATATGGATAATTCCCATGGCTACCATTATTTTATTAAATTCCGATGGCTATCAATATTGGATTCATTCCATGGCTACCGTATTTTATTCAATTCCGATGGCTATCAATTTTGGATTCATTCCCATGGCACCAGTATTTTATTCAATTCCGATGGCTATCAATATTGGATTCATTCCATGGCTACCAGTATTTATTCAATTCCCATGGCTATCAGTATTTTATTCATTTCCCATGGTTTCCAGTATTTATTCAATTCCCATGGCTACCAGTATTATATTCAATTTCCATGGCTACTAGTATTTTATTCAATTCCCATGGCTATCAGTATTGGATTCATTCCCATGGCTACCAGTATTTTATTCAATTCCCATGGCTATTAGTATTGGATTCATTCCCATAGCTACCAGTATTTTATTCAATCCGATGGCTATCAGTATTGGATTCATTCCATGGGTACCAGTATTTATTCAATTCCATGGCTATCAGTATTGGATTTATTCCCATGGCTACCAGTATTTTATTCAATTCCATGGCTATCAGTATTTTATTCAATTCCCATGGTTTCCAGATTTTATTCATTTCCATGGCTACCAGTATTATATTCAATTTCCATGGCTACCAGTATTTTATTCAATTCCGATGGCTATCAGTATTGGATTCATTCCCATGGCTACCAGTATTTTATTCAATTCCGAGGCTACAATATTGGATTCATTCCCATGGCTACCAGTATTTTATTCAATTCCCATGGCTATCAGTATTTATTTCAATTCCATGGTTTCCAGTATTTTATTCAATTCCATGGCTACCAGTATTTTTATTTCAATTTCCATGGCTACCAGTATTTATTAATTCCGATGGCTATCAGTATTTTATTCAATTCCCATGGCTTCCAGTATTATATTCAATTTCCATGGCTACCAGTATTTATTCAATTCCCATGGCTATTATATTGGATTCACTCCCATGGCTACCATTATTTTATTCATTCCGATGGCTATCAATATTGGATTAATTCCCATGGCTACCAGTATTTTATTCAATTCCGAGGCTATCAATATTGGATTCATTCCCATGGCTACCAGTATTTTATTCAATCCGATGGCTATCAATTTTGGATTCATTCCCATGGCTACCAGATTTTTATTTAATTCCGATGGCTATCAATATCGGATTCATTCCCATGGCTACCAGTATTTTATTCAATTCCCATGGCTATCAGTATTTTATTCAATCCCATGGTTTCCAGATTTATTTCAATTCCATGGCTACCAGTATTATATTCAATTCCATGGCTACTAGTATTTATCAATTCCCATGGCTATCAGTATTGGATTCATTCCCATGGCTACCATATTTTATCAATTCCCAGGCTATTGGTATGGATTCATTCCCATAGCTACCAGTATTTTATTCAATTCCGATGGCTATCAGTATTGGATTCATTCCATGGTACCAGTATTTTATTCAATTCCCATGGCTATCAGTATTGGATTTATCCCATGGCTACCAGTATTTTATTCAATTCCCATGGCTATCAGTATTTTATTCAATTCCCATGGTTTCCAGTTTTTATTCAATTCCCAGGCTACCAGTATTATATTCAATTTCCATGGCTACCAGTATTTTATTCAATTCCGATGGCTATCAGTATTGGATTCATTCCCATGGCCACCAGTATTTTATTCAATTCCCATGGCTACCAGTATTTTATTCAATTCCCATGGCTATCAGTATGTGAATCTCCAAAAAAACCTCTAGGTGATTAAATATTGCCATTGTGGCAGGGTTATTGTGCTTGCAGGTTTTTTATTTAACTTTTTAACACCCTGAAATAGCTGTTACAGTGACAGGGGTAAGCCACAATTCACATTCTCTCAGAGCTGCAAGCCAATGTTACACCTTTGCTAGAAGAGTGTTTGCAGGACCCAGTAAATCAAGCCCATCCTACCATAATACATTGTGGGGGAGATTTCCCCCTAGCCACTATCGCTCGGGTAAATCTCCCACAACAGATTTAATATCCGTTTTGTGGCTGTGGTAGTGCAACTTTAACGCCACCAATTAAGTCAAAATGGCGTTAAAAGATCACTAACTAATATTATATGCTTGTTTTAGTTGTGCGGGTGTCTTTTGTGATATTGAATCGGTTAGCACCACTTTGGTGTTGAGGTGAATGAGCCTGTGTGTATATAACCTCCATTCACGCAGCTTCTGCAATTAGTTTTATTCATTTATTTAGCCAATTTATACCTTTTTGTAAACTTTTTAAATAGAAAGTCAAATCCGCTTTTCTAATGGCCACTTTCCCAGTCGTTTTTTTTATTAATGGATTGTGTTGATCATGTATTATGGTAAAACGTGCAACAATGAAGTGGGCGGGTAAAAAAACACAAATGCCCTCTGTAAGTTTAATATAGTAAAATGAAATAGATGTTGTGGTGTGTTAAACCATTGGCCACGGTAAACAGGAAATACCCAGCAGATTTGATGCCTACCTGATGAAGGGTATGCACAAACTACTAAGAATTGCATGCATGTTGTGATAAGTTACACAATAACTGGCAGGTCTGTGTTATGTTATGGCTAGGAGGCTTTCCATGCAGTGGTATATGGCCCCATGAACTGGCACCCTAAGTATTGGAAGGAATAACGTGTGGTGACATTTCATTGTAGTTGAAATTTAATAGTGAAAGCCTGGATTTTATTCTATTTTTGGTCTCTAGTTGGACTTTAATATGGATGTACAACATCCAGTTGTGGATTTTTTAAAAATGCAAGACCCGGCTTCAATAGTTTAACAATTTTTTTATTGTTTTTATATCACATTTACGGTTGATTAGCCATTAGCTGCCATTATAGTCATGCAGGGGTTAAGACCACCAGTTGGACTATACCCCAACCTGCAAGTGTGATATTAAACCCACATCCTGGATAATTCTGCAGTCTCTTTCTACTGTGCATTGACTATACATACTTTTTTTTTAATATACAGTTGGAAAGAAACTCTTGACCACACAACGAATCCGAACACTAAGAAGAAGATAGGATGTATTACATGGTAAAACCAAGCACAAAGGGACAATGAGGGATTGGGGTTTTTTTTAGGTATTTTAATGCAACCTTAGCGGCCCGGAGTTTACAGCACTGCGCAAGGCAATAATATGGCAAGCTACAACAGGAATATACTGATGTATTTGGATGTAAAACTTTAAAGGAGGGAACACACTAAACATAATACAGCTGGTGCATGAACTAGTCAGTCGTAGCTGGATTTTAAGAAGCAATGGTGAATTTTCTAGACGATAATACGAGCTATGATTGTGTTGAATGGACATCAAGGACTAACTATTCAGAGACCTGAATTGCCAAAAATGAGTACAGCGTATCCACTCTACCTCTGAAGGTGGCAATAAGGAGTCAGACAAAGCTACAGTATCTTATACCATCAATAAATGTATTTAATATGAAGTGTCACTGCACAACTTTTTATTACATTATGATTCATTATTCTCTTGCGTCTTCCTCAATCTCCTTAAATGCTGGTTACTACCTGTAATTCCCTAAACATCTCACATTCCTTTTATAAAAATCCTAATGTTGAATATTTAACCTGCATAAAAGAAAAAAATACGTAATAACCCAGTAATATTTTTAGAATGTTGTTTTCTTCTTGATTGTTCCATGGCATCACTGTTAGAATAACTGCGACAGAACCCCTTCCCCCAAATATATGATGTTTTTAAATTCATATTCCAGGACAGCGTCACTTTATAAAAGTATACAGGACCCTGTGAATGTATCTCTAGATATACAGAATGACCTACAATATGCATAACAGAATATGAAAACTAAAAAAAAGAGCGCACAGTGGATGTTGAAAGATGATTATTAAGTTCAGAGCTGTGTTACCGCAATTTAAAGGACAACTAAAGCCTTCAGAAGGAAGAGCACCTTTATATAAAAGTAGTAATCTGTGCCCCCCCCCCTCTAATTTGATATGGTGTTGGGAAATGTACCTTTCTAACATGGGTGTTTTCTAACATCCCAGTATTACACAGTGTAGTCACTGACTGACCATTGTGTTCTTTACACATGCTCAGTACTTAGATATTGCCAGTACTTATTACAGTTGGTTGGTTGGTCATGCCCATTAGCCAATTCTTTTATAGGACAAATTAGACAAGGTAGCATGTGACTGAGGTTATGGGTGTGCCCAGTCACTGTACATACACAGTTATTTCATCCAGTTCTTCAGGGGGGTAACATTTAATTTAATGCCATTTACTGTATTGCTGTTTTAAAGTTTATTGGTGTTTTTAGGGGGGATATGTTCAGATTCTGGAGTGTAAAAATTTGGCTTCAGTTTTCCTTCAAGGCTGCAGCCACACTATAACGGACGGGTAAAACGGTATAAGTATGTGCACAATGTTGCACGTTTACATACATTACCATCCATTTGCACTGTGATTGTGTCAAAATCCGTTATAGGAGTGCATGTAATTAAAAAACAATGGTGATCACATGTGGCCACCCACATTGTAAAGCACAGGTGTGCGATTCCACGGATCACAAAACGCAATCAGAAGCGCACAAGAAGTGCACCAGGAGAATAAGAGCTGTAACAGCACGTCAGCACTGGGTCATATCCATCTGGCACAAAGCACAGAAGCCAGTTTGTTTGTTTTTTACTGTTTCTACGTGATTCTTATATTAACTATGTTGCTAAGAAAAGTAATTTATGAAAACTAATAAAAGTAAGAACCTGATCAACAAATGTTTTACTTTCTCCAGCAGAATGAAATAATCCCAGTGTAATATCTATGTATACAAAGATGCAAAAACAAATCAAACAATAAATTATACCAAAACCAGATTGCCCTAGTTTGTACACTACCTGTGTGCTTGTTGAACTTACTGTATAATTTGGATAGTTGTCCTTAAAAGGTAAAGTTGCTCTTCAGTTTTAAATGTTCAAGGTGACAAAATAGATAGATCTTTTCATGATTCCATAAGTGCCAGTTCCAGCCCAAGGAAAGCAGCCCAAAGCATGATACTGCTCTCACCATGCTTGGTATAATGTTCTTTTAATTGCGTGCTGTGTGTATTGCACTAAACATACCACATACAGTCCATAATACATTTCCCAACATGGTTGTGGGAGACCAAAAATTAACTAAAGTGAAAAAAAAAATGGGCTAGAAACAAAGTGCATGGTACATAATGCACCTGCTAAGAGTCACTATTGCCCAATGACAGTAAATATACTTGTTTTTTAAGCTGCCCATGGGGCTGGCATCTTTGCTTCTCCTACTGTACCCACAAGGTATCGCTGCATCTATGGCCACCATAAGCATGCTCAAGGTCACAGACCATAAAAATAACTTTATTGATGATTTTGGTATGATTGTCATAGAAACGTAGAATAGAAAGTTAGGTGGGTTGTGTGGGTGACCCATTAGGTTGTGTACTGTATTGTGTGGTGTTAGGTGTATGTTTTTGCATTTCAGACCATTAAACTAACTTTATTAATGATTGGTATGGTTGCCATGGAAAAGAAGGGTAGGTTGTGTTGTGAGGGTTTATCAGTAGGTGTGTGAGCCTGTAATTTTTTTACATTTTATATTATCACGTAGACATTAAGCCTGTTAAAATAATGGGCACTAGAAGCCCAGAGTGCCCCCTTAGTGTCCCAAGGCCATAGTCCCCCCCTCCTTGTCCCAAATCCAGCCCCCTCTGTCCCAAATCCAGGGTCACCCCCCTCTGTCCCAATCCAGGGACCCCCTCAGTCCCAAATCCAAAGTCGCCTCTGTGTGTGTTTCCTATGTTTCTCCCTCTAGTGGTGAGTCAATAGGAACTGCAGAGTCTCTCCCTCTAGTGGTGATCCATAGGAACGCAGTGACACACGTTCGCATGGACCATAGCACTGACACAGGAGTTAGGCTTTTATATATAGAATGGAACGGATGTGCACACCTTCAATGTTCCACTACAGTGCTGTGCAGGCACTCATTCACTTTCCAAGCAGTGATTTCCCCCCGCCATCTACACCAACTGGGTGTCTATAGCAACCCTCTGGCGTGTAACTGTGGCCATGGCAACACTTTGTGTTATCGTGCATGCGCAGAAGCAACCAAAGGTTGTATGGCCGCAGTTAAACGGAGGCGTGGCGGAGGCCCTGTTATACCTATGAGCATGAGTAGAAATGGACAGTTATATGATGGTGCGGCAAGAGAGAAAATAGTTCCCGGTCTTGCATGCGCACAGATACCGATGCCGCAGTTACACAGGGGGCAGGAGGGGAAATGGCCCCCGTTCTTTTTGGGTACACTTACACGGAGGGTTGGCATAACTCCCTGGAAAAGTGGACAGATAAGTGGCACATATGAAAGAAAGTATAAGGGGCACATAGGAAGAATGGGAAAACTGATGGGGGTTTAACACAATGATATTGAAGGGAGGAGTGGGTGGATACTAGTGGCCAGGGGAGGTAATTGCACTGACACACACACTCACGGTATGACATAATTAGGGATTTTATATGTATTAATTGTATTGCGACTTAAAAGCCTGCCCTTCTCTCTAGATAAATTAAAGCAATTAGTTCAATAACTTGGCCAATTTAATGGTCACTGGTTGCACTCTGTGTGGATGTATACTATCCTATTTATATAATATTTTGCTTGTTGCATTGGGGGTTTGACCCAGCCTCTTGGAAAGGTGTATTCCACTCAAAGGGGTCATGTGTTCAAGAGATTTAGTCCCAAGAGCAAGCAAAAATGCAGCCGAACTTTCATCTCATTAAAGACAGGTACTGATGGAAAGAAAATTTAAAAATATGTCTCCTAAGAAGGCAAAAGTTTATAAGGTAAAAAAGGTTAAAGAGCATGTCCACCCACTTTTTTTAACTTTTTATATATTATAGTTTGGTCCTCAGCCCCAACCACCGTAATAGAATTGTTAGAAGTGCCCCGATCTTTACTTACCTCCCTCTATCCTCCGCCGCACTCTCTCGGCCCTCTGCTTGCACAAAAATGTAAGCAGGGGGCAGGACCAGCAGCTGCATCCCTGATTGGCTGAGAGGCAGCCAATCAGGGATGTGGCTGCCAGTTCTTAGAACACTGGAGGATAGAGGGAAGGTTAGTACTATCGGGGGACTTTCTAACAATTCTATTACAGCGGTGGGGGCTGGGGACCAATAACTATAATAACAACAAGGGGTTTTGCGCTAGGGGACGGGAGAAGAAAACGGGAGGGAGAGTGAGAGGGGTTATTGCTGTGGTGCTGAGGTGCAGTGTTTTATTGCACTAACATACACACATACAGTCCATAATACATTTCCCAACATGGTTGTGGGAGACCAAAAAATGAACTAAAGTGAAAAACAATATGGGCTGAAATAAAGTGCATGGTACATAATGCACCTGCTAGAGTCACATCTGCCCAATGACAATAAAGATACTTGTTTTTTAAGCTGCCCCATGGGGCTGGCATCTTGCTTCTCCTACTGTACCACACAAGTATCGCTGCATCTATGGCCACCATAAGCATGCTCAAGGTCCACAGCCATAAAAATAACTTCATTGATGATTGGTATGATTGTCATAGAAACGTAGAATAGAAAGTTAGGTTGGATTGTGTGAGTGACCCATTAGGTGTGTTTACCTGTATCTGTGTGGTGTTAGGTGTATGTTTTTGCATTTCAGACCAAAACTAACTTATTATGTTTTGGTATGGTACCATGGAAAAGAAGGGTAGGTTGTGTTGTGAGGGTTTATCAGTAGGTGTGTGAGCCTGTTCTGGATGTGATGCTTAGAACTTCCACAAAGGTCCTAGCTAACATCTTAGGACCTTTGGTGGGATTTCTTAGCATCACATCCAGAACTCTCAGGAGTTCACCAACAAGATTGAAGATATAGTACTTGGTGTAGAAGAAACTATGGTGTCCTATGATGTGACATCTCTCTTCACTTGATACCCACCAAGGAGGCTGTTGACATGGTGAGAAAACGGCGGGCAAGACAGCACTCTTACAGCAGAACTGATCTCAACCCAGAACAGGTGTGTTCCTTGTTGGACTTGTGCCTGAATACCACCTATTTCAAATACAGGGATAAGTTCTATAAGCAAAAACATGGATGTGCATGGGATCTCCAGTTTCACCCATTTTGGCCAACCTTACATGGAGGAGGTAGAAACACAGGCGCTATTACTTTAAGGGCATAGCACCCAGCCACTGGTTCAGATATGTTGATGGGTTTAAAATCCACCAGAAGGAAGTACAAGCTTTCACAGAACACATTAATGCGGTAGACCAAAACATTAAATTCACAAGGGAAGAGGTACAAAACAAAAACTTGCTTTCTTGGACTGCTTGGTAGAAGTTAGGAAAATGGTAAACTGGAAGTAGAGGTTTACAGAAAACCAACACACACAGATCATTATTTGATGTTTGACTCCCACCACCCTTTAGATAACAAGCTGGGTGTCATCAGAACCCTGCAACACAGAGCCGAGAACATCCCCACTAGCACAGAGGCGAAGGCTAAAGAAATGAAACATCTCAGAGGAGCCCTTAAAACTTGTGGATATCCAGACTGGGCCTTGTCAAAGAAGTAGAAGGAAAGAAAAGAACACAATACCAACAGTGAAGGGGAAAAGCAGACAGGAGGAAGAAACTGGTCATCCCATATGTAGCAGGGGTCTCCGAGAAATAAGAAGAATTTTCAAAAAACATCGTATCCCTGTCTGCTTTAAACCGAACAACACCTGAGGCAGCAATTGGTACATCCGAAAGACCCAATACCAAAACACAAGAAAAGCGACATCATATATGCAGTGCAGTGCAGAAGAATGCTCTGATTTGTATGTGGGGGAGACCAAACAGCAACTGCATCAACGTATGGCCCAGCACAGAAGAGCCAATTCCTCGGGTCAGGACTCAGCCGTGTACCTGCATCTTAAGGATAAGGACATACCTTTGAAGATTGTAATGTAACAATATTGGCGAAGGAACGTGACTGGTTCAAGAGAGGTGTTAAGGAGGCCATTATGTAAAAATAAAGAAACCAAGCCTAAATAGAGGTGGGGGGTTCGACACAACTGTCTGCCATGTACAATGCTGTTTAACACCTTACTCTGGGCGTTCCTATAACACCTCTTAGCCACTATCCAATCACACCCTTAACACCTGGCTGTGATATGCTAATTGGGATTTTCCAGGGTACATAATTGCCACAGATTCTTGTACAAGTCATTCTGAATTGAGAAAGCCAGTCGGATGACTAGCGAAAATCTTCAAGAACTACATTTCAAGTCCAGTTGATCTAATTGAATACAACAGATATTATCACTAGACATTAGCCTGTTAAATAATGGGCACTAGAAGCCAGAGTGCCCCTAAGTCCCAAGGCCATAGCTCCCTCCCCTTGTCCCAAATCCAGCCCCCCTCTGTCCCAAATCCAGGGTCACCCCCCTCTGTCCCAAATCCAGGGTCCCCCCTCAGTCCCAAATCCAAGTCGCCCCTCTGTCCCAAATCCAGGGTCTCCCCTCAGTCCCAAACCCAGGGTCCCTCCTTTATCCCAAATCCATGCCCCCCCTCTATCCCAAATCCAGCCCCCCCTCTGTCCCAAATCCAGGGTCCCCCCTCTATCTCAAATCCAGGGCCCCTCCTCTCTCCAAATCCAGACCCCCCTTTCCAAATCCAGGGTCACCCACACTGTCCCAAATACAGGGCCCCTCTGTCCCAAATCCAGGGGTCCCATCCCAAATCCAGGGATCCCCCCTCAGTCCCAAAACCAGGTCACCCTCTGTCCCAAATACAGCCCCCCTCTGTCCCAATACAGGGTCACCCCATTGTCCCAAATCCAGGTCCCTCCTCTGTCCCAAATCCAGCCCCCCCTCTGTTCCCAAACCAGGGGGCCCCCTCTGTCCCAAATCCAGGGTCACCCCCATTGTCCCAAATTAGGGGTCCCCCACTATGTCCCAAATCCAGGGTCACCCCATTGTCCCAAATCCAGGGCCCCCCTCTGTCCCAAATCCTGGGTCACCCCCATTGTCCCAAATCCAGGGGTCCCCCACTCTGTCCAAAATCCAGGGGTCCCCCTCACTGTCCCAAATCCAGGGTCCCGCCCTCTGTCCCAAGAATCTGCATCTGTGTGTGTTTCCAAGTTTCTCCCTCTAGTGGTTAGGCTTTTATTATATAGAATGGAAAGGATTGTGCACACCTTCAATGTTCCACTACAGTGCTGTGCAGGCACTCATTCACTTTCCAAGCAGTGATTTCCCCTCCGCCATCTACACACAACTGGCGTCTATAGCAACCCTCTGTTTCCCCTCTGGCGTGTAACTGTGGCCATGGCAACACTTTTGTTGTTATCGTGCATGCGCAGAAGCAACCAAAGCGTTGCTATGGCCGCAGTTAAACGGAGACGTGGCGGAGGCCCTGTTATACCTATGAGCATGAGCAGAAATGGCCAGTTTTATGATGGTGCGGCAGAGAGAAAAATAGTTCCGGTCTTTCATGCGCATGCGCACAGATACCGATGACCGCAGTTACACAGGGGCAGCGGAGGGGAAATGGCCCCCGTTCTTTTTGGGTACACTTACACGGAGGGTTGGCATAACTCCCTGAAAAGTGGACAGATAAGTGGCACATATGAAAGAAAGTATAAGGGGCACATAGGAATGAATGGGGAAAACTGATGGGGGTTAACACCAATGATATTGCAAGGGAGGAGTGGGGTGGATACCTAGTGGCCAGGGGAGGTAATTGCACTGACACACACCTCACGGTATGACATAATTAGGGATTTTATATGTTTAATTGTATTGCGACTAAAAAGCTGCTCTCTCTAGATAAATTAAAGCAATTAGTTCAATAACTTGGCCAATTAATGGTCACTGGTTGCACTCTGTGTGGCTGTATAATATCCTATTTTATATATTTTTGCTGTGTGCATTGGGGGTTTGACCAAGCCTCTTGGAAAGGTGTTATTCACTCAAAGTGGGTCATGTGTTCAAGAGATTTAGTCCAGAAAGCAAGCAAAAATGCAGCCGAACTTTCATCTCATTAAAGACAGGTACGATGGAAAGAAAATTTTAAAAATATGTCTCCTAAAAAGGCAAAAAGTTATAAAGTAAAAAAGGTTAAAGAGCATGTCCACCCATTTTTTAAACTTTTTATATATTATAGTTATTGGTCCTCCAGCCCCAACCGCCGTAATAGAATTGTTAGAAAGTGCCCCGATCTTTACTACCTTCCCTCTATCTCTGCCGCACTCCCCGGCCCTCTGCTTGCACAAAAATGTAAGCAGGGGGCAGGACCGCGCTGCACCCTGATTGGCTGAGAGGCAGCCAATCAGGGATGTGGCTGCCAGCTTCTTAGAACACCGGAGGATAGAGGGAAGGTTAGTAACTATCGGGGGACTTTCTAACAATTCATTACAGCGGTGGGGGCTGGGGGACCAATAACTATAATAACAACAAGGGGTTTTGCGCTAGGACGGGAGAAGAAAAACGGGAGGGAGAGAAGAGGGTTTATTGCTGTGGTGCTGGGTGCAGTGTGTTTATTGCACTAAACATACCACATACAGTCCATAATACATTTCCCAACATGGTTGTGGGAGACCAAAAATGAACTAAAGTGAAAAACAATATTGGCTAGGAACAAAGTGCATGGTACATAATGCACTTGCTAAGAGTCATCTGCCCAAGACAGTAAATACTTGTTTTAAGCTGCCCCATGGGGCTGGCATCTTTGCTTCTCCTACTGTACCCCAAGCATCGCTGCATCTATGGCCACCATAAGCATGTCAAGGTCACAGACCATAAAAATAACTTTTTTGATGATTTTGGTATGTGTCATAGAAACGTAGAATAGAAGTTAGGTTGGATTGTGTGGGTGACCCATTAGGTGTGTTTACCTGTATCTGTGGGTGTTAGGTGTACGTTTTTGCATTTCAGACCATAAAACTAACTTTATTAATGATTTGGTATGGTTACCATGGAAAGAAGGGTTGGTTGTGTTGTGAGGGTTTATCAGTAGGTGTGTGAGCCTGTAATTTTTTTACATTTATATTATCAATAGACATTAAGCCTGTTAAAATAATGGGCACTAGAAGACCCAGAGTGCCCCCTTAGTGTCCCAAGGCCATAGCCCCCCTCCTCCTTTTCTCAAATCCAGCCCCCTCTGTCCAAATCCAGGGTCACCCCCGTCTGTCCCAAATACCAGGTCCCCCATCAGTCCAAAATCCAAAGTCGCCCCTCTGTCCCAAATCCAGGGTCCCCCCTCGGTCCCAAACCCAGGGTCCTCCTTTATCCCAAATCCATGCCCCCCCCTCTGTCCCAAATCAGCCCCCCTCTGTCCCAAATCCAAGGTCCCCCCTCTATGTCAAATCCAGGGCCCCTCCTCTCTCCCAAATCCAGACCCCCCTTTCCCAAATCCAGGGTCACCCACACTGTCCCAATACAGGGGCCCCCTCTGTCCCAAATCCAGGGGTCCATCCCAAATCCAGGGATCCCCCCTCAGTCCCAAAACCAGGGTCACCTCATTGTCCAAATCCAGGGCCCCCCTCTGTCCCAAATACAGCCCCCCCCCTCTGTCCCAAATACAGGGTCACCCCCATGTCCCAAATACAGGGTCACCCCATTGTCCCAATCCAGCCCCCCCTCTGTCCCAAATCCAGGGCCCCCTCTGTCCCAAATCTAGCCCCCCTGTCCCAAATCCAGGGTCATCCCCCATTTCCCAATTCAGGGGTCCCCACTATGTCCCAAATCCAGGGTCACCCCATTGTCCAAATCCAGGGACCCCTGTCAAATCGGGTCACCCCATTGTCCCAAATCCAGGGTCCCCCACTCTGTCCAAAATCCAGGGGTCCCCTCACTGTCCCCAATCCAGGGTCCCGCCCTCTGTCCCAAGCAATCTGCCTCTGTTGTGTGTTCCTATGTTTCTCCCTTAGTGGTGAGTCAATAGGAACTGCAGAGTCTCTCCCTCTAGTGGTGAGTCCAAGGAACTGCAGTGACACACGTTGCATGGACCATAGCACTGACACAGGAGTTAGGCTTTTATTATATAGAATGGAAGGATTGTGCACACCTCAATGTTCCACTACAGTGCTGTGCAGGCACTCAATTCACTTCCAAGCAGTGATTTCCCCTCCGCCATCTACACACAACTGGCGTCTATAGCAACCCTCTGTTTCCCTCTGGCGTGTAACTGTGGCATGGCAACATTTTGTTGTTATCGTGCATGCGCAGAAGCAACCAAAGCGTTGCTATGGCCGCAGTTAATGGAGACGTGGCAGAGGCCTGTTATACCTATGAGCATGCGCAGAAATGCCGTGCGGCTGCAGAGAGAAAAATAGTTCGAAGGCCGGTCCAGTGTTATTATCTTCTCCTTGATCAATTTCCAGCTGAGGGAGAGAGCTCTCCGCTGCCAGCAGACGTTGAGGTCTCCCCGAACCGGCGCCGATCCCAACCCGACCCGAAGAGACCCGGCCGCACCCAGCCCCGCGAGAGCTCCCCCCACCAAGAACAATCTCTAGAGTCACGTGTGGGTGTGCCCCAGCGCACACAAGAGACAGGAGCAGGACGAACGGGCCCAGCCCCCCCCAGAACACCACATTGCGAAGAGCGTACTTGCTACGATGCAGACAAACCACGCGAGCTCATAGTATAACAGGGCCTCTGCCACGCTCCATTTAATGCGGCCATAGCAACGCTTGGTTAGATTCTGAGCATGCACGATACAACAAAAGTGTTGCCAGGCACAGTTACAAGCCCAGAGGGAAAAACAGAGGGTTGATATAGACGCCGTTGTGTGGAGATGGCGGAGGGGAAATCACTGCTTGGAAAGGGAAGAGTGCTGACAGCACTGTAGTGGACATTAAAGGTGTGCACACACTTCCTTCCATCTATATAATAAAAGCCTAACCTCACCTGTGTCAGTGCTATGGTCCATGCGAACGTGTGTCACTGACAGTTCCTAGGGATCACCAATGAGGGAGAGGAGACTCTGCAGTTCCTATGACTCACCACTAGAGGGGAAGAAACATAGGGAAGGAAACAAACACAGAGGCAGATTGCTTGGGACAGAGGCGGGACCCTGATTTGGGACAGTGAGGGGGAACCCATGGATTTTGGACAGAGTGGGGGACCCTGGGAATTGGGGACAATGGGGGTTGACCACAGAATTTCTGGACAGAGGGAGCCCTGGATTTGGGACAATGGGGTGACCCCTGGATTTGGGGACATAGTGGGGACCCCTGAATTGGGACAATGGGGGAGAAACCTGGATTTGGGACAGGGGGGGCTAGATTTGGGACAGAGGGGAGGCCCTGGATTTGGGACAGAGGGGCGGGATTGGGGGACAATGGGGGGGTGAGTGAGCCTGTATTTGGGCCAAGGGGGGACCCTGTATTTGGGAAAGAGGGGGTGGGGCTGTATTGGGGACAGAGGGGGGCCCCTGGACTGGGATTTGGGAAATGAGGTGACCCTGGTTGGACTGAGGGGGGATCCTGATTGGGATGGGGCCCCCGGATTGGGGGACAGAGGGGGGACATGTATTTGGGACAGTGTGGGGACCCTGGATTTGGGAAAGGGGTGTCTGATTTGGGAGAGAGGGAGGGCCCATGGATTGGAATAGAGGGGGGAGGGACCTTGGAATTTGGGACAGAGGGGGGGGGCTGGATTTGGACAGAGGGGGGGCATGGATTTGGGATAAGGAGGGACCTGGTTGGGACCGAGGGGGGACCCTGGATTTGGGGGAAGAGGGGCGACTTTGGATTGTGATGATGGGGTGACCTGGATTTGGACAGACGGGGTGACCCATGGATTTGGGGACAAGAGGGGGGCTGGATTTGAGAAAAAAGGAGGAGGGGGGCTTATGCCGGGACAATAAGGGGCACTCTGGGCTTCTAGTGCCCATCTTTTAACAGGCGTAAGGTCTAGTGAAATATAAAAATTGTAAAAAATTACAGGCCCACACCACCTACTGATAAACCCTCACAACAACCTACCATCTTTTCCATGGTACCATTACCAAACTCATAATAAAGTTCGTTTTATGGGTCTTGAAATGCAAAAAAAAACGTACACTAAACACCACAAAGATTACATGATAAACACACCTAAGGGGTCACCCACCACACCAACCTAACTTTATTTACGTTTCTATGACAATCATACCAAATATTCCAAAAGAGTTATTTTTATGGTCTGTGACTTGAGCAGCTTTATGGTGGCCATAGAGGAAGCGATGCTTGTGGTGGAGGGTACAGTAGGAGAACAAAGATTGCCAGCCCCATGGGGCAGCGTAAAAACAAGTATATTACTGTCATTGGGCAATGTGCTCTTAGGCAAGTGCATTATGTACCATGCACTTTGTCTAGCCAGATTGTTTTTCACTTTAGTTAATTTTTTGGTCTTCACACACACCATGTTGGGAAATGTATTTGGATGTAGTGGTAGGTTTAGGTGCAATAAACACACTGCAACATCAGCACCACAGCAATAAACCCATCTTTCCTCTCCCTCCGTTTTCTTCTCCCGTCCCTAGACGCAAACCCTTGTGTTATTATAGTTAGGTCCCCCAGCCCCACCGCTGTAATTAGAATGTTAGAAAGTCCCCTGAAGTTTACTAACCTTCCCTCTATTCCTCCGGTGTTCTAAGAGCTGGCAGCACATCCCTGATTGGCTCCTCTCAGCCAATCAGGGATGCAGCTGCCCACGGTTCCTCCCCTGCTGACAATTTTTGGCAAGACCAGAGGGCCGGCGAGGAAGCGTGCGGCAGAGGAAGAGGGAAGGTAAGTAAAGATCGGGGCACTTCTAACAATTCTATTACGGGCGGTGGGGCTGGAGGACCATAA
The DNA here is from genome assembly GCA_019447015.1 of Hymenochirus boettgeri. Lineage (NCBI taxonomy): Eukaryota > Metazoa > Chordata > Amphibia > Anura > Pipidae > Hymenochirus > Hymenochirus boettgeri. The sequence goes on along the minus strand of CM033475.1, from coordinate 150,668,134 downwards.
CTATAAATATAAAAAGTTTTAAAAAAATGGGTGGACATGCTCTTTAACCTTTTACTTTATAACGTTTGCCTTTTTAGGAGACCTATTTAAAATTTTTCTTTTCCATCAGTACCTGTTCTTTAATGAGATGAAAGTAAAAATTCGGCTGCATTTTTGCTTGCTTTCTGGGACTAAAATCTCTTGTAAACAGACCCACTTTGGTGGAATACACCCTGTCCAAGAGGCTTGGTCCAAACCACCAATGCAACAAGCAAAATATATTATATAAATAGGATGTATACATCACACAGAGTGAAAACAGTGACCATTAAATGGCCAGTTATTGAACTAATTGCTTTAATTTATCTAGAGAGAAGGGCAGGCTTTTTAAGTCGCAATACAATTAATACAGATAAAATCCCTACTTATGTTCATACGTGAGTGTGTGTGTCAGTGCAATTACCTCCATGGACTAGGTTCCACCCCCACTCCTTCCTTGCAATATCATTGGTGTTAAACCCCATCAGTTTTCCCCATTCAATCCTATGTTGCCCCTATACTTTCTTCATATGTGCCACTTATATGTCCCACTTTTCAGGGAAGTTATGCCAACCCTCCGTGTAAGTGTACCCAAAGAACGGGGGCATTCCCATCCGCTGGCCCCCTGTGTAACTGCGGTCCTCGGTATCTGTGGCATGCGCATGAAAGACGGGGGAACTATTTTTCTCTCTTTGCCGCACCATCATAAAACTGGCCCATTCTGCTCATGCTCATAGTATAAACAGGGCCTCCGCACTCTCCGTTTAACGCGGCCTAGCAACGGTTGGGGGCTTCTGCGCATGCACGATAACCCAAAAGTGTGCCATGGCCACAGTTACACGACAGAGGGAGGAAACAGAGGGTTGCTATAGACGCCAGTTGTGTAGATGGCGGAGGGGAAATCACTGCTGGGAAAGTGAGTGGTGCCTGCACAGCAAGTAGTGGAACATGAAGGTGGCACAATCCTCCATTCTATATAAATAAAAGCCTAACACTAGAGGGAGAAACATTGGAAAACACACACAGATGCAGATTTCTGGGACAGAGGCGGGACCCTGGATTGGGACAGTGAGGGGGCCCTGGATTTTGGACAGAGTGGGGGACCTGGATTTGGGACAATGGGGGTGACCAGGATTTGGGACAGAGGGGGGCCCTGGATTGGGACAAATGGGGGTGACCTGGATTGGGACATAGTGGGAGGACCCCTGAATTTGGACAATGGGGGTGACGTGGATTTGGGACAGAGGGGCGCCCCCTGGATTTGGGTACAGATGGGGAGGGCTGGATTTGGGAAGAGGAGGGGACCTGGATTTGGACAATGGGGGGGACCCGGTGTTGGGACAGAGGGGGGGCTGTATTTGGGCAGAGGGGTGGGACCCTGGTTTTGGGACTGAGGGGGGATCCCGAGGATTTGGGAGGGGGGACCCTGAGGATTTGGGGGACAGCGGGGGCCCGGATTTGGGCAGTGTGGGGACCCTGGATTGGGAAAGGGGGTCTGGATTGGGAGAGAGGAGGGCCCGGGATTTGGAGAAGAGGGGGGACCCTGGATTTGGACAGAGGGGGGGGCTGGATTTGGATAGAGGGGGCATGGATTGGGATATAAAGGAGGGACCCTGGGTTTGGGACTGAGGGGAGACCTGGAGTTGGGACAGAGGGGAGGGACTTTGGAGTTGGGACTGAGGGGGGACCCGGGATTTGGGACAGAGGGGGGTGCCCCTTGGATTTGGGACAGAGGGGGGCTGGATTTGGGAAAGGAGGAGGGGGGGAAGCTTGGCCTGGACACTTAGGGGGCACTCTGGGTTCTAGTGCCCATTATTTGAACAGGCTTAATGTCTAGTGATAATATCTGTGATTCAATTAGATCAACTGGACTTGGAAATGTAGTTCTTGAGACGTTTCGACTAGTCACCGGACTGGCTTTCTCAATTCAGACTGAATTGTACAAGAATCGTGGCAATATGTACCCTGCGGGAAAAATCCCAATTAGCATATCACAGCCAGGGTGTTTAAGGTGTGCTTGGATAGTGGATAAGAGGTGTTTAGGAACGCCCAGCGTAAGGTGTTAAAACAGCATTGTACATGGCAGACAGTTGGTTTGTCGAACCCCCCCACCTCATTTAGCGCTTGGTTTTCTTTTATTTTTACATAAATGGCCTCCTTAAACAACCTCTTTGAACCAGTCCGTTCTTCGCCAATATGTTACATTACAATCTTCAAAGGTAGGTCCCTTTATCCTTAAGGGAAGGTACAACGGCTGAGTCCTGACCCGAGAATATGGCTATTCTGTGCTGGGCCATACGTTGATTGCAGTTGCTGTTTGGTTCTCCCCCACATACAAATCAGAGCATTCTTCACTGCACTGCAGGCATATATGATGAGCTTTTTTGTGTTTTGGGATTGGGGTCTTTCGGATGTACCAATTGCTGCTCATGTGTTGTCGGTTTTTAAGCAGGACAGGTTACAGATGTGTTTGACAATTTTCTAATTTATAGGAGGACCCCTGACTACATATGGGATGACCATGTCTTCTCCTGTCTTGCTTTTCCCCTTCACTGTGCGTATTTGTAGTTCTTTTCTTCCTTTACTTCTTTTGGGACAAGGCCCAGTCTGGATATCCACAAGTTTAAGGGCTTTTCTCTGAGATGTTTCATTTCTTTAGCCTTCGCCTCTGGGCTAGTGGGGATGTCTAGGACTCTTGTGTTGCAGGGTTTGAGACACCCAGCTTGTTATCTAAAGGGTGGTGGAGTCAAACATCACAATAATGATCTGTGGTGTTGGTTTTGTAACCTCTACTTCCAGTTTACCATTTTCCTAACTTTACCAAGCAGTCCAAGAAAGCAAGTTTGTTGTTTTGTACCTCTCCCTTGTGAATTTAATGTTTGGTTACCGCATGAATGTTTCTGTGAAGCTGTACTTCCTTCTGGTGGATTTAACCATCAACATATCTGAACCAGTGGCTGGGTGTATGCCCTAAAGGTTTAAGCGCCTGTGTTCTACCTCCTCCATGTAAAGGTTGGCCACAATGGGTGTGAAATGGAAAGATCCCATAGCACATCTAGTTTTTTTGCTTGATAGAACTTATCCCTGTATTTGAAATAGGTGGTATTCAGGGCACAAGCCCAACAAGGACACACAGTTCGGGGTTTGGATCAGTTCTGTGGTAAGAGTGCTGTCTTGCCCAGCCGTTTTCTCACCCATGTCACACAGCCTGCCTTGGTGGGGATACAAGTGAAAGAGAGAGGTCAACATCATAGGACACCAAGTTTTTTACACAAAGTACTATCTATCAATCTTGTTGGTGAAAATCCTGAGAGTTCTGGATGTGATGCTAAGAACTTCCCACCAAAGGTCCTAGATGTTAGCAGGACCTTTGGTGGAGAAGTTTAAGCATCACATCCAGACCAGGCTCACACACCTACTGATAAACCCTCACAAACACAACCTACCCTTCTTTTCCATGGTAACCATACCCAAAAATCATAATAAAGTTAGTTTAATGGTTCTGAAATGCCAAAAAAATACAACCTAAACACCACACCGATACAGGGTAATACCACTACTGGGTCACTCACACAATCAACCTACTTCTATTCTACGTTTCTATGACAATCATACCAAAATCATCAATGAAGTATTGTTTTATGGTCTGTGGACCTGAGCATGCTATGGTGGCCATAGAAGGCAGCGATACCTTGTGGGGACAGTAGGAGAAGCAAAGATGCCAGCCCCATGGGGCAGCTAAAAAAAAAGTATCTTTATTGTCATTGGGCAGGTGTGACTATAGCAGGTCATATGTACCATGCACGATTTCTAGACCATAGTGTTTTTCACTTTAGTTAATTTTGGTCTCCCACAACCATGTTGGAAAAGGACTATGGACTGTATGTTGGATGTTTAGTGCAATAAACACACTGCACCTCAGCACCACAGCATAAAACCCCTCTTCCACTATCCCTTCCCGTTTTCTTCTCCTCCCCTAGCGCAAAACCCCTTGTTTTATGATAGTTATTGTCCCCAGCCCCACGCTGTGTAATAGAATGGTAGAAAGTCCCCTAGTTTACTAACCTTCCCTCTATCCTCAAGTGTTCTAAGAAGCTGGCGCAACATCCGATTGGCTGCCTCGCAGCCAATCAGGGATGCACTGCTGGTCCTGCCACCCATCCCCCCTCCCCCTCTCCTTCCCGTTACATTTTTGTTGCGCAAGCAGAGGGCGAGAGGTGCGGCGGAGGGGATAGAGGGGTAAGGGTAAGTTAAAAGATCGGGCACTTTCTACAATTCTATTACGGGTGGTTGGGCTGGAAGACCAATAACTATAATATATAAAAAAAGTTAAAAAAAAGTTGGGTGGACATGCTCTTTAACTTTTTTACCTTTAAACTTTTTTGCCTTCTTAGGAACAATATTTTTAAATTTTCTTTCCATCAGACTGTCTTAATGAGATGAAAGGTCGGCTGCATTTTTGCTGCTTTCTGGGGACTAAATCTCGTGAACACATGACCCACTTTAGTGGAATACACATTTCCAAAGGCTGGTCAAACCCCCATGCACAAGCAAAAGATATTATAAATAGGAGTAGACATCCACACCAGAGTGCAACCAGGAACCATTAAATTGGCCAAGTTATTGAACTAATGCGTAATTTATCTAGAGAGAAGGGCAGGCTTTTTTAAGTCGCAATGTACAATTATACATATAAAATCCCTAATTTGTCATACCTGAGTGTGTGTGTCAGTGCAATTACTCCCCTGGCCACTAGGTACCACCCCACTCCTCCCTTGCACAATATCATTGGGGTTAAACCCCCATCAGTTTTCCCATTCTTCCTATGTGACCCCCTCTATACTTTCTCTTATAGTGCACTTATCTGTCCACTTTTCAAGGGAGTTATGCCAAACCCTCAGTGTGATAAAGTGTACCCAAAAAGAAGGGGGACATTTCCCCTCCGCTGCCCCTGTGTAACTGCGTTGGCCTCTGTATCTGTGCGCATGCAAGACCGGGAACATTTTTCTCTCTGCCGCACCATCATATAACGTCCCATTTCTACTCATGCTCATAGGTATAACAGGCCTCCGCCCACGTATCCGTTTAATGCGGCACAAGCAACGCTTTGGTTGCTTCGGCGCATGCACGATAAACAAACAAAAGTGTTGCCATGGCCACAGTTACACGCCAGAGGGTTGATATAGACACCAGTTGTGTGTAGAGGGGAGGGGAAATCACTGCTTGGAAAGTGAATGAGTGCCTGCAACAGCACTGTAGTGGACAATTGAAGGTGTTGCACAATCCGTTCCATTCTATATAATAAAAGCCTACTCTGTGTCAGGGCTATGGTCATGCGAACGTGTGGTCACTGCAGTTCCTATGGACTCCCACTAGAGGGAGAGACTCTGCAGTTCCTATTGGATCACACTTAGCGGGAGGGAGAACATAGGAAACACCACACAGAGGCGGGACTTTGGATTTGGGACTGAGGGGGTCATGATTTGGGACGGAGGGGGTTGACCCTGGATAATTTGGACGAGGGGGGCTGGATTGTGGGACAAGGAGGGAGGGGGGACTATGGCCTTGGGACACTAAGGGGGCCATCTGGGCTTCTAGTGCCCATGATTTTTAACCAGGCTTAATGTCTAGTGCTAATATAAAATGTTAAAAAAAATTACAGCTCCACACCTACTGAGAAACCTCACAACAAACCTACCCTTCTTTTCCATGGAACCATTACCAAAATCATTAATAGTTAGTTCTAATGGTGATGAAATGCAAAAACATACACCTAAACCACAAGATAAAGGTAAAACAAAACACACCTAATGGGTCACCCACACAACCCAACCTAACTTTCTATTCTACGTTTCTATGACAATCATACCAAAATCATCAATAAAGTTATTTTTATGGTCTGTGACCTTGAGCATGCTTATGGTGGCCAAGAATAGAAAGTTAGGTTGGGTTGTGTGGGTGACCCATTAGGTGTGTTTACCTGTATCTGTGTGGTGTAGGAAACAAGGGGGCAAAGGGCAACATGAAGACTGATCTTAAGGAAGAGTTGAAGGTAGCATTGAAACCAGGATGGTGACAGTGAGGACTGTGAAGGGGGCAGGGGGCGTAAAGTGGGTCAATAGAGGTATTACATGGGGGCCATGCAGGAAAAAAAAAGGGGACTAACCGTGGGGGTGAGATTAGGTGGTGTGTGTGATTGTGTGGGCAACGACAAAGTGTTCTCTGTGTCTTATGGGGTGAAAGGAGGGGGGACACGAGGATACACACTGACCAGTAGAGAAAGAATCTATATAGAACAACAAAAGGGGGAGGGGGAGGGGGATAAGGAAGTGGCCGGGGGGTGGTGCAGTCGGGTTCAAGGGGGAGGGGGTGGTGTTCTGCGCAGGGGTCTTTTGTGGCCTCTTGGGATGATTTTCTCTGCGCTCTTTGGGGTAATTTGGTTGGCCGGCCACTCCTGGAAGGTTCATCACTTTTCCATTCTTTGCCATTGTGGATAATGCTCCACTGTGGTTCGCTGGAGTCCCAAAGCTTTAGAAATGGCTTTATAACCTTACACACATTATGGATCTCAATTAAGTTACTTTTTAACTTATTTTTTAAGGGGGGGCAATCACTTTTCACACAGGGCCCTGAACTTTGGAGGTTTTTTTCTCACTAAATAATAAAAACCATCATTTTAAAACTGCATTTTGTGTTCTCATTATTTTATCTAGTTAATGGTTTTTATGAGCAGAAACATTTAAGTGTTGACAAACATGCAAAAGAATAAAATCAGGAAGGGGGCAAATAGTTTTTCACACCATGTATATATCCTTGTTAAGGTTCTCATTCATCCAGGTCATGGTATATCTTTTGTATTCTGTCAGTTCAACTGGACTTAAAGTTTAGTTCTTGAAGACGTTTCGCTATCATCCGACTGGCTTTCTCAATTCAGAATGACTTGTAACAAGAATCTGTTGGCAATAACATATCCTGGAAAGTCCCATATCACAGCCGACTCAGCTGTGTACCTGCAACGTAAGGAAAAGGACATAACATTAGATTGTAATAACATATTGGCAAAGAACATGACTGGTTCAAGAGAGGTATCAAGGGCAATTAACGTAAAATAATGAAACCAAGCCTGAATAGGGGGGGGGGGGGTTGACAGCAACTTTTGCAATGTTACAATTCTATTTTGACACCTTACCCTGGGCATTCTATAACACCTGTTAGCCACAATGCGTCACGCCTTGCATTCAGAAGGTCCCTAAACCTGGATGTGATATGCTATTGGGAACATAACTGCAATGCGTTCTTGCACACCGGAAACACTGGCAATACACAAGTGTTAACGTGAGCGCTTCCATGCATGCGGGATTGCGTTACAGTGTGGCCTAAGCCTAACTCCTGTACAGTTATCCCGGACATTATATAAACGTAGTGATCTTTGGTTTGCAGTGCACTCCACTCAAGGATTTTAGTTTCAGATCAAGATGCCCTACTTGGTCCAAAATGCCTAAAGTAGCAAACAACTTATACAGTTAATATAGTCATGAGTCCATGGTTTATATAATTTGATTTATTGCTGTGCCCAGAAATCAAAAAATCCCACAATTGTTGTGCATAAACAGAAGTTTTGACTCATTCCATTGGCAATGCTTGTTCTCAGATGTGTGTAAAAAATAAACAGGTATACCTGCTCCTGTGTAGACTTTTCCAATTGTGAAAACTAACCGTGATATAAAATCCCTCCCTAGATGCCCTTGATGACACTGCTTTTTTACTCTGTAGATACAGATATTTGCTATTATTCATTTACCATGTTTTAGGCCATTTGGTGGGAGGTAAAATGAATGCACACACCTCCTCATGCCATCTAATCACATCTAATTTACGTGCTGTCTCGTATACTGGCACAGTTATTAAACTGCAGTGTTCCCATGGTACAGTAGTGTGAAGTGTTGTTCACGTGCACAATAAAGGGCAACTACACCAAATGAGCAATTATTCCTACCTTCATTTTACTAAACAAGTGTTTGTGTGTAGCTTGCTTTAGCCTCCCTGGCTAAGCTCAATTAAAAATATTGTTCAAATATTGCTAGTCGGAAAAAACACATAAGTTTAACAATATTGTAACATATTTTTCTTTTTACTCAGCCATGGAGACAGAAAGCTGCAAGCACAGTGGAAAAACTTAAAAGGGCTTGTTCACACTAGGGAGCATTTCGTTTTTCGATTTCATGTAATTGCTCATAGAGTGAATAGTAACATTCACACCTCACTGTACCTGTGTGGCAGTAGTTGTTCATAACGCATTGCATGCAGTGTTTTGCTGCATTAATGCATAGCAGTGTGCATTGAAATCACTAGACACCCTACAGATACCAGTGAGATGTTTCCCTCCTACGTAGCAGTGTTGGACTGGACTTTAGAGCACATATGGAAATCTGAGCCCTAGGGCCCACCAGATTAGTTTGGGCCCACTTAACATTTCACATCTCTATATCACTCTTTTTTAAATATTATCTTACTCCTACTGATCCAATTGTTTATTAAAATGCATTTTTCTGTTGCTTTGGCTCTGTATTTAGAATTTAGCAGTTTTCTTTCTCTTTTTTTCTGTAATGAACGTGGGGCCCACCAGGGGATTCCCCTTGAGCCAGTCCACACCAACGTATGTGACACTAGCCTAAAGCTAATCATTTTTAATGAATGCAGAATAAAAGATAGGAATACTTGTTTCTTATTCTTCAAGGGGTGTTAAAAGAGACTCATACTGAAAAAATGACTTAGCCTAATCTTAATCTATAATTGGATACATGCATCTGCACTTCCTCTGATTTGCATGTGTGCTGCATGCCTTCAAACAAGCACCATTTTGTGCTTGAGGGAGGGGGGAGCAGTATCCCCCCTCCCTTTTTAACCACTCCCACTTCCATCCGACCTGACTTTTTCCCACAAACCAACTGTCAAGCCTGCACACAGCATACACATTCCAAGTGTCAAAACTCTGTCACCATCCCAGCTACAGTATACTACTCAATAAGAATGGTTTTCGAGAGCAAGGATCTTGTTGGCAGCTGAAAGCTGAAATGTTTTAGATTGGATCTAAAGAAAAGGGGGGCAGATCAACAAAAAAATTATACATGTGGTAGTTGAGAAGAATTATAGTTTATAGTTATGGTCATTTTCAAATAACCTATTTTTCGGTATAAGATGCCCTTTAAGTATAGTTTTCCCTTTAAATTAAAGAGCACACAAACATTGAATGCATTGATTATGCATTATCCTGGGGACAGGGCAGGGGTGGGCTATAGAAATGGGTAAAGCTCCAAAATATAACTTAGCCAACACTTCTATGTCAATGCAGTTCACATGAAGGCTGAATGCAAATGTTTGTGTGCTTCTCTGCTTGAGCCCAACACGTAATGCCTGTGAGTTCTGTGCACAGAACTCACAGCATTACTGTTTGAGGCTCAAGCGAGGGTGCACAGAACTCACAGGCATTACGTTTGAGGCTCAGACAGAGAGGTGCACAGAACTCACAGGCATTACGTTTGAGGCTCAAGCAGGAGGAGTGCACAGAACTCACAGGCATTACTGTTTGAGGCTCAGAGGAGAGTGCACAGAACTCACAGGCATTACTGTTTGAGGCTCAGCAGAGAGAGAGTGCACAGAACTCACAGCATTACTGTTGAGGCTCAACAGGAGAGTGCCACGAACTCACAGCATTACTGTTTGAGGCTCACAGGAGAGTGCATGGAACTCACAGGAAAGCAGAGGAAATCTCAGAGGGGCGGGGGCTTACTTCAGCAAACCAGTAACAAGATGTCAGCAACTTCCAAGGCACAAAGCTAGGCTCTGGAGGGCCATAGAAAAAAATAAATATGGTACACGGTATTTTAAAAGCTGCAGCTTCCAAATTAACATAACTTGATTTTACAGTACACTTATCCTTAAAGGGAACAAGTCACCTGAAAACATTGTCCGAAAGACAGAGCACATTCATAGATACAACAATCGGTGCTTCTTATGCTTTTTCTGTGGCTGTTGGTGGATTGATTAAATTAACCTGTGGGTTCTAGAGGATCAGCTCCCATAATCCACACGTTTGGTAGACTTGTGTATGCAGTACACATGACATGCTCTCACAGCATATCAAAACAAGGAGACTACAGCCTTGCTCCCTCTGCAGACAAACAGCCCAGAGAGATTCTTTTAAGCACACGATCCTGCCTCTCAAGACAAAAAGAAGGTTAACACGTACAATTGTTTTCCCCACATATTCCTTTGAATTTCATACAAAAAACAGTATTCTTCCAGAGACCAGAGAATCTCACAACATCAAGGTGTGGGTAAAAAGCTTTCAAATTAAGGGGAAAAAATAGGTTTAGTTTCTCTTAAATATAAATATCTCTGATTTCATAAGCCATTAGGCATGTAATTCTACATTACTGTTCAGAGATAGGGCTATTTCCCCTAATTTGAGGTAGCCTACCTCTTTATAACACTATTATATAACACACATACTAAACAATCTCACCATTTAACTACTGACATTGCTTATACAGTCTGTGTATTTTACAGTAGGTGTAGGTTTTATACCATCTACTCTTTTATGATAGATAGCTTATGTTTTTTAATTTCTTTCACCTCATTGTAACCCCTGTACATATGTGTACTTTCCTGGTAGTGGTTTACAGAAATCTGCAACACTGAGTGCACTTACCTTAAATTGGAGATTTGACATTAAGGAATAGGTTTTGAACCTCCTCCTATAAAAGTTCTCCTTCCAGAGAGATCCAGATCTGTGCGATTCACTTTAAAGGGATTTTCTGTTTTAAAAGGGGTTTGTCTATTTTAACGGGTGCGTTAAGAAAAAAAAGCATTTAGTCTTAAGAACAAGACTGCTGTTTCTCTTGTGTGTATTGCTGTTTTCTCTTGTTGTGTATGGCTGTTGCTGTGAATTGCTGTTTGTATGGACAAGTTTTGTTGGGGCCATGCAATGACATCCTGCCGCATGTATGGATCTTGGAGCAGCTGCACCAAGGGACCTATGTATGTGTCAGAGTGGAAAGGGTTGCCATTTGGAATCTGAGGTCCAGAATCTAAAGGGGAAACTTGCATCATTGCAGGCTTGACAATCGGGGGATTGCAGGTACTGGCAGGGGCCAGTAAACTGCAGGGTGGAAATGGGTCAGATAGAGTGGTAAAGGAAGATAGATTTGTAGGGTCACCAGGGGAAGTAGGACGGAAGGATAGGGACGCTTCTATCCACTGGTTGATCCCAACGATTTGCCGTTTTAGGTGATGGAGGTGGAGGACGATGGCTCGGAAGGAGCATGTGAGCACTCAGGGATGGCCATCTCCAATACAAGGGAGGGAGAACTTGGGGCTAGAAGGATAGGCAATGTGTAGTGGTAGGGACTCCATTATTAGAAGGGTAGATAGGGTAATCTGTCGCCAAGACCCTACATACCGAACAGTGTGTTGCCTGCCTGGTGCTAGGGTTCGGCATGTGGTGGATCTTGTAGACATTATTGGGTGGGGCTGGGAGAGACCCGGTGGTCTTGGTTCACATAGTGCCAATGACAAAGTTAGAGGTGGAGGTTGTCACGAACCCTCCGGGTCGCGACGGCCATCCACCTATCAGCTACCGGAAAACACACTCCAAGTAACCGACAAGGGAATAAAACAGAACGGACCTGGTGGGTTAGTAAACAAACAATATCTACACAATTAATATTACTTAATAACGATATCCTTGCTGCCACCACATTCCGAGAAAACAGCGGAATGACCTTTACATATATGTATGGGGTTATCCGCACACCTAACTATAACAAACTGTAAGAAAATTGGTTATTCACACCAATATTCATACACAGTTATATATATTTTACCTAATAATACTTCTCTATAGTAGCGTAACTTCAGAGACACAGGTTCGTTTTGGGATTTGTACTCAAATAGGACAATAAGACTATAAATGATTTTTATCATTTATTAAAAGTTGACAAAAATAGTGCATAAAAATATAAAGAAAACTAAATTACTTTACTGAACATAAAAATGGTATCACTGAGGTGAGGTAAGAAATGATAAGAATGAATACTTAAAGATAAGGGGCGTCTAAAAGTCTGTGAGCTGATTCCAGAACTTGCTTAACCAGATATGGGAAATTCCTAATAATATTTCCTGATGTAAGCCAATATGGTCCGTCCGTTGGCTAGATGTTTTGAAGTTCTTATGACAAACTCCCTTCTATTGTTGTGCATCTCCTTTCTACCTCTGAAACAGGGTGGTACCAGGTTTCCTTAGCAATCACCTAAAAGTGTAGGTTGGGCTCAGGGTATGTCCAAAACTTTATTACCCTCAGTATGGGACACTCAAAACTACCATATTGTATAATGGACTCTGTCATAATGTCTAATGTATAAACTGAGGACTGTTGGCCTAGAAGAAAACATTTGTTCATGGATAGAGAACTGGTTATTGGATCGCAAACCAGAGTGGTAGTAAATGGAGCTACATCTATGTGGGCTAAAGTTCTAAGCAGAGTGCCTCAGCGTTCTGCACTGGGGCACTCTTTTTAATCTGTTGATGACTTAGAACGGGGCATTGAGAGCAAGGTCGCTGTGTTTGCTGATGACACTAAACTATGCAGATGATGTGCAAGTGCTGCAAGCAGACCTAGATAGATTATCAAAATGGCAACAGAAGGCAGATAAGATTCAATGTTGATAAACTTAAGGTGATGCATTTGGGATTTAATAATCCCTGTGCCACCTACACCATATAACTCTGTGTAAAGTGAATCTGTAATGGAAAAAGATTTGGAGGTTCTGTAGATAACAGACTTAGCTGTAGCAAACAATGCCAGGTAGCACGGCTAGAGACGGGCTAGCAAGATTGTCTTGTATAAGAGAGGAATAGATTCAAGAGAGAAAATATTATTCTCCCTCTTTACAAGCACTGGTAAGACCTCATTTGGAATATGCGGTGCGTTTTGGAATCCCTATACAAAAGGGACATCTTGGAAATGGAAGCAGTTCAGAGAAGGCAACTAAATAATAAGGGGAATGGAGGGCTTAAATATTCAGGCAAATTAGACAAGTTAGGTCTGTTTACATTGGAGAAGCGACATTTGCATGGGGATGATCACCTTATACAAATATATTAATGGACCATACAATTAACTCTCTGGTGCATTGTTCACTAATAGGTCATATCAGAGGCCTTGTGGACAATCCTTTAAGGTTGGAAGAAAATAAGTTTCATCTTCAGGCTAGGAAAGGTTTTCTTTACAGTGAGAATGGTGAAACTGTGGACCTGTCTTCCAGTAGATGTGGTAATGGCAATTTCATTAAATAGCTTTAAAAATGGCCTGGATAAGTTTCTAAAACTAAAAAAATATTGAGAATTACTGGTATTATTACATATACTGTAGATCTGTGATCCAGGGATACTTTCCGATTGCCATTTGGAGTCAGGAAGGATTCCCCCCCCCCCCTTTTTAGCTGGGGTTTTTTGCCTTCCTCTGGATCAACTGTTAGGAAGGGTTTTAAAAAAAGTGAATAGGTTGGACTTGATGGACATATGTCTTTATTCAACCTCATTACTATTGTTACTATGACATATAGTGACAGGCTTGGGCAATACTAGTTACTCCAGGTGCCAGGAGGAGAAGATTTAAACACCATAAGTTTAGACGGACTATCTTTGCAGACGCATAGTGTGATTGACTGTGCAGAGCCATCTATAAACCATAGGAATTTTACTTGTTTCCTGCTGGTACCACATTTACACACAACTAGCTTCTTGCATGGGGCAGGATCTGATTACATTGTCTGGACTGCTATTCATTAAGCGTACCTACCCTAACAATGTGCCTACGATCATTTTAGTTTTATTGAAGAATGTGAGGTAAAGATTTATGTCTTGCAGTGCCTCCCATTTTTCAATGAAATAGTCAGGAGCAGCAGGGAACAGAGAGAACTTACCCAATTTCGATCCAGTGATGGCTTCTCTGTCAGGTCCCGATGGAGGCCACCGTACCTGCATGTGCATAATGTATAGCATTCGCATACAGTGGACACTTCATCAGGACCTGTGTAAGTACTCTAATTCCCCTGCCAGCAGCTGACTGTTTCATAGAAGACCGGGAGGTAATAAAATTTAAAAAATCTAAGGCACTTTTGTGAGTGGAGATACCTTTTTAAATAGCCAATTCCCTAAGACTTTTAAATAGTTGCCCTAAACACCATGAATCTGGTGACAATATCATCATTCAGTGACTTGATTTTTTTTGTAGTTTGTCCTCTACTATATTCTGCATTATGAGGTCAGTAAAAAAATATATATATACTATAGTCTACTTGTTATAGCATGGATGGTCTTGCCTGAATAGACATCCGTTACTGAGAATGGTAGCTAGGAAAACAGTGAAACATGGGCATTTTAAAATGATAGCCATTTTACATCAACACAGTATGTAAAGGCAAGCTCCCACATTCTACTCAAGAGATTTTATCTCAGATGAAAGTCTGAGGCTTTTGTGTCTGTTTTTTTTTAATTATTATTATATAATGGTTTCCATTGTTTGTTTTTACATATGTCCACCCTCCTTATCCAACTAATCCAAACTATCCGCTTGGGAACCCTGGTACATATTACCAGCCTTATAGCATCCACCAGTTTCTCAACCTTCACACTATCGTTGAAAGACCCTGTAAGTATCCTATTCTCGTTGATTATTATTTGATGATAATTAACATGTTAACGGCTGTGTTATATCTTACAGTATATACAGCAATAGTTTGAAAAAAATGTCACTAAGTGTAAAGGGTCCTTATTGATGGAATGAATCAGGACATTTTTAGCACTGCATTGAAAGATTCTTTAAATATTCCTCAAAAAGTCATACCTAAGACATGTACATTTTATTTGAGTTTCCTTACCTGAACGTAATGCATGTGACAGTACACAAAGGATTAAAGCACAGCATTCTGGTTGCCATGTTGGGTCTGTGATGTTCTTCCTTCACATATTGTAGAGCAGATGTAAAAAGTTTGAATCACTATTCACTGAATTGGAGCGGCACAGTAACCATTTAGTTTTAGGTTCTATGGCCTGATTTACCAGGGTACAAATGGATATATTAAAAGTTAGGATGTGTATAATTAATTTTCACTTTTTACAGAAAAAAACATGGTTCTATATTTCAGGGAGCAGGATGGCGCAGACTTAGCCAAGCAGTCACCCTGTTCAAGTCAGCCATGAGCACTTCTGCTGTCACTGTCTTCTCTGCTATCTGCACATGCACTTAAAAGTACAGTGAAGGAAGGAGCTGGTAATTTGTGAGAGTGACAGACACTAGGTGATCGCTTGGCTAAAGAAAAAAGAAAGGTGAAAAGGAGGAGTTCTCTTTATTACCTCTGTTAGAAATATAAATTGAGATTTTTTTTTCTTTTTTTGCCATTTGCATTTTCAACCCCGGTCGAGTGCCCCTCTGCTTGTGGTGATTCTCCCTCCTCGAGTCTGGTTTATTTGTTGTATTCAGTTAGCTCAACTGGACTAATGCTTAGTTCTTGGCGTTACCTTCTCTCTGACTGTTTTTCCCAATTCAGAGACTTGTACGTCTGTTGGCAATTATTACCTGGTTCCCTTGCATTCCCGCCGGTTTTGTGCCTTCTCAAGCAAGGGGTGTGATTGCATGGGGCTAAGGAAGGGTTTATCGTGCCCATGGCACTCATTGTCTGGCAGCTTGGTTCGGGAACCCCCCCCCTGTTTTTGGCCCCTGGAAATCCTGCTGCCCCCCTCGCCATCCGCCAGAATGTGGTGGGTTTTATAATTGAAAGTGGGTGGGGCTTTCTTTGGAAGTGGGGTGTGGCTTGTACGATTGGGAGGGGCTTTATAAACATGACGGGTAAATAATACCCACAATGACTCGTAAATGATGCCCACAGTGACTGGTATATATGTCCACAGTGACTAATAATGATGCCCAACATTGATTTTTGATCTGCTGAGCTAACAAACATTGATTTTGATCAAATGAATTGCCAGTCAGAAGAGAGGGGGAGAGTCTTAGCTGCATTCTATTGTGCAATGTAGTCATGTCTTCCCATGTTATTTAAAGTCACATACCTCCCCAAAAATTGTTGTTGGTCATTTTTGGGGGCCCCTGGCATCTGGGCCCCAGGCACATTGAACAATAATTTCTGGCATCAAAACTTACCTTGGGGGCAGTTTCAATACCACCTATTAGCCTCAATACATCCACACCAAGCCTGAATAGAGTTGGAGGGTGTTCAACACCAATTGTCTGCCCTGCATTCAGAAGGTCCCTATACCCTGGCTGTCATATGCAAATTGGGACTTTCCAGGGTACTTAATTGCCAACAGATTCTTGTACAAGTCATTCGGAATTAAGAAAGCCAGTCGGATGACTCATGAAATGTCTTCAAGAACTAAACTTAAGTCCTTTGATCAACGTGAATACAATAGATACAACTAAACAAAACCATTTCTTTATTTTTTTTCTATAAAAATCTCTGTTTTCTTCCAGCTTCATACAAGTTTCCATTACCATCTATGTTGGCAAACCGTGGATAAAATTTGTCCTTTAATTTTAGCAATCATTGTGCTTGTTGGACGTGTTTGATGCTCATGTAGTATTCTGATAATGTAATATACAAGTAATGCTTTACCATTGTATTTAGTAGGACACCACAATGTGACAGGGTTTAGTGGTTAAATAGATGTGTGTGTGTTTGTGCGTGTGTGCGTGCGTGTGTGTGTGTGATACATACAGCTGGTGAATATATGTCATGTTACATGTCGCTTTTTTTTTTTTTTTTCTTTTTTTTTCTTTCTAGATAACTGAATGCATTTAAACCTTCTAATGCAAAACTCAATTCCCGGAAAGTTGCTTTGCAAACAGGACTCTGTGTAATGGAGTAGCCGAGTGCTCAAGAGGAGGGGATGAGATGGGATGTGGTATGTTTTTTTTTTCTATATTTACTGATGGATGTTAATGTAAGAATATTTGTAGTACACACTGCTTTAAGGAGAACTTGGTCTAAAATACTTTTACTTATAGCCCAGACACTGCTGAATATATAAAAATGTTTTACCCACATTCTCAAAATTCTCTTAGAGGTAAGAGTGGGTGTTCTTACCTTCCATTGTGCAGTAGAGGGAGCACAAAAAGTAGGAGCCCATACACACATCTAACAGCTGTTGAACTGGTGTTCAATTACCGATTGTTGCTGCTTCAACTACACAACTGAAAGGAAGGAAATACTCTGTTAAACCTCTGTGCATTTGGGGGGGGAGAACACATAATTTTTCCAAGGTTTTCTATTATCTTAGATCTAGGTCTATACAGTATATGAGAGTGTGGTATAACTGTATGTGTGAAAGTGTAGGTATATACTGTATGAGTGAGAGTGTTGGTATATAAAGTATGTGTGACTGCGTAGGTATATACAGTATGTGTGAGTGTAGGTATGTGACAGTATGTGTTGAGAGCATAGGTATATACAGTATGTGTGAAGTGTAGGTATACAGTTGTGTGAGAGTGTAGGTGTTTACAGTATGTGTGAGAGTGTATGTAATACAGTGTGAGTGAGAGTGTTGGTATGACAGTATGTTTGAGTGTAGGTATATCCAGTATGTGTGAGATTGTGCTATATACAGTATGTGTGAGAGTGTAGCTTATAATACTGTGAGAGTGTCGGTATATACAGTATTGTGATAGTGTCGTATTACAGTAGTGAGTGTGTAGGTATATACAGTATGTGTGAGATTGTAGGTATATACAGTATGTGAGAGTGTAGGTATATACAGTAGTTTGTGAGATTGTAGCTATATACAGTATGTTGAAGTGTAGGTATATACAGTATGTGTGAGATTGTAGCTATATACAGTATGTGTGAGATTGTAGCTATATACAGTATGTGTGAGAGTGTAGCCTATATACAGTATGTGTGAGAGTGTCGGTATATACATTATGTGTAGATTGGTCGGTATGACAGTATGTTTGAGTGTAGGTATATACATATGTGTGAGATTGTAGCTATATACATATGTGTGAGAGTGTAGCTATATACAGTATGTGTGAGAGGTGCGCTAATACAGTATGTGTAGAGTGTCGGTATATACAGTATGTGTGGTGAGGGTGGTCATTTATACGTATGTGTGAGAGTGTAGGTATATACAGTATGTGTAATGTGTGAGAGTGTGGTAATACAGTAGTGTGTAGAGTGTAGGTATATACAGTATGTGTGAGATTGTAGCTATATACAGTATTTGTGAGATTGTAGCTTATAGTTATGTTGTGAAGTGTATATATACAGTATGTGTGAGAGTTAGGTATACAGTATGTGTGAGTGTAGGTATATACAGTATGTGTGAGTGTAGTTATATACAGCAGTTGTGAGATTGTGGTTATACATTGTGTGTGGTTGATGGTGGTTGTTATAGTTGGTGTGAGTTTGTTGTGTCGAGTGTGTTGCTCACTGTGTCAATCAAGTTAATGCATTGGAATGTAGATTCAATGATTTATTGCACATTAAATCCCATTTCTCTACACTTTTAATTTTTTTATCAAGTTTTACTTCTTGATTTAAGTAGAATATGGACGCCTAACACCAAAAGACATTGAAAATAGTAGAATTGTCATTGGTATTCTTTAAATATTCAGTTACATTTGCTCCAAGCACTAGAAGGGTTAAAGATGGAATCTCCGTGCTTTGAAATTGAAACCATTGTGACCAAATTATTCACCCAGATCCAAACTGGCTAATGATTTGGGTTCATGCCCAGGTCCCAGGGAATGGAAATCTGATCTATGAAGCACATTTTGAAATTCACCATTGTTCTGGACATGTTTTTATGACCCTTTAGTAAGTTATTGCTTAACTGCCTTCTACTTGCAGCACGGTTTAGGTGGGATACTCCTTGCTCCAAGTCATGCCGTCAGTCACGTCAACACACAACCTGTGGCTGCCAGTGTGTTATGAGGGGTACAGCCAAAACTTTCCTTCCTTTGTATGTAATCGTTATGGATTTGATGGGTAAAATCACTTAATGTAATTTTATGGTTGTCTACATTGCATGTTTTACAGAAATGAGTTTCCCTTAATAAACTTTGAAGGAATATTTAAGAACTAATGTAGTGTTTATAATGTAACTGTATGTGGGAAAGTGAGAGCCAGCAAAGTACCAGATCAAGTTAGAACTGGTTTCCTTCCTGCCAACAGTCACAATGCTACTGCACCTGTTGGAAACTTGGGTGTAGCTGGTCAAGCCCTCAGTCAGGGCTTCAGTTGTTTGTCATTTTTTTGGTGTTAGAGAAAAGCATAATGGGGGACCAGGGTTTTTATTGTTATAAAACATGACAAAGTATTGCACACAGGCCTTTCTAATCTGCTTGTGCACTGCAATGGGCTGTAGTGGGCCAAAGCACTGGCAGGGTCCTGGTTAAATAATAATAAAGGAAGGAGTGAGACTAAGCACTCACTGTGTGGAATTATTGGATGCACTGGACATGTTAATTATTTCTAATATTAGTTTATCTTTATATAGAACAAACGTGTGCATTCACTAGGGACACACTGATTCTTTCATTTTAGATCATCAGCTGATAGTCTATTTTATGTGTTAACACTTTTTCAATTTACACTGGTCACCCATATTCAATTGGAATGTAGAATTTTTTATGGTACTTCAAATAGGCAAGGCCCTTTTAAGCATGATCCAATATAATCATAAATATGCTAAAAGTCTAATCAAGCACAACAAGTAGAAAAAAACACACCTAACTTTAAATGCATTTATTACAATGGCAGATATGTAGGAAGCGTTCATCCTATCTGGGGGGATTGTGGAGTGTTACCAAGACAGAATATCTTCCCACAGAAAGAGACTTATAGTCACAGAAAAGGGAAACATGGCTTGAAGTCCTGCAGTTGGCGGGCGAAGGAGCCGTTACGTCCTGCAGTGAGAACCCTTCAGTGACTAAAGCTGGGTTAACACACACAGATTTTTGAAAAATGACAGACAGAATCTGCAAGATCCTGTTTGTCATTTTTCAAAGATCACACAGCATAGGGAGGATGTTCGGGACTGTGTGTTTCCCTCGACCGACTCCCTTATAGGGAGTCTACTGCGGCCAAGGAAAATTTATGTTCTTTCCAGAATGACCACTTGGCCGACGCAACGTTCAGCGGCCATGTGTCTTGTTTGGGAAGCTGCCACACACAGTCTGATAAAGCCTCGATACGTTGGCTTATCGGTACTGTGTGTACCTAGTTTAACTTTATCAATTTATGGCTCCAGATGGACTTGAAAGCAATGTGCTTTGTGCACAATATCACCACTGTGATATTGTTAGCACTTGTAGGCGCTGTATTATGTTTCCATGGCTCCACAAATGTCTTGAGCAAGCTGGACATAGAAACTATAACAGAAGGAAATACTGTAAATGGTGTTAATACACTGCATATAAAAGATCTGGATTATTTATTCTCAGACTTTATGATGGACTATATTAACACACAAAAAAATAGAAGTCTACGCACAGCCATTGGAATTGCTTACACTTTATATTACCATTGTATTGCGACTTAAAAAAGCCTGCCCTTCTCTCTGGATAAATTAAGCAATTAGTTCAATAACTTGGCCAAATTATTTTAAGCCCAGCAACCATTCAAGGTTTTGATTTATTCTGCTGGGTCCTAACTTTACACTTTTTTAAGTTAGTAACTTTTTACCTTCTTAGAGATATTTTTAAACTTTTTTTATTATATCAGTACCTGTATTTATGAGATGAAAGTCCCTGCTGCTATTTCACTTGCTTTCTTGGGACTAGCTCTCCAACTATAAGTACTTGAACACATGACCCACTTTGGTGTAGTACACTTTCCAAGAGGCTGTGCATTAACACACATTCCTAATGATCGGGTAACTTAACCCCTCCCTGGTATTGGGATTACATTTAAATTGTTGGGTCATTTTCATGCTATGAGGTGTCTGTAGTTTTTAAATATTTAGTAAAAAATGCATTTTAAGTTGTTTTGTTATGTGTAATACCAACATGTTTATGTCTTATAGGATTTAATAGGCTGGGTGGGATTGCTTATAGTGATCCTGACAATTTATTTTAGTATCTGATTACCATGCTCCTAGCACTATATCTTGAAAGGCATAACAGACCTGATCCTTACAACTATAGTTATAGACCTGTGTAGTACACAGATGAGATCACAACTTCCATCTCCTTTAATTATCATTGTGTAAAAAATACATTGACCTCTGTGCATTGGTCTTTTTGCAGACTAATGTTGCATGCTTTGTTCACAAGTGTCTCCTGTCATTTTAGTACTCCTACAATGATACCAGTGAGCATGCCTGACAACCTTCACAGTGTCTCTGTCTGGTTCCACTCTATCGAAGACCATCCAGAGAGTCTAGACAGGTAAAGAAAGGTGGTAACATATGGCTATTGGCTAGGGCTGATAAAGCGTTAATGCAAAATGATAAAGACCTCTGTCTAATGTAAAAATGGAATCCTTCATCATCTGCAAAGGAATAGTGGGGGGTCATAGCCGGGCTCCACGTTTTTGGTAATCCATCTTTAGGAATAGCAAATGCAACACTCACATTTGATACAACAAACGTTTATAAAACACATACAGATAGTGCTATTTCTAAATTATCTAAATAATGCATTGGATTTTGTACTAGGCTAGATCACATTCAGTTCCCCAAAATTACTTGTCAATGTAGCTCAACCTGAGGAGATAATAAAAGGCACACAATATGCTGCCATTTGGAAATTCAATTACTGTGAAAAAAGGTTTAGATATGTACAGTATGCTGACTGGTGGTACTGTTTAGATCTTTAGTTAACATTTTCTATCACCCACAAAAACAGATGTATAAATGCTTGTTAAGTTTCCATAATCAAAAATAATTTTTCCCCTTGATTTTTAGGTCACAATGCTCCAGTGGTCAGTACCTGTCGCTCAAATGTTCAGGTAAGTGGCACCTACGTAGATTGATAGCATTAAAGGGCAATCCAGCCCCAAATGAAAACTTACATACAGGTAAATCACCCCTCAAACCCTTATGGTAATAGTTTAAAAGCTGAAATATATAAGTCTAACCTGAACCTCTCACAATGTCCTGTTTACCGTTTCTGCTTCCTGGTTCTACCAGTTCATGAACTGTCAGTTATGGATTTGACAGTTGACATCAAAGCCATTGGCTGAATGTTAATCCCGTCTGCCTCTTCTGAGCATGCCCAGGTTCATACAGGTTTCTAATTGTTCAGTTCCTGAGGCCTCCAGAAGCATAGCAGCACACAGTAATGAATTCATGGACAAACTATGATGCATCAACAAATTTTAAGAGGCCATTCTTTCTAAATATGTTCTTATAAGGGTGGAGTTGTCCTTTAAAGGGTGTTTCCACAGTTTTTCTAAAAAAATTTTATTCAGTATAACTGAATATCAAATGTTATTTGTTACCTTCCATTTTTCAGTAAAACTTGCAGGAGAGGAGGAAACTTACCCGCGAATAATCCAGCACAGCTTCTCTGAGTGCCCATGCGCGCAAAATGCAAGGGACTGTGGATGCGTCGGGAGAATGCCAGTGGCGTCAGAAACTTCAGCAGCGCGCTGACCATTCGCATTTGAAGTCTTCCTCCTCTCCTGCAAGTTTTACCTCCCGTTCTTCAGTTAAATTGAATAACAAAAAGTTAAAAATACGCTGGACATATCCTTTAAATGGTAACTGTGGTCAGGTGTCCTCTATTTAAAAGATCTCTCTTTTACAACCTAGGTAAAAGGGCAGTATAATTACAGTATAGTCAGTTTCTTAGAAGAAACTGCAAGTTATGTAACCAATATGTAACCAAAGCCTGTTGTATGATTTGTCATTTTTCTTGTTTTTACAGACTGTGGAAAGAAAATGACAAAAAATCATTGGGGGTATCATTCAAGATAGGAGACTGGCCATGGCAGGCTAGCCTCCACCAGAGGGCTGGAAACAATTTGTCCAGTGTCTGTGGTGGTACGCTCATCAGCAGCAAAGTGGTTGTGAGTGCAGCCCACTGTTTTCAAGATAAGTCAATGAGTAAGACGGACTTCTTGTATGAAAATATCTCAAATACTGTACTTTTTAGAACCTTGTGTTACTCTGTTTCCTTCTTTTATGCCACGCTACATGCACTACCTCTGCCAGTAATATTTATATTCATCTATTGTGCGATTTGGCAAAAAGTCCCAAATACCGACGTCTTCTTCGATTTGCTTCACTTTGCTTATATTCATTTTTTTTGCCAGACTGCTAATTGAGTGTATTGTGGTAATGCAGAATATAAAGAGCTCGAATCATGTTTGTTTGTGTCTATTAGACAGCCGATCCTGCTGACTGGAAGGTATATGTGGGCACAGTTAATCAAAATGACCTACGTTACGGGTCGGGATAGAAAACCATTGTTAGGAATGAGATTACAACACGAAAAGGATATTACGATATGGCTTTGATGAAGATGAAACAACCATTTTCATTCACAAGTAAAACTCATTTTGGAATGGGTTGTGTGTACATTTATTTTAAATAAGGCATGGCATTGGGGTTAGGATGAAGTTGAATCACACATACAGTATTTTTACACAACATGGCCTATAGCAATACCTGTATAAATACATGCCAATAATTAGTGCCAGATTTACACAATAAACATCGAAGAAAAATATATTGAAGGGCATGTTCCACCCCCAAAACTATAATCCCCCCACTACTGGCCCCATTCGTAGTAGTTTAATCCTTACCTCACATCCCAGCTCCATCTGGTTCTCCTGTAGTCCCCCCCCAGTTCCAAAAACTGCCCAACAGGCCTCCGGGAGAAGTTTGGCATGCGTACTGCAGCCCTTATCCCCCTTCCCTCCCCCTCCTCTCCCTCCCTCTCCCCCCGATTAGGATTCCCTCCCCCTAGTGTAAAACCCTTTTGCTATAATATCCCCCTGTCCCCCCAGCCCCAACCGCTATGTTTATTTTTTAGAAAGTGCCCCAAACATTACTTACCTCCCCTCTTTCATCGCCTCACGAATGACTGGCACCCACGTCCGTGATTGGCTGCCGCTCACCAATCACAGATGCGACTGCCGTCCCGCCCCTCTCTTGCATTTTCTCGCAGCAGAGGGCCGGCAGCGCGGCGGGAAGAGGGAGGTAAGTAAAGTTTGGGGAACTTTCTAATAAAAATAATATAGCGGTTTGGCTGGGACAGGGATTGTTATAGCAAAAATTTATTTCAAGGGTGGACATACCCTTTAAAGAGTAATAAACCCCCATCCCCATCTTCCTTCCACCCCCTCCCTGTTTTGTAGTCTTACCTTATTACATAGAACAAGCCCTGCAAACTTTGTGAAGCAGCTCTGGACCTGCCCAATTCACTTCCGGTATTAAATCAATCTGAAAGTGTCTCCAGGTAGCCAACTTTGCAGGGCTCTTTCTAAGTAATTAGGTAAGACACAGGGGTGGAAACCCCACGGTTTTACTTCTTCATCCTGAGTACTACTACTAAGGGGATGCGACTTTGAATGGTTTAATTACCCTTAAACAACAATGGGGCTTATTTAATAAGGTGCAAAATATTGCCTGCGCTATTAACCCACTGCCCCCAATCATATGTTATTTAACAGCAGTTGATCTATTGGTTGCTGCAAATTAATAGCAACGGAAAACATTTGCACCTCCTAATGTTCACACTAGAGAATGCAATACGCATGAACTTTTTTATTGAGATTTCAAAAACTACTACTCTCCCAGCATCCCCAGTCTGCTTTTGCGTTACAAGTGCTGTAGGGGAATGGGTAGTTGTAGTTAACAAAGAACTGCCATAGGAGGGATGCTGGTACATTGCTGTACACTTCTGAACATGCTCTCTAGCGTACAGCAGGTCCAAACAAGCTGCAGCCTGTTAATACTCAGAATTCCACCTCCTGTAACAAATGGTGGCCATAGACACTTAGATCCCGGTCGTACAATATCAGGATATCTTGATATCGTACAATCGTCGGATCATGTGGACAACCGTTGAAAATCTTTCAACAATCTCTAATAATTTCCCCATCGGGCCAGTCAAAAAAATTTTTCACAACCGGCAATCCGAATGTACAAACCGTGGACTGACAATTGGATTGTAGCGTCTATGGCCACCATAACACTGTTGTACATATTTTGCGTTTATTTCCTAGCCACCATGAATTGCATAAAGAAAATAAAAATATACTGTAAGTAAATCTGGGTATTCAAACCTATAACTTCATGGATTCTGTTTGCTAAAAGTAGAGCATTAGTCCAATAACCAATCAGAGCTAACATGGTACATTTACAGTAGATATATTTTTCTAGGAATAAATAGAAGCTAAGTATTTAGTATTGTTCCTGGTAGGCTCTTTGTAACCATTCATGCTGGCTTAAAAATAAACGTCAGGGTAACAACATGTTTCAAAGTTTTGCATGGGCTTTTATATTAGTGTGAAGACATCTGTATAGAAAATGCTCTGTAAAAGAGATAGGGATTACTGGGGCCATGGGTCTTAGTTACAGAATTTACTTCTTAGAATATGCTTGTGAGGTTCTCATTCATCCAGGTCATGGTATATCTGTTGTATCAATTAGATCAACTGACTTGAAGTTTAGTTCTTGAAGACGTTCGCTAGTCATCCGACTGGCTTTCTCAATTCAGAAGTTCTGAATTGAGAAAGCCAGTCGAATGACTAGCGAAACGTCTTCAAGAACTAAACTTCAAGTCCAGTTGATCTATTTGAATACAACAGATATACTTCTTAAAGAAACTTACTGGAGTAGTATCCTACAATGCATTGGTTTTCAGGGGAAAAGGTAAATAAAATCTAATTTAGTGACCAGCTGTTGAGAAATTATTTGGCATGGTGTTATGGGTTATGCGTGTAATGGAAATCATAGAAGATATGATATTTTAATTTGTATTCATTCACTCACAACAGCTACTATTCAGCCAGCCTGCATACCAATGACCGGTCAAACATTCAATTCAGATGTCAACTGCTTTATTCAGGATTTGGTAAAACCAAAGCAGATTCAGGTAAGTTCTAACTGCTCTGCATTTTCTTTGTAAACAAAGTCTAAAGGATGTGTGGTACCTGTATTGCTCATATATTTCTTAAATTTGTGTTAAAAATATTTCTGTGTTTCTAAAATTGTATAATAAAACCGTTTTTGTCTGACAGATAATGGGTCACCATATTTGATGCAGGCAAAGGTGTCACTTATCACTTCCTCTGTGTGCAACAGATTAAATGTTTATAATGGAGCAATTACTGACAGGATGATCTGTGCTGGTTACCTACAAGGAGAATAGACTCATGTCAGGTTGGTGTACCCAGTTACTCTTCTAATATTTAACACCCGAGACCACTCCTATAACTAATACCGCTTTATATATACTGGTACATTCTGTATCCCTTTTCTGGTTTGCGGCTCCAAGGTTTGCATTGTTTTATAAATACTATTTCTCCTCCACAATAGTAAAAATTTTGATGATAACTGTTGGCCATATACCCTTTGATTGATAAGTAAGTGAAAGTCTCCCATAAAGGTTTAGGGGATTTAAGGTGACATTTAGACCTAAGAAGATCATTTATAGAAGTGTGCTGTTAGCTCAATATACAATGTACCCAACAAGACTTAGGGGCATATTTATAAAGGTTACATTTTTCGCCTCCATTATCGCCACCTTTTTGCCAAATTTGGACTTTTCGTAATTTATAAAGCAGTGACAACTAGTGACTATTTACTGATAAATAGTGTAACCTCACCCAGGTGAATTTTCTCTATTTTATTAATAGGAATATTTTTGTATTGCTTTTCACATTAATATGGGAACATACCAAGTGCTGTGTAAGAACAGTCGTGTTAATGGAACATTCCAGTAAGTAATGATGTTTGGCGAAAATTCTGGTAAAACTGCAAAAAAATGCAACAAAAGGCAGAAAAGGCGAATTTTCACCTATTTAGAAATGGCTTTAAATAAAAAAAAATGACAAAATAGCTCTGAAATTTCTGCAATAGCCTGTTAATCCATGTCCTCCTGACAGCTGCGTAAATTTCGAAAACCCTATAATAGTTTCCAACTATAATTCCAGTATCGTAACCAAGAAGTAAAAGTAAAAAACCTGTTGTAAAAAAAAAAAAGAGGAAAACCTGGCAAGGAAGGTTTTACAACATCCCTCTTTAGTGGGAAGCTAATGCTGCTGTTAATGTGCTAGGCCTAAACTCATCTTAATTCCATTGAAAGTGCTATCCATGCCCAAAAAGGTTGTTTATGCGGGGATAACAGTGAAAATGCACTCTGTCCGTCTGTGGTGCAGACTAATCTGGAATGGGAAGGCAGTAGGAATATAGAATATAAAAACGAATCACTAATTAACAGAGCTGAGTGATTTTATAAGGGTATATACCACTGCAGTCCCAATTATAAAATATCACATTTATGTATTATAATACTATTTAAAACCTGCTGCAAACAATCAGGGAGATTCAATAAAAGTTCTTATCTTTTAAAATGGTGCTAATTTTGCCCCAACCAATCAGATCTTATGTAACATTTGTAAGCTTAATCTGATTGGTTGGGGCAAAATTAGCACCATTTTAAACGATAAGAACTTTTATTGAATAACCCTGATTGTATTTTATCACATTACATGTCAATCAATATTATATTTATTGATCAATAAGATCAATATTATTTTTTTTTTTCAGGAGACAGTGGAGGAACCATTGGTGTGGTGAAGGAGACATCTGGTACTTAGTAGGCGTTACAAGTTGGGGAAATGCTGTGGCAACCCAATAAACCCGGGGTATACAGCAGAGTCACTGCTTTTTGTCCCTGGATATACAAACATTGGAGGTAGGAATCTAGAATGTATTTCCAATCTACCATAGCAATGACTACACCCAGTTCAAAGAAACAATAAAATGGTGTCATAATAATAAAAGTGATGTACTAGGTAGGATAATGGTGAAATCTCCAAAAAAACCTCTAGGTGATTAAATATTGCCATTGTGGCAGTGGGTACTTTGTGCTTGCAGGTTTTTTTATGTAACTTTTTAACACCCTGAAATAGCTGTTACAGTGACACAGGGGTAAGCCACAATTCACATTCTCCTCAGAGCTGCAAGCCCAATGTTACACCTTTGCTAGAAGAGTGTTTGCAGTACCCAGTAAATCAAGCCCATCCTACCATAATACATTGTGGGGGAGATTTCCCCCTAGCCACTATCGCTCTGGGTAAATCTCCCACAACAGATTTAATATCCGTTTTGTGGCTGTGTAGTGCAACTTTAACGCCACCATTAAGTCAAAATGGCGTTAAAATGTTGCACTAACTAATATTTAATTGCTGTTTTTAGTTGTGCGGGTGTCTTTTGTGATATTGAATCGGTTAGCACCACTTTGGTGCTTGAGGTGAATGAGCCTGTGTGTATATAACCTCCATTCACGCAGCTTCTGCAATTAGTTTTATTCTTATTTAGCCAATTTATACCCTTTTTGTAAACTTTTTAAATAGAAAGTCATCCCTTTTTTCTAATGGCCACTTTCCCAGTCTTTTTTTTATTAATGGATTGTGTTGATCATGTATTATGGTAAACGATGCAACAATGAAGTTAGGGCGGGTAAAAACACAAATGCCCTCTGTAGTTTATATAGTAAAATGAATAGCATGTTTGGTGTGTTAAACCATTGGCCACGGTAAACAGGAAATACCCAGCAGATTTGATGCCTACCTGATGAAGGGTATGCACAATAACTACATAAGAATTGCATGCATGTTGTGATAATGTTATCACAATAACTGCAGGTCTGTGTTATGTTATGGCTAGGAGGCTTTCCATGCAGTGGTATATGGCCCCTGAACTGGCACCCTAAGTATTGGAAGGAATTAACGTGTGGTCGACATTTCATTGTATTTGAAATTAATAGTGAAGCCTGGATTTTATTCTATTTTTGGTCTCTAGTTGGACTTTAATATGGATGTACAACATCCAGTTGTGGATTTTTTAAAAATGCAAGACCCGGCTTCAATAGTTTAACAATTTTTTATTGTTTTTATATCACATTTACGGTTGATTAGCCATAGCTGCCATTATAGTCATGCAGGGGTTAAGACCACCAGGTTGGACTATACCCCAACCTCAAGTGTGATATTAACCCACATCCTGGATAATTCTGCAGTCTCTTTCTACTGTGCATTGACTATACATACTTTTTTTTTAATATACAGTTGAAGAAACTCTTGACCACACACTGAATCCGAACACTAAGAAGAAGATGGATGTATTTACATGGTAAAACCAAGCACAAAGGGACAATGGGATTGGGGTTTTTTTTAGGTATTTTAATGCAACCTTACGGCCCGGAGTTTACGCACTGCGCAAGGCAATAATATGGCAAGCTACAACAGGAAATATACTGATGTATTTGGATGTTAAAACTTTAAAGGATGGAACACACTAAACATAATACAGCTGGTGCATGAACTAGTCAGTCGTACTGGATTTAAGAAGCAATGGTGAATTTTCTAGACGATAATACGAGCTATGATTGTGTGGAATGGACATCAAGGACTAACTATTTCAGAGACCTGAATTGCCAAAATGAGTACGCTGTATCCACTCTACCCTCTAGGTGGCAATAAGGAGTCAGACAAAGCTACAGTATCTTATACCATCAATAATTTATTTAATATGAAGTGTCACTGCACAACTTTATTATTACATTATGATTCATTTTCTCTTGCGTCTTCCTCAATCTCCTTAAATGCTGGTTACTACCTGTAATTCCCTAAACATCTCACATTCCTTTTATAAAATCCTAATGTTGATATTTTACCTCATAAAAGAAAAAAATACGTAATAACCTCAGTAATATTTTTAGAATGTTGTTTTCTTTCTTGATTGTTCCATGGCATCACTGTTAGAATTAACTGCGACGAAGCCCTTCCCCCAAATATATGATGTTTTTAAATTCATATTTTCCAGGACAGCGTCACTTTTATAAAAGTTACAGACCCCTGTGAATGTATCTCTAGATATACAGAATGACCTACAATATGCATAACAGAATATGAAAACAAAAAAAAGAGCGCTACAGTGGATGTTTGAAAGGATTATTAAGTTCAACTGTGTTACCGCATTTAAAGGACAACTAAAGCCTTCAAAGGAAGACCACCTTATATAAAATTATAATCTGTGCCCCCCCCCCTCTAATTTTGATATGGTGTTTGGGAAATGTACCTTCTAACATGGGTGTTTTCTAACATCCCAGTATTACACAGTGAGTCACTGACTGACCATTGTGTTCTTTACACATGCTCAGTACTTAGATATTGCCAGTACTTATTACAGTTGGTTGGTTGGTCATGCCCATTAGCCATTTCTTTTATAGGACAAATTAGACAAGGTAGCATGTGACTGAGGTTATGGGTGTGCCCAGTCACTGTACATACACAGTTATTTCATCCAGTTCTTCAGGGGGGTAACATTTAATTTAATGCCATTTACTGTATTGCTGTTTTAAAGTTTATTGGTGTTTTTAGGGGGGATATGTTCGATCTGGATGTAAAATTTGGCTTCAGTTTTCCTTCAAGGCTGCAGCCACACATAACGACGGTAAAACGGTTAAGTATGTGCACAATGTTGCACGTTTCACATACATTACCATCCATTTGCACTGTGATTGTGTCAAAAATCCGTTATGGGGATGCATGTAATTAAAAAACAATGGTGATCACATGTGGCCACCCACATTGTAAAGCACAGGTGTGCGATTCTCACGGATCACAAAACGCAATCAGAAGCGCACAAGAAGGTGCACCAGGAGAATAAGAGCTGTACACGCATGTCAGCACTGGGTCATATCCATCTGGCACAAAGCACAGAAGCCAGTTTGTTTGTTTTTTACTGTTTCTACGTGTATTCTTATATTTAACTATGTTGCTAAGAAAATGTAATTTATGAAAACTAATAAAAGTAAAGAACCTGATCAACAAATGTTTTACTTTCTCCCAGCAAGAAAATAACCCATGTAATATCTATGTATACAAAAAGCAAAAACAAATCAAACAATAAATTATACCAAAACCAGATTGCCCTAGTTTGTACACTACCTGTGTGCTTGTTGAACTTACTGTTAATTGGATAGTTGTCCTTTTAAAAGGTAAAGTTGCTCTTCACTTTCTAAATGTTCAAGGTGACAAAATAGATAGATCTTTTCATGATTCCATAAAGTGCCATTTTCCAGCCCAAGGAAAGCAGCCCAAAGCATGATACTGTCTCTACCATGCTTGGTATAATGTTCTTTTAATTGCGTGCTGTGTGTTTATTGCACTAAACATACCACATACAGTCCATAATACATTTCCCAACTGGTTGTGGAGACCAAAAAATTAACTAAAGTGAAAAAAAAATGGCTAGAAACAAAGTGCATGGTACATAATGCACCTGCTAAGAGTCACTCTGCCCAATGACAGTAAATATACTTGTTTTTTAAGCGCCCCATGGGGCTGGCATCTTTGCTTCTCCTACTGTACCACAAGGTATCGCTGCACTATGGCCACCATAAGCATGCTCAAGGTCACAGACCATAAAAATAACTTTATTGTGATTTTGGTATGATTGTCATAGAAACTGTAGAATAAGTTAGGTTGGGTTGTGTGGGTGACCCATTAGGTGTGTTTTACCTGTATCTGTGTGGTGTTAGGTGTATGTTTTTGCATTTTCAGACCATTAAACTAACTTTATTAATGATTTTGGTATGGTTGCCATGGAAAAGAAGGGTAGGTTGTGTTGTGAGGGTTTATCAGTAGGTAGGTGTGTGAGCCTGTAATTTTTTTACATTTTATATTATCACTAGACATTAAGCCTGTTAAAATAATGGGCACTAGAAGCCCAGAGTGCCCCCTTAGTGTCCCAAGGCCATAGTCCCCCTCCTCCTTGTCCCAAATCCAGCCCCCCTCTGTCCCAAATCCAGGGTCACCCCCCTCTGTCCCAAATCCGGGACCCCCCAGTCCCAAATCCAAGTCGCCTCTGTGTGTTTTCCTATGTTCTCTCCTCTAGTTGTGAGTCAATAGGAACTGCAGAGTCTCTCCCTCTAGTGGTGAGTCCATAGAACTGCAGTGACACACGTTCGCATGGACCATAGCACTGACACAGGAGTTAGGCTTTTATTATATAGAATGGAAAGGATTGTGCACACCTTCAATGTTCCACTACAGTGCTGTGCAGGCACTCATTCACTTTCCAAGCAGTGATTTCCCCTCCGCCATCTACACACAACTGGTGTCTATAGCAACCCTCTGGCGTGTAACTGTGGCCATGGCAACACTTTTGTTGTTATCGTGCATGCGCAGAAGCACCAAAGCTTTGCTATGCCGCAGTTAAACGGAGACGTGGCGAGGCCCTGTTATACCTATGACATGAGTAGAAATGGACAGTTTATAGATGGTCGGCAGAGAGAAAAATAGTTCCCGGTCTTGCATGCGCACAGATACCGATGCCCGCAGTTACACAGGGGCAGCGGAGGGGAATGGCCCCGTTCTTTTTGGGTACACTACACGGAGGGTTGGCATAACTCCCTGGAAAAGTGGACAGATAAGTGGCACATATGAAAGAAAGTATAAGGGGCACATAAAGAATGGGGAAAACTGATGGGGGTTTAACACCAATGATAGTCAAGGGAGGAGTGGGGTGGATACCTAGTGGCCAGGGGAGGTAATTGCACTGACACACACACTCACGGTAGACTAATTAGGGATTTATATTTATTAATTGTATTGCGACTTAAAGCCTGCCCTTCTCTCTAATAAATTAAAGCAATTAGTTCAATAACTTGGCCAATTTAATGGTCACTGGTTGCACTCTGTGTGGATGTATACTATCCTATTTAATATATATTTGCTTGTTGCATTGGGGGTTTGACCAAGCCTCTTGAAAGGTGTTCCACTCAAAGTGGGTCAGTGTTTAAGAGATTTAGTCCCAAGAAAGCAAGCAAAAATGCAGCCGAACTTTCATCTCATTAGACAGGTACTGATGGAAAGAAAATTTTAAAAATATGTCTCTAAGAAGCAAAAAGTTTATAAGGTAAAAAAGGTTAAAGAGCATGTCCACCCACTTTTTTTAACTTTTTATATATTATAGTTTATGGTCCTCCAGCCCCAACCACCGTATAGAATTGTTAGAAAGTGCCCCGATCTTTACTTACCTCCCTCTATCCTCCGCCGCACTCCTCGGCCCTCTGCTTGCACAAAAATGTAACAGGGGGCAGGACCAGCAGCTGCATCCCTGATTGGCTGAGAGGCAGCCAATCAGGGATGTGGCTGCCAGCTTCTTAGAACACGGGAGGATAGGGAAGGTTAGTAACTATCGGGGACTTTCTAACAATTCTATTACAGCGGTGGGGGCTGGGGACCAAAACTATAATAACAACAAGGGGTTTTGCGCTAGGGGACGGGAGAAAAAAAACGGAGGGAGAGTGAGAGGGGTTTATTGCTGTGGTGCTGAGGTGCAGTGTGTTTATTGCACTAAACTACCACATACAGTCCATAATACATTTCCCAACATGGTTGTGGGAGACCAAAAAATGAACTAAAGTGAAAAACAAATATGGCTAGAAATAAAGTGCATGGTACATAATGCACCTGCTAAGAGTCACATCTGCCCAATACAATAAGATACTTGTTTTTTAAGCTGCCCCATGGGGCTGGCATCTTTGCTTCTCCTACTGTACCCACAAGGTATCGCGGCATCTATGGCCACCATAAGCATGCTCAAGGTCACAGACCATAAAAATAACTTCATTGATGATTTTGGTATGATTGTCATAGAAACGTAGAATAGAAAGTTAGGTTGGATTGTGTGAGTGACCCATTAGGTTGTTTCCCTGAATCTGTGTGGTGTTAGGTGTATGTTTTTGCATTTCAGACCATTAAACTAACTTATTAATGATTTGGTATGGTTACCATGGAAAAGAAGGGTAGGTTGTGTTGTGAGGGTTTATCAGTAGGTGTGTGACCTGTTCTGGATGTGATGCTTAGAACTTCCCCCCAAAGGTCCTAGCTAACATCTTAGGACCTTTGGTGGGAATTTCTTAGCATCACATCCAGAACTCCAGGAGTTCACCAACAAGATTGAAGATATAGTACTTGGTGTAGAAGAACTATGGTGTCCTATGATGTGACATCTCTCTTCACTTGTATACCCACCAAGGAGGCTGTTGACATGGTGAGAAACGGCTGGGCCAAGACAGCACTCTTCCCAGCAAACTGATCTCAACCCAGAACAGGTGTGTTCCTTGTTGGACTTGTGCCTGAATACCACCTATTTCAAATACAGGGATAAGTTCTATAAGCAAAACATGGATGTGCTATGGGATCTCCAGTTTCACCCATTGTGGCCAACCTTTACATGGAGGAGGTAGAAACACAGGCGCTTAATACCTTTAAGGGCATAGCACCCAGCCTGGTTCAGATATGTTGATGGGTTAAAAATCCACCAGAAGGAAGTACAAGCTTTCACAGAACACATTAATGCGGTAGACCAAAACATTAAATTCACAAGGGAAGAGGTACAAAACAACAAACTTGCTTTCTTGGACTGCTTGGTAGAATTTAAGGAAAGGTAAACTGGAAGTAGAGGTTTACAAAACCAACACACACAGATCATTATTTGATGTTTGACTCCCACCACCCTTTAGATAACAAGCTGGGTGTCATCAGAACCCTGCAACACAGAGCCGAGAACATCCCCACTACACAGAGGCGAAGGCTAAAGAAATGAAACATCTCAGAGGAGCCCTTAAAACTTGTGGATATCCAGACTGGGCCTTTGTCAAAAGGTAAAGGAAAGAAAGAACACAAATACCAACAGTGAAGGGGAAAAGCAAGACAGGAGGAAGAACATGGTCATCCCATATGTAGCAGGGGTCTCCGAGAAATTAGAAGAATTTTCAAAAAACATCGTTCCCTGTCGTGCTTTAAACCGAACAACACACTGAGGCAGCAATTGGTCCATCCGAAAGACCCAATACCAAAACACGAGAAAGCGACATCATATATGCAGTGCAGTGCAGTGAAGAATGCTCTGATTTGTATGGGGGAGACCAAACAGCAACTGCATCAACGTATGGCCCAGCACGAAGAGCCAATTCCTCGGGTCGGACTCAAGCCGTGTACCTGCATCTTAAGGATAAGGACATACCTTTGAAGATTGTAATGTTAACATATTGGCGAAGGAACGTGACTGGTTCAAGAGAGGTGTTAAGGAGGCCATTTATGTAAAATAAGAAACCAAGCCTAAATAGAGGTGGGGGGTTCGACACAACTGTCTGCCATGTACAATGCTGTTTAACACCTTACTCTGGGCGTTCCTATAACACCTCTTAGCCACTATCCAATCACACCCTTAACACCTGGCTGTGATATGCTAATTGGGATTTTCCAGGGTACTAATTGCCCACAGATTCTTGTACAAGTCATTCTGAATTGAGAAAGCCAGTCGGATGACTAGCGAAACGTCTTCAAGAACTACATTTCAATTCCAGTTGATCTAAGTGAATACAACGATGTATATCACTAGACTTAAGCCTGTTAAAAAAATGGGCACTAGAAGCCCAGAGTGCCCCCTAAGTGTCCCAAGCCATAGCTCCCCTCCTCCTTGTCCCAATCCAGCCCCCCTCTGTCCCAAATCCAGGGTCACCCCCTCTGTCCCAAATCCAGGGTCCCCCCTCAGTCCCAAATCCAAAGTCGCCCCTCTGTCCCAAATCCAGTCTCCCCTCAGTCCCAAACCCAGGGTCCCCCTTTATCCCAAATCCATGCCCCCCCTCTATCCCAAATCCAGCCCCCCCTCTGTCCCAAATCCAGGGTCCCCCTCTATCTCAAATCCAGGGCCCCTCCTCTCTCCCAATCCAGACCCCCCTTTCCAAATCCAGGGTCACCCACACTGTCCCAAATACAGGGCCCCCTCTGTCCCAAATCCAGGGGTCCCCCATCCAAATCCAGGGATCCCCCCTCAGTCCCAAAACCAGGGTCCACCCCTCTGTCCCAAATACAGCCCCCCCTCTGTCCCAAATACAGGGTCACCCCCATTGTCCCAATCCAGTTCCCTCCTCTGTCCAAATCCAGCCCCCCCTCTGTCCCAAATCCAGGGGGCCCCCTCTGTCCCAAATCCAGGGTCACCCCCATTGTCCCAAATTCAGGGGTCCCCCACTATGTCCCAAATCCAGGGTCACCCCCATGTGTCCCAAATCCAGGGCCCCCCTCTGTCCCAAATCCTGGTCACCCCCATTGTCCCAAATCCAGGGGTCCCCCACTCTGTCCAAAATCCAGGGGTCCCCCTCACTGTCCCCAAATCCAGGGTCCCGCCCTCTGTCCCAAGAAATCTGCATCGTGTGTGTGTTTCCAAGTGTTCTCCCTAGTGGTTAGGCTTTTATTATATAGAATGGAAAGGATTGTGCACACCTTCAATGTTCCACTACAGTGCTGTGCAGGCACTCATTCACTTTCCAAGCAGTGTTTCCCCTCCGCCATCTACACACAACTGGCGTCTATAGCAACCCTCTTTTTTCCCCTCTGGCGTTGTAACTGTGGCCATGGCAACACTTGTTGTTATCGTGCATGCGCAGAAGCACCAAAAGCGTTGCTATGGCCGCGTTAAACGGAGACGTGGCGGAGGCCTGTTATACCTATGAGCATGAGCAGAAATGGCCAGTTTTTATGATGGTGCGGCAGAGAAAAAAATAGTTCCCGGTCTTTCATGCGCATGCGCACAGATACCGATGACCGCAGTTACACAGGGGGCAGCGGAGGAGAAATGCCCCCGTTCTTTTTGGGTACACTTACACGGAGGGTGTGGCATAACTCCCTGAAAGTGGACAGATAATGGCACATATGAAAGAAGTATAAGGGGCACATAGAATGAATGGGGAAAACTGATGGGGTGTTTAACACCAGATTTGCAAGGGAGAGTGG
Organism: Hymenochirus boettgeri; assembly: GCA_019447015.1. Classification (NCBI taxonomy): domain Eukaryota; kingdom Metazoa; phylum Chordata; class Amphibia; order Anura; family Pipidae; genus Hymenochirus; species Hymenochirus boettgeri. Next base: position 150,631,052 of record CM033475.1, on the reverse strand, counting down.
GGTGGATACCTAGTGGCCAGGGGAGGTAATTGCACTCACACACACCCACGTATGACATAATTAGGGATTTTATATGTATTAATTGTATTGCGACTTAACAAGCCTGCCCTTCTCCTAGATAATTAAAGCAATTAGTTCAATAACTTGGCCAATTTAATGGTCACTGGTTGCACTCTGTGTGGATGTATACACCTATTTATATATATATTTTGTCGTGTTTGCATGGGGGTTTGACCAAGCCTCTTGGAAAGTTGTATCCCACTCAAAGGGGGTCTGTGTTCAAGAGATTTAGTCCCAAGAAGGCAAGCAAAAATGCACCGAACTTTCATCTCATTAAAGACAGGTCGATGGAAAGAAAATTTAAAAATTGTCTCCAAAAGGCAAAAGTTTATAAAGAAAAAAAGGTAAGAGCGTGTCCACCCATTTTTTAAACTTTTATATATATAGTTATTGTTGGTCCTCCAGCCCCAACCGCCGTATAGAATTGTTAGAAAGTGCCCCGCTCTTTACTACCTTCCCTCTATCCCTGCCGCACTCTCCCGGCCCTCTGCTTGCACAAAATGTAAGCAGGGGCAGGACCGGCAGCTGCATCCCTGATTGGCGGAGAGGCAGCCAATCAGGATGTGGCTGCCAGCTTCTTAGACACCCGGAAGAGGGGAAGGTTAGTAACTATCGGGGGACTTTCAACAATCTATTACAGCGGTGGGGGCTGGGGGACCAATAACTATAATAACAACAAGGGGTTTTGCGCTAGGACGAGAAGAAAACGGGAGGAGAGAGAGGGTTTATGCTGTGGTGCTGAGGTGCAGTGTGTTTTTTGCACTAAACATACCACATACAGTCCAATAATACATTTCCCAACATGGTTGTGGGGACCAAAAAATGAACTAAGTGAAAAACAATGGGGCTAGAACAAGTGCAGGGTACATAATGCACTCTAAGAGTCACATCTGCCAATACGAGTAAATAATTGTTTTTAAGCTGCCCAGTGGGGCTGGCATCTTTGCTTCTCCATACTGTACCCACAAGGCATCGCTGCATCTATGGCCACCAAGCTGCTCAGGTCACAGACCATAAAAATAACTTTTGAGAGTGGTATGAGGTCATAAAACGTAGATAGAAAGGTTGGATTGTGTGGGGAACCCATTAGGTGTGTTACCTGACGGGGTGTTGGGTGTACGTTTTTGCATTTCAGACCAAAACAACTATTATGATTTTGGTATGGTTACCTGGAAAGAAGGGTAGGTTGTTGTGAGGGTTTATCAGTAGGTTGTGTCCTGTAATTTTTTACATTTAAATCACGAGCATTAAGCCTGTTAAAATAATGGGCACTAGAACGCCAGAGTGCCCCCTTAGGTGTGCCCACGGCCATAGCCCCCCTCCTCCTTCTCAAATCACAGCCCCCCTCTGCCCAAATCCAGGGCCACCCCGTCTGGTCCCAAATCCAGGTCCCCCATCAGTCCAAAACAAGCCGCCCCTCGTCCCAATCCAGGGTCCCCCCTCGGTCCCAAACCCCAGGGTCCGTCTAGTGTACTGCCCAACTCCAGTTAAACGGAGACGTGGCGGAGGCCCTGTTATACCTATGAGCATGAGTAGAAATGGACAGTTATATGATGGTGCGGCAGAGAGAAAAATAGTTCCCGGTCTTGCATGCGCACAGATACCGATGCCCGCAGTTACACAGGGGGCAGCGGAGGGGAAATGGCCCCCGTTCTTTTTGGGTACACTTACACGGAGGGTTGGCATAACTCCCTGGAAAAGTGGACAGATAAGTGGCACATATGAAAGAAAGTATAAGGGGCACATAGGAAGAATGGGGAAAACTGATGGGGGTTTAACACCAATGATATTGCAAGGGAGGAGTGGGGTGGATACCTAGTGGCCAGGGGAGGTAATTGCACTGACACACACACTCACGGTATGACATAATTAGGGATTTTATATGTATTAATTGTATTGCGACTTAAAAAGCCTGCCCTTCTCTCTAGATAAATTAAAGCAATTAGTTCAATAACTTGGCCAATTTAATGGTCACTGGTTGCACTCTGTGTGGATGTATACTATCCTATTTATATATATATTTTGCTTGACTCTCCCAGCATCCCCAGTCTGCTTTTTGCTTTTACAAAGTGCTGTAGGGGAATGCTGGTTAGTTGTAGTTAACAAAAGACTGCCATAGGAGGGATGCTGGTACATTGCTGTACACTTCTGAACATGCTCTCTAGCGTACAGCAGGTCAAACAGCGGCAGCCGGTTAAACTCAGAGAATTCCACCTCTCTGTAACAAATGGTGGCCATAGACACTTAGATCCCGTTCTACAATACAGATATCTTGATTCGTACAATCGTCGGATCATGAATGGACAACCGTTGAAAATCTTTCAACAATCTTCTAATAATTTCCCCATCGGGCCAGTCAAAAAAATTTTTCACAACCGGCAATCCGATTGTACAACCGTGGACTGTACAATTGGATTGTAGCGTCTATGGCCACCATAACACTGTTTACATATTTGCAGTTTATTTCCTAGCCACCATGAATTGCATAAAGAAAATAAAAATAACTGTATTAATCTGGGTATTCAAACCTATACTTCAGGGATTCTGTCTGCTAAAGTAGAGCTTAGTCCAATACCAATCAGAGCTAACATAGGTTACATTTACAGTAGATTATTTTTCTAGGAATAAAATAGAAGCTAAGTATTTAGTATTGTTCCTGGTAGGCTCTTTGTACCATTCATGCTGGCTTAAAAATAAACTGCAGGGTAACAACATGTTTCAAGTTTTCGCATGGGCTTTTATATTAGTGTGAAGACTCTGTATAGAAAATGCTCTGTAAAAGGATAGGGATTACTGGGGCCAGGGGGTCTTAGTTTACAGAATTTACTTCTTAGAATATGCTTGTGAAGTTTCTCATTCATCCAGGTCATGGTATATCTGTTGTATTCAATTAGATCAACTAGACTTGAAGTTTAGTTCTTGAACGTTCGCTAGTCATCGACTGGCTTTCTCAATTCAGAAGTTCTGAATTGAGAAAGCCAGTCGAATGACTAGCGAAACGTCTTCAAGAACTAAACTTCAAGTCCAGTTGATCTATTTGAATACAACAAATATACTTCTTAGAAGAACTTACTGGGAGTATCCTACAATTCATGGTTTTCAGGGGAAAAGGATAAATAAAATCTAATTTAGTCCCAGCTTGTTGAGAAATTATTTGGCATGGTGTTATGGGTTATGCGTGTAAGGGAAACATAGAATATATGATATTTTAATTTGTATTCATTCACTCACAACAGCTACTATTCAGCCAGCCTGCATACCAATGACCGGTCAAACATTCAATTCAGATGTCAACTGCTTTATATCGGATTTGGTAAAACCAACAGATTCAGGTAAGTTCTAACTGCTCTGCAATTTTTTCTGTGTAAACAAAGTCTAAAGGATGTGTGGTAACTGTATTGCTACATAATATTTCTTAAATTTTGTTAAAAATATTCTGTGTTTCTAAAATTGTTATAATAAAACGTTTTTGTCTGACGATAATGGGTCACCATATTTGATGCAGGCAAGGTCACTAATCACTTCCTCTGTGTGCAACAGATTAAATTTTTAAATGGAGCAATTACTGACAGGATGATCTGTGCTGGTTACCTACAAGGAGGAAAGACTCATGTCAGGTTGGTGTACCCAGTTACTCTTCTAATATTTAACACCCGAGACCACTCCTATAACTAATACCGCTTTATTATATCTGTACAATTCTGTATCCCGTTTCTGGTTTGCGGCTCCAAGGTTTGCATTGTTTTATAAAACTATTTCTCTCCTCCACAATAGTAATAACTTTTGATGATAACTTGTTGGCCATAACCCTTTGATGATAAGTAAGTGGAAAGTCTCCCATAAAGTTTAGGGGATTTAAGGTGACATTTAGACCTAAGAATCATTTATAGAGTGTGCTGTTAGCTCAATATACATGTACCCAACAAGACTTAGGGGCATATTTTAAAGTTACATTTTTCGCCTCCATTATCCCACCTTTTGGCCAAATTTGGACTTTTCGTAATTTATAAGCAGTGACAACTAGTGACTATTTACATGATAATGTGTAAACCTCACCCAGGTGAATTTTCTCTATTTTTTAATAGGAATAATTTTTTTGTATTGCTTTTCACATTAATATGGGAACATACCATAGTGCTGTGTAAGAAACAGTCGTGTTAATGGAACATTCCAGTAAGTAATATGTTTGGCGAAAATTCTGGTAAAACTGCAAAAAAATGCAACAAAAGGCAGAAAAGGCGAATTTTCACCTATTTAGAAATGGCTTTAAATAAAAAAAATGACAAAATAGCTCTGAAATTTCTGCAATAGCCTGTTAATCCATGTCCTCCTGACAGCTGCGTAATTTCTAGAAAACCCTATAAATAGTTTCCAACTATAATTCCAGTAAATCTGTAACCAAAGATAAAAGTAATAAAAACTCTGTTGTAAAAAAAAAAGAGGAAAACCTGGCAAGAAGGTTTTACAACACATCCCTCTTTAGTGGGAAGCTAATGCTGCTGTTAATGTGCTAGGCCTAAACTCATCTTAATTCCATTGAAAGTGCTATCCATGCCCAAAAAGGTTGTTTATGCTGGGATAACAGTGAAAATGCACTCTGTCCGTCTGTGGGTGCAGACTAATCTGGAATGGGAAGAGCAGTAGGATATAAGAAATATAAGAAACGAATCACTAATTAACAGAGCTGAGTGATTTTTATAAGGGTATATACCACTGCAGTCCCAATTATAAAATATCACATTTATGTATTATAATACTATTTAAAACCTGCTGCAACAATCAGGGAGATTCAATAAAGTTCTTATCGTTTAAAATGGTGCTAATTTTGCCCCACCAATCAGATCTAATGTAACATTTGTAAGCTTACTCTGATTGGTTGGGGCAAAATTAGCACCATTTTAACGATAAGAACTTTTATTGAATAACCCTGATTGTATTTTATCACATTACATGTCAAGATCAATATATATTTATTGATCAATAAAGATCAATATTATTTTTTTTTCAGGGAGACAGTGGAGGACCATTGGTGTGTCAGGAAGGAGACATCTGGTACTAGTAGGCGTTACAAGTTGGGGAAAGGGCTGGGCAACCCAATAAACCCGGGGTATACAGCAGAGTCACTGCTTTTTTGCCCTGGATAACAAACAATTGGAGTTAGGAATCTAGAATGTATTTCCAATTCTACCATAGCAATGACTACACACAGTTCAAAGACAAACAATAAAATGGTGTCATAATTAAAAGTGATGTACTGTAGGATAATGGTGAAATCTCCAAAAAAACCTCTAGGTGATTAAATATTGCCATTGTGGCAGTGGTACTATTGTGCTTGCAGGTTTTTTTATTTACTTTTTAACACCCTGAAATAGCTGTTACAGTGACACAGGGGTAAGCCACATTCACATTCTCCTCAGAGCTGCAAGCCCAATGTTACACCTTTGCTAGAAGAGTGTTTGCAGTACCCAGTAAATCAAGCCCATCCTACCATAATACATGTGGGGGAGATTTCCCCCTAGCCACTATCGCTCTGGGTAATCTCCCACACAATTTATATCCGTTTTGTGGCTGTGTATTGCAACTTTAACGCACCAATTAGTCAAAATGGCGTTAAAATGTTGCACTAACTAATATATATTTGCTTGTTTTAGTTGTGGCGGTGTCTTTTGTGATATTGAATCGGGTTAGCACCACTTTGGTGCTTGAGGTGAATGAGCCTGTGTGTATATAACCTCCATTCACGCAGCTTCTGCAATTAGTTTTATTCATTTATTTAGCCAATTTATACCCTTTTTGTAAACTTTTTAAATAGAAAGTCAAATCCGCTTTTCTTAATGGCCACTTTCCCAGTCGTTTTTTTATTAATGGATTGTGTTGATCATGTATTATGGTAAACGATGCAACAATAAGTTAGGGCGGGTAAAAAAACACAAATGCCCTCTGTAAGTTTAATATAGTAAAATGAATAGCATGTTTGGTGTGTTAACCATTGGGCCACGGTAAACAGGAAAACCCAGCAGATTTGATGCCTACCTGATGAAGGGTATGCACAATAACTACATAAGAATTGCATGCATGTTGTGATAATGTTATCAATAACTGGCAGGTCTGTGTTATGTTATGGCTAGGAGGCTTTCCATGCAGTGGTATATGGCCCCATGAACTGGCACCCTAAGTATTGGAAGGAATTAACGTGTGGTCGACATTTCATTGTAGTTGAAATTTAATAGTGAAAGCCTGGATTTTTCTATTTTTGGTCTCTAGTTGGACTTTAATATGGTGTACACATCCAGTTGTGGATTTTTTAAAAATGCAAGACCGGCTTCAATAGTTTTAACAATTTTTTTATTGTTTTTATATCACATTTACGGTTGATTAGCCATTAGCTGCCATTATAGTCATGCAGGGGTTAAGACCACCAGTTGGACTATACCCCAACTGCAGTGTGATTAAACCCACATCCTGGATAATTCTGCAGTCTCTTTCTACTGCATTGACTATACATACTTTTTTTTTTATATACAGTTGGAAAGAAACTCTTGACCACACACTGAATCCGAACACTAAGAAGATAGGATGTTTACATGGTAAACCAAGCACAAAGGGACAATGAGGGATTGGGGTTTTTTTTAGGTATTTTAATGCAACCTAGCGGCCCGGAGTTTACAGCACTGCGCAAGCCAATAATATGGCACACTACAACAGGAAATATACTGATGTATTGGATGTTAAAACTTTAAAGGATGGAACACACTAACACTAATACAGCTGGTGCATGAACTAGTCAGTCGAAGCGGGATTAAGAAGCAATGGTGAATTTTCTAGACGATATACGAGCTATGATTGTGTTGAATGGACATCAGACTAACTATTTCAGAGACCTGATTGCCAAAAATGAGTACAGCTGTATCCACTCTACCCTCTGAAGTGGCAATAAGGAGTCAGACAAAGCTACAGTATCTTATACCATCAATAAATGTATTTAATATGAAGTGTCACTGCACAACTTATTATTACATTATGATTCATTATTCTCTTGCGTCTTCCTCAATCTCCTTAAATGCTGGTACTACCTGTAATTCCCTAAACATCTCACATTCCTTTTATAAAAATCCATGTTGAAATATTTAACCTGCAAAAGAAAAAAATACGTAATAACCTCAGTAATATTTTTAAATGTTGTTTTCTTTCTTGATTGTTCCATGGCATCACTGTTAGAATTAACTGCGACAGAACCCCTTCCCCCAAATATATGATGTTTTTAAATTCATATTTTCCAGGACAGCGTCACTTTTATAAAAGTATACAGGACCCCTGTGAATGTATCTCTAGATATACAGAATGACCTCACATATGCATAACAGAATATGAAAACTAAAAAAGAGCGCTACAGTGGATGTTTGAAAGATGATTATTAAGTTCAGAGCTGTGTTACCCGCAATTTAAAGGACAACTAAGCCTTCAGAAGGAAGAGCACCTTTATATAAAGAGTTAATCTGTGCCCCCCCCCCTCTATTTTGATAGGGTTGTTGGGAAATGTACCTTTCTACATGGGTGTTTTCTAACATCCCAGTTTACACAGTTGTAGTCACTGACTGACCATTGTGTTTCTTCACATGCTCAGTACTTAGATATTGCCAGTACTTATTACAGTTGGTTGGTTGGTCATGCCCATTAGCCAATTCTTTTATAGGACAAATTAGACAAGGTAGCATTGACTGGGTTATGGGGTTGCCCAGTCACTGTACATACACAGTTATTTCATCCAGTTTCTCAGGGGGTAACATTTAATTTAATGCCATTTACTGTATTGCTGTTTTAAAGTTTATTGGTGTTTTTAGGGGGATAGGTTCAGATTCTGGAGTGTAAAATTTGGCTTCAGTTTTTCCTTCAAGGCTGCAGCCACACTATAACGAACGGTAAAACGGTATAAGTATGTGCACAATGTTGCACGTTTCACATACATTACCATCCATTTGCACGTGATTGTGTCAAAATCCGTTATAGGAGTGCATGTAATTAAAAAAACAATGGTGACCACATGTGCCACCCACATTGTAAAGCACAGGTGTGCGATTCTCACGGATCACAAAACGCAATCAGAAGCGCACAAGAAGTGCACCAGGAAATAAGAGCTGTAACAGCACTGTCAGCACTGGGTCATATCCATCTGGCACAAAGCACAGAAGCCAGTTTGTTGTTTTTTACTGTTTCTACGTGTATTCTTATTTTTAACTATGTTGCTAAGAAAATGTAATTTATGAAAACTAATAAAAGTAAAGAACCTGATCAACAAATGTTTACTTTCTCCCAGCAGAATGAAATTCCCAGTGTAATATCTATGTATACAAAGATGCAAAACAAATCAAACAAATTTATACCAAAACCAGATGCCCTAGTTTGTACACTACCTGTGTGCTTGTTGAACTTACTGTATAATTTGGATAGTGTGTCCTTTAAAAGTTAAGTTGCTCTTCAGCTTTCTAAATGTTCAAGGTGACAAAATAGATAGATCTTTTCATGATTCCATAAAGTGCCAGTTCCAGCCCAAGGAAGCAGCCCAGCATGATACTGTCTCTACCATGCTGGGGTATAATGTTCTTTTAATTGCGTCTGTGTGTTTATTGCACTAAACATACCACATACAGTCCATAATACATTTCCCAACATGGTTGTGGGAGACCAAAAAATTAACTAAAGTGAAAAAAAAAAGGGCTAAACAAAGTGCATGGTACATAATGCACCTGCTAAGATTCACATCTGCCCAATGACAGTAAATACTTGTTTTTTAAGCTGCCCCATGGGGCTGGCATCTTTGCTTCTCCTACTGTACCCACAAGGTATCGCTGCATCTATGGCCACCATAAGCATGCTCAAGGCTCACGACCATAAAAATAACTTTATTGATATTTTGGTATGATTGTCATAGAAACGTAGAATAGAAAGTTAGGTTGGGTTGTGTGGTGTGACCCATTAGGTGTGTTTTCCTTATCTGTGTGGTGTTAGGTGTATGTTTTTGCATTTCAGACCATTAAACTAACTTTATTAATGATTTTGGTATGGTTGCCATGGAAAAGAAGGGTGGTTGTGTTGTGAGGGTTTATATCAGTAGGTGTGTGAGCCTGTAATTTTTTTACATTTTATATATCACTAGACATTAAGCCTGTTAAATAATGGGCACTAGAAGCCCAGAGTGCCCCCTTAGTGTCCCAAGGCCATAGTCCCCCTCCTCCTTGTCCCAAATCCAGCCCCCTCTGTCCCAAATCCAGGGTCACCCCCCTCTGTCCCAAATCCAGGACCCCCTCAGTCCCAAATCCAAAGTCGCCTCTGTGTGTGTTTCCTATTTCTCCCTCTAGTGGTGAGTCAATAGGAACTGCAGAGTCTCTCCCTCTAGTGGTGAGTCCATAGGAACTGCAGTGACCACCGTTCGCATGGACCATAGCACTGACACAGGAGTTAGGCTTTTATTATATAGAATGGAACGGATTGTGCACACCTTCAATGTTCCACTACAGTGCTGTGCGGCACTCATTCACTTTCCAAGCAGTGATTTCCCCTCCGCCATCACACACAACTGTGTCTATAGCAACCCTCTGGCGTGTAACTGTGGCCATGGCAACACTTTTGTTGTTATCGTGCATCGCAGAAGCAACCAAAGCGTTGCTATGGCCGCAGTTAAACGGAGACGTGGCGGAGGCCCTGTTATACCTATGAGCATGATAGAAATGGACAGTTAATGATGGTGCGGCAGAGAGAAAAATAGTTCCCGGTCTTGCATGCGCACAGATACCGATGCCCGCAGTTACACAGGGGGCAGCGGAGGGGAAATGGCCCCCGTTCTTTTTGGGTACACTTACACGGAGGGTTGGCATAACTCCCTGGAAAAGTGGACAGATAAGTGGCACATTGAAAGAAAGTATAAGGGGCCACATAGGAAGAATGGGGAAACTGATGGGGGTTTAACACCAATGATATTGCAGGAGGAGTGGGTGGATACCTAGGCCAGGGGAGGTAATTGCACTGACACACACACTCACGGTATGACATAATTAGGGATTTTATATGTATTAATTGTATTGCGACTTAAAAGCCTGCCCTTCTCTCTAGATAAATTAAGCATTTAGTTCAATAACTTGGCCAATTTAATGGTCACTGGTTGCACTCTGTGTGGATGTATACTATCCTATTTATATATATATTTTGCTTGTTGTATTGGGGGTTTGACCAAGCCTCTTGGAAAGGTGTATTCCACTCAAAGTGGGTCATGTGTTCAAGAGATTTAGTCCCAAGAAAGCAAGCAAAATGCAGCCGAACTTTCATCTCATTAAAGAGATTGTTGATTGGGGGGTTGACCAAGCCTCTTGGAAAGGTGTATTCCACTCAAAGTGGGTCATGTGTTCAAGAGATTTAGTCCCAAGAAAGCAAGCAAAAATGCAGCCGAACTTTCATCTCATTAAAGACAGGTACTGATGGAAAGAAAATTTTAAAAATATGTCTCCTAAGAAGGCAAAAAGTTTATAAGGTAAAAAAGGTTAAAGAGCATGTCCACCCACTTTTTTTAACTTTTTATATATTATAGTTATTGGTCCTCCACCCCAACCACCGTAATAGAATTGTTAGAAAGTGCCCCGATCTTTACTTACCTTCCCTCTATCCTCCGCGCGCACTCTCTCGGCCCTCTGCTTGCACAAAAATGTAAGCAGGGGGCAGGACCAGCAGCTGCATCCCTGATTGGCTGAGAGGCAGCCAATCAGGGATGTGGCTGCCAGCTTCTTAGAACACTGGAGGATAGAGGGAAGGTTAGTAACTATGGGGGACTTTCTAACATTCTATTACAGCGGTGGGGGCTGGGGACCAATAACTATAAAAACAAAAGGGGTTTTGCGCTAGGGGACGGGAGGAGAAGAAACGGGAGGGAGAGTGAGAGGGGTTTATTGCTGTGGTGCTGAGGTGCAGTGTGTTATTGCACTAAACATACCACATACAGTCCATAATACATTTCCCAACAGGTGTGGGAGACCAAAAAATGAACTAAAGTGAAAAACAATATGGCTAGAAAAAAGTGCATGGTACATAATGCACCTGCTAAGAGTCACATTGCCCAATGACATAAAGATACTTGTTTTTAAGCTGCCCATGGGCTGGCATCTTTGCTTCTCCTACTGTAACCACAAGGTATCGCTGCATCTATGGCCACCATAAGCATGCTCAAGGTCACAGACCATAAAAATAACTTCATTGATGATTTTGGTATGATTGTCATAGAAACGTAGAATAGAAAGTTAGGTTGGATTGTGTGAGTGACCCATTAGGTGGTTTTACCGTATCTGTGTGGTGTTAGGTGTATGTTTTTGCATTTCAGACCATTAAACTAACTTATTATGATTTTGGTATGGTTACCATGGAAAGAAGGGTAGGTTGTGTTGTGGGGTTTATCAGTAGGTGTGTGAGCCTGTTCTGGATGTGATGCTTAGAACTTCCCACCAAAGGTCCTAGCTAACATCTTAGGACCTTTGGTGGGAAGTTCTTAAAAGACAGGTACTGATGGAAAGAAAATTTTAAAAATATGTCTCCTAAGAAGGCAAAAAGTTTATAAGGTAAAAAAGGTTAAAGAGCATGTCCACCCACTTTTTTTTAACTTTTTATATATTATAGTTATTGGTCCTCCAGCCCCAACCACCGTAATAGAATTGTTAGAAAGTGCCCCGATCTTTACTTACCTTCCCGAGAGGGGTAGGTAGGGTGAGGGTGCGGAGCAGTATGTGTGAGAGTGTAGGTATATACAGTATTGTGAGATTAGGTCTATAGTCTGTTATATTTACAGTATGTGTGAGATTGTAGCTATATACAGTTGTATGTGTTGGATTGGTGTAGATATATACAGTATGTGTGAGAGTGTAGGTATACAGTATGTGTGAGTGTAGGTATATACAGTATGTGTGAGTGTAGGTATATAGGCGAGGGGGGGGCATGTGTGAGATTGTAGGTATATCAGTATGTGTGAGAGTGTTGGTATATACATGCTGTGAGTGAGATGTTGGTATATACAGTATGTCTGAGTGTAGGTATATACAGTATGTGTCAGAGTGTGTAAATAGCTCACTGTTGTACAATCAATTTATGCATTGGAATGTAGATTCAATGATTTATTGCACATTAAATCCCATTTCTAACTTTTTATTTTTTTATCAAGTTTTACTTCTGATTTAAGTAGAATATGGGACGCCTAACACCAAAAGACATTGAAAATAGTAGAATTGTCATTGGTATTCTTTAATATTCAGTTACAATTTGCTCCAAACACTAGAAGGGTTAAGGAGGAATCTCCGTGCTTTGAATTGAAACCATTGTGACCAAATTATTCACCCAGATCAACTGGTCATGATTTGGGTTCATGCCCAGTCCCAGGGAATGGGAAATCTGATCTATGAAGCACATTTTGAAATTCACCATTGTTTCTGGACATGTTTTTATGACCCTTTAGTAAGTTATTGCTTAACTGCCTTCTACTTGCAGCACGGTTTAGGTGGGATAACTCCTGCTCCAAGTCATGTCTCGTCAACAGCAAAACCTTGGCTGCCAGTGTTGTTATGAGGGGTACAGCCAAAACTTTCCTTCCTTTGTAGTAATCGTTATGGATTTGATGGGTAAGAATCACTTAAGGTATTTTATGGTTGCTACATTGCATGTTTTACAGAAATGAGTTTCCCTTAATAAACCTTTGAAGGAATATTAAAACTAATGTAGTGTGTATAATGTAACTGTATGTGGGAAAGTGAGAGCCAGCAAAGTACCGATCAAGTTAGAACTGGTTTCCTTCCTGCCAACAGTCCAATGCTACTGCACCGTTTGGAAACATTGGGTGTAGCTGGTCAAGCCCTCAGTCAGGGCTTCAGTTGTTTGTCATTTTTGGTGTTAGAGAAAAGCAATATGGGGACCAGGGTTTTTTATTGTTTAAACATGACAAGTATTGCACCCAGGCCTTTCAATCTGCTTGTGCACATGCAATGCTGTAGTGGGCCAAAGCACTGGCAGGGTCCTGGTTAAGGATAATAATAAAGGAGGGAGTGAGACTAAGCACTTCCACTTTGTGGAATTATTGGATGCACTGGACATGTTAATTATTTCTATATTAGTTTATCTTTAATATGAACAAACGTGTAGCATTCACTAGGGACACACTGATTCTTTCATTTTAGATCATCAGCTGATAGTCATTTTTTGTGTTAACACTTTTTTCAATTTACAACTGGTCCCCCATATTCAATTGGAATGTAGAATTTTTTATGGTACTTCAAATAGGCAAGCCCTTATTAAGCTGATCCAATATTCTAAATATGCTAAAAGTCTAATCAAGCACAACAAGTAGAAAAAAACACACCTACTTAAATGCATTTATTACAATGGCAATATGGTAGGAAGCGTTCATCCTATCTGGGGGGATTTTGGAGTGTTACCAAGGACAGATATCTTCCACAGAAAGAGACTTATAGTCACAGAAAAGGGAAACATGGTTGAGTCCTGCAGTTGGCGGGCGAAGGAGCCAGTTACGTCCTGCAGTGAGAACCCTTCAGTGACTAAAGCTGGGTTACACATCACAGATTTTTGAAAATGACAGACGAATCTGCAAGATCCTGTTTGTCATTTTTCAAAGATCACACAGCATAGGGAGGATGTTCGGGACTGTGTGTTTCCCTCGACCGACTCCCTTTATAGGGAGTCTACTGCGGCCAAGGAAAATTTATGTTCTTTCCAGAATGACCACTTGGCCGACCGAACGTTCAGCGGCCATGTGCTTGTTTGGGAAAGCTGCCACCACCATGTGCTGATAAAGCCTCGATACGTTGGCTTTATCGGACTGTGTGTACCTAGTTTAACTTTATCAATTTTGGCTCCAGATGGACTTGAAAGCAATGTGCTTTTGCACAAATTCACCACTGTGATATTGTTAGCACTTGTAGGCGCTGTATATGTTTTCCATGGCTCCAACAAATGTCTTGAGCAAGCTGGACATATGAAACTATAACAGAAGGAAATACTGTAAATGGTGTTAATACACTGCATATAAATTCTGGATTATTTATTCTCAGACTTTATGATGGACTATATTAACACACAAAAAAAAATAGAAGTCTAGCGCACACCATTTGAATTGCTTACACTTTATATTACCATTGTATTGCGACTTAAAAAAGCCTGCCCTTCTCTCTGGTAAATTAACGAATTAGTTCAATAACTTGGCCATTATTTTAAGCCCAGCAAACCATTCAAGGTTTGATTTATTCTGCTGGGTCCTAACTTTACACCTTTTTTAAGTTAGTAACTTTTTACCTTCTTAGGAGATATTTTTAAACTTTTTTTATTATATCATACCTGTATTTAGGAGATGAAAGTCCCTGCTGCTATTTCACTGCTTTCTTGGGACTAGCTCTCCAACTATAAGTACTTGAACACTGACCCACTTTGGTTTAGTACACATTTCCAAGAGGCTTGTGCATTAACACACATTCCTATGATCGGGTAACTTAAACGCCTCCCCTGGTATTGGGATTACATTTAAATTGTATGGGTCATTTTCATGCTATGAGTGTCTTGTAGTTTTTAATATTTTAGTAAAAAATGCATTTTAAGTTGTTTTGTTATTGTGTAATACCAACATGTTTATGCTTATACTGGATTTAATAGGCTGGTGGGATTGCTTAATGTGATCCTGACAATTTATTTGTAGTATCTGATTACCATTGCTCCTAGCACTATATCTTGAAAGGCATACAAGACCTGATCCTTACAACTATAGTTATAGACCTGTGTAAGGTACACAGGATGAGATCACAACTTCCAATCTCCTTTAATTATCATTGTGTAAAAAATACATTGACCTCTGTGCATTGGTCTGTTTGCAGACTAAGTTGCATGCTTTGTTCTACAAGTGTCTCCTGTCTTTTAGTACCCTACAATGATACCAGTGAGCATGCCTGACAACCCTTCACAAGTGTCTCTGTCTGGTTCCACTCTATCGAAGACCATCCGGAGAGTCTAGACAGGTAAAGAAGAAGGTGGTAACATATGGCTATTGGCTAGGGCTGATAAAGCTGTTATGCAAAATGATAAAGACCTCTGTCTAATGTAAAAATGGAATGCCTTCATCATCTGCAAAGGAATAGTGGGGGGTCATAGCCGGGCTCCACGTTTTTGGTAATCCATCTTTAGAATAGCAAATGCAACACTCACATTTGATACAACAAACTGTTTATAACACATACAGATAGTGCTATTTCTAAATTATCTAAATTGCATTGGATATTGTACTAGGCAGATCACATTCAGTTCCCCAAATTACTTGTCAATGTAGCTCAACCTGGAGGAGATAATAAAAGGCACACAAATTGCTGCCATTTGGAAATTCATTTGACTGTGAAAAAGGTTTAGATATGTCCAGTATGCTGACTGGGATGGTACTGTTTGATCTTTAGTTAACATTTTCTATCACCCTACAAAAACAGATGTATAAATGCTTGTTAAGTTTCCATAATCAAAAAATAATTTTTCCCCTTGATTTTTAGGTCACAAGCTCCAGTGGTCAGTACCTGTCGCTCAAATGTTCAGGTAAGTGGCACCTACGTAATTGATAGCATTAAAGGGCAATCCAGCCCCAAAATGAAAACTTACATACAGGTAAATCACCCCTCAAAACCCTTATGGTAATAGTTTAAAAGCTAAATATATAAGTCTAACCTGAAATCCTTCACAATGTCCTGTTTACCGTTTCTGCTTCCTGGTTCTACCAGTTTAGCAACTGTCAGTTATGGATTTGACAGTTGACATCAAAGCCATTGGCTGAATGTTAATCCCGTCTGCCTCTCTGAGCATGCCCGGTTCAGTAACAGTTTCTAAATGTTTCAGTTTCCATGAGGCCTCCAGAAGCATAGCAGGCACACAGTAATGAATTCATAGGACAAACTAGATGCATCAACAAATTTTAAGAGGCCATTCTTTCAAAATATGTTCTTATAAGGGTGGAGTTGTCCTTTAAAGGTGTTTCCACAGTTTTTCTAAAAAATTTTATTCAGTATAACTGAATATCAAATGTTATTTGTTACCTTCCATTTTTCAGTAAAACTTGCAGGAGAGGAGGAAGAACTTACCCGCGAAGGATCCAGCACAGCTTCTCTGAGTGCCCATGCGCGCAAAATGCAAGGGACTGTGGATGCGTCGGGAGAATGCCAGTGCGTCAAACTTCAGCAGCGCTGGACCATTCGCATTTGAAGTTCTTCCTCCTCTCCTGCAAGTTTTACCTCCCTTCTTCAGTTAAATTGAATAACAAAAAGTTAAAAATACGCTGGACATACCTTTAAATGGTAACTGTGGTCAGGTGTCCTCTATTTAAAATATCTCTCTTTTACAAGCCTAGGTAAAAGGCGAGTATAATTACAGTATAGTCAGTTCTTAGAAGGAAACTGCAAGTTATGTAACCAATATGTAACCAAAGGCCTGTTGTATGATTTCATTTTCTTTCTGTTTTTACAGACTGTGGAAAGAAAATGACAACAGAATCATTGGGGGTATCAGTTCAAGACTAGGAGACTGGCCATGGCAGGCTAGCCTCCACCAGAGGGCTGGAAACAGATTTGTCAATGTCTGTGGTGGTACGCTCATCAGCACAAATGGTTGTGAGTGCACCCACTGTTTTCAAGAGTAAGTCAATGAGTAGACGGACTTTCTTGTATGAAAATTCTCAAATTACTGTACTTTTTAGAACCTTGTGTTACTACTCGTTTCCTTCTTTTATGCCACGCTAACATGCACTACCTCTGCCAGTATATATTTTATATTCATCTATTGTAGCGATTTGGCAAAAAGCCCAAAGTACCCGTCTTCTTCGATTTGCTTCACTTTGCTTATATTCATTATTTTTGCCAGACTGCTAATTGAGTGTATTTGTGTAAATGCAGATATAAAGAGCTCGAATCAGTGTTTGTTTGTGTCTATTAGACAGCCGATCCTGCTGACTGGAAGGTATATGTGGGCACAGTTAATCAAAATGACCTACGTTACGGGTCTGGAGTAGAAACCATTGTTAGGAATGAGGATTACAACACACGGAAAAGGATGATTACGTATGGCTTTGATGAAGATGAAACAACCATTTTCATTCACAAGTAAACTCATTTTGGAATGGGTTGTGTGTACAATTTATTTTAAATAAGGCAGTCATTGGGTTAGGATGGAAGTTGATCACACATACAGTATTTTTACACAACACTGGCCTAGTAGCAATACCTGTATAAATACATGCCAATGAATTAGTGACAGATTTCACAATGAAACAATCGAAGAAAAAATATATTGAAGGGCATGTCCACCCCCAAAACTATAATCCCCCCACTACTGGCCCCATTCTAGTGTAGTTTATCCTTACCTCACATCCCAGCTCCATCTGGTTCTCCTGTAGTCCCCCCCCAAGTTCCAAAAACTGCCCACCAGAGGCCTCCGGGAGAAGTTTGGCATGCGTACTGCAGCCCTTATCCCCCTCCTCCCCCTCCTTCTCCCTCCCTCTCCCTCCGATTAGGATTCCCTCCCCCTAGTGTAAAACCCTTTGCTATAATAATCCCCCTGTCCCCCCAGCCCCAACCGTTATGTTATTTTTTTAGAAAGTGCCCCAAACATTACTTACCTCCCCTCTTTCATCCGCCTCACATGACTGGCAGCCACGTCGTGATTGGCTGCCGCTCAGCCAATCACAAGATGCGACTGCCAGTCCCGCCCCCTGCTTGCATTTTCCTCGCAAGCAGAGGGCCGGCAGCGCGGCGGAGGGAGAGGGGAGGTAAGTAAAGTTTGGGGAACTTTCAATAAAATAAATATAGCGGTTGGGGCTGGGGCCAGGGATTGTTATAGCAAAAATTTATTTCAAGGGTGGACATACCCTTTAAAGAGTAATACCCCCATCCCCATCTTCCTTCCACCCCCTCCCTGTTTTAGTAGTCTTACCTTATTACATAGAACAAGCCCTGCAAACTTTGTGAAGCAGCTCTGGACCTGCCCAATTCACTTCCCGGTATTAAATCAATCTGAAAGTGTCTCCAGGTAGCCAACTTTGCAGGGCTCTTTCTAAGTAATTAGGTAAGACACAGGGTGGAGAACCCCACGGTTTTTACTTCTTCATCCTGAGTACTACTAACTAAGGGGATGCGACTTGAATGGTTTAATTACCCTTAAACACAATGGGGCTTATTTAATAAGGTCAAAATATTGCCTGCGCTATTAACCACCTCCCCCAATCATATGTTATTTAACAGCAGTTGATCTGATTGGTTGCTGCAAATTAATAGCACGGAAACATTTGCACCTCCTAATGTTCACACTAGAGAATGCAAATACGCATGAACTTTTTTATTGAGATTTTCAAAAACTACTACTCTCCCAGCATCCCCAGTCTGCTTTTGCTGTTACAAAGTGCTTGTAGGGGAATGCTGGTAGTTGTATTTAACAAAGAACTGCCATAGGGGGATGCTGGTACATTGCTGTACACTTCTGAATGCTCTCTAGCGTACAGCAGCAGTCAAACAAGCTGCAGCCTGTTAAACTCAAGAATTCCACCTCTCTGTAACAAATGGTGGCCATAGACACTAGATCCGGTCGTACAATATCAGATATCTTGATATCGTACAATCGTCGGATCTGAATGGACAACCGTTGAAAGATCTTTCAACATCTTCTAATAATTTCCCCATCGGCCCAGTCAAAAATTTTTCACAACCGGCAATCCAATGTACAACCGTGGACTGTACAATTGGAGTGTAGCGTCTATGGCCACCATAACACTGTTGTACAATATTTGCAGTTTATTTCCTAGCCACATGAATTGCATAAAGAAATAAAAATATACTGTAAGTAAATCTGGGTATTCAAACCTATAACTTCATGGATTCTGTCTTGCTAAAAGTAGAGCATTAGTCCAATAACCAATCAGAGCTAACATAGGTACATTTACAGTAGATATATTTTCTAGAATAAAATAGAAGCTGTATTTAGTATTGTTCCTGGTAGGCTCTTTGTACCATTCATGCTGGCTTAAAAATAAACTGCAGGGTAACAACATGTTTCAAAGTTTTCGCATGGGCTTTTATTTAGTGTGAAGACATCTGTATAGAAAATGCTCTGTAAAGAGTAGGGATATACTGGGCCAGTGGGTCTTAGTTCAGAATTTACTTCTTAGAATATGCCTTGTGAAGGTTCTCATTCATCCAGGTCTGGTATATCTGTTGTATTCAATTAGATCAACTAGACTTGAAGTTTGTTCTTGAAGACGTTCCTGTCATCCGACTGGCTTTCTCAATTCAGAAGTTCTGAATTGAGAAAGCCAGTCGAATGACTAGCGAAACGTCTTCAAGAACTAAACTTCAAGTCCATTTGATCTATTTGAATACACAATACTTCTTAGAGAAACTTACTGGAGTAGTATCCTACAATGCATTGGTTTTCAGGGGAAAAGGATAAATAAAATCTAATTTAGTGACCAGGCTTGTTGAGAAATTATTTGGCATGTGTTTATGGGTTTCGTGTAATGGAAATCATAGAAGATATGATATTTTAATTTGTATTCATTCACTCACAACAGCTACTATTCAGCCAGCCTGCATACCAATGACCGTCAAACATTCAATTCAGATGTCAACTGCTTTATATAGGATTTGGTAAAACCAAAGCAGATTCAGTAAGTTCTAACTGCTCTGCAATTTTCTTTGTAAACAAAGTCTAAAGGATGTGTGGTAACTGTATTGCTACATAATATTTCTTAAATTTGTGTTAAAAATATTTCTGTGTTTCTAAAATTGTTATAATAAAACCGTTTTTGTCTGACAGATAATGGGTCACCATATTTGATGCAGGCAAAGGTGTCACTTATCACTTCCTCTGTGTGCAACAGATTAAATGTTTATAATGGAGCAATTACTGACAGGATGATCTGTGCTGGTTACCTACAAGAGGAATAGACTCATGTCAGGTTGGTGTACCCATTTCTCTTCTAATATTTAACACCCGAGGACCCCTCCTATAACTAATACCGCTTTATATATACTGTACATTCTGTAATCCCGTTTCTGGTTTGCGGCTCCAAGGTTTGCATTGTTTTATAATACTATTTCTCCTCCACAATAGTAATAACTTTTGATGATAACTTGTTGGCCATATCCCTTTGATTGATAAGTAGTGGAAAGTCTCCCATAAAGGTTTAGGGGATTTAAGGGACATTTAGACCTAAGAATCATTTATAGAAGTGTGCTGTAGCTCATATACAATGTACCCAACAAGACTTAGGGCATATTTATAAGGTTCATTTTTCGCCTCCATTATCGCCACCTTTTTGCCAAATTTGGACTTTTCGTAATTATAAAGCAGTGACAACGTGACTATTTACATGATAAATAGTGTAAACCTCACCCAGGTGAATTTTCTCTATTTTATAATGGAATAATTTTTTTGTATTGCTTTCACATTAATATGGGAACATACCATAGTGCTGTGTAAGAAACAGTCGTGTTAATGGACATTCCAGTAAGTAATGATGTTTGGCGAAAATTCTGGTAAAACTGCAAAAAATGCAACAAAAGGCAGAAAAGGCGAATTTTCACCTATTTAGAAATGGCTTTAAATAAAAAAAAATGACAAAATAGCTCTGAATTTCTGCAATAGCCTGTTAATCCATGTCTCCCCTGACAGCCTGCAGTAAATTTCTAGAAAACCCTATAAATAGTTTCCAACTATAATTCCAGTAAATCTGTAACCAAAGAAGTAATAAAAACTCTGTTGTAAAAAAAAAAAAGAGGAAAACCTGGCAGGAAGGTTTTACAACACATCCCTCTTTAGTGGAAGCTAATGCTGCTGTTAATGTGCTAGGCCTAAACTCATCTTAATTCCATTGAAAGTGCTATCCATCCCAAAAAGGTTGTTTATGCTGGGATAACAGTGAAAATGCACTCTGTCCTTCTGTGGGTGCAGACTATCTGGAATGGAAAGACAGTAGTATTAAGAATATAGAACGAATCACTAATTAACAGAGCTGAGTGAATTTTTATAGGGTATATACCACTGCAGTCCCAATTATAAAATATCACTTTATGTATTATAATACTATTTAAAACTCCTGCAAACATCAGGGAGATTCAATAAAAGTTCTTATCGTTTAAAATGGTGCTAATTTTGCCCCACCAATCAGATCTTATGTAACATTTGTAAGCTACATCTATTGGTTGGGCAAAATTAGCACCATTTTAACGATAAAAATTTTATTGAATAACCCTGATTGTATTTTATCACATTACATGTCAAGATCAATATTATATTTATTGATCAATAAAGATCAATATTATTTTTTTTTTTCAGGGAGACATGTGGAGGACCATTGGTGTGTCAGGAAGGAGACATCTGTTACTTGTAGGCGTTACAATTTGGGGAAATGGCTGTGGGCAACCCAATAAACCCGGGGTATACAGCAGAGTCACTGCTTTTTTGCCCGGGATATACAAACAATTGGAGGTAGGAATCTGAATGTAATTTCCAATTCTACCATAGCAATGACTCAACACAGTTCAAAGACAAACAATAAAATGGTGTCATATAATAAAAGTGATGTACTAGGTAGGATAATGGGTAAATCTCCAAAAAACCTCTAGGTGATTAAATATTGCCATTGTGGCAGTGGGTACTATTGTGCTTGCAGGTTTTTTTTGTAACTTTTTACACCCTGAAATAGCTGTTACAGTGACACAGGGTAAGCCACAATTCACATTCTCCTCAGAGCTGCAAGCCCAATGTTACACCTTTGCTAGAAGAGTGTTTGCAGTACCCAGTAATCAAGCCCACCCTACCATAATACATTGTGGGGGAGATTTCCCCCTAGCCACTATCGCTCTGGGTAAATCTCCCACAACAGATTTAATATCCGTTTTGGGCTGTGTAGTGCAACTTTAACGCCACCAATTAAGTCAAATGGCGTTAAATGTTGCACTAACTAATATATATTGCTTGTTTTATTGTGCGGGTGTCTTTTGTGATATTGAATCGGTTACACCACTTGGTGCTTGAGGTGAATGAGCCTGTGTGTATATACCTCCATTCACGCAGCTTCTGCAATTAGTTTTATTCATTTATTTAGCCAATTTATACCCTTTTTGTAAACTTTTTAATAGAAGTCAAATCCGCTTTTCTTAATGGCCACTTTCCCAGTCGTTTTTTTTATTAATGATTGTGTTTGTATCATGTATTATGTAAACGATGCAACAATGAAGTTAGGGGGGTAAAAAAACACAAATGCCCTCTGTAAGTTTAATATAGTAAAATGAAATAGCATGTTTGGTGTGTTAAACCATTGCCACGGTAAACAGGAAATACCCCCAGATTTGATGCCTACCTGATGAAGGGTAGCACAATAACTACATAAGAATTGCATCATGTTGTGATAATGTTATCAACATAACTGGCAGGTCTGTGTTATGTTATGGCTAGGAGGCTTTCCATGCAGTGGTATATGGCCCCATGAACGGTGCACCCTAATTATTGGAAGGAATTAACGTGTGGTCGACATTTCATTGTAGTTGAAATTTTAGTGAAAGCCTGGATTTTATTCTATTTTTGGTCTCTAGTTGGACTTTAATATGGATGTACAACATCCAGTTGTGGATTTTTTAAATGCAAGACCCGGCTTCAATAGTTTAACAATTTTTTTATTGTTTTTTATATCACATTTACGGTTGATTAGCCATTAGCTGCCATTATAGTCATGCAGGGGTTAAGACCACCAGGTTGGACTATACCCCAACCTGCATTGTGATTTAACCCACATCCTGGATAATTCTGCAGTCTCTTTCTCCTGTGCATTGACTATACATACTTTTTTTTAATATACAGTTGGAAAGAAACTCTTGACCACAACTGAATCCGAACACTAAGAAGAAGATAGATGTATTTACATGGTAAAACCAAGCACAAAGGGACATTGAGGGATTGGGGTTTTTTTTAGGTATTTTAATGCAACCTTAGCGGCCCGGAGTTTACAGCACTGCGCAAGGCAATAATATGGCGCTACACAGGAAATATACTGATGTATTTGGATGTTAAAACTTTAAAGGATGGAACACACTAAACATAATACAGCTGGTGCATGAACTAGTCAGTCGTAGCTGGATTTTAAGAAGCAATGGTGAATTTTCTAGACGATAATACGAGCTATGATTGTGTTGAATGGACATCAAGGACTAACTATTTCAGAGACCTGAATTGCCAAAAATGAGTACAGCTGTATCCACTCTACCCTCTGAAGGTGGCAATAAGGAGTCAGACAAAGCTACGTATCTTATACCATCAATAAATGTATTTAATTTGAAGTGTCACTGCACAACTTTATTATTACATTATGATTCATTATTCTCTTGCGTCTTCCTCAATCTCCTTAAATGCTGGTACTACCTGTAATTCCCTAAACATCTCACTTCCTTTTATAAAATCCTAATGTTGAAATATTTAACCTGCATAAAAAAAAAAATACGTAAAACCTCAGTAATATTTTTAGAATGTTGTTTTCTTTCTTGATTGTTCCATGGCATCACTGTTAGAATTAACTGCGACAGAACCCCTTCCCCCAAATATATGATGTTTTAAATTCATATTTCCCAGGACAGCACGTCCTTTAATAAAGTATACAGGACCCCTGTGAATGTATCTCTAGATATACAGATGACCTCCAATATGCAAACAGAATATGAAAACTAAAAAAAAGAGCCTACAGTGTGTTTGAAAGAGGATTATTAAGTTCAGAGCTGTGTTACCACCGCATTTAAAGGACAACTAAAGCCTTCAGAAGGAGAGCACCTTTATATAAAAGTAGTAATCTGTGCCCCCCCCCCTCTAATTTGATATGGTTGTTGGAAATGTCCCTTTCTAACATGGTGTGTTCTAACATCCCAGTATTACACAGTGTAGTCACTGACTGACCATTGTGTTCTTTACACATGCTCAGTACTTAGATATTCCAGTACTTATTACAGTTGGTTGGTTGGTCATGCCCATTAGCCATTCTTTTAAGGACAAATTAGACAAGGTAGCATGTGACTGAGGTTATGGGTGTGCCCAGTCACTGTACATACACAGTTATTTCATCCAGTTCTTCAGGGGGGTAACATTTAATTTAATGCCATTTACTGTATTGCTGTTTTAAAGTTTTTTGGTGTTTTTAGGGGGGATATGTTCAGATTCTGGAGTGTAAAATTTGGCTTCAGTTTTTCCTTCAAGGCTGCAGCCCCACCATAACGGACGTAAAACGGTATAAGTATGTGCACAATGTTGCACGTTTCACATACATTACCATCCATTTGCACTGTGATTGTGTCAAAAATCCGTTATAGGAGTGCATGTAATTAAAAAACAATGTGATCACATGTGGCCACCCACATTGTAAAGCACAGGTGTGCGATTCTCACGGATCACAAAACGCAATCAGAAGCGCACAAGAAGTGCACCAGGAGAATAAAGCTGTAACAGCACTGTCAGCACTGGGTCATATCCATCTGGACAAAGCACAGAAGCCAGTTTGTTGTTTTTTACTGTTTCTACGTGTATTCTTATATTTAACTATGTTGCTAAGAAAATGTATTTATGAAAACTAATAAAAGTAAAGACCTGATCAACAAATGTTTTACTTTCTCCCAGCAATGAAATAATCCCAGTGTAATATCTATGTATACAAAAATGCAAAACAAATCAAACAATAAATTATACCAAAACCAGATTGCCCTAGTTTGTACACTACCTGTGTGCTTGTTGAACTTACTGTATAATTTGATGATAGTTGTCCTTTTAAAAGGTAAAGTTGCTCTTCAGCTTTCTAAATGTTCAAGGTGACAAAATAGATAGATCTTTTCATGATTCCATAAAGTGCCAGTTCCAGCCCAAGGAAAGCAGCCCAAAGCATGATACTGTCTCTACCATGCTTGGTATAATTTTCTTTTAATTGCGTGCTGTGTGTTTATTGCACTAAACATACCACATACAGTCCATATACATTTCCCAACATGGTTGTGGGAGACCAAAAATTAACTAAAGTGAAAAAAAATGGGCTAGAAACAAAGCATGGTACATAATGCACCTGCTAAAGTCACATCTGCCCAATGACAGTAAA
Source organism: Hymenochirus boettgeri (assembly GCA_019447015.1). Taxonomy (NCBI): domain Eukaryota; kingdom Metazoa; phylum Chordata; class Amphibia; order Anura; family Pipidae; genus Hymenochirus; species Hymenochirus boettgeri. Next base: position 150,605,818 of record CM033475.1, on the reverse strand, counting down.
TATACTTGTTTTTTAAGCTGCCCCATGGGGCTGGCATCTTTGCTTCTCCTACTGTACCCACAAGGTATCGCTGCATCTATGGCCACCATAAGCATGCTCAAGGTCACAGACCATAAAAATAACTTTATTGATGATTTTGGTATGATTGTCATAGAAACGTAGAATAGAAAGTTAGGTTGGGTTGTGTGGGTGACCCATTAGGTGTGTTTACCTGTATCTGTGTGGTGTTAGGTGTATGTTTTTGCATTTCAGACCATTAAACTAACTTTATTAATGATTTTGGTATGGTTGCCATGGAAAGAAGGGTGGTTGTTGTTGTAGGGTTTATCAGTAGGTTGTGACCTGTAATTTTTTTTACATTTTATTATCACTAGACATTAAGCCTGTTAAAATAATGGGCACTAGAAGCCCAGAGTGCCCCCTTATGTCCCAAGGCCATAGTCCCCCTCCTCCTTGTCCCAAATCCAGCCCCCCTCTGTCCCAATACAGGGTCACCCCCCTCTGTCCCAAATCCAGGGACCCCCTCAGTCCCAAATCCAAAGTCGCCTCTGTGTTGTGTTCCTATGTTTCTCCCTCTAGTGGTGAGTCAATAGAACTGCGAGTCTCTCCCTCTAGTGGTGAGTCCATAGGAACTGCAGTGACACCCGTTCGCATGGACCATAGCACTGACACAGAGTTAGGCTTTTATTATATAGAATGGAACGGATGGTGCACACCTTCAATGTTCCACTACAGTGCTGTGCAGGCACTCATTCACTTTCCAAGCAGTGATTTCCCCTCCGCCATCTACACAACTGGTGTCTATAGCAACCCTCGTGCGTGTAACTGTGGCCATGGCAACACTTTTGTGTTGTATCGTGCATGCGCAGAAGCAACCAACGTTGCTATGCCGCAGTTAAACGGAGACGTGGCGGGGCCCTGTTATACCTATAGCATAGTGAAATGGACAGTTATATGATGGTGCGGCAGAGAGAAAAATAGTTCCCGGTCTTGCATGCGCACAGATACCGATGCCCCAGTTACACAGGGGGCAGCGGAGGGGAAATGGCCCCCGTTCTTTTTGGGTACACTTACACGGAGGGTTGGCATAACTCCCTGGAAAAGTGGACAGTAAGTGCACATATGAAAGAAGTATAAGGGGCACATAGGAAGAATGGGGAAAACTGATGGGGGTTTAACACCAATGATATTGCAAGGGAGGAGGGGGTGGATCCTAGTGGCCAGGGGAGGTAATTGCACTGACACACACACTCACGGTATGACATAATTAGGGATTTTTATTATTAATTGTATTGCGACTTAAAAAGCCTGCCCTTCTCTCTAGATAATATCAGCAATTAGTTCAATAACTTGGCCAATTTAATGGTCACTGGTTGCACTCTGTGTGGATGTATACTATCCTATTTATATATATATATTTGCTTGTTGCATTGGGGTTTTGACCAAGCCTCTTGGAAAGGTGTATTCCACTCAAAGTGGGTCATGTGTTCAAGAGATTTAGTCCCAAGAAGCAAGCAAAATGCAGCCGAACTTTCATCTCATTAAAGACAGGTACTGATGGAAAGAAAATTTTAAAAATATGTCTCCTAGAAGGCAAAAGTTTATAAGGTAAAAAAGGTTAAAGAGCATGTCCACCCACTTTTTTTTAACTTTTTATATATTATAGTTATTGGTCCTCCAGCCCCAACCAACCGGTAAAAATTGTTAGAAAGTGCCCCGATCTTTACTTACCTTCCCTCTATCCTCCGCCGCACTCTCTCGGCCCTCTGCTTGCACAAAAATGTAAGCAGGGGGCAGGACCAGCAGCTGCATCCCTGATTGGCTGAGAGGCAGCCAATCAGGGATGTGGCTGCCAGCTTCTTAGAACACTGGAGGATAGAGGGAAGGTTAGTAACTATCGGGGGACTTTCTAACAATTCTATTACAGCGGTGGGGGCTGGGGACCAATAACTATAATAACAACAAGGGGTTTTGCGCTAGGGACGGGAGAAGAAAACGGGAGGGAGAGTGAGAGGTTTTATTGCTGTGGTGCTGAGGTGCAGTGTGTTTATTGCACTAAACATACCACATACAGTCCATAATACATTTCCCAACATGGTTGTGGGAGACCAAAAAATGAACTAAAGTGAAAAACAATATGGCTAGAAATAAAGTGCATGGTACATAATGCACCTGCTAAAGTCACATCTGCCCAATGACAATAAAGATACTTGTTTTAAGCTGCCCCATGGGGCTGGCATCTTTGCTTCTCCTACTGTACCCACAAGGTATCGCTGCATCTATGCCACCATAACATGCTCAAGGTCACAGACCATAAAAATAACTTCATTGATGATTTTGGTATGATTGTCATAGAACGTAGAATAGAAGTTAGGTTGGATTGTGTGAGTGACCCATAGGTGTGTTTACCTGTATCTGTGTGGTGTTAGGTTATGTTTTTGCATTTCAGACCATTAAACTAACTTTATTAATGATTTTGGTATGGTTACCATGGAAAAAAGGGTGGGTTGTGTTGTGAGGGTTTATCATGTAGGTGTGTGAGCCTGTATCTCCACCCCCCGCATTTCAGACCATTAAACTAACTTTATTAATGATTTTGGTATGGTTACCATGGAAAAGAAGGGTAGGTTGTGTTGTGAGGGTTTATCAGTAGGTGTGTGAGCCTGTTCTGGATGTGATGCTTAGAACTTCCCACCAAAGGTCCTAGCTAACATCTTAGGACCTTTGGTGGGAAGTTCTTAGCATCACATCCAGAACTCTCAGGAGTTCACCAACAAGATTGAAGATATAGTACTTGGTGTAGAAGAAACTATGGTGTCCTATGATGTGACATCTCTCTTCACTTGTATACCCACCAAGGAGGCTGTTGACATGGTGAGAAAACGGCTGGGCCAAGACAGCACTCTTACCAGCAGAACTGATCTCAACCCAGAACAGGTGTGTTCCTTGTTGGACTTGTGCCTGAATACCACCTATTTCAAATACAGGGATAAGTTCTATAAGCAAAAACATGGATGTGCTATGGGATCTCCAGTTTCACCTATTGTGGCCAACCTTTACATGGAGGAGGTAGAAACACAGGCGCTTAATAACTTTAAGGGCATAGCACCCAGCCACTGGTTCAGATATGTTGATGACACCTGGGTTAAAATCCACCAGAAGGAAGTACAAGCTTTCACAGAACACATTAATGCGGTAGACCAAAACATTAAATTCACAAGGGAAGAGGTACAAAACAACAAACTTGCTTTCTTGGACTGCTTGGTAGAAGTTAAGGAAAATGGTAAACTGGAAGTAGAGGTTTACAGAAAACCAACACACACAGATCATTATTTGATGTTTGACTCCCACCACCCTTTAGATAACAAGCTGGGTGTCATCAGAACCCTGCAACACAGAGCCGAGAACATCCCCACTAGCACAGAGGCGAAGGCTAAAGAAATGAAACATCTCAGAGGAGCCCTTAAAAACTTGTGGATATCCAGACTGGGCCTTGTCAAAAGAAGTAGAAGGAAAGAAAAGAACACAAATACCAACAGTGAAGGGGAAAAGCAAGACAGGAGGAAGAACATGGTCATCCCATATGTAGCAGGGGTCTCCGAGAAATTAAGAAGAATTTTCAAAAAACATGTATCCTGTTGCTTTAAACCGAACAACACACTGAGGCAGCAATTGGTACCTCCGAAAGACCCAATACCAAAACACGAAAAGCGACATCATATATGCAGTGCAGTGCAGTGAAGAATGCTCTGATTGTATGTGGGGGAGACCAAACAGCAAACTGCATCAACGTATGGCCCAGCACAGAAGAGCCAATTCCTCGGGTCAGGACTCAGCCGTGTACCTGCATCTTAAGGATAAAGGACATACCTTTGAAGATTGTAATGTTAACATATTGGCGAAGGAACGTGACTGGTTCAAGAGAGGTGTTAAGGAGGCCATTTATGTAAAAATAAAGAAACCAAGCCTAAATAGAGGTGGGGGGTTCGACACCAACTGTCTGCCATGTACAATGCTGTTTTAACACCTTACTCTGGGCGTTCCTATAACACCTCTTAGCCACTATCCAATCACACCCTTAACACCTGGCTGTGATATGCTAATTGGGATTTTCCAGGGTACATAATTGCCACAGATTCTTGTACAAGTCATTCTGAATTGAGAAAGCCAGTCGGATGACTAGCGAAACGTCTTCAAGAACTACATTTCAAGTCCAGTTGATCTAATTGAATACAACAGATATTATCACTAGACATTAAGCCTGTTAAAATAATGGGCACTAGAAGCCCAGAGTGCCCCCTAAGTGTCCCAAGGCCATAGCTCCCCTCCTCCTTGTCCCAAATCCAGCCCCCCTCTGTCCCAAATCCAGGGTCACCCCCCTCTGTCCCAAATCCAGGGTCCCCCCTCAGTCCCAAATCCAAAGTCGCCCCTCTGTCCCAAATCCAGGGTCTCCCCTCAGTCCCAAACCCAGGGTCCCTCCTTTATCCCAAATCCATGCCCCCCCTCTATCCCAAATCCAGCCCCCCCTCTGTCCCAAATCCAGGGTCCCCCCTCTATCTCAAATCCAGGGCCCCTCCTCTCTCCCAAATCCAGACCCCCCTTTCCCAAATCCAGGGTCACCCACACTGTCCCAAATACAGGGCCCCCTCTGTCCCAAATCCAGGGGTCCCCCATCCCAAATCCAGGGATCCCCCCTCAGTCCCAAAACCAGGGTCACCCCTCTGTCCCAAATACAGCCCCCCCTCTGTCCCAAATACAGGGTCACCCCCATTGTCCCAAATCCAGGTCCCTCCTCTGTCCCAAATCCAGCCCCCCCTCTGTCCCAAATCCAGGGGGCCCCCTCTGTCCCAAATCCAGGGTCACCCCCATTGTCCCAAATTCAGGGGTCCCCCACTATGTCCCAAATCCAGGGTCACCCCCATTGTCCCAAATCCAGGGCCCCCCTCTGTCCCAAATCCTGGGTCACCCCCATTGTCCCAAATCCAGGGGTCCCCCACTCTGTCCAAAATCCAGGGGTCCCCCTCACTGTCCCAAATCCAGGGTCCCGCCCTCTGTCCCAAGCAATCTGCCTCTGTGTGTGTTTCCTATGTTTCTCCCTCTAGTGGTGAGTCCAACGGACCTGCCAGCGTCTCTCCCTCTAGTGGTGAGTCCAAGGAACTGCAGTGACACACGTTCGCAGGACCATGCCCTGACACCGGGTTGCGCTTTATTTGTGGAGGTGGCACACCTCCTGTTCCACTACTGGCTGTGCCGGCACTCATTCACTTCCAAGCAGTGATGTCCCTCCCCGCCATCTACACACAATGCGTTCTCGACGCACCCCATCAGGTTTCCCACCTCTGGCAGTCGTCCCTGTGCATGGCAAACCACCTTGAGATGTAGTCATCGTAGCCACGCGGCAGCCGCCCCACGCCACGCGTGTGCTCTGGCCGCCGTTCAATGCGAGAATGGAGCGGCCCTGTTATACCTATGAGCATGAGCAGAAATGGCCAGTTTTATGATGGTGCGGCAGAGAGAAAAATAGTTCCCGGTCTTTCATGCGCATGCGCACAGATACCGATGACCGCAGTTACACAGGGGGCAGCGGAGGGGAAATGGCCCCCGTTCTTTTGGGTACACTTAACGGAGGGTTGGCATAACTCCCGAAAAGTGGACAGATAAGTGGCACATATGAAAGAAAGATAAGGGGCACATAGGAATGAATGGGGAAAACTGATGGGGGTGAACACCAATGATATTGCAAGGGAGGAGTGGGGTGGATACCAGTGGCCAGGGGAGGTAATTGCACTGACACACACCTCACGGTAGAAATAATTAGGGATTTTTATATGTCTTATTGTATTGCACATAAAAAGCATGACTCTCTCTAGATAAATTAAGCAATTAGTCAATAACTTGTGGCCAATTAATGGTCACTGGTTGCACTCTGTGTGAGCTGTATAATTCCATTTTATATATTTTTGCTGGTGCCATTGGGGGTTTGACCAAGCCTCTTGGAAAGTGTATATTAACACTCAAAGTGGGTCATTGTTCAAGAGATTTAGTCCGAGAAAGCAAGCAAAAAATGAGCGAACTTCATCTCATTAAAGACAGGTACGGATGGAAAGAAAATTTTAAAAAATGTCTCCTAAAAAGGCAAAAAGGTATAAAGTAAAAAGGTTAAAGAGCATGTCCCCCATTTTTTAAACTTTTTATATTATTATAGTTATTGGTCCTCCAGCCCCAAACCGCGTAATGACTTGTTAGAAAGTGCCCCGACTTTACGTACCTTCCCTCATTCTCTGCGCACTCGCCCGCCCTCTGATTGCACAAAAATGAAGCAGGGGGGCGGACCGCCGCTGCACCTGATTGGTGAGAGGCAGCCAATCAGGGATGTGGCTTGCCAGCTTCTTAGAAACCACCGAGGATAGAGGGAAGGTTAGTAACTATCGGGGACTTTCTAAAACCAATTCATTACAGCGGTGGGGGCTGGGGAGACCAAAACTATTAATAACAACAAGGGGGTTGCCTAGGACGGGGAGAAGAAAAAACGGAGGGAGAGAAGAGGGTTTATTGCTGGGTGCTGGCGTGCAGTGTGTTTATTGCATAAACATACCACTACAGTCCAAATACATTTTCCCACATGGTTGTGGGAGACCAAAAATGAACTAAAGTGAAAAACAATATTGGTAGGAACAAAGTGCATGGTACCATAATGCCACTTGCTAAGAGTCAGTCTGCCAAGGACAGGTACAATACTTGTTTTAAAGCTGCCCCATGGGGCTGGCATCTTTGCTTCTCCTACTGTACCCCCAATGCATCGCTGCATCTATGGCCACCATAAGCATGATCAAGGTCACAGACACATAAATAATAAACTTTTTTGATGATTTGGATGTGTCATAGAAACGTAGAATAGAAGTTAGGTTGGATTGTGTGGGTGACCCATTAGGTGTGGTTTACCCTGTATCTGTGGGTGTTAGGTGTACGTTTTTGCATTTTCAGACCATAAAACTAACTTTATTAAGATGTTGGTATGGTTACATGGAAGAAGGGTTCGGTTTGTGTTGTGCAGGGTTTTCAGGTAGTGTGTGAGCTGTAATTTTTTTACATTTATATTATCAATAGACATTAAGCCTGTTAAAACTAATGGGCACTAGAAGACCCAGAGGCCCCCTTAGTGTCCAAGGCCATAGCCCCCCTCCTCCTTTTCTCAAATCCAGCCACCCTCTGTCCAAAATCAGGGTACACCCCCGTCTTGTCCCAAATACAGGTTCCTTCCCATCAGTCCAAAATCCAAAGTCGCCCCTCTGTCCCAACAAATCCAGGGGTCCCCCCTCGGTCCCAAACCCAGGGTACCTCCTTTATCCCAAATCCATGCCCCCCCCTCGTCCCAAATCAAGCCCCACCTCTGTCCCAAATTCCAAGGTCCCCCCTCTATGTCAACCAGGGCCCCTCCTCTCTCCCAAATCCAGACCCCCCTTTCCCAAATCCAGGCGTCACCCCACTGTCCCAAATACAGGGGCCCCCTCTGTCCCAAATCCAGGGGTCCAATCCCAAATCCAGGGATCCCCCTCAGTCCCAAAACCAGGGTCACCTTCATTGGTCCAAAAATCCAGGGCCCCCCTCTGTTCCCAAATACAGCCCCCCCCCTCTGTCCCAAATAAGGGTCACCCCCATGGTCCCAAATACAGGGTCACCCCATTGTCCCAATCCAGCCACCCCCTCGTCCCCAAATCCAGGGCACACCCTCTGTCCCAAATCTAGCCCCCCTGTCCCAAATCCAGGGTATCCCCCATTTCCCAAATTCAGGGTCCCCACTATGTCCCAAAATCCAGGGTCACCACCATTGTCCAAATCCAGGGACCCCTAGTACAAAATACGGGTCACCCCATTGTCCCAAATCCAGGGGGTCCCCCACTCGTCCAAAATCCAGTGGGTCCCCCACTGTCCCCAATTCCAGGGTCCCGCCCTCTGTCCCAAGCCAATCTGCCCCTCTGTTGTGGGTTCTATGTTCTCCCTATAGTGGGAGTCAATAGGAAACTGCAGAGTCTCTCCCTCTAGTGGTGAGTCCAGAGGAACTGCAGTGACACAACGTTAGCTGGACCATAGCACTGACACAGGAGTTAGGCTTTTTTATATAGAATGGAAAGGATTGTGCACACCGTCAAGTTCCACTACAGTGCTGTGCAGGCACTCATTCACGTTCCAAGCAGTGATTTCCCCTCCGCCACTACACACAACTGGCGTCTATAGCAACCCTCTGTTTCCACTCTGGCGTGTAACTGTGGCATGGCAACAATTTTGTTGTATCGTGCATGCGCAGAGAACCAAAGCGTTGCTATGGGCCGCAGTTAACTGGAGACGTGGCAGAGGCCATGTTATACCTATGAGCATGCGCAGAAAGCCGTGGGCGCAGAGAGAAAAATAGTTCGAAGGCCGGTCCAGTGTTATTATCTTCTCCTTGATCAATTTCCAGCTGAGGGAGAGAGCTCTCCGCTGCCAGCAGACGTTGAGGTCTCCCCGAACCGGCGCCGATCCCAACCCGACCCGAAGAGACCCGGCCGCACCCAGCCCCGCGAGAGCTCCCCCCACCAAGAACAATCTCTAGAGTCACGTGTGGGTGTGCCCCAGCGCACACAAGAGACAGGAGCAGGACGAACGGGCCCAGCCCCCCCCAGAACACCACATTGCGAAGAGCGTACTTGCTACGATGCAGACAAACCACGCGAGCTCATAGGTATAACAGGGCCTCTGCCACGTCTCCATTTAACTGCGGCCATAGCAACGCTTTGGTTGCTTCTGCGCATGCACGATAACAACAAAAGTGTTGCCATGGCCACAGTTACACGCCAGAGGGAAACAGAGGGTTGCTATAGACGCCAGTTGTGTGTAGATGGCGGAGGGGAAATCACTGCTTGGAAAGGGAATGAGTGCCTGCACAGCACTGTAGTGGACATTGAAGGTGTGCACACATCCTTCCATTCTATATAATAAAAGCCTAACTCCTGTGTCAGTGCTATGGTCCATGCGAACGTGTGTCACTGCAGTTCCTAGGACTCACCATGAGGGGAGAGACTCTGCAGTTCCTATTGACTCACCACTAGAGGGAGAAACATAGAAACACACACAGAGGCAGATTGCTTGGGACAGAGGCGGGACCCTGATTTGGGACAGTGAGGGGACCCTGGATTTTGGACAGAGTGGGGGACCCCTGGATTGGGGACAATGGGGGTGACCCAGATTTGGGACAGAGGGAGGCCCTGGATTTGGACAATGGGGTGACCCTGGATTTGGGACATAGTGGGGACCCCTGAATTGGGACAATGGGGGATGACCCTGGATTTGGGACAGGGGGCTAGATTTGGGACAGAGGGGGGCCCTGGATTTGGGACAGAGGGGGGGTTGGGGACAATGGGGGTGACCGTATTTGGGCAAGGGGGGACCCTGTATTTGGGAAGAGGGGGGGGGCTGTATTGGGACAGAGGGGGGCCCTGCTGGATTTGGGACAATGAGGGTGACCCTGGTTTGGGACTGAGGGGGGATCCCTGGATTGGGATGGGGCCCCGGATTGGGACAGAGGGGGGCCCTGTATTTGGGACAGTGTGGGTGACCCTGGATTTGGGAAAGGGGGGTCTGGATTTGGGAGAGAGGGAGGGCCCTGGATTGACATAGAGGGGGACCTTGGATTTGGGACAGAGGGGGGGCTGGATTTGGGACAGAGGGGGGGCATGGATTTGGGATAAAGGAGGGACCCTGGGTTTGGGACCGAGGGGGGACCCTGGATTTGGGACAGAGGGGCGACTTTGGATTTTGGACTGATGGGGGACCCTGGATTTGGGACAGACGGGGGTGACCCTGGATTTGGGACAGAGGGGGGCTGATTTGAGAAAAGGAGGAGGGGGGCTATGGCCTTGGGACACTAAGGGGGCACTCTGGGCTTCTAGTGCCCATTTTTAACAGGCTTAATGTCTAGTGATAATATAAAAATGTAAAAAAATTACAGGCCTCACACACCTACTGATAAACCCTCACAACACAACCTACCTTCTTTTCCATGGTAACCATACCAAATCATTAATAAAGTTGTTTTATGGTCTGAAATGCAAAAACGTACACCTAAACACCACAACAGATACAGTAAACACACCTAAGGGGTCACCCACCACATCCAACCTAACTTCTATTTACGTTTCTATGACAATCATACCAAAATCTCAAAAAGTTATTTTTATGGTCTGTGACCTTGAGCAGCTTATGGTGGCCATAGATGAGCGATGCTTGTGTGGGTACAGTAGGAGAAGCAAAGATGCCAGCCCCATGGGGCAGCTAAAAACAAGTATATTTACTGTCATTGGGCAGATTGCTCTTAGCAAGTGCATTATGTACCATGCACTTTGTCCTAGCCATATTGTTTTTCACTTTAGTTATTTTTTGGTCTCCCACACCATGTTGGGAAATGTATTATGGACTGTATGTGGTATGTTTAGTGCAATAAACACACTGCAACTCAGCACCACAGCAATAAACCCTCTTTCCTCTCCCTCCGTTTTCTTCTCCCGTCCCCTAGCGCAAAACCCTTGTTGTTATTATAGTTATTGGTCCCCCAGCCCCACCGCTGTAATAGAATTGTTAGAAAGTCCCCGATAGTTACTAACCTTCCCTCTATCCTCCGGTGTTCTAAGAAGCTGGCAGCACATCCCTGATTGGCTGCCTCTCAGCCAATCAGGGATGCAGCTGCCGGTCCTGCCCCTGCTACATTTTTGTGCAAGCAGAGGGCCGGGAGAGTGCGGCAGAGGATAGAGGGAAGGTAAGTAAAGATCGGGGCACTTTCTAACAATTCTATTACGGCGGTTGGGGCTGGAGGACCAATAACTATAATATATAAAAAGTTTAAAAAAATGGGTGGACATGCTCTTTAACCTTTTTTACTTTATAACTTTGCCTTTTAGGAGACCTATTTTTAAAATTTTCTTTCCATCAGTACCTGTCTTTAATGAGATGAAAGTTCGGCTGCATTTTTGCTTGCTTTCTGGGACTAAATCTCTTGAACACAGACCCACTTTGGTGGAATACACCCTTCCAAGAGGCTTGGTCAAACCCCAATGCAACAAGCAAAATATATATATAAATAGGATAGTATACATCCACACAGAGTGAAAACAGTGACCATTAAATTGGCCAAGTTATTGAACTAATTGCTTTAATTTATCTAGAGAGAAGGGCAGGCTTTTTAAGTCGCAATACAATTAATACAATAAAATCCCTATTATGTCATACCGTGAGTGTGTGTGTCAGTGCAATTACCTCCCTGGCCACTAGGTATCCACCCCACTCCTCCTTGCAATATCATTGGTGTTAAACCCCATCAGTTTTCCCCATTCATCCTATGTGCCCCTTATACTTTCTTTCATATGTGCCACTTATTGTCCACTTTTCAGGGAGTTATGCCAACCCTCCGTGTAAGTGTACCCAAAAGAACGGGGGCATTTCCCTCCGCTGCCCCCTGTGTAACTGCGGTCTCGGTATCTGTGCGCATGCGCATGAAAGACGGGAACTATTTTTCTCTCTTGCCGCACCATCATAAAACTGGCCATTCTGCTCATGCTCATAGGTATAAACAGGGCCTCCGCCACGTCTCCGTTTAACTGCGGCCATAGCAACGGTTGGGGGCTTCTGCGCATGCACGATAACCAAAAGTGTTGCCATGGCCACAGTTACACGCAGAGGGAGGAAACAGAGGGTTGCTATAGACGCCAGTTGTGTGTAGATGGCGGAGGGGAAATCACTGCTGGAAAGTGAGTGAGTGCCTGCACAGCAGTAGTGGAACATTGAAGGTGTGCACAATCCTTTCCATTCTATATAATAAAAGCCTAACCACTAGAGGGAGAAACATTGGAAAACACACACAGATGCAGATTTCTTGGGACAGAGGCGGGACCCTGGATTTGGGACAGTGAGGGGGACCCCTGGATTTTGGACAGAGTGGGGGACCCCTGGATTTGGGACAATGGGGGTGACCCAGGATTTGGGACAGAGGGGGGCCCTGGATTTGGGACAATGGGGGTGACCTGGATTTGGGACATAGTGGGGGACCCCTGAATTTGGACAATGGGGGTGACTGGATTTGGGACAGAGGGGGCCCCCTGGATTTGGGACAGAGGGGGGGCTGGATTTGGGACAGAGGAGGGGACCTGGATTTGGGACAATGGGGGGGACCCGTGTTGGGACAGAGGGGGGGCTGTATTTGGGACAGAGGGGTGACCCTGGTTTTGGGACTGAGGGGGGATCCCGGATTTGGGAGGGGGACCCTGGATTTGGGACAGGGGGGCCCTGTGATTTGGGACAGTGTGGGTGACCCTGGATTTGGGAAAGGGGGGTCTGGATTTGGGAGAGAGGAGGGGCCCGGATTTGAGATAGAGGGGGGACCCTGGATTTGGGACAGAGGGGGGGGCTGGATTTGGATAGAGGGGGGGCATGGATTGGGATAAAGGAGGGACCCTGGGTTTGGGACTGAGGGGAGACCCTGGATTGGGACAGAGGGGGACTTTGGATTGGGACTGAGGGGGGACCCGGATTTGGGACAGAGGGGGGTGACCCTGGATTTGGGACAGAGGGGGCTGGATTTGGGACAAGGAGGAGGGGAGCTATGGCCTGGGACACTTAGGGGGCACTCTGGGCTTCTAGTGCCCATTATTTAACAGGCTTAATGTCTAGTGATAATATCTGTTGTATTCAATTAGATCAACTGGACTTGAAATGTAGTTCTTGAGACGTTTCGCTAGTCATCCGACTGGCTTTCTCAATTCAGATGAATTGTACAAGAATCTGTGGCAATTATGTACCCTGGAAAATCCCAATTAAGCATATCACAGCCAGGTGTTAAGGTGTGTTGGATAGTGGCTAAGAGGTGTTATAGGAACGCCCAGGTAAGGTGTTAAAACAGCATTGTACATGGCAGACAGTTGGTTGTCGAACCCCCCACCTCTATTTAGGCTTGGTTTTCTTTATTTTTACATAAATGGCCTCCTTAACACCTCTCTTGAACCAGTCACGTTCCTTCGCCAATATGTTAACATTACAATCTTCAAAGGTATGTCCTTTATCCTTAAGGAAGGTACACGGCTGAGTCCTGACCCGAGGAATTGGCTTTCTGTGCTGGGCCATACGTTGATGCAGTTGCTGTTTGGTCTCCCCCACATACAAATCAGAGCATTCTTCACTGCACTGCATGCATATATGATGGCTTTTCTTGTGTTTTGGGATTGGGTCTTTCGGATGTACCAATTGCTGCCTCAGTGTGTTGTTCGGTTTTTAAGCAGACAGGTACACGATGTTTTGAAATTCTTCTTAATTTTGGAGACCCCTGCTACATATGGGATGACCATGTTCTTCCTCCTGTCTTGCTTTTCCCCTTCACTGTTGGTATTTGTGTTCTTTTCTTCCTTCTACTTCTTTTGACAAGGCCCAGTCTGGATATCCACAAGTTTTAAGGGCTTCTCTGAGATGTTTCATTTCTTTAGCCTTCGCCTCTGGTGCTAGTGGGGATGTTCTGGCTCTGTGTTGCAGGGTTCTGATGACACCCAGCTTGTTATCTAAAGGGTGGTGGAGTCAAACATCAAATAATGATCTGTGTGTGTTGGTTTCTGTAAACCTCTACTTCCAGTTTACCATTTTCCTTAACTTCTACCAAGCAGTCCAAGAAAGCAAGTTTGTTGTTTTGTACCTCTTCCCTTGTGAATTTAATGTTTTGGTCTACCGCATAATGTGTTCTGTGAAAGCTTGTACTTCCTTCTGGTGGATTTTAACCCATCAACATATCTGAACCAGTGGCTGGGTGCTATGCCCTTAAAGGTTTAAGCGCCTGTGTTTCTACCTCCTCCATGTAAAGGTTGGCCACAATGGGTGAAACTGGAGATCCCATAGCACATCTATTTTTTGCTTATAGAACTTATCCCTGTATTTGAAATAGGTGGTATTCAGGCACAAGCCAACAAGGACACACAGTTCTGGGTTGAGATCAGTTCTGTGGTAAGAGTGCTGTCTTGGCCCAGCCGTTTTCTCACCATGTCAACAGCCTCCTTGGTGGGGATACAAGTGAAGAGAGAGTCACATCATAGGACACCATAGTTTCTTTACACCACAAGTACTATCTTCAATCTTGTTGGTGAATCCTGAGAGTTCTGGATGTGATGCTAAGAACTTCCCACCAAAGGTCCTAAGATGTTAGCTAGGACCTTTGGTGGGAAGTTCTAAGCATCACATCCAGACAGGCTCACACACCTACTGATAAACCCTCACAACACAACCTACCCTTCTTTTCCATGGTAACCATACCAAAATCATTAATAAAGTTAGTTTAATGGTCTGAAATGCAAAAACATACACCTAACACCACACGATACAGGTAAACCACTATGGGTCACTCACACAATCCAACCTACTTTCTATTCTACGTTTCTATGACAATCATACCAAAATCATCAATGAAGTTATTTTTTATGGTCTGTGACCTTGAGCATGCTATGGTGGCCATAGAAGCAGCGATACCTTGTGGGGACAGTAGGAGAAGCAAAGATGCCAGCCCCATGGGGCAGCTAAAAAAACAAGTATCTTTATTGTCATTGGGCAGTGTGACTTAGCAGGTGCATTATGTACCATGCACATTTCTAGCCATATGTTTTTCACTTTAGTTACATTTTGGTCTCCCACAACCATGTTGGGAAAGTATATGGACTGTATGTGGTATGTTTAGTGCAATAAACACACTGCACCTCAGCACCACAGCAATAAACCCCTCTCACTTCCCTCCCGTTTTCTTCTCCCGTCCCCTAGCGCAAAACCCCTTGTTGTTATATAGTTATTGGTCCCCAGCCCCACCGCGTGTAATAGAATGTGTAGAAAGTCCCCGATAGTTACTAACCTCCCTCTATCCTCAGTGTTCTAAGAAGCTGGCAGCCACATCCCTGATTGGCTGCCTCCAGCCAATCAGGGATGCAGCTGCTGGTCCTGCCCCCCTGCTTACATTTTGTGGCAAGCAGAGGGCCGAGAGAGTGCGGCGGAGGATAGAGGGAAGGTAAGTAAAGATCGGGGCACTTTCTAACAATTCTATTACGGGTGGTTGGGGCTGGAAGACCAATAACTATAATATATAAAAAGTTAAAAAAAAGTGGGTGGACATGCTCTTTAACCTTTTTTACCTTTAAACTTTTTGCCTTCTTAGGAACAATATTTTTAAAATTTTCTTTCCATCAGTACCTGTCTTTAATGAGATGAAAGTCGGCTGCATTTTTGCTTGCTTTCTGGGACTAAATCTCTGAACACATGACCCACTTTAGTGGAATACACTTTCCAAGAGGCTTGGTCAAACCCCCAATGCAACAAGCAAAAATATTATAAATAGGTAGTAACATCCACACAGAGTGCAACCAGGACCATTAAATTGGCCAAGTTATTGAACTAATTGCTAATTTATCTAGAGAGAAGGGCAGGCTTTTTAAGTCGCAATACAATTAATACATATAAAATCCCTAATTTGTCATACCGTGAGTGTGTGTGTCAGTGCAATTACCTCCCCTGGCCACTAGGTATCCACCCCACTCCTCCCTTGCAATATCATTGGGTGTTAAACCCCCATCAGTTTTCCCCATTCTTCCTATGTGCCCCTTATACTTTCTTTCATAGTGCCACTTATCTGTCCACTTTTCAGGGAGTTATGCCAACCCTCGTGTAAGTGTACCCAAAAAGAACGGGGGCATTTCCCCTCCGCTGCCCCTGTGTAACTGCGGGCCATCGTATCTGTGCGCATGCAAGACCGGGAACTATTTTTCTCTCTGCCGCACCATCATATAACTGTCCATTTCTACTCATGCTCATAGGTATAACAGGGCCTCCGCCACGTTCCGTTTAACTGCGGCCATAGCAACGCTTTGGTTGCTTCGCGCATGCACGATAACAACAAAAGTGTTGCCATGGCCACAGTTACACGCCAGAGGGTTGCTATAGACACCAGTTGTGTGTAGATGGCGGAGGGGAAATCACTGCTTGGAAAGTGAATGAGTGCCTGCACAGCACTGTAGTGGACATTGAAGGTGTGCACAATCCGTTCCATTCTATATAATAAAAGCCTAACTCCTGTGTCAGTGCTATGGTCCATGCGAACGTGTGTCACTGCAGTTCCTATGGACTCACCACTAGAGGGAGAGACTCTGCAGTTCCTATTGACTCACACTAGGAGGGAGAACATAGGAAACACCACACAGAGGCGACTTTGGATTTGGGACTGAGGGGGTCTGATTTGGGACGAGGGGGGTGACCCTGGATTTGGGACGAGGGGGGCTGGATTTGGGACAAGGAGGAGGGGGGACTATGGCCTTGGGACACTAAGGGGGCATCTGGGCTTCTAGTGCCCATATTTTTAACAGGCTTAATGTCTAGTGTAATATAAAATGTAAAAAAAATTACAGGCTCCACACCTACTGAAAACCCTCACAACAAACCTACCCTTCTTTTCCATGGCAACCATACCAAAATCATTAATAAAGTTAGTTAATGGTTGAAATGCAAAAACATACACCTAACACCACACAGATACAAGGTAAAACAACTAATGGGTCACCCACACAACCCAACCTAACTTTCTATTCTACGTTTCTATGACAATCATACAAATCATCAATAAAGATTTTATGGTCTGTGACCTTGAGCATGCTTATGGTGGCCATAGATGCGCGATACTTGTGGGTACAGTAGGAGAAGCAAAGATGCCAGCCCCATGGGGCAGCTTAAAAAACAAGTATATTTACTGTCATTGGGCAGATGTGACTCTTAGCAGGTGCATTATGTACCATGCACTTTGTTTCTAGCCCATTTTTTTTTTCAATTTAGTTAATTTTTTGGTCTCCCACAACCATGTTGGGAAAGTATTATGGACTGTATGTGGTATGTTTAGTGCAATAAACACACAGCACGCAATTAAAAGAACATTATACCAAGATGGTAGAGACAGTATCATGCTTTGGGCTGCTTTCCTTGGGCTGGAACTGGCACTTTATGGAATCATGAAAGATCTACTATTTTGTCACCTTGAACATTTGAAAGCTGAAGAGCAACTTTACCTTTTAAAGGACAACTATCCAAATATACGTAAGTTCAACAAGCACACAGGTAGTGTACAAACTAGGGCAATCTGGTGTTGTATAATTTATTGTTTGATTTGTTTTTGCATTCTTTGTATCATAGATATTACAATGGGATTATTTCATTCTGCTGGGAGAAAGTAAAACATTTGTTGATCAGGTCTTACTTTTATTAGTTTTCATAAATTACATTTTCTAGCAACATAGTTAAATATAAGAATACAAGTAGAAACAGTAAAAAAAACAAACAAACTGGCTTTCTGTGCTTTGTGCCAGATGGATATGACCCAGTGCTGACAGTGCTGTTACAGCTTATTCTCCTGGTGCACTTCTTGTGCGCTCTATGGCGTTTGTGATCCTGAGAATCGCCACACCTGTGCTTTACAATGTGGGTGGCCACATGTGATCACCATTGTTTTTAATTACATGCACTCCTATAACGGATTTTTGACACAATCACAGTGCAAATGGATGGTAATGTATGTGAAACGTGCAACATTGTGCACATACTTAACCGTTTTACCGTCCGTTATAGTGTGGTGCAGCCTTGAAGGAAAACTGAAGCCAAATTTTTACACTCCAGAATCTGAACATATCCCCCCTAAAAACACCAATAAACTTTAAAACAGCAATACAGTAAATGGCATTAAATTAAATGTTACCCCCTGAAGAAACTGATGAAATACCTGGTATGTACAGTGACTGGGCACACCATAACCTCAGTCACATGCTACTTGTCTAATTTGTCCTATAAAAGAATTGGGCTAAGGGCATGACCAACCAACCAACTGTAATAAGTACTGCAATTCTAAGTACTGAGCATGTGTAAAGAACACAATGGTCAGTCAGTGACTACACTTGGGTAATACTGGGATGTTAGAAAACACCCAGTTAGAAAGGTACATTTCCCAACAACCATATCAAATAGAGGGGGGGGGGCACAGATTACTACTTTTATATAA
Source organism: Hymenochirus boettgeri (assembly GCA_019447015.1). Taxonomy (NCBI): domain Eukaryota; kingdom Metazoa; phylum Chordata; class Amphibia; order Anura; family Pipidae; genus Hymenochirus; species Hymenochirus boettgeri. The sequence continues at coordinate 150,587,739 of CM033475.1, read as the reverse complement.
AGGTGCTCTTCCTTCTGAAGGCTTTAGTGTGTCCTTTAAATTGCGGTAACACAGCTCTGAACTTATAATCATCTTTCAAACATCCACTGTAGCGCTCTTTTTTTTTTAGTTTTCATATTCTGTTATGCATATTGTAGGTCATTTGGTATTAGAGATACATTACAGGGGTCCTGTATACTTTTATAAAGTGACGTGTCCTGGAAAATATGAATTTAAAAACATCATATATTGGGGGAAGGGGTTCTGGTCGCAGTTAATTCTAACAGTGATGCCATGGAACAATCAAGAAAAAAACACATTCTAAAAATATTACTGAGGTTATTACGTATTTTTTTCTTTTATGCAGGTTAATATTTCAACATTGGATTTTATAAAAGGAATGTGAGATGTTTAGGGAATTACAGGTAGTAACCAGCATTTAAGGAGATTGAGGAAGACGCAGAGAGAATAATGAATCATAATGTAATAATAAAGTTGTGCAGTGACACTTCATATTAAATACATTTATTGATGGTATAAGATACTGTAGCTTTGTCTGACTCCTTATTGCCACCTTCAGAGGTAGAGTGAGTGGATACAGCTGTACTCATTTTGGCAATTCAGGTCTCTGAAATAGTTAGCCTTGATGTCCATTCAACACAATCATAGCTCGTATATCGTCTAGAAAATTCACCATTGCTTCTTAAAATCCAGCTACGACTGAATAGTTCATGCACCAGCTGTATTAGTTTAGTGTGTTCCATCCTTAAAGTTTAACATCCAAATACATCAGTATATTTCTGTTGTAGCTTGCCATATTATTGCCTTGCGCAGTGCTGTAAACTCCGGGCCGCTAAGGTGCATTAAAATACCTAAAAAAAACCCCAATCCCTCATTGTCCCTTTGTGCTTGGTTTACCATGTAAATACATCCTATCTTCTTTAGTGTTCGGATTCAGTTGTGTGGTCAAGAGTTTCTTTCCAACTGTATATTAAAAAAAAAAGTATGTATAGTCAAGCACAGTAGAAAGAGACTGCAGAATTATCCAGGATGTGGGTTTAATATCACACTTGCAGGTTGGGGTATAGTCCAACCTGGTGGTCTTAACCCCTGCATGACTATAATGGCAGCTAATGGCTATCAACCGTAAATGTGATATTAAAACAATAAAAAAATTGTAAAACATTGAAGCCGGGTCTGCATTTTTAAAAAATTCCACAAACTGGATGTTGTACATCCATATTAAAGTCCAACTAGAGACCAAAAATAGAATAAAATCCAGGCTTTCACTATTAAATTTCAACTACAATGAAAGTCGACCACCACGTTAAATCCTTCCAATACTTAGGGTGCCAGTTCATGGGGCCAATACCACTGCATGGAAAGCCTCCTAGCCATAACATAACACAGACCTGCCAGTTATGTGATAACATTATCACAACATGCATGCAATTCTTATGTAGTTATGTGCATACCCTTCATCAGGTAGGCATCAAATCTGCTGGGTATTCCATGTGTTACCGTGGCCAATGGTTTAACACACCAAACAGCTATTTCATTTTACTATATTAACTACAGAGGGCATTTGGTTGGTTTACCCGCCCTACACTTCATGTTGCATCGTTTACCATAATACATGATCAAAACAATCCATTAATAAAAAAAACGAATGGGAAAGTGGGGCACCATTAAGAAAAGCGGATTTGACTTTCTATTTAAAAAGTTTACAAAAAGGGTATAAATGGCTAAATAAATGAATAAAATAAAAACTAATGCAGAAGCTGCGGAATGGAGGTTATATACACACAGGCTCATTCACCTCAAGCACCAAAGTGGGTGCTAACCGATTCAATATCACAAAAGACACCCGCACAACTAAAACAAGCAATATAATATTAGTTAGTGCAACATTTTAACGCCATTTTGACTTATGGGTGCTGTTAAGTTTGCACATACACAGCCACAAAACGGATATTTTAAATCTGTTGTGGAGATTACCCAGAGCTGAGCTAGTGGCTGGGGGAAATCTCCCCACAAATGTATTATGGTAGGATGGGCTTGATTTACTGGGTACTGCAAACACTCTTCTAGCAAAGGTGTAACATTGGGCTTGCAGCTTGAGGGAGAATGTGAATTGTGGCTTACCCCGTGTCACTGTAACAGCTATTTCAGGGTGTTAAAAAGTTACATAAAAAAACCTGCAAGCACAATAGTACCACTGCCACAATGGCAATATTTAATCACCTAGAGGTTTTTTGGAGATTTCACCCTTATCTACCTAGTACATCACTTTATTATTATGACACCATTTAGTTTGTCTTTGAACTGTGTGTAGTCATTGCTATGGTAGAATTGGAAATTACATTCTAGATTCCTACTCCAATTGTTTGTATATCCAGGGCAAAAAAAGCAGTGACTCTGCTGTATACCCCGGGTTTATTGGGTTGCCCACAGCCATTTCCCCAACTTGTAACGCTACTAAGTACCAGATGTCTCCTTCCTGACACACCAATGGTCCTCCACTGTCTCCCTGAAAAAAAAAAATAATATTGATCTTTATTGATCAATAAATAAATATTGATCTTGACATGTAATGTGATAAAATACAATCAGGGTTATTCAATAAAAGTTCTTTAGTTTAAAATGGTGCTAATTTTGCCCAAACATCAGATGTAAGCTTACAAATGTTACATAAGATCTTGATTGGTTGGGAGGCAAAATTAGCACCATTTTAAACGATAAGAACTTTTATTGAATCTCCTGATTGTTTGCAGCAGGTTTTTAAATAGTATTATAATACATAAATGTGATATTTTATAATTGGGACTGCCGTGGTAATAACCCTTATAAATCACTCAGTCTGTTAATTAGGATTCGTTCTTATATTTCTTATATCCTACTGCTCTTCCCATTCCAGATTAGTCTGCACCAACAGACGGACAGAGTGCATTTTCACTGTTACCCAGAGATAAACAACTTTTTGGGCATGGATCACTTTCAATGGAATTAAGATGAGTTTAGGCCTAGCACATAACAGCAGCATTAGCTTCCCACTAAAGAGGGAGTGTTGTAAAACCTTCCTTGCCAGGTTTTCTCTTTTTTTTTTTACAACAGAGTTTTTATTACTTTACTTCTTTGGTTACAGATTTACTGGAATTATAGTTGGAAACTATTTATAGGGTTTTCTAGAAATTTACTGCAGGCTGTCAGGAGGACATGGATAACAGGCTATTGCCGAAAATTTCAGAGCTATTTTGTCATTTTTTTTTATTAAAGCCATTTCTAAAAGGTGTGAAAATTCGCCTTTCTGCCTTGTTGCATTTTTTTGCAGTTTTAACAGAATTTTCGCCACAAACATCATTACTTACTGGAGTTCCATTAACACGACTGTTTCTTACACAGCACTAGGTATGTTCCCATATAATGTGAAAAGCAATACAAAAAAAATTATTCCTATTAATAAAATAGAGAAAAATTCACCTGGGTGAGTTTACACTATTTATCATGTAAATAGTCACTAGTGTCACTGCTTTATAAATTACGAAAAGTCCAAATTTGGCAAAAAGGTGGCGATAATGGAGGCGAAAAATGAACCTTATATAATATGCCCCTAAGTCTTGTTGGGTACATTGTATATTGAGCTAACAGCACATTCTATAAATGATTCTTCTAGGTCTAAATGTCACCTTAAATCCCCTAAACCTTTATGGGAGACTTTCCACTTACTTATCAATCAAAGGGTATATGGCCAACAAGTTATCATCAAAAGTTATTACTATTGTGGAGGAGAAATAGTATTTATAAAACAATGCAAACCTTGGAGCCGCAAACCAGAAACGGGATTACAGAATGTACCAGTATATATAAAGCGGTATTAGTTATAGGAGTGGTCCTCGGGTGTTAAATATTAGAAGAGTAACTGGGTTACACCAACCTGACATGAGTCTATTCCTCTGTGGTAACCAGCACAGATCATCCTGTCAGTAATTGCTCCATTATAAACATTTAATCTGTTGCACACAGAGGAAGTGTAAGTGACACCATTGCCTGCATCAAATATGGTGACCCATTATCTGTCAGACAAAAACGGTTTTATTATAACAATTTTAGAAACACAGAAATATTTTTAACACAAATTTAGAAATATTATGTAGCAATACAGTTACCACACATCCTTAGACTTTGTTTACAAAGAAAAATTGCAGAGCAGTTAGAACTTACCTGAAATTGCTTTGGTTTTACCAAATCCTGATATAAAGCAGTTGACATCTGAATTGAATGTTTGACCGGTCATTGGTATGCAGGCTGGCTGAATAGTAGCTGTTGTGAGTGATGAATACAAAATTAAAATATCATTACTTCTATGATTTCATTACACGCATAACCCATAACACCATGCCAAATAATTTCTCAACAAGCTGGTCACTAAATTGATTTAATTTATCCTTTTCCCCTGAAAACCAATGCATTGTAGGATACTACTCCAGGAAGTTTCTTCTAAGAAGTATATCTGTTGGTATTCAAATAGATCAACTGGACTTGAAGTTTAGTTCTTGAAGACGTTTCGCTAGTCATTCGACTGGCTTCTCAATTAGAACTTCTGAATTGAGAAAGCCAGTCGGATGACTAGCGAACGTCTTCAAGAACTAAACTTCAAGTCTAGTGATCTAATTGAATACAACAGATATACCATGACCTGGATGAATGAGAACCTTCACAAGCATATTCTAAGAGTAAATTCTGTAACTAAGACCCACTGGCCCCAGTAATCCCTATTCTTTACAGAGCATTTCTATACAGATGTCTTCACACTAATATAAAAGCCCATGCGAAAACTTTGAAACATGTTGTTACCCTGCAGTTTATTTTTAAGCCAGCATGAATGGTACAAAGAGCCTACCAGGAACAATACTAAATACTTAGCTTCTATTTTATTCCTAGAAAAATATATCTACTGTAAAGTACCTATGTTAGCTCGATTGGTTATTGGACTAATGCTCTACTTTAGCAAGACAGAATCCATGAAGTTATAGGTTTGAATACCCAGATTTACTTACAGTATATTTTATTTCTTTTATGCAATTCATGTGGCTAGGAAATAAAACTGCCAAATATTGTACAACAGGTGTTATGGTGGCCATAGACGCTACAATCCAATTGTACAGTCCACGTGTTTACATTCGGATTGCCGGTTGTGAAAAATTTTTTTGACTGGCCGAGGGGAAATATTGAGGAAAGTATTAGAAGATGTTGAAGAATCTTTCAACGGTTGTCCATTCATGATCCGACGATGTACGATATCAGAATATCCTGATATTGTACGACCGGGATCTAAGTGTCTATGGCCACCCTTTGTTACAGAGAGGTGGAATCTCTGAGTATTAAAGGCTGCAGCTGTTTGGACCTGCTGTACGCTAGAGAGCATGTTCAGAAGTGTACGCAATGTACCAGCATCTCCTCCTATGGCAGTTCTTTGTTAACTACAACTACCAGCATTCCCCTACAAGCACTTTGTAACAGCCAAAAGCAGACTGGGGATGCTGGGGAGAGTAGTAGTTTTTGAAAAATCTCAATAAAAAAGTTCATGCGTATTTGCATTCTCTAGTGGTGAACATTAGGAGTGCAAATGTTTTCCGTTGCTATTAATTGCAGCAACCAATCAGATCAAACTGCTGTTAAATAACATATGATTGGGGGCAGTGTGGTTAATAGCGCAGGCAATATTTGCACCTTATTAAATAAGCCCCATTGTTGTTTAAGGTAATTAAACCATTCAAGTCGCATCCCCTAGTTAGTAGTACTCAGGATGAAGAAGTAAACCGTGGGGTTCTCACCCCCTGTGCTTACCTAATACTTGAAAGAGCCCTGCAAAGTTGGCTACCTGGAGACACTTCAGATGATTTAATACCGGGTGAATTGGGCAGGTCCAGAGCTGCTTCACAAAGTTTGCAGGGCTGTTCTATGAATAAGGTAAGACTACTAAAACAGGGAGGGGGTGGAAGGAAGAGGGATGGGGGTTATTTACTCTTTAAAGGGTATGTCCACCCTTGAAATAAATTTTGCTATAACAATCCCTGTCCCCCCAGCCCCAACCGCTATATTTATTTATTAGAAAGTTCCCCAAACTTTACTACACTCCCTCTCTCCTATCGCCGCGCTGCCGGCCCTCTGCTTGCGAGAAAATGCAAGCAGAGGGGCGGGACTGGCAGTCGCATCTGTGATTGGCTGAGCGGCAGCCAATCACGGACAGTGGCTGCCAGTATTCAGTGAGGCGGATGAAAGGGGGAGGTAAGTAATGTTTGGGGCACTTTCTAAAAAAATAAACATAGCGGTTGGGGCTGGGGGGACAGGGGGATTTTATAGCAAAAGGGTTTTACACTAGGGGGAGGGAATCCTAATCGGGAGGGAGGAGGGAGGGAGAAGGAGGGGGAGGGAGGGGGATAAGGGCTGCAGTACGCATGCCAAACTTCTCCGGAGGCCTCCGGTGGGCAGTTTTTGGAACTTTGGGGGGGGACTACAGGGAACCACGATGGAGCTGGGATGTGATGGTAAGGATTAAACTACCACTACAGAATGGGGCCAGTAGTGGGGGATTATAGTTTTGGGGGTGGACATGCCCTTCAATATATTTTTTCTTCGATTGTTTCATTGTGTAAATCTGTCACTAATTCATTGGCATGGTATTATACAGGTATTGCTACTAGGCCAGTGTTGTGTTAAAAATACTGTATGTGTGATTCAACTTCCATCCTAACCCCAATGCCATGCCTTATTTAAAATAAAAGTACACACAACCCATTCCAAAATGAGGGTTTATTGTGAATGAAAATGGTTGTTTCATCTTCATCAAAGCCATATCGTAATCATCCTTTTCCGTGTTGTAATCCTCATTCCTAACAATGGTTTCTACTCCAGACCCGTAACGTAGGTCATTTGATTACTGTGCCCACATATACCTTCCAGTCAGGCAGGATCGGCTGTCCTAATGACACAAACAAACATGATTCGAGCTCTTTATATTCTGCATTTACACACATACACTCATTAGCAGTCTGGGCAAAAATAATGAATATAAGCAAAGTGGCAAATCGAAGAAGAAGAGACGGTACTTTGGGACTTTTTGCCAAATCGCTACATAGATGAATATAAATATATACTGGCAGAGGTAGTGCATGTAGCGTGGCAAAAAAGAAGGAAACAGAGTAACACAAGGTTCTAAAAAGTACAGTAATTTGAGATATTTCATACAAGAAAGTCCGTCTTACTCATTGGACTTACTCTTGAAAACAGTGGCTGCCACTCACCACCCATTTGCTGCTGATGAGCGTACCACCACAGACATGGACAAATCTGTTTCCAGCCCTCTGGTGGAGGCTAGCCTGCCATGGCCAGTCTCCTAGTCTTGAACTGATACCCCCAATGATTCTGTTTGTCATTTTCTTTCCACAGTCTGTAAAAACAGAAAAATGACAAACATACAAACAGGCCTTTGGTTACATATTGTTACATAACTTGCAGTTTCCTTCTAAGAACTGACTATACTGTAATTATACTGCCCTTTTACCTAGGCTTGTAAAGAGAGGATCTTTTAAATAGAGGACACCTGACCACAGTTACCATTTAAAGGATATGTCCAGCGTATTTTTAACTTTTGTTATTCTATTTAACTGAAGAACGGGAGGTAAAACTTGCAGGAGAGGAGGAAGAACTTCAAATGCGAATGGTCCAGCGCTGCTGAAGTTTCTGACGCCACTGGCATTCTCCCGACGCATCCACAGTCCCTTGCATTTTGCGCGCATGGGCACTCAGAGAAGCTGTGCTGGATCATTCGCGGGTAAGTTCTTCCTCCTCTGCAAGTATATGAAAATGAGAGGTAACAAATAACATTGATATTCAGTTATACTGGAATAATTTTTAGAAAAAAACTGTGGAAACACCCTTTAAAGGACAACTCCACCCTTATAAGACATATTTTAGAAAGAATGGCCTCTTAAAATTTGTGATGCATCATAGTTTGTCCTATGAATTCATTACTGTGGGTGCCTGCTTCTGGAGGCCTCATGGAAATGAACAATTTAGAAACTGTACTGAACCTGGGCATGCTCAGAAGAGGCAGACGGGATTAACATTCAGCCAATGGCTTTGATGTCAACTGTCAAATCCATAACTGACAGTTGAGAACTGGTAGAACCAGGAAGCAGAAACGGGAACAGGACATGTGAAGGATTTCAGGTAGACTTATATATTTCAGCTTTTAAACTATTACCATTAAGGGTTTTGAGGGGTGATTTACCTGTATGTAAGTTTTATTTGGGGTGGACTTGCCCTTTAATGCTATCATAACGTAGGTGCCACTTACCTGAACATTTGAGCGACAGGTACGACCACTGGGGCATTGTGACCTAAAAAATCAAGGGGAAAAATTATTTTTGATTATGGAAACTTAACAAGCATTTATACACTCGTTTTTGTAGGGTGATAGAAAATGTTAACTAAAGATCTAAACAGTACCATCCAGTCAAGCATACTGTACATACTATAACTTTTTCACAGTCAATTGAATTTCCAAATGGCAGCAATTTGTGTGGCCTTATATCTCTCAGGTTGAGATACATTGAAAGTAATTTTGGGAACTGAATGTGATCTAGCAGTTACAATATCCAATGCATTATTTAGATAATTTAGAAATAGCACTATTGTATGTGTTTATAAACAGTTTGTTGTATCAAATGTGAGTGTTGCATTGTGATTCCTAAAGATGGATACCAAAAACGTGGAGCCCGGCTATGACCCCCCACATTCCTTTGCAGATGATGAAGGCATTCCATTTTACATTGAACAGAGGTCTTTATCATTTTGCATTACAGCTTTATCAGCCCTAGCCAATAGCCATATGTTACCACCTTCTTCTTACCTGTCTAGACTCTCTGGATGGTCTTCGTAGAGTGGAACCAGACAGAGACACTTGTGAAGGGTTGTCAGGCATGCTCACTGGTATCATTGTAGGAGACTAAAATGACAGGAGACACTTGTAGAACAAGCATGACATTAGTCTGCAAACAGACCCATGCACAGAGGTCAATGTATTTTTTCACAATGTATAATAAAGGAGATTGGAAGTTTTGATCTCATCTGTTACCTTACACAGGTCTATAACTATAGTTGTAAGGATCAGGTCTTGTAGCCTTTCAAGATATAGTGCTAGGAGCAATGGTAATCAGATACTACAAATAAATGTCAGGATCACATTAAGCAATCCCACCAGCCTATTAAATCCAGTATAAGCATAAACATGTTGGTATTACAAATAACAAACAACTTAAAATGCATTTTTACTAAATATTTAAAAACTACAAGACACCTCATAGATGAAAATGACCATACAATTTAAATGTAATCCCATACCAGGGGAGGCGTTAAGTACCCGATCATTAGGAATGTGTGTTAATGCACAAGCTCTTGGAAATGTGTACTACACCCAAAGGGGGTCATGTTTCAAGTACTTATAGTTGGAGAGCTAGTCCCGAAGAAAGCAAGTGAAATAGCAGCAGGGACTTTCATCTCATAAATACAGGTACTGATATAATAAAAAAAGTTTAAAAATACTCCTAAGAAGGTAAAAGTTACTAACTTAAAAGTGTAAAGTTAGGACCAGCAGAATAAATCAAACCTTGAATGGTGCTGGCTTAAAATAATTGGCCAAGTTATTGAACTAATTGCTTTAATTATCCAGAGAGAAGGCAGCTTTTTAAGTCGCAATACAATGGTAATATAAAGTGTAAGCAATTCAAATGGCTGTGCGCTAGACTCTATTGTTTTTGTGTGTTAATATAGTCCATCATAAAGTCTGAGAATAAATATCCAGATCTTTATATGCAGTGTATTAACACCTTTACAGTATTTCTCTGTTTATAGTTTCATAGTCCAGATTGCTCAAGACATTTGTTGGAGCCATGGAAACATAATACAGCGCCTACAAGTGCTAACAATATCACAGTGGTGATAATGTGCACAAAGCCATTGCTTTCAAGTCCATCTGAGCCATAAATTGATTAAAGTTAAACTAGGTACACACAGTACCGATAAAGCCAACGTATCGAGGTTTATCAGCACTGGGTGGGCGTTCCCAAAAAAAGCACATGGCCGCTGAACGTTCGAGTCGGCCAAGTGGTCATTTGGAAAGAACATAAAATTTTCCTTGGCCGCAGTAGACTCCCTATAAAGGGAGCGGTCGAGGGAAACACACAGTCCCGAACATCCTCCCTATGCTGTGTGATCTTGAAAAATGACAAACAGGTATCTTGCAGATTCTGTCTGTCATTTTTCAAAAATCTGTGATGTGTGTTAACCCAGCTTTAGTCACTGAAGGGTTCTCACTGCAGGACGTAACTGGCTCCTTCGCCCGCCAACTGCAGGACTTCAAGCCAGTTTTCCTTTCTGTGACTATAAGTCTCTTTCTGTGGGAAGAATTCTGTCCTTGGTAACACTCCACAATCCCCCAGATAGGATGAACGCTTCCTACCATATCTGCCATTGTAATAAATGCATTAAAGTTAGGTGTGTTTTTCTACTTGTTGTGCTTGATTAGACTTTTTAGCATATTTATGATTATATTGGATCATGCTTAATAAGGGCCTTGCCTATTTGAAGTACCATAAAAAATTTACATTCCAATTGAATATGGGTGACCCGTTGTAAATTGAAAAAGTGTTAACACATAAATATGACTTCAGCTGATGATCAAAATGAAAGAATCAGTGTGTCCCTAGTGAATGCTAACGTTTGTTCTATATTAAAGATAAACTAATATTAGAAATAAAAACTGTCCAGTGCATCCAATAATTCCACACAGTGGAAGTGCTTAGTTCCACTCCTTTCTTTATTATTATCTTAAACCAGGACCCTGCCAGTGCTTTGGCCCACTACAACATTGCAGTGGCACAAGCAGATTAGATTAGAAAGGCCTGGTGCAATTACTTGTCATGTTTTATAACAATAAAAACCCTGGTCCCCCATTATGCTTTTCTCTAACACCAAAAAAATGACAAACAATGAAGCCCTGACTGAGGGCTTGAACAGCTACACCCAATGTTTCCAACAGGTGCCAGTAGCATGGTGATCGTTGGCAGGAGAGAAACCAGTTCTAACTTGATCTGGTACTTTGCGCTCCACTTCCCACAACAGTTACATTATACAACACTACATTAGTTCTTAAATATTCCTTCAAAGTTTATTAAGGGAAACTCATTTCTGTAAAACATGCAATGTAGCAACCATAAATTACATTAAGTGATTCTTACCCATCAAATCCATAACGATTACATACAAAGGAAGGAAGTTTTGGCTGTACCCCTCATAACACACTGGCAGCCACAGGTTTTGCTTGTTGACGAGACATGACTTGGAGCAAGGAGTTATCCCACCTAAACCGTGGCTGCAAGTAGAAGGCAGTTAAGCAATAACTTACTAAGGGTCAATAAAAACATGTCCAGAACATGGGAATTTCAAAATGTGCTTCATAGATCAGATTTCCATTCCCTGGGACTGGGGATGAACCAAATCATAGCCAGTTTGGATCGGGTGAATAATTTGGTCACAATGGTTTCAATTTCAAAGCACGGAGATTCACTTTTAACCCTTTAGGGCTTTGGAGCAAATTGTAACTGAATATTAAGAATACCAATGACAATTCTACTATTTTCAATGTCTTTTGTGTTAGGCGTCCCATATTCTACTTAATCAGAAGTAAAACTTGATTAAAAAATTAAAAAGTGTAGAAAAGGATTTAATGTGCAATAAATCATGAATCACATTCCAATGCATTAAACTGATTGTACACAGGAGCTATTTACACACTCTGACACATACTGTATATACCTACACTCAGACATACTGTATATACCAACATTCTCACTCATACTGTATATACCAAACTATACACATACTGTAACTACATCTCACACATGCGTATATACCCGACACTAACATACTGTATATACCTACACTCACCACTACTGTATATACCTACACTCTCAACACATACTGTATATATCTACACTCTCAACATACTGTATATAGCTACAATCTCACACATACATGATATATAGCTACAATCTCACACATACTGTATATCCTCACTCTCACACATACTGTATATACCTACACTCTCACACATACTGATATACCTACATCTCCACATACTGTATATACCTACACTCACACATACTGTATACTGACACCTCACACATATGTATATACGACACTCTCCCACATACTGTATGTAGCTAACTCTCCACACATACTGTAATATAGCTACACTCTCACACATACTGTATATAGCTACAATCTCACCACATACTGTATATACCTACACTCAAACATACTGTCATACCGACACTCACACACATACTGTATATACCGACACTCTCACACATACTGTATATAGCTACACTCTCACACCTACTGTATATAGCACAATCTCACACATACTGTATATAGCTACAATCTCACACATACTGTATATACCTACACTCTCACACATACTGTATATAGCTACAATCTCACACATACTGTATATACCTACACTCTCACACATACTGTATATACCTACAATCTCACACATACTGTATATACCTACACACTCACACATACTGTATATACCGACACTCTCACACATACTGTATATACCGACACTCTCACACTGTATATAGCTACACTCTCACACCATAGTAATAGCTACAATCTCAACACAATGTATATCCTACACTCAAAACATACTGTGCATACCAACACTCTCACTCACATCTGTATATACATACACTCTCACACTACTGTTAAACACCTACACTCTCACACATATGTATATACCTACACTCTCACCATACTGTATATCCTATGCTCCAACATACTGTACATACCTACACTCACACTCTGTATATACCTACGCAGTCACACATACTGTATATACCAACACTCTCACTCATACCAGTATATACTACACTTTCACACATACAGTATACCTACACTCTCATATACTGTATAGACCTGATCTATAGATAATAGAAAACCTTGGAAAAATTATGTGTTCTCCCCCCCAAATGCAAGAGGTTAACAGAGATTCCTTCCTTTCAGTTGTGTAGTTGAAGCAGCACCATCGGTAATTGAACACCAGTTCAACAGCTGTTAGATGTGATTGTATGGGCTCCTACTTTTGTGCTCCCTTACTGCACAATGGAAGGTAAGAACACCCACTCTTACCTCTAAGAGAATTTTAGATGTGGGTAAAAACATTTTTCATTATTCAGCAGTGTTGGGCTATAAGTAAAAAGTATTTTAGACCATAGTTCTCCTAAAGCAGTGTTACTAAACATATTCTTATTAACATCCATCAGTAATATAGAAAAACAACATACACATCCCATCTCATCCCCTCCTCTTGAGACTCGGTACTCCATTTACACAGAGTCATTTTTGCAAAGAACTTTCCCTGGGAATTGAGTTTTGCATTAGAAGGTTTAAATGATTCAGTTTATCTGAAAGAAAAAAAAGAAAAAAAAAAAAAAGCGACATGTAACATGACTATATTCACCAGCTATGTATCACACACACACCACGCACGCACACACGACACACAACACCACTCTATTTTATACAACTAACCTCTGTCACATTGTGGTGTCCTACTAAATACAATGGTAAAGATTACTGTTTATTTACATTATCAGAATACTACATGCAGCTATCAAACCAAGTCAACAAGCACATGATGCTAAAATTAAAAGGACAAATTTTCCCACGGTTTGCCAAACATAGATGGTAATGGAAACTTGTATGAAGCTGGAAGAAAAAGACAGATTTTTATTAGAAAAAAAAATAAAGAAATGGTTGGTTAGTTTGTATCTATTGTATTCACGTTGATCAACGGACTTATGTTTGTTCTTGAAGACATTTCATGAGTCATCGACTGGTCTTTCTTAATTCCGAATGACTTGTACAAGAATCTGTTGGCAATTAAGTACCCCTGGAAAGTCCCAATTGCTATGACAGCCAGGTATAGGGACCTTCTGAATGCAGGGCAGACAATTGGTGTTGAACCCCTAACTCATATTCAGGCTTGGTGTGGATTGTTTGAGCTATAGGTGGTATGAAACTGCCCAAGGTAAGTTTTGATGCCAGAAAATTATTGTTCAATGTGCCTGGGGCCCAGTGCCAGGGCCCCCAAAAATGACCAACAAACAATTTTTGGAGAAGGTACTGTGGACTTTAAATAACATGGAAGACATGACTTACATTGCACAAAGAAGCAGCTAAGAACTCCTCCCCCTCTCTCTGACTGGCAATTCATTTGATCAAATCAATGTTTGTTAGCTCAGCAGATCAAAAATAAGTTGGCAATCATTTATTAGTCACTGTGGACATCTAATACCAGTCACTGTGGGCATCATTTACGAGTCATTGTGGGTATTATTACCAGTCATGTTTATAAAGCCCCTCCCATCTCTGTACAAGCCACACACCCACTTCCAAAGAAAGCCCCACCCACTTTCAATTATAAAACCCCACCACTTCTGGCGGCATGGCGCGGGGGGCAAGCATTTGGATTTTTTTTTCCAGGTGCCAAAAATCTAGGGGGGGGGTTCTTTCCTGATACAACTGTCTCCATGTACAATGATGTTTTGCCATGGCATTTTCGATAACACCCCTTAGCCCCAATGCAATCACCCCTTGCATTGAGAAGGTCACTAAAACGGCTTGATATGCTAATTGGAATATCCCAGGGTATATAATTGCCAACAGATTCTTGTACAAGTCATCTGAATTGGGAAAACCAGTAGATGACATGTAACTCTTCAAGAACTAAGCATTTAGGCCAGTTGATCTAACTGAATACACAAATTATACCATGACCTGGATGAGTGAGAACCTTCACAAGCATTTTGTTTAGGTGCATTTCATGACCGGGGATGAAAATGCTAAAATGGCAAAAAAGAAAAAAATCTCAATTTTATATTTCTAACAGAGGTAATAAAGAGAACTCCTTCTTTTCACCTTTCTTTTTTTCCTTAGCAAAGCGATCACACTAGTGTCTGTCACTCACAAATTACAGCTCCTTCCTTCACTGTACTTTTAAGTGCATGTGCAGATAGCAGAGAAGACAGTGACAGCAGAAAAGTGCTCATGGCTTGACTTGAACAGGTGACTGCTTGGCTACTAGTGCTGCGCCATCCTGCCTCCATAGAAATATGAACCATGTTTTTTCTGTAAAAATTGAAAATCTAATTATACACATCCTAACTTTTATTCATATTAATCCATTTGTACCCTGGTAACTCCAGGCCATAGAACCTAAAACTAAATGGTTACTGTGCCTGCTCCAATTCAGTGAATAGTGATTCAAACTTCTTTACATTTGCTCTACAATATGTGAAGGAAGACATCACAGACCCAACATGGCAACCAGAATGCGTGCTTTAATCCTTGTGTACTGTCACAGCATTACGCTTCAGGTAAGGAAACTCAAATAAAATTGTACATGATCTTAGGTATGACTTTTTGAGGAATATTTAAGAATCCTTATCAATGCAGTGCTTAAAAATGTCTGATTCATTCATCAATAAGGACCTTTACACTTAGTGACATTTTTTTCCAACTATTGCTGTTATTAACTGTAAGATATAAAACACAGCCGTTAACATGTTAATTATCATCAAATAATAATAAACGATTGGATACTTACAGGGTCTTTCAACGACATAGTGTGAAGGTTGAGAAACTGGTGGATGCTATAAGGCTGGTAATATGTACCAGGGTTCCCAAGCGGATAGTTTGGATTAGTTGGATAAGGAGGGTGGACATAATGCTAAAAACAAAACAAGGGAAACCATTATAATAATAATAATTAAAACAAAACAGACACAAAGCCTCAGATTTTCATCTGAGATAAATCTTGAGTAGAATGTGGGAGCTTGCCTTCTACCATACTGTGTTGATGTAAAATGGCTATCATTTTAAAATGCCCATGTTTCACTGTTTTTCCTAGCTTTACCATTCTCAGTAACGGATGTTCTTTCAGCGCAAGACTCATCCATGCTCTAACAGTAGACTATAGATATATATATATTTTTTTAATGACCTCCTAATGGCAGAATATTAGTAGGAGGAACACATAACAAATAAATCAAGTCAATGACATGATGATATTGTCACCAGATCATGGTTAGGCAACTATTTAAAAGTCTTAGGGAATTGGCTATTTAAAAAGGTATCTCCACTCACAAAAGTGCCTTAGATTTTTTAAATTTTATTACCTCCGTTCTTCTAGAAACAGTCAGTGCTGGCAGGGGAATTAGAGGGAATTAGAGTACTACAGAGGTCCTGATGAAGTGTCCACTGTTGCGAAGCTATATATTATGCACATGCAGGTACGGTGCCTCCATCGGGACCTGACAAGAAGCCATCACTGATCGAAATTGCGGGTAGTTCTCTCGTTCCCGGCCTGCTCCTGACTATTTCATGAAAAATGGGAGGCACTGCAAGAATATAAATCCTTTACCTCACATTCTTCAAAAAACTAAAATGATCGTAGGCACATTTGTTAGGGTAGGTACGCTTTAATGAATAGTCAGTACAGACATGTATCAGGATCCTGCCCCATGCAAGAAGCTTCTAGTTGTGTTAAATGAGGTACCAGCCGAAACAAGTAAATTCCTAGGTTTATAGATGGTCTGCACAGTCAATCACACTATGCTGTCTGCAAAGACTAGTCCGTCTAAAACCTTACTGGTGTTTAAATTCTTCTCCTCCTGGCACCTGTAGTAACTAGTATTGCCCAAGCCTGTCACTATATAGTCATAGTAACATAGTAATTGAGGTTGAATAAGACATATGTCCATCAAGTCCAACCTATTCACTTTTTTTAAAACCCTTCTAACAGTTGATCCAGAGGAAGGCAAAAAAAACCCAGCTAAAAAGGGGGGGGGGGAATCCCTTGACTCCAAATGGCAATCGGAAAGTATCCCTGGATCAACAGATCTACAGTTATATGTAATAATACCAGTAATTCTCAATATTTTTAGTTTTAGAAACTTATCCAGGCCATTTTTAAGCATTTAATGACTTGCCATTACCATATCTACTGGAAGACAGGTCCACAGTTTCACATTCTCACTGTAAAGAAACCTTTCCTAGCCTGAAGATGAAACTTATTTTCTTCCAACTTAAAGGATGTCCACAAGTCCTTGATATGACTATAGTGAAACATGCACCAGAGAGAGTTAATCTGTATGGTGTCCATTACTATATTGTATAAGTGATCATTCCCCATGCAATGTCGTTTCCAATGTAAACAGACCTAACTTGTCTAATTTGCCTGAATATTTAAGCCCCTCCATTCCCCTTATAATTTAGTTGCCCTTCTTGAACTGCTTCCATTTCCAAGATGTCCCTTTTGATAGGGATTCCAAAAACTGCACCGCCTATTCAAATGAGGTTTACCAGTGCCTTGTAAAGAGGGAGAGGAGAATAATATTTTTCTCTCTTGAATCTATTCCTCTCTTTATACAAGACAATATCTTGCTAGCTCCGTCTCTAGCCGTTGCTACCTGCATTGTTTGCTACAGCTAGTCTGTTATACCCGAACCTCCAAATCTTTTTCCATTACAGATTCACTTTACACGAGAGTTATGTATGGTGTAGGTGGCACAAGGGATTATTAAATCCCAAATGCATCACCTTAAGTTTATCAACATGAATCTTATCTGCCATTCGTTGCCCTTTTGATAATCTATCTAGGTCTGCTTGCAGCACTTGCAAATCATCTGCATAGTTTAGTGTCATCAGCAAACACAGCGACGTCTTCAATGCCCCGTTTCTAGTCATCAACGATTAAAAGAAGTGGCCCAGTGCAGAACGCTGAGGCACTCTGCTTAGAACTTTAGCACATAGATGTAGCTCCATTTACTACCACCTTGGTTTTGCGATCCAATAACAGTTTCTCATATCCATGAACAAATGTTTTCTTCTAGGCCAACAGTCCTCAGTTGATACATTAGCCATTATGACAGAGTCCTTATACAATATGGTAGTTTTGAGGTGTCCCATACTGAGGGTAATAAAGTTTTGGACATACCATGAGCCCAACCTACACTTTTAGGTGATTGCTAAGGAAACCTGGGTACCCACCCTGTGTCAGAGGTAGATAAGGAGATGCACACAATAGAAGGGAGTTTGTATAAGAACTTCAAAACATCTAGCAACAGGCGGACCATATGGCTACATAGGAAATATTATTAGGAATTTCCCATATCTGGTTAAGCAAGTTCTGGACTCAGCTCACAGACTTTTGAGAGCCACTTATCTTTAAGATCATTCTTTTATCTTTCTTACCCTCACCTCAGTGATACCATTTTTATGTTCAGTAAAGTAATTTAGTTTTCTTTATTATTTGTTATGCACACTAGTTTTGTCACACTTTTAATAAATGATATACAACTCATTTATAGTCTTATTTGTCGTTTTTCTAATTCTGAGTAAAATCCCAAAACGAACCTGTGTCTCTGAAGTTACGCTACTAAGAGAAGTATTATTAGGTAAATATATATAACTGTGTAGAGAATATAGGTGTGGAATAACCAATTTCTTCTTAGCAGTTTGTTTATAGTTAGGTGTGCGGATCAACCCATACTATCATGATGTAAAGGTCATTCCGCTGGTTTTCTTTCTCGGAGTGGTGGCAGCAGATAGCGTTTATTAAGTAATATTAATGTGTGTAGTATATGTTTGTTTACACACCACACCAGGTCCGTTCAGGTTTTTATTCCAACTTGTCGGTTACTGGACGTGTGTTTTCCGGTAGCTGATAGGTGGATGGCGTCGCGACCGGAGGGTTGCGTGACAACCTCCACCTCTAACTTTGTTCATGGAACTAATGTGAACACAGAACACCGGGTCTCTCCCAGCCCCACCAATAATCGTCTACAAGATCACCACATGCCCGAACCCTAGCACCAGGCAAGCACCACCAATGTCGTTATGAGGGTCTTGGCGACAGATTACCCTATCTAACCCTTTAAGAAGGAGTCCCCTACCACTACCACTTGCTATCCTTTAGCACCAACAAGTTCTCCCTCCCTTGTATTGGAGATGGCCATCCCCTGAGTGCTCCATGCTCCTTCCGAGCCATCGTCCCTCCAACATCTTCACCTTAAAACGGCAATCTTGGGTCAACCAGCTGGATATGAGCTGTCCCTATCCTTCCGTCCACCTACGTCTCCTGGTGACCTTACAAATCTATCTTCTTACCACTCTATCTGCCCTTCCACCCTGCAGTTTACTGGCCCCTGACCAGTACCTGCAATTCCCCAGATTGTCAAGCCCTGCAATGATGCAAGTTTCCCCTGTTAGATTCTGGACCTTCAGGATTCCAAATCGGCAACCTTCACATCTGACACATACATAGGGCCCTTGGTGCAGCTGCTCCAAGGATCCATACATGGGGCAGGCTGCTTCATGCAGGCCCCAACAAAAACTGTTCCCATACTAAACAGCACATTCAATCCAGCACAGCAATCACCACAAGAGAAACAGCAATCAACACAAGAGAAAAGCAGTCTTGTTCTGTAAACTAAAGTGCTTTTTTTTTCTTAACGCACCGTATAAAATAGACAAACCCTTTTTTAAAAAGGACAAATCCCTTTAAAAGTGAATCGCACAGATCTGGATCTCTCTGGAAGGAGAAACTTTTTAGGAGAGGTTTCAAAACCTATCTTAATGTCAAAGAGTCTCAAATTAAGGTAAGTGCACTCAGTGTTTGCCAGATTTCCTGTAAACCACTACCCGGAAAGTCAACCTAGTACAGGTGTTACAAGGAGGGTGAAAGAAATTAAAAACATAAGCTATCGATCATAAAAAGAGTAGATGGTTAAAAACCTCACCTACTGTAAAATACACAGCTGTATACGCATGTCACAGTAGTTAAATGAGTGAGATTGGTTATTAGTGTGTTATATTAAAGTGTGTATAAGAGCGTAGTGCTACCTCAAATTAGGGGAAATAAGCACTATCTCTGAACAGTATTAGAATACATGCCTAATGGCTATTGAAATCAAGAATATTTATATTTAAAGGAAACTAAACCTACTTTTTCCCACTCCTTACTTTGAAGCTTTTTCCCACCCTTGAGGTTGTGCGAAACTTCTCTGTAGACATACTTTTGTTTTTTGTATGAAATTCAAAGGATATCGTGGGGAAAACATTGTAACGCTGTTACACCTTTCTTTGTCTCTGAGAGGCCGGATATGTTGTGCTTAAAAGAATCTAGCGCTCTGGGCTGTTGTCTGCAGAGGGAGCAAGGCGGTAGTCTTCCTTGTTGTGATATGCTGTGAGGCATGTCATGGTACTTGCATACACAAGTCTAACCAAAACGTGTGGATATGGGAGCTGATCCTTCTAGAACCACCAGGTGAATTTAATCAATCCACCAAACAGCCACAGGAGGGTGAGGGAAAAGGGGGGAGGAGAAAAGGAGAAAGAGGAAGGAGGGAGGACGGAAAAGGGGGAGGAGGAGAGGGGAAAAAGGAGAGGGGGGAGAAAGAGGGGAGAAAAGGGGAGGGGGGGGGGGGTGGAGGACATAACGAAAAGGGAAAAGAGAAGAGGAAAGGGGGTTGAAGAGGGAGAGGGGAGGGGGGGGAAGGAAAGGGGGAGGGGGGGGAAAAGGGGAAAAGGGGGAGGGGGGGGAATGGGGGAGGGGGGGGGGGGGGGGAGGAGAAGAGGGGGGGAGGGGGGGGGGTGGGGGGAGGAGGGAGGAGAGGAGGGGATTGGAAAGGGGAAGGGGGGGTGAAGGGGGGAGACGAAAAGCATTGGGGAGGGGAAAGGAAAGGGGGAGGGAGGGGAGGGGAGGGACAGAAGGGAAGGGGGGGGAAGGGGGGGAGGGGGGGGGGAGAGGGGGAGGGGAAAAAGGGACAGGGAAGAAAAAGGAGGGGGAAGATAGGAAAAGGAGGGACGAAAAAGGAGGGGGGAAAAGGGGGGGGGGAGGGGGTGGGGAAAAAGAGAGAAGAGGGGGAGAAAAAGCAATTAAGAAGAAGGGGGGGAGAAGGGGAAAAAAGAGAAGAAGGGGGGAGGGGGGAAGGGGGGGGGGGAGGGGGGGAGGGGGAAAAAGGGGAGGAAAAGGGAGGGAAGGAAAAAAGGGGGGAAAGAGGAGAAGAGGGAGGGAGGGAAAAGGGGGAAGAAGGGGGGAGGGGGAAGGGAAGAAGAAGGGGGGAAGGGGGGATGGGGAAGGGGAAGGGGAGGAGGAGAAAAAGGGGGGGAGGGAGGGGGGGGAAGGGGAAGGAAGGGGAGGGGGGGAAAGGAAGGAAAGAAAAAGGGGGGGGAGGCGAGAACGGGGGGAGGGGGGAGGGAGAAGAGGGGAGAGAAGGGGAAGGGGGGGGGAAGGGGGGGGAGGGGGGGGGGGGGGGGAGGAGGGGAGGGGGGGAGGGAAGGAAGGAAAAGTGGGGGATGGGGGGGGGAAGAGGGGAAGGGTTCGTGGGAGAGGGAAGGGGGAGGAGGGAGAGGAGGGAAAAAGCATAAGAAGGCAGATGTTGTATCTATGATGTGCTCTCCTCTGTCTTTCGGCACACTGTTTTCAGGTGGTGACTTGTTCCCCTTAAAGGATAAGTGTACTGTAAAATCAAGTTATGTTAATTTGGAAGATGCAGCTTTTAAATTACGGTACATATTTATGTTTACCTATGGCCCTCCAGAGGCCAGCTTTGTGCCTTGGAAGTTGCTGAAATCTTGTTACTGGTTGTCTGAGATGTTAAGCCCGCACCCCTCTGAGAGTTCTCTGTTTCCTGTGAGTTCAATGAACTCTCCTGCTGCAGCCTCAACAGTAATGCTGTGAGTTCGGCACTCTCCTGCTGGCCTCAACTAAACAGTAATGCTGTGAGTTTGTGCACTCTCCTTGCTTGAGCCTCAAACCAGTAATTGCCTGTGGAGTTCTGTGACTCTCATGAATTGAGTCAAACAGTTAATGCCTGTGAGTTCTGTGCACTCTCTGCTTGCGCCTCAACAGAATGCCTGTGAGTTCGGCTGCAACTTCATGTCTGAGCCTCAAACGAGTAAGCCTGGTGAGTCTGTGCACTCTCCTGCCTTGAGCCTCAAAACAGTAATTGCCTGTGAGTTCTGTGCACACGAAACTCACAGCATTATGTTGAGGGCTAAGCAGTGAGGAAAGCACACAAAATGCATTAGGCCTACATGTGAACGCGATTGACATGAAGTGTTGGCTAAGGATATTTTTGGAGCTACCCATCTGTCTATAGCCACACCCTGCCCTGTCCCCAGATTATGCATAATCAATGCATTCAATGTTGTGTGCCTCTTTAATTTAAAGGGAATAACATACCTTAAGGGCATTATACCGAAAAAAATAGGTTTTTGAACATTGACCATAACTTATAATAAACTAAAGTCTTCTCAACTACCACGGTATAATTTTTTTGTTGATCTGCCCCCCTTTTCTTTAGAATCCATCTAAAACATTTCAGGCTTTCAGCTGCCAATAAATATCCTTGCTCTCGAAAACCATTCGTATTTGAGTAGTATACTGTAGCTGAATGGTGACAGAGTTTTGACACTGGAAGCTGCTATGCTGTGTGCAGGCTTGACAGTGGTGGTGGAAAAAAAGTCAGGTCGGATGGAAAGTGGGAGTGGTTAAGTTTAAAAAGGGGAGGGGGGATACTGCTCCCCCCTCCCCTCAAGCACAAAAATGTGTGCTGTTGAAGGTCATGCAGCAACAAATGCAAATCAGAGTAAGTGCGGACTGCATGTTTCCAATGTAGATTAAGATTAGGCGAAGTCATTTTTTCAGTATAGTGTCCTTTTTAAAACACCCCTGAAGCAATAGGAAACAAGTATTTCCTATTCTTTTATTCTGCATTCATTAAAAAATGATTAGCTGTAGGCTATGTTACACTACGTTGGTGTCGGACTGGCTCACAGGGGAATCCCCTGGTGGGACCCAAGTTCATTTAAAGAAAAAAAAGGAGAAAACGAAAATTCAATATTAAAGAGCCAAAGCAACAGAAAAATGCATTTTAAAAACATTGGGTCAGTAGGAGTATAAGATAAATATTTAAATGAGTGATAAAGAGATGTGAAATGTTAAGTGGGCCCCTAACACTAATCATGGTGGGCCATAGGCTTCAGGATTCCATATGGACTCTAAAAGTCCCAGTCCAACACTGCTACGTAGGCAGGGAAACATATCACTGGTATCTGTCGGGGTCTAGAGTGATTTCAATGCACATGCTATGCCATAAGCAGCAAATACTGCATTGACAATGCGTTATGAACACAACTACTGCATTCACAGGTACAGAGAGGTGGAATGTTACTATTCACTCTATAGCAATTACATCGAAACGAAACCGAAATGCTCCTAGTGTGAACACGCCCTTTTAGTTTTACATGTGCTTCAGTTTCTGTCTCCATGCTGAGTAAAAAGAAAAATATTGTTACAAATATTGTTAACACTTATTGTGTTTTTTCCGACTAGCAATTAATTTAATCAAATTTTAATTGAGCTTAGCCAGGGAGGCTAAAGCAAGTACACACACTACATTATTAAGTACAAAATGAAGGTAGGAATTAATTGCTCATTTGGTCTGTAGTTTGCCCTTATTGTGCAGTGAACAACACTTCACACTACTGACCATCGGGAACACGCAGTTTAATACGGTGCCAGTAACTGAACAGCACTGTATAAATCGATGTCTTAGATGGCATGAGGAGGCTTTGTGGCATTCATTTTACCTCCCACATAAATGGCCTCTAAAACATGGAAATGAATTAATAGCAAATATCTGTATCTAACAGAGTAAAAAAAAGCAGTGTCATCAAGGGCATTCTAGGGAGGGATTTTATATCATGGTTCGTTTTCACAATGGAAAAGTCTACACAGGAGCAGGAATACCTGGTATTTTTACACACATATGAGAACCAAGCAGCCAATGGAAGAGTCAAAACATTTGTTTATGCACAACCATTGTGGATTTGGATTTCTGGGAACAGCAATTAAATCAAATTATATAAACCAGTGACTCATGACTTTATTAACTGATAGTTGTTTTGCTACTTAGGCCATTTTGGACCATTGTAGGGCATCTTGCATCTGAAATACCTAAAATCCTTGAGTTGGAGTGACGGAAACCCCAAGATCCAAGACAGTTTATATAATGTCGGGGAATAACTTTACAGGAGTTAGGGGCTTAGGCCCACACTGTAACGCAATCCGCATGCATGGAGCGTCACGTTAACACTTGTGATTGCCAGTGTTTCCGGGATGTGCAGAAAGCATTGCAGTTATGTCCCCAATAGCTAGATCACATCCAGGTGTAGGGACCTTCTGAATGCAAGGCGTGACTGCATTGTGGTAACAGGTTTATAGGAAAATGCCCAGTTTCCAGGGGGTAGGTGGTCAAAAAGAAATTGTACATTGCAGAAAGTTGCTGTCAACACCCCCCCCACCTCGATTCAGCTTGGTGTCATTATTTTCACGTTAATTGCCCCTTGATACCTCTCTTGAACCAGTCATGTTTCCTTTGCCAAGATGTTATTACAATCTTCAATGTTATGTCCTTTTTCCTTACGTTGCAGGTACACATGCGTGAGTACGCTGTGTGTGAGGACTTTCCAGATATGTAATTGACCACAGATTCTTTAACAAGTCATATGAATGAGAAAGCAGTCGGATGACTAGCGAAACGTCTTCACAATAAACTAACTTTAAGTCCAGTTGACCTGAACAGAATACAACAGATTATACCATGACCGGAGGAAATTGAGAACCTTAACAAGGATATTACAGTGGTGTTGAAAAACTATTTGCCCCCTTCCGATTTCTTTATCTTGCCTGTTGTCACACTAAATTGTTTCTGCTCATCAAAAACCAGTATACTAGATAACAAAATTGAAACACAAAATGCAGTTTTAAAATGATGGTACTTTTAGTATTTAGTGAGAAAAAAAAACCTCCCCCCAAATTCAGGCCCAGTGTGTGAAAAGTGATGCCCCCCTTAAAAATAAGTTTAAAAAGTAACTTCATTGAGATCCATAATCTGGTAAAGGGTTATAAAGCCATTATAAAAGCTGGGGACTCCAGCGAACCACAGTGAGAGCATTATCAACAATGGCCAAAGGAAATGGAACAGTGATGAACCTTCCCAGGCTGGCCGGCAACAAAATTACCCCAAGCGTAGGAGCGCAGAGAGAATGAAAACTATCAAGAGCCAAAAAGGACCCCAGGAAACATCTTAAAGAATGCCAGGCCTCACTTGTCTCAATTAAGGTCGAGTGTGTCACGACTCTACCATAAGAAATGAGATGGGCAAAAACGGCCTGCATGGCAAGACCAAGACGAAACAACTTTTAAGCAAAAAGAACATTAAGGCTTGTCTCAATTTGCCTAAAAAAAAGCTCAAGCATTGCCATAGGACTTTTGGGATTAATCCTTGTGGACGACGAGACAAAAGTTGAACTTTTTGGAAGGGGCGATGTCCCCCGTTAAATATGGAGTAGGAGTAACACAGTTTCAGCAAAAGAACATCCTACCAAAAGTAAATATGGTGGTGGTTGGTGGTAGTGTGATGGTCTGGGGTTGTTTTGCGGGCTCAGGACCTGGAAGGTTGCTGGATAGATGGAACCATGAAAATTCTACGGTCTACCAAAAAATCCGGAAGGAGAAGTCCGGCCATTGTTCGTCCACTCAAAGATGAAGCGATATTGGGTCTGAAAGCAGGACAAGGACCCAAAACCACACCAGCAATCCACCTCGAATGGCTGAAGAAAAACAAAATGAAGACTGTGGAGTTGGCCTAGTCAAAGTACTGACATGAATCATATTGAGATGTGTGGCATGACCTTTTTTAAAAAGGCGGGGGGGGTTGTGGTTGGGGTTGGTCATGCTAGAAAACCCTCAATAAAAGCTGAATTTTACAACAATGTTGCCAACAGGTTGAGTGGGACAAAATTCCTCCGATGCGCTGAAAAGACTTGTTGCAAGTGATCGCAAACGCTTGGATTGCAGTTATTGATGCTGAAGGGTGGCCCAACCAGTTATTAGGGTCAGGGGGCAATCACTTTTCACACAGGGCCATGTAGATTTTGGAGTTTTTTTCTCACTAAATAATAAAAAACCATCATTTTAAAACTGCATTGGTGTTCAATGATGTATCGTGACTAATAGTTAACTTTTTTGTGCGCAGAAAAATTTTATGGACAAACCGCAAAAGAATAAGAATCAGTTATAATAGTTATTATTTTGGGAATTGGAGTTGCCACACTGTTTGTCTAATGTCACTTGGTAAAAAAAAACAAGAGAAGCAGGCTCTAGCAAGACTGGTACACCCAGGCTGAATTTGGGCCTTTTTTTATTTCGTCGGTTCAGAAGAAACTAAATGGAACAGGGAACGTTTGTCATGACCAATCACAACCATTCGAACATGTGTGGTTGGCTAAATTAAGACATGTTTGATTTTCCAACTGATGTAGTAAAAAAAAACTGATTGGTAAAATTTCCACCCTGCCACCAACCTCAGACAATCAACGCAAAAATACAGTCAAATTTGTCATTCAGAATATTGACCGGTTTGTGGTATTTGTAAACTAGTCCTAAACTAACAAATTATTTCAATGAAACCCGCAGTACGATAGTTCTATGTTTTATGCCGTAAAGAATACCAAAGTTGGATTGCGCCAATATTATTTCGTGTCAGAACCAATCACAGAATAGCAGATGTAGTACTGTCAATATTTATATAATACACAATAGGGATGGTTAAAAAATGTGTTGAGATAAGGGCGCGTCAGCCTTTGCATTTCTGAATACATGATGAAGCCATAAAAAGAACCCTAATAATAAACTCTAATACACATGATCGCACACATGCCAATCCAGCGTCATTCAAAAATAAAACTGTTAGGGAGGTTCAGAAGCAACAGGTGTTACATACTACCAGTATTAGCCGTGGAGTCTAAAAGTTGTGCATGTAATAAGATATGGTTTTATCCTAAATTTGCATTTGTAACAATTATTAGCACCTTATAGTTATATCATGTAAATTAGCACTTAAGAAAACGGACAAATGTTTTAAGCATCTTTTCATTTTTTTATTGAAACATCAGAACTTATATGATAGCCACTGCATTTTGACAGAGAGATTAAAATGAATTTTAAAGATTGTGATGGGAGTATGGAAAATGTTATATGAAGATGTTTGTTATATGGGAGGAGCTAATTTTGCACAGAATGGGTTTGCACAGGTTGGAGATATATAGTTGGCACATTTTGCACCAGGGTCTATCCCGATGAGGGTGAATATGTAGCACAAAAAAGGTGTTGAGTTCAATAAAAAAATATAAATGTTTTTGAAAATTCAGATTGCCTAGAATGTATGTTTGTGTGTAGACATATTGTACTTTTCAATGCTTGATTCCTTAAAAAAGGCAATGTATAACAAGTTAGTTAAAACACCAGTAAAAGCGGGAGTTTACAAGTCAAATACAGTAATGCCGGTACCTATCTCGGGGACCAACACTGGGTTCTAATCTGTGATTGAAGTTAGTACTCAACACGTCGTACGCAATATAGCAGCTTTGTAAGACTTAAGGTTGTGCAATGTGCGAGTGCGGGGGAGGAGCCACCCGTTAAAAAGACAGGTACTGATGGAAAGAAAATTTTAAAAATATGTCTCCTAAAAAGGCAAAAAGTTTATAAAGTAAAAAAGGTTAAAGAGCATGTCCACCCATTTTTTTAAACTTTTTATATATTATAGTTATTGGTCCTCCAGCCCCAACCGCCGTACAACCAAGTGGTTGCGCTAGGGGACGGGAGAAGAAAACGGGAGGAGAGTGAGAGTGGTTGATTGCTGTGAGTGCTGAGGTGCAGTGTGTTTGTATTGCACTAAACATACCACATACAGTCCCCCAAATACATTTCCCAACATGTGTTGTGGGAGACCAAAAAAATGAACTAAAAGTGAAACAATATGTTCTAGAAAATAAAGTGCATGGTACAATAATGCCACCTCTAAGAGTCACATCTGCCCAAGGACAATAAAGATATTGTTTTTTTAACTGCCCCAATGGGGCTTGCAATCTTTGCTTCTCCCTACTTACCCAAAGTATCGGCTTGCATCTATTGCCACCATAATCATGCTCAGTGTCACAGACCATAAAAAATAACTTCATTGATGATTTTGTTATATTGTCAATTAGAAACGTAGAATAAAAGTTGGGTTTGATTGGTGTGAGTGACCCATTCGGGTGTTTTTTTACCTGTATCTTGTGGTGTTAGGTTGTATGTTTTTGCATTTCAGAAGCCATTAACTAACTTGTTATGAATTTTGGTATGGTTACCATGGAAGAAGAAGGGTAGGTTGTGTTGTGATGTTTATCAGTAGGTGTGTGAGCCTGTTCTGATGTGATGCTTAGAACTTTCCACCAAAGGTCCTAGCTAACATCTTAGGACCTTGGTGGGAATTCTTTAGCATCACATCCGAAACTCTCAGAGTTCACCACCAAGATTGAAGATATAGTACTTTGGGGGGGGTGTGAAGAAACTATGGTGGCCCTAATGATGTGACATCCTCCTCCTTCACTTATGTTATACCCACCAAGGAGGCTGTTGACAATGGTGAGAAAACGGCTTGGCCCGACAGCACTCTGACCTAAGCAGAACTGTCTCAACCCCCAGAACAGGTGTGTTTCCTTGTGTGGACTTGTGGCCTGAATACCACCTTTTTCCAAATAAGTGATAAGTTTTCTATAATCAAAAAATGGAATGTGGGCTATGGAATCTCCATTTTCCAACCATTGTGGCCAACCTTTTACATGGAGGAGGTAGAAACACAGGCGCTTAATTACCTTTAGGGCAATAGCACACCCAGCCCCTTGGTTTCAGATATGTTTGAATGGTTTAAAATCCACCAGAATGAAGTACAAGCTTTTCACAAACACATTAATGCTTGTAGACCAAAACATTAAAT
Source organism: Hymenochirus boettgeri (assembly GCA_019447015.1). Classification (NCBI taxonomy): domain Eukaryota; kingdom Metazoa; phylum Chordata; class Amphibia; order Anura; family Pipidae; genus Hymenochirus; species Hymenochirus boettgeri. Next base: position 150,558,742 of record CM033475.1, on the reverse strand, counting down.
TCACAAGGGAAGAGGTACAAACAACAAACTTTGCGTTCTTGGACTGCTTGGTAGAAGTTAAGGAAAATGGTAAACTGGAAGTAGAGGTTTACAGAAAACCACGACTCACAGCATCATTATTTGATGTTTGACTCCCACCACCCTTTAGATACCAAGCCTGGGTGTCATCAGAAACCCCTGCAACACCAGAGCCGAGAACATCCCCACTAGCACAGAGGCGAAGGCTAAAGAATGAAACATCTCAGAGGAGCCCTTAAAACCGTTGTGGATATCCAGACTGGGCCTTTGTCCAAGAAGTAGAGAGGAACGAACAGAACACACATACCAACAGTTGAAGGGGAAAAGCAAGACAGGAGGAAGAACATTGGGTGTGGGGGGGGGGGGGGTCCATCCCAATATGTAGCAGGGGTCTCCTGAGAAATAAGAAGGAATTTTCAAAAATACATCGTAGTCCCTGTCTGCTTTAAACCGAACAACACACTGAGGCAGCAATTGGTACATATCCGAAAGACCCCAATACCAAAACCAAGAAAATCGACATCAAATATTCAGTGCAAGTGCAGTGAAGAGCTCTGATTTGTATGTGGGTGAGACCAAAAGCAAACTGCCAAATCAAAGTATGGCCCAGCAACAGAAGAGCCAATTCCCTCGGGTCAGGACTCAGCCGTGTACCTGCATCTGTAAGGATAAAGGACATACGCTTTTTGAAGATTGTAATGTTTTAACAATATTGGCGAAGGAACGTGACTGGTTCAAGATGAGGTGTTAAGGATGCCATGTTATGTAAAAATAAAGAAACCAGCCTAATAGAGGTGGGGGGTCGACAACCACTGTCTGCCATGTAACAATGCGTTTTTAACAACCTTACTCTGGGCGTTCCATAACACCTCTACTGTCTTTCCCCCTCTCTCTCTCCCCTTAAAAGCCCAACGATCCAATCACACCCCCTTAACACCTGGCGTGAATATGCTAATTGTGATTTTTTCCAGGGTACATAATTGACAACAGATTCTAGTACACAGTCCATTCTGATTGAGAAAGCCAGTCGAATGACTAAAGCGAAACGTAAGATACGAAGGTCTTCAGAACTACATTTCAAGTCCAGTTGATCTCATTGAATCAACAGATATTATCACTAGACCATTAAGCCTGTTAAAATAATGGGCACTGAAGCCCAGAGTGCCCCCTAAGTTTCCCAAGGCATAGCTCCCCTCCTCCTTGTCCTCAAATCCAGCCCCCTCTGTGCCCAAATCCAGGGTCACCCCCTCTGCTTTCCCAAATCCAGGGTCCCCCCCTGATTCAGTCCCCGCAAATCCAAATTCGCCCTCCTGTCGCCAATCCAGGGGTCTCCCCTCAGTCCCCAACCCAAGGGTCTCCCTTTATCCCAAATCCATGCCCCCCCCCCCCCTCTTCCCAAATTCCATCCCCCCCTCTGTCCCAAATCCAGGGGTCCCCCCCTCTATTCTCAAATCCAGGCCCCGCCTCTCTCCCAAATCCATACCCCCCTTTCCCACATCCAGGGTTCACCCAACCTGTCCCAAAATTACAGGGCCCCCTCTGCCCAAATCCAGGTGTCCCCATCCCAATCCAGGGACCCACCTCGTCCCAAAACCAGGGTCAACCCCTCCTGTCCCAAATACAGCCCCCCCTCTTTCCCAAATACAGGGTCACCCCCATTGTCCCAAATCCAGGTCCCCTCCTCTGTCCCAAATCAGCCCCCCCCCTCTTGTCCCAATCAGGGGCCCCCCTCTGTCCAAATCCCCAGGGTCCACCCACCATTGTCCCACATTCAGGGTCCCCCACTATGGTCCCAAATCCAGGTCACACCCCATTTGTTCCCAAAATCAGGGGGCCCCCCTCTGTCCCAAATCCGGGGGTCACCCCCATTGTCCCAAATCCAGGGGTCCCCCACTCTGTTCCCAAACCATTCCAGGGGTTCCCCCTACTGTCCCAAATCCAGGTTCCCCGCCTCTGTCCCAAGAAAATCTGCAATCTGTGTGTTGTTTCCAATGTTTCCTCCTCTAGTGGGTTCGGCTTTTTTTATTTAGATATAAATGGAAAGGTGTGCACACCTTCATGTTTTTTCCACTACAGTGCTTGCCAGGCAACTCCCTTCACTTTCCAAGCCGTGGATTTCCCCTCCGCCATCTACGACACAACCTGGCGTCTATAGCAACACCCTCTTTTTCCCCTCTGGCGTGTAACTGTGGGCCATGGCAACCACTTTTTTGTTGTTAATCGTGCATGCTCAGAAGCAACCAAAGCGTTGCTATGGCCGCAGTTAACGGAGACTTGGGCGGAGGCCCTGTTCTACCTATGAAGCAGGAGCAATGAGCATAAATGGCCATTTTTTATGATGGTTCGGCAGAGAGAAAAAATGTTTCCCGGTCTTTCCATTGCGCATGCGCACAGATCCCGAATGACCGCAGTTACACCGGGGCGCGGAGGGGAAATGGGCCCCGTTCTTTTTTTGGGGTACCTTACACGAGGGGTTGGCATAACTCCTGGAACAGTGGACAGATTAAGTTCACATATAAAAGAAGTTAACGGGGCACATAGAAAGGAATGGGAAAACTGATGGGGGTTTTTAACACCAGCTGAATTGCCAAGGGAGGAGTGGGTGGATACCTAGTGGCCCAGGGAGGTAATTGCACTGACACACACACTCCGGTATGACATAATAGGATTTTTATATGTTATTTAATGGTAAATTGCGACTTAAAAAGCTGCCCTTCTCCGCAGATAATTAAAAGCAATTAGTTTCAATAAACGTGGCCCATTTAATGGACCACCTGGTTTGCACCTGTTGTGGAACAATTTTCAATATAAATCCTATTTTATATTATATTTTTTTGCCTTGTTTCATTGGGGGTTTGAACCATCCTCTGAAGGGTCATTCCCCTCAAAGTGGGTCATGTGGTTCAAGAGCTTTAGTCCCAGAAAAGCAAGCAAAAATGCAGCCCGAACCCCCTTTCATCTCATTACAGACAGGTACTGGATTGAAAGAAAATTTTAAAAATATGTCCTCCCTAAAAGCAAAAGTTTTAAAGTAAAAAAGGTTAAGAAGCACTTTCCCACACCAATTTTTTTAAACTTTTTTTATATATTTTTAGTTATTGGTCCTCCAGCCCCAACCGCCGTAATTAGAAATTGTTTAGAAAGTGGCCCCGCTCTTTTTACTTACCTTCCCTCTATCCCTCCTGCCGCCTCTCCCCGGCCCTTCTGCTTGCACAAAATGTAAGCAGGGGGCAGGACCGGCAGCCTGCATCCCCTGATTTGGCTGAGAGGCATCCAATCAGGATGTTGCTCCCAAGACTTCTTAGCACACCGGAGGAAGAGGGAAGGTTGTAACTATCGGGGGACTTTCTAACAATTCATACAGCGGTGGGGCTGGGGGACCCATAACTATAATAACCAACAAGGGGGTTTTGCGCTAGGGGGACGGGAAGAGAAAACGGGAGGGGATAGGAGAGGGGGTTTTTTTTATTATAGTTATTGGTCCTCCAGCCCCAACCGCCGTAATAGAATTGTTAGAAAGTGCCCCGATCTTTACTTACCTTCCCAATTGTTAGAAAGTGCCCCGATCTTTACTTACCTTCCCTCTATCCTCTGCCGCACTCTCCCGGCCCTCTGCTTGCACAAAAATGTAAGCAGGGGGCAGGACCGGCAGCTGCATCCCTGATTGGCTGAGAGGCAGCCAATCAGGGATGTGGCTGCCAGCTTCTTAGAACACCGGAGGATAGAGGGAAGGTTAGTAACTATCGGGGGACTTTCTAATATAAAAAAAGTTTAAAAAAATGGGTGGACATGCTCTTTAACCTTTTTACTTATAAAATTTGCCTTTTAGGAGGACATATTTTTAAATTTTCTTTCCATCAGTACCTGTCTTTAATGAGATGAAAGTTTCGGCTGCATTTTTGCTTGCTTTCTGGGACTAAATCTCTTGAACACTGACCCACTTTGAGTGGAATACACCTTTCAAGAGGCTTGGTTCAAACCCCCATGCAACAAGCAAAATATATATATAAATAGGATAGATTATACATCCACACAGAGTGCAACCAGGACCATTAAATGGCCAAGTTATTGAACTAATTGCTTTAATTTATCTAGAGAGAAGGGCAGGCTTTTTAAGTCGCAATACCAATTAATACATATAAAATCCCTAATTATGTCATACGTGAGTGTGTGTGTCAGTGCAATTACCTCCCATGGCCACTAGGTATTCCACCCCACTCCTCCCTTGGCAATATCTTGGTGTTAAACCCCATCAGTTTTCCCCATTCATCCTATGTGCCCCTTATACTTTCTTTCATATGTGACACTTATCTGTCCACTGTTCCAGGGAGTTATGCCAACCCTCCGTGTAAGTGTACCCAAAAGAACGGGGCCATTTCCCCTCCGGCCCCCTGTGTAACTGCGGTCATCGGTATCTGTGCGCATGCGCATGAAAGACCGGGAACTATTTTTCTCTCTGCCGCACCATCATAAAACAATGGCCATTCTGCTCATGTCCAAGTTATTAGAACAGGGCCTCCGCCACGTCTCCGTTTAACTGCGGCCATAGCAACGCGTTTGGTGCTTCTGCGCATGCACGATAACAACAAAAGTGTTGCCATGGCCACAGTTACCACCCAGAGGGGAAAACAGAGGGTTGCTATAGACGCCAGTTGTGTGTAGTGGCGGAGGGGAAATCATGCTTGGAAAGTGAATGGGGCCTGCACAGCACTGTAGTGGAAACATGAAGGTGTGCACAATTCCTTTCCATTCTATATAAAAAAGCCGAACCACTAGAGGGAGAAACATTGGAAAACACACACAGATGCAGATTTCTTGGGACAGAAGGGCGGACCTGGATTTGGGACAGTGAGGGGGACCCCTGGATTTTGGACAGAGTGGGGGACCCCTGGATTTGGGACAATGGGGGTGACCCAGGATTTGGGACAGAGGGGGGCCCTGGATTTTGGGACAAATGGGGGGTGACCTGGATTTGGGACATAGTGGGGGGACCCCTGAATTTGGACAATGGGGGTGACCTGGATTTGGGACAGAGGGGGCCCCCTGGATTTGGGACAGAGGGGGGGCTGGATTTGGGACAGAGGAGGGGACCTGGATTTGGGACAATGGGGGTGACCCTGTATTTGGGACAGAGGGGGGGCTGTATTTGGGACAGAGGGGGACCCTGGTTTTGGGACTGAGGGGGGGATCCCTGGATTGGGAGTGGGGGACCCTGGATTTGGGACAGAGGGGGCCCTGATTTGGGACAGTGTGGGGGACCCTGGATTGGGGAAAGGGGGGTCTGGATTTGGGAGAGAGGAGGGGCCCTGGATTGTGAGATAGAGGGGGGACCCTGGATTTGGGACAGAGGGGGGGGTGGATTTGGGATAGAGGGGGGGAGGGGGGCATGGATTGGGATAAAGGAGGGACCCTGGGTTTGGGACTGAGGGGAGACCCTGGATTGGGACAGAGGGGCGAATTTGGATTTGGGACTGAGGGGGGACCCTGGATTTGGGACAGAGGGGGGTGACCCTGGATTTGGGACAGAGGGGGGTGGATTTGGGACAAGGAGGAGGGAGAGCTATGGCCTTGGGAACTTAGGGGGCACTCTGGGCTTCTAGTGCCCATTATTTGTAACAGGCTTAATGGCTAGTGATAATATCTGTTGATTCAATAGATCAACTGGACTTGAAATGTAGTTCTGAGACGTTTCGCTAGTCACTCGGACTGGCTTTCTCAATTCAGAATGACTTGTACAAGATCTGTGGGCAATTAGTACCCTGGGAAAATCCCAATTAGCATATCACAGCCAGGTGTTAAGGGTGTGATTGGATAGTGGATAAGAGGTGTTATAGAACGCCCAGAGTAAGGTGTTAAAAACAGCATTGTACATGGCAGACAGTTGTGCGAACCCCCCACCTCTATTTAGGCTTGGTTTTTCTTTATTTTTACATAAATGGCTCCTTAACACCTCTCTTGAACCAGTCCGTTCCTTCGCCAATATGTTAAACATTACAATCTTCAAAGGTATGTTCCTTTATCCTTAAGAGGAAGGTACACGGCTGAGTCCTGACCCGGGATGGCCTTCTGTGTGTGGGCCATACGTTGATTGCAGTTGCTGTTTTGGTCTCCCCCACATACAAATCAGAGCATCTTCACTGCACTGCAGTGCATATGATGAGTAGCATTTCTTGTGTTTTGGTATTGGGGTCTTTCGGATGTACCAATTGCTGCCCAGGTGTTGTCGGTTTAAAGCAGACAGGGACTAGATTGTTTGGAAATTCTTCTTAATTTTATCGGAGACCCCTGCTACATATTGGGATGACCATGTTCTTCCTCCTGTCTTGCTTTTCCCCTTCAATGTTGGTATTTGTGTTCTGTTCTTCCTTTACTTCTTTGACAAAGGCCCAGTCTGGATATCCACAAGTTTAAGGGCCTCCTCTGAGATGTTTCATTTCTTAGCCTTCGCCTCTGTGCTAGTGGGGATGTTCTCGGCTCTTTGTGTTGCAGGGTTCTGATGACACCCAGCTTGGTTATCTAAAGGGTGGTGGGAGTCAAACATCAAATAATGATCTGTGGTGTTGGTTTCTGTAAACCTCTACTTCCAGTTTACCATTTTCCTTAACTTCTACCAAGCAGTCCAAAGAAGCAAAGTTTGTTGTTTTGTACCTCTTCCTTGTGAATTTAATGTTTTTCTTTGGACTACCGCATTAATGTGTTTCTGTGAAAGCTTGTACTTCCTTCTGGTGGATTTAAACCATCAAACATATCTGAACCAGTGGCTGGGTGCTATGCCCTAAAGGATTAAGCGCCTGTGTTTCTACCTCCTCCATGTAAAGGTTGGCCACAATGGGGTGAAATGGAGATCCCATAGCACATCCATTTTTTGCTTATAGAAATTATCCCTGTATTTGAAATAGGTGGTATTCAAGGCCACAAGTCCAACAAGGAACACACATGTTCTGGGTTGAGATCAGTTCTGTGGTAAGAGTGCTGTCTTGGCCCAAGCCGTTTTCTCACCATGTCAACAGGCCTCTGGTGGGTATTACAGTGAAGAGAGAGTCACATCATAGGACACATAGTTTCTTCTACACCAAGTACTAATCTTTCAATCTTGTGTGGTGAATCCTGAGAGTTCTGGATGTGATGCTAAGAACTTCCCACCAAGGTCCTAGATGTTAGCTAGGACCTTTGGTGGAGAAGTTCTAAGCATCACATCCAGAACAGGCTCACACACCTACTGATAAACCTAACAACACAACCTACCCTTCTTTTCCATGGTAACCATACCAAAATCATAATAAAGTTAGTTAATGGTTCTGAAATGCAAAAACATACAACCAACACACACACAGATACAGGTAAAACACACCGAATGGGTCACTCACACAATCAACCAACTTTCTATTCTACGTTTCTATGACAATCATACCAAAATCATCAATGAAGTTATTTTTATGGTCTGGTGACATGAGCATAGTTAGGTGGCCATAGAGGCAGCGATACCTTGTGGGTACAGTAGGAGAAGCAAAGATGCCAGCCCCATGGGGCAGCTAAAAAAACAAGTATCTTTATTGCATTGGGCAGTGTGACTCTAGCAGGTGCATATGTACCATGCACTTTATTCTAGACCATATTGTTTTTCACTTTAGTTCATTTTGGTCTCCCACAACCATGTTGGGAAATGTATTATGGACTGTATGTGGTATGTTTAGTGCAATAAACACACTGCACCTCAGCACCACAGCAATAAACCCCTCTCCTCTATCCCTCCCGTTTTCTTCTCCCGTCCCTAGCGCAAAACCCCTTGTTGTTTTATAGTTATTGGTCCCCAGCCCCACCGCTGTGTAATAGAATTGTTAGAAAGTCCCCGATAGTTACTAACCTCCTCTATCCTCCAGTGTTTCTAAGAAGCTGGCAGCACCACATCCCTGATTGGCTGCCTCGCAGCCAATCAGGGATGCAGCTGCTGGTCCTGCCCCCATGCTTACATTTTGTGTGCAAGCAGAGGGCCGAAGAGGTGCGGCGGAGGATAGAGGGAAGGTAAGTAAAAGATCGGGGCACTTTCAAACAATTCTATTACGGTGGTTGGGGCGGAGGACCAATAACTATAATATATAAAAAAGTTAAAAAAAAGTGGGTGGACATGCTCTTTAACCTTTTTAACCTTATAAACTTTTTGCCTTCTTAGGAGAACATAATATTTTTAAAATTTCTTTCCATCAGACTGTCTTTAATGAGATGAAAGTGGCTGCATTTTTGCTTGCTTCTTGGGACTAAATCTCTTGAACACATGACCACTTGAGTGGAATACACATTTCCAAGAGGCTTGGTCAAACCCCCATGCAACAAGCAAAATATATATATAAATAGGATAGTATACATCCACAAGAGGCAACCAGTGACCATTAAATTGGCCAAGTATTGAACTAATTGACTGTTAATTTATCTAGAGAGAAGGGCAGGCTTTTTAGTCGCAATAAATTATAACATATAAAATCCCTAATATGTCATACCGTGAGTGTGTGTGTCAGTGTGCAATTACCTCCCCTGGCCAATAGGTATCCACCCCACTCCTCCCTTCAATATCATTGGGTGTTAAACCCCCATCAGTTTTCCCCATTCTTCCTATGTGCCCCTTATACTTCTTCATAGTGCCATATCTGTCCACTTTTCCAGGGAGTTATGCCAACCCTCCGTGTAGTGTACCCAAAAAGAAGGGGGCCATTTCCCCTCCGCTGCCCTGTGTAACTGCGGGCCATCGTATCTGTGCGCATGCAAGACCGGGAACATTTTTCTCTTGCCGCACCATCATATAACTGTCCATTTCTACTCATGCTCATAGGTATAACAGGCCTCCGCCACGTCTCCGTTTAAACTGCGGCCATAGCAAAGTTTGGTTGCTTATGCGCATGCACTAACAACAAAAGTGTTGCCATGGCCACAGTACACGCCAGAGGGTGCTATAGACACCAGTTGTGTGTAGATGGCGGAGGGAAAATCACTGCTTGGAAAGTGAATGAGTGCCTGCACAGCCACTGTAGTGGAACATTGAAGGTGTGCCACATCCGTTCATTCTATATAATAAAAGCCTAACTCCTGTGTCAGTGCTATGGTCATGCGAACGGGTGTTCACTGCAGTTCCTTGGACTCACCACTAGAGGGAGAGACTCTGCAGTTCTATTGACTCACACTAGGAGGAGAAAAAATAGGAAACACACACAGAGGCGACTTTGGATTTGGACTGAGGGAGGTCCTGATTTGGGAAGAGGGGGTGGTGACCTGGATTTGGGACAGAGGGGCTGGATTTGGGACAAGGAGGAGGGGGACTTATGGGCCTTGGGACACTAAGGGGGCACTCTGGGCTTCTAGTGCCCATTATTTTAACAGGCTTAATGTCTAGTGATAATATAAAATGTAAAAAAAATTACAGGCTCACACACCTACTGATAAACCCTCACAAACACACTACCCTTCTTTCCATGGCAACCATACCAAAATCATTAATAAGTTACTAATGGTCTGAAATGCAAAAAACATACAACACTAACACCACACAGATACAGGTAAAACACACTAATGGGTCACCCACACAAACCAACCTAACTTTCTATCTACGTGTTCTATGACAATCATACCAACATCATCAATAAGATTATTTTAGGTCTGTGACCTTGAGCATGCTTATGGTGGCCATAGATGCAGCGATACTTTGGGTAAAGTAGGAGAGCAAGATGCCAGCCCCATGGGGCAGCTTAAAAAACAAGTATATTTACTGTCATTGGGCAGATGTGACTCTTAGCAGGTGCATTATGTACCATGCACTTTGTTTCTAGCCCATTTTTTTTCACATTTAGTTAATTTTTGGTCCCCACAACCATGTTGGAAATGTATTATGGAATGTTGTGGTATGTTTAGTGCAATAAACACACAGCACGCAATTAAAAAGAACATATTACCAGGCCAGGAGATAGAGAAGACAGTATCATGCTTGGGCTGCTTTCCTGGGCTGGAACTGGCACTTTATGGAATATGAAAGATCATCTATTTTGTCACCTGAACATTTAGAAAGCTGAAGAGCAACTTACCTTTAAAAGGACAACTATCCAAATTATACGTTAAGTTCACACGCACACAGGTCGTGTACAACTACGGGCAATCTGGTTTTGGTATTATATTATGTTTGATTTTTTGCATTCTTTGTATCATAGTATTACACTGGGATTTCATTCTTTGCTGGGAGGAAAGTAAAACATTTGGTGATCAGGTTCTTTAGTTAGTTTTCTAACTTACATTTTCTTGCCAACATGTTAATATGACTAACGTAGAGAAACAGTAAAAAAAACAAACAAAACTGGCTTCTGTGCTTTGTGCCAGATGGATATGACCCAGTGCTGACAGTGCTGTTACAAGCTCTTATCTCCTGGTGCACTTTGTGCGTTCTATGGCGTTTGTGATCCTGAGAATGCCACACCTGTGCTTACAATGTGGGTGGCCACATGGGATCACCATTGTTTTTAAACTGCATCTATAACGGATTTTTGACACAATCACAGTGCAAATGGATGGTAATGTATGTGAGAACGTGCAACATTGTGCACATACTTAACCGTTTTACCGTCCGTTATAGTGTGGCGCAGCCTTGAGGAAAACTGAAGCCAATTTTACACTCCAGAAATCTGAACATATCCCCCCTAAAAAACCACCAATAAACTTTTAAAACAGCAATACAGTAAATGGCATTAAATTAAATGTTACCCCCTGAAGAACTGGATGAAATAACTGTGTTGTACAGTGACTGGGCACCACCATAACCTCAGTCCACATGCTACCTTGTCTAATTTGTCCATAAAAGAATTGGCTAATGGGCATGACCAACCAACCAACTGTAATAAGTACTGGCAATATCTAAGTACTGAGCATGTGTAAAGAACACAATGGTCAGTCAGTGACTACACTGTGGGAATTACGGGATGTTAGAAAAACACCCAGTTTAGAAAGGTACATTCCCAACAACCATATCAAATTAGAGGGGGGGGGGCACAGATTACTACTTTTATATAAAGGTGCTCTTCCTTCTGAAGGCTTTAGTGTTGTCCTTTTAAATTGCGGTAACACAGCTCTGAACTTATAATCATCTTTCAACATCCACTGTAGCGCTCTTTTTTTTAGTTTTCATATTCTGTTATGCATTTGTAGGTCATATCTGTATATAAGATACATTCACAGGGGTCCTGTATACTTTTATAAAAGTGACGATGTCCTGGAAAATATGAATTTAAAAACATCATATATTGGGGGAAGGGGTTCTGGTCGCAGTTAATTCTAACAGTGATGCCATGGAACAATCAAGAAAGAAAAACAAATTCTAAAAATATTACTGAGGTTATTACGTATTTTTTCTTTTATGCAGGTTTAATATTTCAACATTAGGATTTTATAAAAGGAATGTGAGATGTTTAGGGAATTACAGGGTAGTAACCAGCATTTAAGGAGATTGAGGAAGACGCAAGAGAATAATAATATAATGTAATAATAAAGTTGTGCAGTGACACTTCATATTAAATACATTTATTGATGGTAGAAGATACTGTAGCTTTGTCTGACTCCTTATTGCCACTTCAGAGGTAGAGTGGATACAGCTGTACTCATTTTTGGCATTCAGGTCTCTGAAATAGTTAGTCCTTGATGTCCATTCAACACAATCATAGCTCGTACTTATCGTCTAGAAAAATTCACCATTGCTTCTTAAAATCCAGCTACGAACTGACTAGTTCATGCACAGCTGTATTATGTTTAGTGTGTTCCATCCTTTAAGTTTAACATCCAAATACATCAGTATATTTCCTGTTTGTAGCTTGCCATATGATTTGCCTTGCGCAGGCTGTAAACTCCGGGCCGCTAAGGTGCATTAAAATACCTAAAAAAAAACCCAATCCCTCATTGTCCCTTTGTGCTTGGTTTACCATGGAAATACATCCTATCTTCTTCTAGTGTTCGGATTCAGTTGTGTGGTCAAGAGTTTCTTTCCAACTGTATATTAAAAAAAAAAGTATGTATAGTCAAGGCCACAGTAGAAAGAGACTGCAGAATTATCCAGGATGTGGGTTTAATATCACACTTGCAGGTTGGGGATAGTCCAACCTGGTGGTCTTAAACCCTGCATTGACTATAATGGCAGCTAATGGCTAATCAACCGTAAATGTGATATAAAAACAATAAAAAAATTGTAAAACTATTGAAGCGGGTCTTGCATTTTTAAAAAATCCACAAACTGGATGTTGTTACCTCCATATTAAAAGTCCAACTAGAGACCAAAAATAGAATAAAATCCAGGCTTCACTATTAAATTTCAACTACAATGAAAGTCGACCACACGTTAATTCCTTCCAATACTTAGGGTGCCAGTTCATGGGGCCATATACCACTGCATGGAAAAGCCTCCTAGCCATAACATAACACAGACCTGCCAGTATTGTGATAACATTATCACAACATGCATGCAATCTTATGTAGTTATTGTGCATACCCTTCATCAGGTAGGCATCAAATGCTGCTGGGTATTTCCTTGTTTACCGTGGGCCAATGGGTTAACACACCAAACATGGCTATTTCATTTACTATATTAACTACAGAGGGCATTTGTGGTTTTTTACCCGCCCTAATTCATGTTGCATCGTTTACCAATAATACATGATCAAACACAATCCATTAATAAAAAAAAACGACTGGGAAAGTGGCCATTAAGAAAAGCGGATTTGACTTTCTATTTAAAAAGTTTACAAAAAGGGTATAATGGCCTAATAAATGAAATAAAACTAATTTGCAGAAGCTGCGTGAATGGAGGTTATATACACACAGGCTCATCACCTCAAGCACCAAAGTGGGTGCTAACCGATTCAATATCACAAAAGACACCCGCCACACTAAAACAAGCAATATAATATTAGTTAGTGCAACATTTTAACGCCATTTTGACCTAACTGGTGGCTGTTAAAGTTGCCACTACACGCCACAAAACGGAATTAAAATCTGTTGTGGAGATTACCCAGAGCGATAGTGGCTAGGGGGAAATCTCCCCACAATGATGTATGGTAGGATGGGCTTGATTTACTGGGTACTGCAAACACTCTTCTAGCAAAGGTGTAACATTGGGCTTGCAGCTCTGAGGAGAATGTGAATTGTGGCTTACCCCGTGGTCACTGTAACAGCTATTTCAGGGTGTTAAAAAGTACATAAAAAAACCTGCAAAGCACAATAGTACCCACTTGCCACATGGCAATATTTAATCACCTAGAGGTTTTTTTTGGAGATTTCACCAATATCCTACCTAGATAATCACTTATTATATTATGGACACCATTTAGTTTGTCTTTGCTGAACTGTGTTAGTCATGCTATGGTAGAATTGGAAATACATTCTAGATTCCTACCTCCAATTGTTGTTATATCCAGGGGCAAAAAAAGCAGTGACTCTGCTGATGTATACCCGGGTTTATTGGGTTGCCCACAGCCATTTCCCCAACATTGTAAACGCATACTACTAAGTACCCCGATGTCTCCTTCCTGACACACACCAATGGTCCTCCACTGTCTCCCTGAAAAAAAAAAATAATATGATCTTTATTGATCAATAAATATAAATATTGATCTTGACATGTAATGTGATAAAATACAATCAGGGGTTATTCAATAAAAGTTCGTTATCGTTTAAAATGGTGCTAATTTTGCCCAACCAATCAGATGTAAGCTTAACAAATGTTACATTAAGATCTGGATTGGTGGGCACAAATTAGCACCATTTTAAACGATAAGAAACTTTTATTGAATCCCTGATGTTTGCAGCAGGTGTTAAATAGTATTATAATACATAAATGTGATATTTTATAATTGGGACTGCAGTGGTATATACCTTAAAAAATCACTAGCTCTGTTAATTATGGATTCGTTCCTTATATTTCTTATTCATACTGCTCTTCCCATTCCAGTTAGTCTGCACCCAAGACGGACAGAGTGCATTTTCATGTTATCCAAGAAAAACAACTTTTTGGGCAGTGGATAGCACTTTCAATGGAATTAAGATGAGTTTAGGCCTAGCACATTAACAGCAGCATTAGCTTCCCACTAAAGAGGGATGTGTTGGAAAACCTTTCTTGCCAGGTTTTCTCTTTTTTTTTTTACAACAGAGTTTTTATTACTTTACTTCTTTGGTTACAGATTTACTGGAATGATAGTTGGAAACTATTATAGGGTTTTCTAGAAATTTACTGCAAGGCTGTCAGGAGGGACATGGATAACAGGCTATTGCAGAAATTTCAGAGCTATTTTGTCATTTTTTTTTATTTAAAGCCTTTCTAATAGGGTGAAAATTCGCCTTTCTGCCTTTTGTTGCATTTTTTTGCAGTTTTACCAGAATTTTCGCCCAAACATCATTACTTACTGGATGTTCCATTAACACGACTGTTTCTTACACAGCACTAGGTATGTTCCCTATTAATGTGAAAAGCAATACAAAAAAAATTATTCCTATTAATAAAATAGAGAAAAATTCACCTGGGTGAGGTTTAACACTATTTATCATGTAAATAGTCACTAGTTGTCACTGCTTTAAATTACGAAAAGTCCAAATTGGGCAAAAAGGTGGCGGATAATGGAGGCGAAAAATACCTTTATAAATATGCCCCTAAGTCTTGTGGGACATTGTATATTGAGCTAACAGCACACTTCTATAAATGATCTTCTTAGGTCTAAATGCACCTTTAAATCCCTAAAACCTTATGGGGACTTTCCACTTACTTATAAATCAAAGGGTATAGGCCAACAAGTTATCATCAAAAGTTATTACTATGTGGAGGAGAAATAGTATTTATAAACAATGCAACTGGAGCCGCGCAAACCAGAAACGGGATACAGAATGTACAGTAATATTAAAGCGGTATTAGTTATAGGAGTGGTCCTCGGGTGTTAAATATTAGAAGAGTAACTGGGTACACCAACCGACATGAGTTATTCCTCTTGTAGGTAAACCAGCACAGATCATCCTGTCAGTAATTGCTCCATTATAAACATTTAATCTGTTGCACACCAGGAAGTGATAAATGACATTGCCTGCATCAAATATGGTGACCCATTATCTGTCAGACAAAAACGGTTTTATTATAACAATTTTAGAAACACAGAAAATTTTTAACACAATTTAGAAATATTAGTGAGCAATACAGTTACCACACATCCTTAGACTTTGTGTTACAAAAGAAAATTGCCGAGCAGTTAGAACTTACCTGAATCTGCTTTGGTTTTACCAAATCCTGATATAAAGCAGTTGACATCTGAATTGAAGTTTATGACGGTCATGGTATGCAGGCTGGCTGAATAGTAAGTGTTGTGAGTGAATGAATACAAATTAAAATATCATACTTCTATGATTTCAATTACACGCAATTAACCCATAACACACATGCAAATAATTTCTCAACAAGCCCGTGGTCACTAAATTGATTAATTTATCCTTTCCCCTGAGAAACCAATGCATTGTAGGATACTACTCCAGTAAGTTTCTTCTAAGAAGTATATCTGTGTATCAAAATAGATCAACTGGACTTGAAGTTTAGTTCTTGAAGACGTTTCGCTAGTCATTCGACGGCTTCCAATTCAGACTTCTGAATTGAGAAAGCCAGTCGGAGGACTATGCGGACCGTCTTAAGAACTAAACTTCAAGTCTAGTTGATCTAATTGAATACAACAGATATACATTCCTGGATGAATGAGAACCTTCACAAGCTATTCTAAGAAGTAATTCGTAACTAGGACCCACTGGCCCCAGTATCCATCTCTTTACAGAGCATTTTCTATACAGATGTCTTCACACTAATATAAAACCCATGCGAAAACTTTGAAAACATTGTTGTTACCCTGCAGTTTATTTTTAAGCCACATGAATGGTACAAAGAGCCTACCAGGAACAATACTAAATATTAGCTTCTATTTTATTCTAGAAAAATATATTACTGTAAATGTACCTATGTTAGCTCTGATTGGTTATTGACTAATGCTCTACTTTAGCAAGACAGAATCATGAATATTAGGTTTGAATACCCAGATTTACTTACAGTATATTTATGTTTCTTTATGCAATTCATGTGGCTAGGAAATAAACTGCAAAATATGTACAACAGTGTTATGGTGGCCATAGACGTACAATCCAATTTGTACAGTCCACGTGTGTTACATTCGGATTGCCGGTTGTGAAAAATTTTTTGACTGGCCGATGGGGAAATTATTAGAAGATTGTTTGAAAGAATCTTTCAACGGTTGTCCATTCATGATCCGACGATGTAGATATCAAGTTATCATGAATTGTACGACCGGGATCAAGTGTTTATGGCCACCATTGTTACAGAGAGGTGGAATTCTCTGAGTATTAACAGGCTGCAGCTTGTTTGGACCTGCTCGTAGTAGTAGAGCATGTTCAGAAGTGTACCAGCAATGTACCAGCATCCCTTCCTATGGCAGTTCTTTGTAACTACAACACCAGCATTCCCCTACAACACTTTGTGAACAGCCAAAAGCAGACTGGGGATGCTGGGAGAGTAGTAGTTTTTGAAAATCTCAATAAAAAAGTGTCATGCGTATTTGCATTCTTAGTGTGAACATTAGGAGTGCAAATGTTTTCCGTTGCTATAATTTGCAGCAACCAATCAGATCAAACTGCTGTTTAAATAACATATGATTGGGGGCAGGTGGTTAATAGCGCAGGGAATATTTGACATTATTAAATAAGCCCCATTGTTGTTTAAGGGTAATTAAACCATTCAAGTCGCATCCCCTAGTTAGTAGTACTCAGGATGAAGAAGTAAACCGTGGGGGCTCACCCCTGCGGTCTTACCTAATGACTTAGAAAGAGCCCTGCAAAGTTGGCTACCTGGAGCACTTCAGATGTGATTTAACCGGGAAGTGGAAATTGGGCGGTCCAGAGCTTCTTTCACAAAGTTTGCAGGGCTTGTTCTATGTAATAAGGTAAGACTACTAAAACAGGGAGGGGGCTGGAAGTGCAAGTTGGGGATGGGGGTTATTACTCTTTAAAGGTATGTCCACCATTGAAATAAATTTTTGCTATAACAATCCTGTCCCCCCGCCCCAACCCCTAGTATTATTTAAGGATAGAGGGAAGGTTAGTAACTATCGGGGGACTTTCTAACAATTCTATTACAGCGGTGGGGGCTGGGGGACCAATAACTATAATAACAACAAGGGGTTTTGCGCTAGGGGACGGTGGCCACCATAAGCATGCTCAAGGTCACAGACCATAAAAATAACTTTTTTGATGATTTTGGTATGATTGTCATAGAAACGTAGAATAGAAAGTTAGGTTGGATTGTGTGGGTGACCCATTAGGTGTGTTTACCTGTATCTGTGTGGTGTGTGACCCATTAGGTGTGTTTACCTGTATCTGTGTGGTGTTAGGTGTACGTTTTTGCATTTCAGACCATAAAACTAACTTTATTAATGATTTTGGTATGGTTACCATGGAAAAGAAGGGTAGGTTGTGTTGTGAGGGTTTATCAGTAGGTTTCTAGTCACCCAGACTTTTAGAATCTAGTCACACGGCCATTTAGTATCCAGTCACCCAGCCATCTATTATCTAGTCACCCAGCCATCTTGTATCTAGTCAGCTAGCCACTATCATCTAGTCACCCAGCCATCTATTATTAGTCAGCTAGCACCCCTATCATCTAGTCACCCAGCCATCTATTATCTAGTCAGCTAGCACCTATCATTAGTCACCCAGCCATCTATATCTAGTCACCCAGACAATATAGCATCTTAGTCACCATTTCATCTAGCATCTAGTCATCCTGCCTTCTAGTATCTAGTCACCCATCATCTAGTATCTAGTCACCCATCCATCTTGTATCTAGTCACCAAGCCATCTAGTGTCTTTTTACCAACCATCTGGTTATTTAACCCACATCTATTATCTAGTCACCAGCCATCTAGTATCTTTTCACCCAGCCATTAGTATCTAGTCACCCTGCCTTCTAGTATCTAGTTACCTGCTATCAAGTATCTAGTCACCCAGACATTTAGTATCTAGTCACCCGGGAATTTAGCATTTAGACACCGGACACTACAGGGTTATTCAATAAAAGTTCTAATCATTAAAATGGTGCTAATTTTGCCCCAACCAATCAGATCTTATTTAACATTTGAAAGCTAACATCTGATTGGTTTGGGGCAAAATTAGCACCATTTTAAATGATTAGAACTTTTATTGAATAACCCTGCTAGTATCTAGTCACCCAGACATCTAGTATCTAGTCACCCTACCATTTAGTATTTTGTCACACAACCATGTAGAATCTAGTCAGCGAGCCATTTAGTTTATAGTTATCCTGCCATTTATTATCTAGTCAGCCAGCCATTTAGTATCTAGTCACACTTCCATTACTATCTAGTCACCCTTCCATTAAGTATCATCCACTCAGACATGTAGAATCTAGTCACCAGCCACCTAGTATCTAGTCACCCAGCCATCTAGTACCAAGTCTCCCTGACATTTTTATCTAGTCACACAGCCACCTAGTATATAGTCACCCAGCCAACTACTATCTTGTCCTCAGCCATCTTGTATCTAGTCACCAGCCCCACCTAGATCTAGTCACTCAGCTACCTAGTATCTAGTCACCCTGCCATTTAGTATCTAGTCACCCAGCCATTAGGATCAGTCAGCTAGCCACCTATCATCTAGTACCCAGCCATCTATTATTAGTCACCCAGCCATATAGCATCTAGTCACCCCGCCATATAGCATCTAGTCACCATTCATCTAGCATCTAGTCACCCTGCCTTCTAGTATCTAGTCACCCATCCATCTATATCTAGTCACCCATCCACTAGTATCTAGTCACCCATCCATCTAGATCTAGTCACCCATCCATCTAGTATAGTCACCATCCATCTAGTATCTAGTCACCATCCATCAATCAGTCACCCATCCATCTAGTATCTAGTCACCCATCCATCTAGTATCCAGTCACCAAGCCATCTAGTATCTTTTTACCCAACCATCTGGTATATTTTAACCCAGCCCTCTATATCTAGTCACCATCCACTTAGTATCTAGTCACCCATCCATCTAGTATCTAGTCACCATCCATCTAGTATCTAGTCACCCATCCATCTAGTATCCGTCACCAAGCCATCTAGTATCTTTTTACCCACCATCTGGTATATTTAACCCAGCCATCTATTATCTAGTCACCCATCCATCTAGTATCTAGTCACCCATCCATCTAGTATCCAGTCACCAAGCCATCTAGTATCTTTTTACCCAAACATCTGGTATATTTTAACCCAGCCATCTATTATCTAGTCACACAGACATTAGCACTATTTTAATAATAGGAATTTTTATTAAATCTTCCTGCTAGTATCTAGTCACCCAGACATCTAGTATCTAGTCACCAACCATTTAGTATCTAGTCACCTACCATTTAGTTTTTTGTCACACAACCATGTAGAATCTAGCAGCCAGCCATTTAGTTTATAGTTATCCTGCCATTATTATCTAGTCAGCCAGCCATTTAGTATCTAGTCCACGTCATTTAGTATCTAGTCACCCTTCCATTAAGTATCCATCCACTCAGACATGTAGAATCTAGTCACCCAGCCACCTAGTACTCGTCACCCAGCCATCTAGTACCTAGTCTCCCTGACATTTTTATCTAGTCACACAGCCACCTAGTATATAGTCACCCAGCCAACTACTATTTGTCACCCAGCCATCTAGTATCTATTCAACCTGCCATCTTGTATCTAGTCACCCAGCCACCTAGTATCTAGTTACTCAGCTACCTATTATCTAGTCACCCTGCCATTTAGTATCTAGTCATTCAGACATCTAGTATCTAGTCAACCAGCCACCCAAGTATCTAGTCATTCAGCCACCTAGTATCTAGTCACCCTGCCATTTAGTATCTAGTCACCCAGATATCTAGTATCTAGTCACCCAGACACCTAATTCTGTCACCCAGACTTTAGTATCTAGTCACCCAGATACTTATGGGCTCATTTACAGGGTGGCACTGTTTTAGGCTCCTAAAATGCTCTAACCGATTTATAAGGTTAGCACGACTTTAAGGACAACTCCACCCTTATAAGAATTCTTGTAGAAAGAATGGCCTTTAAAATGTGTTTATATATCATGAGTTTATCTATGAATTCATTACTGTATGCCTGCTATGCTTCTGGATGCCTTATGGAAACTGAGCAATTTAGAAACCTGTACTGAGCCTGGCATGCTCAGAAGAGGCAGACAGGGGATTAACATTCAGTCATTGGCTGTAATGTCAACTGTCAAATCCATAAATAACAGTTGCTAACTGGAAGAACCAGGAAGCAGAAACAGGGGCAACAGGTCTGTGCAGGATTTCAGGTAGACTTATTTATTTCAGATTTCAAACTATTACCATTAGGGTTTGGGGGGAGATTACCTGTATGTAAGCTTTCATTTTGGGGCTGGACTTGCCCTTTAAGCCTTGGTTTGTGGCGGCCAGGGCCCCCTCTCTCTCTAATGAGGCAAGGTGAAGCACATTGCAGAGCAGCACCCTGTAAGGAGGCAGCAGTTGATCGCAGAAGGGGGGGGGGATTTTTTTGAGCATCATGTGCCTGTGGCACATGATTTTCAGTGCCTGGGGACTAGATGCCAGGGGGGGCCAAAAATGCGGTTTGTAAAAAACACACATTTTTGGGAGGTACCGGAAGCTGTGACATTCATCAAAATCCTCTTATCAAATCCCACAATTCGCAAAAATACCCAGCAGAAATCTGTTTGTGTAGCAATGGAATAAACAGTCAATTTCTGCATAGTAATGAAGGTTGTGGACAGCCACCTGTTGGTGTTTGAACCTGACATGATTGAGCAGGTACTGGAACTAGTTGAAAGCAGTTTGGTGTTTATAGAATTTTAAGTAGTCTCACAAGGTAGAAACGCACAAGGGGAGCAATTAGCAATGGAATCTTAAATAATAAAGTACAAGTAGCTTTCAAAAGTTACTGTGTTCTCTGACAATTGCTTATTGTGAACAGTAAACAGTTGTTATTGTTTTCAAAACAAGAGCCTGGTTTACAATAACTCAGCCAGGTTCTGGTAACAGTTTTGCAGTTACGCACAGTTGTTAATTACAGTGACCCCTACATTTCCACTTCTTACCTATCCTCCTCCATCCCCTCTGCTAAACTGACGCCTCCTCTATTGGCTTTACAAGCTTGTTAAGAGCCTCTTAGCTCAAGCGAGCTACAGAAGAGCAGGTTCTGGTTATGAAGTAAAGCTGGCTTTTGTCATGCTGTATGTAACAGTTATACCCATAGGATTAGGGCCATTTCACCAAGGCCAACAAGCAGAAAGCACACAGCCTCAAAAAAGTCCATGTGTGTTTACACCTAAAAGTTTTGCCTAGAGTAGGGTTGGAGGAAAACAAATACAAATGAGATGCATTTTTTAAACCATCTGCTGAATCCTGACATTAATATATAAGCCATAATTCCAACAGTTGAGCCAACCAATCTTAGATCAGACACGTCGTTATTTTCATCCAACGTGCTTAATTTTAGTGTTATTATCATTAAATTGATATTGTAGCTAGTTAGGTTTTCATGGATTTCTTTGTCTCAGTACTAGTACCAGAGCTTTCATTATACACAAGCCCTGTTTTTACATAAATCAGTAACTGTAACTCTTAGCATATAATTAGCCTGACTAACAAAAGCATTTTGCACAACACATCATACAAACTCTTCTAGAAATTTAAAGAGAGAGTATTGTTGTGGTTTCCTTTGTGAGGTTGTGAGAAATGCCTGGTAGCATGGTAACCTACCTGCTTTAGTTATTCACTGTATTAACCTATGAAAACCCGACTACATTTTCCCATCTCTCAAACCTTTCCATGCATCACTAGGTTCACATTCTTAAGACATGTATACCCTGCAGGGGCAACATCTTAGCATGAGGGGAGGGAGTTAAGCATTGCTCCATGTACTGTATAAGAAGTTGAAAATGGAAAGACCACATATGGTTCTAACTGGCAAGTGATGAATGTTGAACCCGGAGTCAGTGGGGCATCCATACACCATAGTATCCAGTCACCCAGCCATCTATTATCTAGTCACCCAGCCATCTTGTATCTAGTCAGCTAGCCACCTATCATCTAGTCACCCAGCCATCTATTATTATCTAGTCAGCTACCACCCTATCATCTAGTCACCCACCATCTATTATCTAGTCAGCTAGCCACCTATCATCAGTCACCCAGCCATCTATTATCTAGTCACCAACTATAGCATCTAGTCACCATTTCATCTAGCATCTAGTCTCCTGCTTCTAGTAATCTAGTCACCCATTCCATCTATATCTAGTCCACCCATCCATCTTGTATCTAGTCACAAAGCCATCTAGTGTCTTTTTACCCAACCATCTGGTATATTTATACCCACCATCTATTATCTAGTCACCCAGCCACTCTAGTATCTTTTCATCACTCCACCAGCATCTAGTATCTAGTCACCCTGGCCTTCTAGTATCTAGTTACCCTGCTATCAAGTATCTAGTCACCCAGACATTTAGTATCTAGTCACCCGGGAATTTAGCATTTAGACACCCGGACACCTACAGGGTTATCAATAAAAGTTCTAATCATTTAAAATGGTGCTAATTTTGCCCCAACCAATCAGATCTTATTAACATTTGAAAGCTACATCTGATTGGTTGGGGCAAAATTAGCACCATTTTAAATGATTAGAACTTTTATTGAATAACCCTGCTAGTATCTAGTCACCCAGACATCTAGATCTAGTCCCTACCATTTAGTATTTTGTCACACAACCATGTAGAATCTAGTCAGCGAGCCATTTAGTTTATAGTTATCCTGCCATTATTATCTAGTCAGCCAGCCATTTAGTATCTAGTCACACTTCCATTTACTATCTAGTCACCCTTCCATTAATTTTCATCCACTCAGACATGTAGAATCTAGTCACCCAGCCACCTAGTATCTAGTCACCCAGCCATCTAGTACCAAGTCTCCCTGACATTTTTATCTAGTCACACAGCCACCTAGTATATAGTCACCCAGCCAACTACTATCTTGTCACTCAGCCATCTTGTATCTAGTCACCCAGCCACCTAGTATCTAGTCACTCAGCTACCTAGTATCTAGTCACCCTGCCATTTAGTATCTAGTCACCCAGCCATCTAGTATCTAGTCACTAGCCACCTATCACTAGTCACCCAGCCATCTATTATCTAGTCACCCGCCATATAGCATCTAGTCACCCAGCCATATAGCTCTAGTCACCATTTCATCTAGCATCTAGTCACCCTGCCTTCTAGTATCTAGTCACCCATCCATCTAGTATCTAGTCACCCATCCATCTAGTATCTAGTCACCCATCATCTAGTATCTAGTCACCCATCCATCTAGTATCTAGTCACCCATCCATCTAGTATCTAGTCACCCATCCATCTAGTATCTAGTCACCCATCCATCTAGTATCTAGTCACCCATCCATTAGTCCAGTCACCAAGCCATCTAGTATCTTTTTACCCAACCATCTGTATATTTAATAACCCAGCCATCTATTACTAGTCCCCCATCCATCTAGTATCTAGTCACCCATCCATCTATTATCTAGTCACCCTACATCTAGTATCTAGTCACCCATCCATCTAGTATCCAGTCACCAAGCCATCTAGTATCTTTTTACCCAACCATCTGGTATATTTTAACCCAGCCATCTATTATCTAGTCACCCATCCATCTAGTATCTAGTCACCCATCCATCTAGTATCCAGTCACCAACCATCTAGTATCTTTTTACCCAAACATCTGGTTATTTTTAACCCAGCCATCTATTATCTAGTCACACAGACATTAGCACTATTTTAATAATAGGAATTTTTATTAAATCTTCCTGCTAGTATCTAGTCACCCAGACATCTAGTATCTAGTCACCATAACCATTTAGTATCTAGTCACCCTACCATTTAGTTTTTTGTCACACAACCTGTAGAATCTAGTCAGCCAGCCATTTAGTTTATAGTTATCCTGCCATTTATTATCTAGTCAGCCAGCCATTTAGTATCTAGTCCACACGTCCATTTAGTATCTAGTCACCCTTCCTTAAGTATCCATCCCTCAGACATGTAGAATCTAGTCACCCAGCCACCTAGTATCTAGTCACCCAGCCATCTAGTACCTAGTCTCCCTGACATTTTTTCTAGTCACACAGCCACCTAGTATATAGTCACCCAGCCAACTACTATTGTCACCCAGCCATCTAGTATCTATTCACCCTGCCATCTTGTATCTAGTCACCCAGCCACCTAGTACTAGTTACTCACTACCTATTATCTAGTCACCCTGCCATTTAGTATCTAGTCATTCAGACATCTAGTATCTAGTCAACCAGCCACCAAGTATCTAGTCATTCAGCCACCTAGTATCTAGTCACCCTGCCATTTAGTATCTAGTCACCCAGAATCTGTACTAGTCACCCAGACACCTAATATCTAGTCACCCGACTTTAGTATCTAGTC
Organism: Hymenochirus boettgeri; assembly: GCA_019447015.1. Classification (NCBI taxonomy): domain Eukaryota; kingdom Metazoa; phylum Chordata; class Amphibia; order Anura; family Pipidae; genus Hymenochirus; species Hymenochirus boettgeri. The sequence goes on along the minus strand of CM033475.1, from coordinate 150,534,154 downwards.
ACCCAGATACTTATGGGCTCATTTACAGGGTGGCACTGTTTTGGCTCCTAATATGCTCTAACCGATTTATAAGGTTAGCACGACTTTAAAGGACAACTCCACCCTTATAAGAATATCTTGTAGAAAGAATGGCCTCTTTAAAATGTTTTTATATATCATAGTTTTATCTATGAATTCATTACTGTATGCCTGCTCTATGCTTCTGGATGCCTTATGGAAACTGAGCTTTAGAACCTGTACTGAGCCTGCATGCTCAGAAGAGCAGACAGGGGATTAACATTCAGTCATTGGCTGTAATGTCAACTGTCAATCCATAAATAACAGTTGCTAACTGGAAGAACCAGGAAGCAGAAACAGGGGCAACAGGTCATTGTGCAGGATTTCAGGTTAGACTTATTTATTTCAGATTTCAAACTATTACCATTTAGGGTTTTGGGGGGAGATTTACCTGTATGTAAGCTTTCATTTTGGGGCTGGACTTGCCCTTTAAGCCTTGGTTTGTGGCGGCCAGGGCCCCCTCTCTCTCTAATGAGGCAAGGTGAAGCCATTGCAGAGCAGCACCCTGTAAGGAGGCAGCAGTTTGATCGCAGAAGGGGGGGGGGATTTTTTTGAGCATCATGTGCCTGGGCACATGATTTTTCCATGTGCCTGGGGACTAGATGCCAGGGGGCCCAAAAATGCGGTTTGTAAAAAACACACATTTTTGGGAGGTACCGGAAGCGTGACATTCATCAAAATCCTCTTATCAAATCCCACAATTCGCAAAAATACCCAGCAGAAATCTGTTTGTGTAGCAATGGAATAAACAGTCAAATTTCTGCAATGTAATGAAGGTTGTGGACAGCACACCTGTTGGTGTTTTTGAACCTGACATGATTGAGCAGGTACTGGAACTAGTTGAAGCAGTTTGGTGTTTATAGAATTTTAAGTAGTCTCACAAGGTAAAACTGCACAAGGGGAGCAAATTAGCAATGGAATCTTAAATAATAAGTACAAGTAGCTTTTCAAAAGTTTACTGTGTCTCTGAACAATTTGCTTATTGTGAACAGTAAACAGTTGTTATTGTTTTCAAACAAGAGCCTGGTTTACAAATACTCAGCCAGGTTCTGGTAACAGTTTTTTGCAGTTACGCGCACAGTTGTTAATTACAGTGACCCCTACATTTCCACTTCTTACCTATCCTCCTCCATCCCCTCTGCTAAACTTGACGCCTCCTCTATTGGCTTTACAAGCTTGTTAAGAGCCTCTTAGCTCAAGCAGCTACAGAAGAGCAGGTTCTGGTTATAGAAGTAAAGCTGGCCTTTTGTCATGCTGTATGTATACAGTATATACCCATAGGATTAGGGCCATTTCCACCAAGGCCAACAACAGAAAGCACACAGCCTCAAAAAATGTCCAGTGTGTTGTTACACCTAAAGTTTTGCCTAGAGTAGGGTTGGAGGAAAACAATACAAATGAGATGCATTTTTTAACCATCTGCTGAATCCTGACATTAATATATAAGCCCATAATTCCAACAGTTGAGCCAACCACTCTAGATCAACACGTCGTTATTTTCATCCAAACGTGCTTAATTTTAGTGTTATTATCATTTAAATTGATATTGTAGCTAGTTAGTTTTTCATGGATTTCTTTGTCCTATTACTAGTACCAAGCTTTCATATACACAAGCCCTGTTTTTACATAAATCATAACTGTAACTCTTAGCATATATTAGCCTGACTACAAAAGCATTTTGCACAACACATCATACAAACTCTTCTAGAAATTAAAGAGAGAGTCATTGTTGGTTTCTCTTGTGAAGGTTGTGAGAAATGCCTGGTAGCATGGTAACCTACCTGCTTTAGTTATTCACTGTATTACCCTATGAAAACCCGACTACATTTTCCCATCTCTCAAGACCTTTCCATGCATCACAGTTTTCACATTCTTAAGACATGTATCCCTGCAGGGGCACATTCTTAGCATGAGGGAGGGAGTTAAGCATTGCTCCATGTACGTGTATAAGAAGTTGAAAATTGAAAGACCACATATGGTTCTAACTGGCAAGTGATGAAAACGGAGTTGGGATAACCCAAAAAAGCAATCATCTGATCATGGCACATCAGGGTAGGGTGGCACATGGATATCTGCTTTTCCTTACTGCCCACAGATAATAAGATTGCGTATAGCAATATGATTACACATATTTGATTTACTGTAGTGTGTTCTACTGCTATATATAGAGAATTGCTAATCAGAAATAGGGCTTCTATTTGATACTCCCAAAATTTCAGGGCCTGAACATCTGTCCAAAAAACTTCCTGGGTTTCTGTAATGTAGTGTGATCTCTATTCTAAATGCTAAGTTTACAGTGTACGGGGGGTCTATTCCAGACTACCTTATAATGCCAGGTTTTGATCTGTATCTAATGTAGACTTATCTGAAAATTAAAGATAATCAGGGTAATTTAAGAAAACATCAGGTTATTCAATAAAAGTTCTTATCATTTAAAATGGTGCTAATTTTGCCCAACCAATTAGATGTTGGGTTTCAAATGTTAAATAATATCTGATTGGTTGGGGCAAAAGTAGCACCATTTTAAACGATAAGAACTTTTGTTGAATCTCCCTGATAATCTGGTATATTAGAGTCCAAACAGCTCCCTGATTCATTAACAAAGTACATATTGGGTCGAACTATATATCGTAAGAGAACATTTTTATAACTTAAACATATGTGATATAACAGAAGGTTATCAGGGTTGTAACTTTCTCACATCATTCACCTTTTAAACCAATGAGGTCATTTTCACGATTCCATTCTCTGTACAGTTGACTTTGGGAACCGTGAGACTATTAACTGTTGGTTAGTGATTAATGAAGTATTGTATTTAATCTTTCACCTGACACTGTGAGCACGTCCTGGGGTGAGGAATGTTTGCACTTGTCAGTGTGAAGTTTATTCACAATCACAAATTAAATGAATCCCTTAAAAATGATTGTACACATACCAATTAAACATATTGATAGAATGTTATACCTGATATCTCTGTATTTGATATGTTTACATTTATGAAGCCGTGCATGTGTTATTCTGTTAATATTTAGCATTTTTGTTTTGCAGCCATGTGTTCCTTTTGAAGCTTTTTTTTAAATGGCAACAATTCATATAACAATGGCTGAAAACTTAAAGGGGAACTGTGATCTCCAAACAAGTTTGAAAGCCAGTTTCCTCCTTTAAAAACGAGCCATCAACCACCTCTCTACGTGCTCCACAGCCCAAAATATACAGAATGACTGACCAGAATGTTAATGGGTGGGAGGCTCCCTCCTCTCTGCAGTGTGAAGTCCTGACAGAGTAGGTAAGGAATCTACACGCCCTTCTTTCCCACTGTGTGAAAACAGCCTTTTAGGCAGTGTTCTCACTCTGTTCTCACTCTGCTGAAAAGGCTGTTTCCACAGAGTTTTCTGTAGGGGGGGGGGTCTGAGTGGCCCACGGCATCCGGGAGTGGACAGTGCTTAGGCACCCACAAGTGGGTGGGGCTTAGGCATCGCGCGTGGGGGGCTTAGGCAACCTTGAGTGGGTGTGGCCTAGGCACTCCAAGTGGGCGGGGCCCACAAGGGCTGTAAGAGAATGGGCCAAGGGGGCCTGCAACTGGAGGACCATGGGGTGGAGGGCTGCAAAGGGGAGGAGACACAGGCAAATTGACTGACATGGTTTCAGAGGCAGGAAGTGCAGGGGACCTGGTGATGCTGCTTCCATATCACACACAAAAATGTAAATATCTTCAAAACTATGCAAAAATAACAATGAAATAAATTGCAAAAATTTTCAGGAAGCAGCAATTACTACAATTTACATAAGTCATTTTTGGACCACAGTTCCCCTTTAAAAAAACAACATTATACATGATTTGTTTAACATTTTTTTGTTTTGAATTTAGTTATTCAATACTATTTTTGATGTTTTGGAGTGCCAGGCCGTTCAGCTTATAAGAAAAAAACAATTAGGTTAGTTGCTAAACAATGGCAAATTTTACCAAACTTTTCATATTTCTCCATATACCCATCAAACTTGTATTTTAGTCAGATGTACTACAGTTTGAATTCATACTGAAGCGACACTGCCCTTGCCTCGATATGTAGCAAGCATTTGCATGATCAATGTTTTTCTGTGAAATATTTCATCTCACCTTGTAGGGCATAGCTCTCTTCCAGAATTCTTTTTCCACTGATTGCGTTAATCATTGGCATAAGCCTTTCATGTTTTGGCTTGATTGCTTCTTTGTAGCATGCTGGGTCATATGTAGATTTAATCTGAATGCAAAACAATACTCTGTATAAACAGAGAAATGAAAAGTCTTGTTTGCAGGGGCTTAACTACAGGGGAGCAGTGGGAGCAACAGCAGGAGGTCCCGGTAGTAAAGGGGGCCCATCAACTGTAATTCCGATGGCTATCAATATTGGATTCATTCCCATGGCTACCAGTATTTTATTCAATTCCGATGGCTATCAATATTGGATTCATTCCCATGGCTACCAGTATTTTTTCAATTCCCATGCTATCAGTATTTTATTCATTTCCCATGGTTTCCAGTATTTATTCAATTCCCATGGCTACCAGTATTATATTCATTTCCATGGCTACTAGTATTTTATTCAATTCCCATGGCTATCAGTTATGGATTCATTCCCATGGCTACCAGTTATTTTTTCAATTCCATGGCTATTAGTATTGGATTCATCCCATAGCTACCAGTATTTTATCAATTCCGATGGCTATCAGTATTGGATTCATTCCCATGGGTACCAGTATTATTCAATTCCCATGGCTATCAGTATTGGATTTATTCCCATGGCTACCAGTATTTTATTCAATTCCCATGGCTATCAGTATTTTATTCAATTCCCATGGTTTCCAGTATTTTATTCAGTTCCCATGGCTCCCAGTATTATATTCAATTTCCATGGCTACCAGTATTTATTCAATTCCGATGGCTATCAGTATTGGATTCATTCCCATGGCTACCGTATTTTATTCAATTCCGATGGCTATCAATATTGGATTCATTCCCAGGCTACCAGTTTTTTTATCATTCCATGGCTATCAGTATTTTATTCAATTCCCATGGTTTCCAGTATTTTATTCAATTCCCATGGCTACCATTATTATATTCAATTTCCATGGCTACCAGTATTTTATTCAATTCCGATGGCTATCAGTATTTTATTCAATTCCCATGGCTTCCAGTATTATATTCAATTTCCATGGCTACCAGTATTTTTTTCAATTCCCATGGCTATTAGTATTGGTTCACTCCATGGCTACCATTATTTTATTCATTCCGATGGCTATCAATATTGGATTAATTCCCATGCTACCAGTATTTTATTCAATTCCGATGGCTATCAATATTGGATTCATTCCCATGGCTACCAGTATTTTTATTCAATTCCGATGGCTATCAATTTTGGATTCATTCCCATGGCTACCAGTATTTTATTCAATTCCGATGGCTATCAATATCGGATTCATTCCCATGGCTACCATTATTTTATTCAATCCCATGGCTATCAGTATTTATTCAATTCCCATGGTTTCCAGTATTTTATTCAATTCCCATGGCTACCAGTATTATATTCAATTCCATGGCTACTAGTATTTTATTCAATTCCCATGGCTATCAGTATTGGATTCATTCCCATGGCTACCAGTATTTTATTCAATTCCCATGGCTATTGGTATTGGATTCATTCCCATGCTACCAGTATTTATTCAATTCCATGGCTATCAGTATTGGATTCATTCCCATGTACCAGTATTTTATTCAATTCCCATGGCTTCAGTATTGGATTTATTCCCATGGCTCCAGTATTTTATTCAATTCCCATGGCTATCAGTATTTTATTCAATTCCCATGGTTTCCAGTATTTTATTCAATTCCCATGGCTACCAGTATTATATTCAATTTCCATGGCTACCAGTATTTTATTCAATTCCGATGGCTATCAGTATTGGATTCATTCCCATGGCCACCAGTATTTTATTCAATTCCCATGGCTACCAGTATTTATTCAATTCCATGGCTATCAGTATTTTATTCAATTCCCATGGCTATCAGTATTTTATTCAATTCCCATGGTTTCCAGTATTTTTTCAATTCCCATGGCTACCAGTATTATATTCAATTTCCATGGCTACCAGTATTTTATTCAATTCCGATGGCTATCAGTATTGGATTCATTCCCATGGCTACCAGTATTTTATTCAATTCCCATGGCTATCAGTATTGGATTTATTCCCATGGCTTCCAGTATTTTATTCAATTACCATGGCTATCAGTATTGGATTAAATTCCCATGGCTATTGGGGGTTCTTTATGGCAGTACTGTCCATTTAAAGGGCAACTAAAGCCTAAGAACAATACAGAATCAGAAGTCAGTAATTTCATATCCTGCTTTTACTCGAGTTTATCTTGTTTTTCTAATTTTTGAGGTAAAAATAGGTACCTCGACTTATACTCGGATCGACTTATACTCGAGTATATAGGTATCTTAAATATTGCATTGGGATCCCATCTAATCCTGACGGTTTCCCTGCCTGCATTTGTTGGATGGCGATTTCAACTTCTTCCAATGTGATGCATCCTCCAGGCTACTGTATTGTTCACTGGTTAAATTGTGAAATCATTTCACTTGTGTATCTTAGATGGGACCCATATAGGGTACTAAATATTCTTTAAAACTCTTAATAATTTATCAGGACTTTGCAAAGTACCTTTCTGTGGGTCTTACCATTTTTAAATGAATGGTCGGATGTATATTTTCTTAATCATAAAAGATAATAATTTAGTTGATTGATTTCCCAGATTAATTTGTTTTTTTTTTGTTTTTACTTTACTTTCGTTGAGCTTTTGTTTATATTATAAATATATTGTTTTAATATCTGCTTATTTTGCCAAATGTTGTATGTGGCTGCTATAGGCTCCCTATATAATCCTGTTCTGCAACTTTCATATCATTTTTAATTCCTCATCCTCTACTAGTAATTTCTTTATGTAGGAGATTGTGCTTTCAAATATCCCCTTAAATATTCTTTTAATGTATCCCATTTAATCAGTTGGTATACTGAACTTTGGTCTATTGATATAAAAAAAAATCCCCCCTCTTGGGGAACAGAGAAATCCAAAATGGGTTTGATTTCCAATATTTAACTTCACCTTTAACTTTGTCAGAATGTATCCCATTAATATAGGGGTGTGATCTGATGGCCCTTTTGGTAGCAGCTCCACCCGAACCAATTTTTAGTGAATAGCAATATAAAAATATAGTCAATACGTGAAAGTTTGTATGTATTGGACTGGCAGCTATATACCTAATATACCTGGGTTTCAGTGTGTAGTAGTCCTAAGGCTCCATTCCATAATACCGAATATGTTTTATTTAGGTGGAGTGGATTCTACATGCTTAATATTCCTATCAGGAAATCTATCATGCAATTCATCTAATACCATATCAATATCGAGTATGAATATCTTAGTTAGCAATAAAGGTACACTTTTATACCATATTTGTTCTTTTTTATTTCAAAAGGTTTAGCCAGTAAACAAAATCGGAGGAAACACACACGCAGTAATCCAACTGCTAACATTTTTTTTGTGACATGTTTCGGATCTGCTTTGATCCTTTCTCAAGCCCTGGTCATTTCCATTTTAACGAAAATAGTATGCGCAAAACGCGTGCGCAAATGCCCAAAGAATGCGCTACTGTGGCTTAGCCCTAAAGTGTGCTTACTGAAATCGCTATCAGCTATTAATACTAATAATCTCTAAACTCTCAGGAATCTCCCAGTTTTTAATTCATCTTGTTATCCTTTTTGTCTTCCATAATCAATTAAACTGATTGAATATTGTTCCTATTTAGAAAAGATATATCACCTTAAATCATAAAACTAAAACTCATTACCAATAGATTACACATTATTAATCCCCAGTCTATTGTCCGTGTATTTCACATAATTTAATCTATTTTAGGAAACCCTGTTATATCCAGCCGGTTCATTGCTTTCTCCTTTATAAGTCTCAGCTTATAAAGTCCTCCTTTATAGTCTCAGCTATGTTGGATATATCATTGCATGACAAGGTTAGCTTTTTTAACCTCTACTTTACTGGAAAAAAATGCTGCTCTCTTTTTCTGTAGCTCTACTGAAAAGTCAGGATAGATTGCAATTGAAGAACCTTCAAAAGTCAAAGTCTCTTTTTCTTGCAAAACGCTGATATTAAATCACTGTCTTTAGAGCATAGCATTCTTGCTATTATAGGACGGGGTCTGGACTCCTGGAGGGCAATGGGTGCATTGGAATTCTATGGGCTCTTTCTACCATAAACATTTCTGAAATGTGAAATCCTCTATTTGGTCCCCATATATTTAAGCTGCTTTGGTATGGAACCATAATTCCTAGTTATTGGTCTTACCGTGTTGAAATATATGTTTGTATATTCAAGCTCTAAAATTAGACATGTCTTGGCGTTTCAAATTTCATAAACTTTTACCTCTCCCACCAGCCCCGTTGTGTAGTTATTACCTCTGCCATTGCCTGGATAAGGGTAGCCTGAACCTGCCCAAGCTCCAAGTCTCTCCCCCTGTCTTCCGAATGGACTTCTGCTCCTCACCCCTTGCCGTAGGACACATTAAGTTTGCTGTTTGGCATCTCGGTTCTCGCAATTTTGCTCAGTCTCTCCGCTATGGGGATCTCACACTTTCTCCTTACCCATTGCAGCAAGGTAATCACACGGCCAGAAGTGAATGGCAAGGAGGTAGAAAATGGATACAAGAGGGTGTTCATATGGTGCTCTAGTCACGCATTCTCTCCATTGCCATCTTGGACACACCCCCACAGTGGACTTTATTAATAATTAACATTGAGTTAATTAACATGTGTGTATATTTATTTTTATTTTAACCTGTTTAGTTAATACGGCATCCATCTAGGATATTATTATATTAAACTAATTCAATTTTAATTTATACAGATACTTCTGCACTCATTCCTATACTATTTCTTTTATACAGGGGCCTCCAGATTACACAGTTCCATTCGCTGTGCTCCTCAACATTCCAGTGTGCTGATTCCTGAGCACACTGTTATCATAAACGTTTTGTTTTATTTCAAAGTTTCAATGTCTCACAGGACGTCTTCATCAGGTCTCACATGGCGTCTTCACAGGAAAATTAGTTTGTTCTAATTAAATTTTTTAATAATTCTCACTTGACCAACCTCTCTTCTATTTTACTTACAAACGATTAGCAAAGATGGGCTGGCACCACGGCCACGCCCATTAATGTCCCTTTGGTTTGAAGGAAATACTGGATCTCAAACCTAATATAGTTTTACGTAGTACTGAGTATAATAGATCCAATAGGAAGTATACCTTTGTGGTAGGAACATCGGTCTCTACTAAAAACTCCACTATAATCTCATCTATCTTAATAATACTAAATATAATGAACATATAAAGGCATATTTTTGCTTTGTTGATGATATGCTAAAATATGGGAGGGAGATATCATATCAGTTTATTTGCAGTATATCAGACCTTTTATCATCACCTTTATGACTTTCCTCATGTTTTACTAGAACTTTTAGTGTCCTGTAGAGCATTTATATATGGATTACAGATTACAGATAATGAACATATCCCATTACAGATAATGAACATACCCACCAAGCATCCACTCCTCCCTGGCCACCTTACTGCCAGTATTCACATCCAGCAATATAGAAAATGAGGGCTGTACATTCCTTTAATATCAAATCGGGGTGCTCCCATTTATTAGTGCATACACAGTACAACACAACGTTTTGGCATACATATGTCAACTACAGATACTGGTTATGCGATGTGGAGATGAAAAAATGGGAATATAAAACCTTGGACTATGTGCTAAGAATGGCCATGGTTTTAAATGCTTATGAAACAATGTAGTCTAGTAAATGTTTCCCTTAATAAATGTATCTTTTAACATATTTTAAAAGTAGGATGGTGAAATAGACCATGTGATTTTTAATGATGTTATAATACACGGTGTTTTAGTTATTTATGGAATACACTAATTTATGTGATTTTAAATGTGGTATAGTATATAAAACATAGGCACGGTTATTCAATAAAAGTTCTTATTGTTAAAAATGTACTAATTTCGCCCCAACCAATCAGATGTTAGCTTTCAAATGTTAAATAAACTTTAACTAAAAAAATTATTGAATCTCCCTGAGGTGGTTTAGCTGTTTATTGAATACACTGAATATAGTGATTTTAAATATCATACAGTATTATGCCTGGTAAAACTGGTAAAGGGCTGGTACACAAAGTGATAAAGGCTAGCAACTGAGAATAGTAAAGTGGCTGGGACAAAAACAATGATAAATAGGCTGGTACTCTGATATTTGTTAATTGTTTCACAGAATGGTTGAATGCATAGCACACAGAGTGGTTAAGGGACTGGCAGACTGGAGCCTTGAATGTGTTGGCAAACTGAGAATGATAAAGGGGCTAACACCGAGACTGGTGAATGGGTTGGCACACTGAGAATGGTGAATTGGCTGGCACACGTGTGGTAAAGGGACTGGCACCACGCTGGTAAGCCTTATAGCCATCGGAATGTGAATAAAATACTGGTAGCCATGGAAATTAAATATAATACTGGTAGCCATGGGAATTGAATAAAATACTGGAAACCATGGGAATGAATAAAATACTGATAGCCATGGGAATTGAATAAAATACTGATAGCCATGGAATTGAATAAATACTGGTAGCCATGGGAATTGAATAAAATACTGGTGGCCATGGGAATGAATCCAATACTGATAGCCATCGGAATTGAATAAAATACTGGTAGCCATGGAAATTGAATATAATACTGGTACCATGGGAATTGAATAAAATACTGGAAACCATGGGAATTGAATAAAACTGATAGCCATGGAATTGAATAAAAACTGGTAGCCATGGGAATAAATCCAATACTGATAGCCATGGGAATTGAATAAAATACTGGTACCCATGGGAATGAATCCAATCTGATAGCCATCGGAATTAATAAAATACTGGTAGCTATGGAATGAATCCAATACCATAGCCATGGGAATTGAATAAAATACTGGTAGCCATGGGAATGAATCCAATACCTGATGCCATGGGAATTGAATAAAATACTAGTAGCCATGGAAATTGAATATAATACTGGTAGCCATGGGAATTGAATAAAATACTGGAAACCATGGGAATTGATAAAAACTGATAGCCATGGGAATTGAAATAAAATATGGTAGCCATGGGAATGAATCCGATATTGTAGCCATCGGAATTGAATAAAATACTGGTAGCCATGGAATGAATCCAAATTGATAGCCATCGGAATTGAATAAATACTGGTAGCCATGGGAATGAATCCATATGATAGCCATCGGAATTGAATAAATACTGGTAGCCTGGGAATTAATCCAATATTGATAGCCATCGGAATTGAAATAAATAATGGTAGCCATGGAGTGAATCCAATACTAATAGCCATGGGATTGAATAAATACGGTAGCCATGGAAATTGAATATAAACTGGAAGCCATGGGAATTGAATAAAATACTGTAGCCATCGGAATTGAATAAAATACTGGTAGCCATGGAAATTGAATATATACTGGTAGCCATGGGAATTGAAAATACTGGAAACCATGGGAATTAATAAAAATACTGAAGCCATGGAATTGAATAAAATACTGGTAGCCATGGGAATGAATCCAATATTGATAGCCATCGGAATTGAATAAAATACTGGTAGCCATGGGAATGAATCCAATACTGATAGCCATCGGAATTGAATAAAATACTGGTAGCCATGGAAATTGAATATAATACTGGTAGCCATGGGAACTGAATAAATACTGGAAACCATGGATTGAATAAAATACTGATAGCCATGGGAATTGAATAAAATACTGGTAGCCATGGGAATAATCCAATACTGATACCATGGGAATTGAATAAAATACTGGTACCCATGGGAATGAATCCAATACTGATAGCCATCGGAATTGAATAAAATACGGGGCTATGGAATGAATCCAATACTAATAGCCATGGGAATTGAATAAATACTGGTAGCCATGGGAATGACCAATACTGATCCATGGGAATGAATAAATACTATAGCCATGGAAATTGAATATAATACTGGTAGCCATGGGATTGAATAAAATACTGGAAACCATGGGAAATGAATAAAATACTGATACATAGGGAATTGAATAAATACTGGTAGCCATGGGAATGAATCCAATATTGATAGCCATCGGAATTGAATAAAATACTGGTAGCCATGGGAATGAATCCAAAATTGATAGCCATCGGAATTGAATAAATACTGGTAGCCATGGGAATGAATCCAATATTGATAGCCATCGGAATTTAATAAAATAATGGTAGCCATGGGAATTAATCAACTATTGATAGCCATCGGAATTGAATAAAATAATGGTAGCCATGGGAATGAATCCAATACTATAGCCATGGGAATTGAATAAAATACTGGTAGCCATGGAAATTGAATATAATACTGGTAGCCATGGGAATTGAATAAAATACTGATAGCCATGGGAATTGAATAAAAACGGGTAGCCATGGGAATTGAATAAAATGCTGATAGCCATTGGAATTGAATAAAATACTGGTAGCTATGCGGCAGCTATGGGAATTGAATAAAATACTGGTAGCCATGGGAATTGAATAAAATACGGTAGCCATGGAATTGAATAAAATTCTGGTAGTCATGGGCATTGAATAACATACTAGTAGCCAGAGGTGCTTACAGTACTACAGGCCTTACTGTGCAGAGCCGGCAGTTCCCAGTACTACTTTGCGTCTGTGCGATGACGTCATACTGTCAGCGTGCATGATGACATCATCACGCACCTGTGAAGTACTACTGGACTGCCTCTGACTCGTGGCTGCATCCAGAATTAAGGTATTTTGTTCTTGACTGAGTATAAGCCGAGGAAGGTTTTTAGGTTTTTTTTAAACCTTAAACCTCAGCTTATACTCGGGTATATACGTACATAGACAACTAAGTTTTCCTTTGCTTGATTCTTATATGTATGCCTATGAAAAAGGAAGCTAATGTCATCTATGAGTGAGGGTAAAATAATAGTCCTTCTTAAGGCTAGGAAGACTCAACAAAACATAAACATACAGTACCACCCAATTAAACGTGGATTATAAAGTACTGGCTAAGGTCTTAGCTATAGACTACAAAAAGTAATCTTCTCCTTGGTTTCTGATGACCAAACGGGATTAATGTCAGGGAAACTACCCCAATGAACTAAGGATAGCATTAATTCAATCCCAGATTAACCACAATAACACAAGTCAGCGGGTGGCTATTATCATTAGATGCCCCAAATGCCTTTAATACAGTGGAGTGGGAATTTTTGTGCTTTTTTGCTATGGTCCACAATTTATAGCTTGGTTAAAATTACTATATAACCAACCAAAGGCGAGAATTCATACAACACGATAGCGTGTCTGATTCCTTTATACTATATAGGGGAACAAGACAAGGCTGTCAACTACAACCACCCAATGACAAGTCAGGGACCTTGCACTCCCTGATTTTAAGTTCTATTGGGCAAGCCACTCAAATACATACAATGTTGGATAGATGGAGGCAGTCCCACTCAGTCAGACCATATGCTTGGGCATATTCTAAGGACATTATTTGGCCTTTAATAAACTCATTTAAACATATGGTGGGTAAAGGCACACCATTACATTTTCAAGACAGAAAAATGGAAGCAGACTTTTAAATTAAATCTAGAAACCCCATTGTGGGATAATTATACATACCCACAACTGATTGCTTAGGGCTAGGCAAGGATTGGGGAAAATAGGGGTTTAAACTACAGTACAAGCATGTGTCTGGATGATAACGGAATAGTCTCGTATCGCAAATAGACGGAGAAAAAGGATTTCCCAGTTGGATTCTATTTTAGATACCTACAGGTGAGGTATGTATCTAAATATTCTGAGGGCTGGTAAAGAGAATTTGCATTTTACCCAATTATGGGATTATTGGATGAGAAGAAATGAATGGCTAAATTCTATCAAAATTATTACAATCACAACACGATTTATTTCCAAGAAAAGAAAGTAAATGGGTAAAGGCTTTACCAAATATTCAAGACCTTAACAAAATAATGAAATCCCGTAATAGGGTATCATATGCAACCAAATATGGTTTACACAATTTTCTATAATTACAGTCTTACTTGACTCAATAGAAAATGTCAAAAAATGAGTATTACAAGAATACCGATTGTCCAAAATAACAAGCCTAGAGGCTGGTTTTGGGTACTAATATGAGATTGCAATATGATCCAAATTTGTTTTTCTAAAATGTTGGATTTTATCCAACTAATCCTTGTAAAGGTTCTCATTCATCCAGGTCATGGTATATCTGTTGTATTCAGCTTGATCAACTGGACTTGAAGTTTAGTTCTTGAAGACGTTTTGTTAGTCATCCGACTGGCTTCTCTCATTCAGAATGACTTGTACAAGAATCTTTGGCAATTATGTACCCTGAAAAGTCCCAATAACAAATGACAACCAGGTGTTAGGGACCTTCTGAATGTAAGGTGTTGATTGCATTGAGGTTAAAGGTGTTATTGATGCCCAGGGTAAGGTGTCAAAACAGCATTGTTAAACCCGAAACTGAAGAAAAGTGACATCATATATGCAGTGCGTTGCAGTGAAGTGCTCTGATTTGTATTTTGAGACTAAACACAACTGTATGCCAACATCTTGGCAAAGGACAGGACTGGTTCAGAAGGTGTCAAGGAAGCCATTTATGTAAAATAAAGAAACCAAGCCTGAATAGAGGTGCCTGCCATGTACAATGCTGTGTGATACCTTACCCTGGGCAGTTTCGATAACACCTCAATGCAATCAACACCTTCGTTCAGAGGTCCCTAACACCTGGCTGTCATATGCTAATTGCGAATTTCAGGGTACTTAATTGCCAAAAGATTTTTGTACAGTCATTCTGAATTGAGAAAGCCAGTCTGATGACTAGCAAAACGTCTCAAGAACTAAACTTCATGTCCAGTTTATCTAACAAATATAACATACCGTTAATATGCGAAGTAATCCGCACAATAGACTGTAATCAGTACGCATGTCATTGCAAAATTGGTATTTTTGGCGCATTCAATGTGGCCACCCACATTGACATGCACTGCGATTTCCATGTCCTTAACGTATTACAAACGCACATAAGTAATTGCGCTAGTGTGGCCTATCCTCAGACAGTTTTTTTTTCTCTTTTCTGGATTAGCAGTTATACAGGGATTATGGGTGGAATTTAAAGGTTGTACTAGATTGACATATGTCTTATTCAACCTTCCATGCTATGTTAGCAGTATACATTTCTATTCTAAAAATATATATTATTATAAACATAGGTGTGATATTTTAAAATGCGAGCTGAAGTGGTATATATAAAATCACTCAGCTGTGTCACTATGTGACTCATTCTGATATCCCACTGCTCCTCCCATTCCAGTTGTTCAGCCTGGACGACTTTTTGCAGTGTTTAACTTCACTAATGGAACCTGCTGGAGCTGCTTCCTGTCATAAACTACAAATGTCTTTCTCCTCCTCCACAAGATTTGGGCTGGGATGTTCCCATCTACTGGGTTTAAGTTCAGAAGATATCTGGTGGGTTTAAATTAAGGTGGGAATAGGAACAAAGTTTAAATATTAATGTGAATGGGGTGAAGGAATCAGATCCTTTTTATTATAAGAATAATATGCCCCTTTATGTTATAATATTACACCCACCTTGGAGTTCCCTGTCCCTTGTATAAAAGCTGCTTCTATATGGTCAGGAACCCTCGGTGGCATAATATCCTTATATTACACTGTAAGGGGCGCATTAACCCTAAAATATTACACTGTAAAGGACACATTATGCCTTAATAATACACAAGTCTCTGTATTTTCAATGGAGAGCTGCTGTGGCGAGAATCCTTATTAGAATCACTTAGTGACGTGACTGATTTGAGTATTCATATTGTGCCACTGCAGCTCCCATACAAATATAACAAAAATCATACTTCTTATGCAGTAACTCGGGAATCTACCCTTTACGCGAAATCATCAGAAGAATATCCACAGACAGCCGACGAGAACGGGACTGGCAGGCAAACACGGAACAGCCGGGCACTCATGTGAGCCCTCTTCCCAGACAGCTCTGTGCCCCCTCAACCTATGCTATCAGGCGAGACGGTGCCAGCAGTGTTGCCGCTTGTGTGCCTCGGTGATTGGAGCCACACCGGGGCAGAGTTGCTGGCAGCACTGCAAGGGCGGTTGAGAGGTGGCTGACCCCCACACCACCTCTCAATAGGCAAGGTCATGTGTGACAATGCCACCAACATCCGTCTGCCCTTCGCATGGGCGGAGTCACACATGTTCCTTGCCGGCACTTCTCAACCTGGTCATTCAGCGGTTCCTCACCAAGTACCCTGGTCTCCAGGAGGTGCTGAGAATGGCTAGGAGGGTGTCCGTCACTTCAGGCAGTCATACAGCCACAACTCATCTGGCCAAGTTTCAGCAGCAGAATGGTCTGCCGCAGAACCCCTGATTTGTGACACCCCCACCCACTGGAACTCTAGTCTTATGATGCTGCTGAGGCTGCTCCAGCAGAGCGAGCCATCAAGACTACTTGTACGATACGAGGCAAGATCAGGCTCTGGGGACCTGTTACCCAGGCAGTGGCTGCTGATTAGCGATGCCTGCCGTGTGCTCGCGCCATTTGAGAGGCCACCAGGATGGTAAGCCGCAATGATGCCACCAACAGCTACTCTGTGGCTAATTTTTCTAAGATTGGGTCGATCCTACTTGGCCTGAGAGCAAAACTCCATATTTGTTCTTCCTTCTCTCTCCACGAGGCACCTTTGTGGTGTCACCTACTCTGACCATCTTATACAGCCCGCAACAGCTACTCTGTGGATAATGTTTTCAGCTCGGGGTCAATCCTGCCTGGCCCGAGAGCAGTACTCCATATTTGTTTCTTCCTTCTCTCTCCACGAGGCACCTTTGTGTGTGTGTCACCTACCTAACCATCTTATACAGCCGCAACAGCTACTTCTCGCTGTTCCTACAAGCCTTACCCTTTCACCCACTTTCCCTTGCACGAAGCATACTCTGAGAGAGAGTAGCCAATGGTGTGAGTGGGCCTGCTGTAACTCAATGGTGCTGTTCCTACAAAGCCTTACTCTTTCACCCGCTTTCCCTTACGAAGCTACTCTAGAGAGAAGAAGCCAATGGTGTGAGGGTATGTCCATGGGGCCAAGCCTGCCTGGCTCTTCAACAATGGTGGCAAACTGCAGTGGGCCTGCTGTAACTCAATGGTGCTGTTCCTACCCGTTCACCCGATTTCCCTTGCACGAAGCATACTCTGAGGGAGAGTAGCCAATGGGGTGAGGGGTATGTCTAGTAGGTCCAAGCCTGCCTGGCTCTTCAACAATGGTGGCAAACTGCAGTGGGCCTGCTGTAACTCAATGGTGCTGTTCTTACCCGTTCACCCGCTTTCCCCTGCACGAAGCATACTCTGAGGGAGAGAAGCCAATGGTGTAAGGGGTATTTCCAGTGGGGCCAAGCCTGCCTGGCTCTTCAAAAATGGTGGCAAACTGCAGTGGGCCTGCTGTAACTCAATGGTGCTGTTCCTACAAAGCCTTACCCTTTCACCCGCTGTCCCTTGCACGAAGCATACTCTGAGGGAGAGAAGCCAATGGTGTGAGGGGTATGTCCGTGGGGCCAAGCCTGCCTGGCTCTTTAACAATGGTGGCAAACTGCAGTGGGCCTGCTGTAACCAATGGTGCTGTTCCTACAAAGCCTTACCCTTTCACCCGCTTCCCTTGCACGAAGCATACCGGAGGGAGAGAAGCCAATGGTGTGAGGTATGTCCAGTGGGGCCAAGCCTGCCTGGCTCTTCAACAATGGTGGCAAACTGCAGTGGGCCTGCTGTAACTCAATGGTGCTGTTCCTACCCTTTCACCCGCTTTCCCTTGCACAAAGCATCCTGAGGGAGAGTAGCCAATGGGGTGGGGGTATGTCCAGTAGGTCCAAGCCTGTCTGGCTCTTAACAATGGTGGCAACTGCATGTGGCCCTGCTGTAACTTAATGGTGCTGTTCCTACCCGTTCACCCGCTTTCCCTTGCACGAAGCATACTCTGAGGGAGAGAAGCCAATGGTGTGAGGGGTATGTCCAGTGGGGGCCAAGCCTGCCTGGCTCTTCAACAATGGTGGCAAACTGCAGTGGGCCTGCTGTCCTCAATGGTGCTGTTCCTACAAAGCCTTAACCTTTCACCAGCTTTCCCTTGCCAAGCATACTCTGAGGGAGAGAAGCCAATGGTGTGAGGGTATGTCCAGTGGGGCCAAGCCTCCCTGGCTCTTCAACAATGGTGGCAACACTCGTGGGCCTGCTGTAACTCAATCTTGCTGTTCCTACAAGCCTTCCCTTTCACCTGCTTTCCCTTGCACGAAGCATACTCTGAGGGAGAGAAGCCAATGGTGTGAGGGGTATGTCCAGTGGGGCCAGCCTGCCTGGCTCTTCAACCAATGGTGGCAAACTGCAGTGGGCCTGGTGTAACTCAATGGTGCTTTTCCTACAAAGCCTTACCTTTCACCCGGTTTCCCTTGCACGAAGCATACCTGAGGGAGAGAATCCAATGGGTGAGGGGTATTCCAGTGGGGCCAAGCCTGTCTGGCTCTTCAACAATGGTGGCAAACTGCAGTGGCCTGCTGTAACTTAATGGTGCTGTTTCCTACCCGTTCACCCGCTTTCCCTTGCACGAAGCATACTCTGAGAGAGAAAAGCCAATGGTGTGAGGGGTATGTCCAGTGGGCCAAGCCTGCCTGGCTCTTCAACAATGGTGGCAAACTGCAGTGGGCCTGCTGTAACTCAATGTTGCTGTTCCTACAAAGCCTTAACCTTTCACCAGCTTTCCCTTGCACGGCATACTCTGGGGAGAGAGCCAATGGTGTGAGGGTATGTCCAGTGGGGCCAAGCCTCCCTGGCTCTCAACATGGTGGCAAACTGCAGTGGGCTGTAACTCAATCGTGCTGTTCCTACAAGCCTTACCCTTTCACCTGCTTTCCCTTGCACGAAGCATACTCTGAGGGAGAGAAGCCAATGGTGTGAGGGGTATGTCCATTGGGCCAAGCCTGCCTGGCTCTTCAACAATGGTGGCAACCGCAGTGGGCCTGCTGTAACTCAATGGTGGCTTTCCTACGAGCCTTACCCTTTCACCCGCTTTCCCTTGCACGAAGCATCACTCGGAGGCAGAGTAGCCAATGGGGTGAGGGGTTGTCCAGTGGGGCCAAGCCTCCCTGGCTCTTCAACAATGGTGGCAAACTGCAGTGGGCCTGCTGTAACCTCAATCGTGCTGTTCCTACAAAGCCTTACCCTTTCACACCTGCTTTCCCTTGCACGAAGCATACTCTGAGGAGAGAAGCCAATGGTGTGAGGGTATGTCCAGTGGGGCCAAGCCTGCCTGCTCTTCAACAATGGTGGCAAACGGCAAGTGGGCCTGCTGTAACTCAATGGTGCTTTTCCTACAAAGCCTTACCCTTTCACCCGTTTTCCCTTGCACGAAGCATCCTCTGAGGAGAGAATCCAATGGGGTGAGGGGTATGTCCAGTGGGGCCAAGCCTGTCTGGCTCTTCAACAATGGTGGCAAACTGCAGTGGGCCTGCTGTAACTTAATGGTGCTGTTCTACCCGTTCACCCGCTTTCCCTTGCACGAAGCATACTCTGAGGGAGAAAGCCAATGGTGTGAGGGGTATGTCCGTGGGGCCAAGCCTGCCTGGCTCTTCAACAATGGTGGCAAACTGCAGTGGGCCTCTGTAACTCAATGGTGCTGTTCCACAAAGCCTTAACCTTTCACCCGCTTTCCCTTGCACGAAGCATACTCTGAGGGAGAGAAGCCAATGGTGTGAGGGGTATGTCCAGTGGGGCCAAGCCTCCCTGGCTCTTCAACAATGGTGGCAAACTGCAGTGGGCCTGCTGTAACTCAATCGTGCTGTTCCTACAAAGCCTTACCCTTTCACCTGCTTTCCCTTGCACGAAGCATACTCTGAGGGAGAGAAGCCAATGGTGTGAGGGGTATGGTCCAGTTGGGCCAAGCCTGCCTGCTCTTCAACAATGTGGCAAACCGCAGTGGGCCTGCTGTAACTCAATGGTGCTGTCCTACGAAGCCTTACCCTTTCACACCGCTTTCCCTTGCACGAAGCATATCTGAGGCAAGTACCAATGGGTGAGGGGTATGTCCAGTGGGGCCAAGCCGCTCAGGTGCAAACTGCAATGGATATGTAACCCAGTACCCCCATCGCCTTCTTCCCCTTGTTATGTGCAAACTACTATATAGGGGAATGTGGCCAATGTGGTGTGTGTAATGGCATTAAGGTATATACAATTATAATTATCAGACATATAGCTAGCTAAATAGATATTTTATTGTAATTTTTCAAATAAAATTGATTATGAATCTATCTGAATAATCTGATTATCAAAAAATAAAGCCCAAAACATTTTTTTAACAATGATTTTTATGATTATAATTTTTTTTTTTTTTACTATTTACAAAAATAAACATAAAATAAAAAAATCATTTTCTTCCACCTGTTAACTCTCTTCTCCAGTCTGGTCAGGCGGCGGTCCAGACGCTGGCCCAAGTGGCGGATTTCCCCCTCAAGCTGTGCCGGAACCGCCGTATGCTCTCGAATTCTGTGGAGAAGATATTGCGAGATTGTGGTGAAGATGTTTGAGCACATTTCCTAAAGCCACCATGCGGGTGATGCAATTTTCACCTGACAGCTACTTACATACATGTACTGCAATGCAATAATTTGCGGTATGTCATAAAAGGATAGCTCAGTATAAAATATAATTATTTCTAAAATTCTTAGTTTATTTATGCATACCTAGTTATGGTAACAGTGATTTTTACTGATTGGCTGTTGGATGGGTCACACATGCTCAGATCCTACTGAAACTGAATCAACCGACTGGGTCAAGGGCAAGACCATAACGATCTCTATTAGGGGTCCTGCAAACAGGAAGTCAGTATTTCTTTATACACGACGCAATGCTGAATTGACAGGTTAAGCTCATTAGATGGAAAAATACTGATCTTTTTTCTTATAAGTATATATATTATCACTGAACTTCCACTTAAACGATATTATTGCATCATGGGGGATCACTGATAAACAGCAGGAGGTAATGCTGGCATAAAACATTACGTTTATTGCTAACATTCTTGGTTTTGCATCGCTACTTCACTAGGACTGTGCTACATACAAAAATTTGGTGCAGCCCCCATAAAAGCATTGTCAAACCCACAGTACCCAATGATGCATCATGTAGCGTGGATTTTACACTGGGAAAATACAGATATTAATAGTCTTGTATATAACATTTCAATTAACGTTGCATATGATTTACTACGTTTTGAATCATGGCCGCCAGAGGGACGGGAGGGGCTGGAGGACTGGAGGGGCTGGAGGGCCTGGAAGGGTGGAGGGCCTGGAGAGGGTGAAGGCCGGAGAGGCTGTCCTTCTTCTGAAAAAAAAAAGGTTTTATTTCAACAATCACTGTCCAAGCCATTAGTAATATTACATGTATAAGAACATAAAGGTACGTAGTGAACATTTCTTGGATAATTTTGAACCACAAAAATGCAATGAAAAACTGGTTTAATGAAAGATTTTAAAAAACATTAACCTCACTAGGATGCACTTACTGTTGTTGGCTGCAGGAAAGACCCTCATCCCCCACGCTGGCTCTCATGCGGGTAGGGGGTGGGGGTGGAAAAGTCATCATCTGAAGGTTAAAATAAAAAAAAGACAATGATATATCTGAAGGTATTCTTCAAACCAAAAAAATGAAAGGAAGGTTGGGAGGTTTGGGTGTAGGAGTATCAGTAGTTGTGTTTGTGTTTACCTGTATCTGTTTAGTTTTAGTGGGTATCATTTACCATTTATAAAAAATAACCTTTTCAGATGATTAATCATTTTCACTTTAGTTGCCCCAGTAGGTGTGAATAGCTGTGTGGGGTTCATGGGTATTGTGTTTTGTGGACAATGTTGAAGGATACTTAAGATAATCGCACACTTGTACTGCACGTTTGGACCAATTTCGTGACTTAAGCTCAAAAATGAGGGACAAGATACAGCCCAAACTAGGGGAGTCGGACAAAAATGGGAATGAGAAAGAAAGAACTGTGATCTGTCTCTCAAGCCAAATTAATAGATTTGTTGCATTTTTTTAAACAAATTTTTATCAGTAAAATAAATTCAATTAATTATGACTGATAATTTCCACTAATTATTTGCTGACAACAAGGTCAATAAAAAGATAAAAAAAATTGCATAGATGTACTTACGTGTCTGGCTGATGCCAGATGCCTCCAGGGCGATGGACTGCCCGGAGGGGGCAATGGACTGCCCGAAGGGTAGTTAGTGGTAGTGCTAAAAAAAAGGAAAACTGTTCGAATACATTTACTAAACATTTCTCGGGAAAGTTGTCAAAAATATGCAAACATTTGGATAAAGGGTTTGGCCACATCAACGGGTTAAAAGAACACATAGTGTGGCACAATTAATGTGATCCTAGATTTTTGCACAATTGCGCATCGTACTGCACTCGCATGGCAATACACATGAGCACACCTGAAACACGCACTTGTATGCTTGTTTCTGGAGTGTGCGCTGTAATGTGGCCTTGGTCAATGAAAAATTTAGAAACATTTTTTTCCAATAGGCTGCACTTACATTCTTCCTCTGGTGGGACGTGGGTGTGGTGGGGTGTCAGAGAGATGAGTCCGCTGCAAATTAAATAAAAAAAATACATAATGAATGATATATTTAAAGATATATTTAATTTGTACTTTGAATTCTGCTTGAAAATCAGATTAAATAAGGCAATATGTTATAGTTTCTTTAAAAGTCAATCATATTTCAATTGCATGATTTCATACCTTATTCGGCTAAGTACGTATATTTTTATTGTGTGTATTGTAGCCATGGAAAGGGAAAGGTTGGTTGGGTGTAGGGGAGCATCAGTAGCTGTGTGTACTTGTATCTGTATAGATTTTGTGGGTAACACAACATTTTTATTTTGAAGATGACATTTTTGAAAGACAAAATCAATTTTTAATAATTGATCAAAATTTCATTTTTGACTTTACTTTCCCTTCAAATAGGGCTGCCATGTAACTAAAACGGTGGTTCAGTAAAGTGTGTTTAACTGTGGCTATGTGTGGGTATCAGTGTGCATTTATAAGGTAAAAAGAATCAATTTTAATGATCGATTTCATTTTTAACTTTACTTAGCCTTTAAATAAAGCTGCCATGGAAATGGAAGCGTGGGCCAGCAAGTTTTTAGCTGTGTCTATGTGTGGGTATCATTTTGAATTTATAGGGGTTATGTTAAATAAAGTCGCTTTTCAGTGATTTATTTTTTTGACTTTACTTACCCTTTAAATAGGGCTGATATTGAATAATATAAGAATAATGTTTATACCAGTGAATGAGAATACAAATAACTTGGATCTCTCTCTAAAGCCAAATTTATGAATTTTGATGTTTTTAAAAATTATATATATAAATATGTTTTTGTCAGAGTAATTAAAATTTTACTACTTATTACATACAGTTATAATAAGAAGTATACTTGCCTTCCATAAATTGCCGTACGGCTTCACATAATGAGGCCTTTGCCTCTTAAGATCAGACCACTGTCTCTGGAGGTGAGAGACAGTGGTCTGGAACAAACGGCGCGCCACCGGCGCTGCACCCTCCATATTGCACGCTTCCTGCGCCACACCTGTCGTATGCCTAATGGCATGTCATCATACCCCCTAGTAGGAGGTATTGGCTAGCATACAGCGGCCTGGCAAAGCTGGACATTTTGCCGTAACACAGGCAATGTGTAAAAGTCCCTGAGTGTTTAGTGTACGTTACCAAGGCTATTTAGACCACTTTTAATGCGGATTTTGCAGAACTTTTCATTTTAATACGTTTTAACGGGTCCGCTCGCGGATTTTTCAAATTTTCGGATTTTTTTGAAAATCCCCAGATCCTCGAGTGGACCGGATTTTGCGAAGTTTGGACATCTCTAGTAAACACAATGAAAAAACAAATTCAGATGTATCATTGCTGCAAAATTACCTAGATACAATAAATGAAAAGAGAAAAATTCAAGACATCCCACATACGACTTAGACAATATTATCAACATTTATAATGGCAGTAAGAGAAAAGATCACACTGAATACTAGCCACATCACATTATACATGGATTACCAGACGACTTCCCACTTACTGGACAAACAATATCGGCTAAAATGAAATTCCTAAAAAAACAAGGGAAAGGCAACAACCAACAAACACAGACACGACAGACGACAACATTAACACACTATACACATCAGGAACACTTTCAATAGACAACCCAACATCACTAATAATTCAATATTCTTTCACATAGCCATACATTACGCATTAGAACAAAGAACAATACGACTTACGATGGGGGGACATCACACTACACAGCCCACTACAGGTAAGATACCTAGAATACACAGAAAGACAACAAAAACAAAGACAGGAGAGAACCTTAAATATACAGACTTGTAAACCCCGGATGATGAATTACCCAACAATCCAGATAGGGACCCAATTACTGCATACCTTAAATATAAAAACTGTCCAGAATCCATTTTAACCAACCAGAATCCCATTTTACCTAGCCACAAATATATATTTACAAAACTGATTACCCAAGATGGTACAGACAAATGAAAATTGGTATAAATAAAATTCGATCCATGTTAACAACATTGAAATTGACAGCTGCCCTACCAGAAGATAAAAAAACACGAACCATTCTACCGCAAAACGAGGATACAAAAACTAGTTGCACAAAACATCCCCCCCAATGAAATAATGCAATTTCTGGACATAAAACATATCAAGCATTAACAACTATGCAGCTATTACTGAAACACAACAGCAACATATATCACTATATTAACCTTTCACTGCCAGGAGATTTTCATTTTTTTTGCGTTAGACTGCCAGAAGAATTTTCAGGATTTTTGTCCTTAATCGCTTTGACTAATTTTACAGTAGGAAACCTTGCAAAAATCAGGAATATTATACATTGTTTTTTTTCAGCACAAAGTGTACTTTAACATGGTAACAAAATTTTGTAACTTTTCTGGAAATTTTACTGGAATTATGGGTAAAATATGTAAAAAATGAAAAATGTGCAAATTTTTCATGGATTTTTCCCATTTTTACTTATAGTTATCTTAAGGTTACGCACAAAAATCTACTGTTTCTAAAGCTCAGATCCCCCGAGTACAACGATACCAGATATATGTAGGTACCTGACTTTTCCTGTACAGGAGACCCCCCCAAACTAAAACTGCACCTCCTAGAATATTACACCAATTAAAATGTATAACCACTGACAGTTACATAGAATATCTACCAAATTATCTAAAATATCCCCACAAGTGAGAATTTTTAGAAACTACACACCCACAGTTTTACGAGTGAGGTTAGTTTTCGATCAGTATTGGATTCATTCCCATGGCTACCAGTATTTTATTCAATTCCCATGGCTATCAGTATTGGATTTATTCCCATGGCTTCCAGTATTTTATTCAATTACCATGGCTATCAGTATTGGATTAAATTCCCATGGCTATTGGGGGTTCTTTATGGCAGTACTGTCCATTTAAAGGGCAACTAAAGCCTAAGAACAATACAGAATCAGAAGTCAGTAATTTCATATCCTCTGCTTTTACTCGAGTTTATCTTGTTTTTCTAATTTTTGAGGTAAAAATAGGTACCTCGACTTATACTCGGATCGACTTATACTCGAGTATATAGGTATCTTAAATATTGCATTGGGATCCCATCTAATCCTGACGGTTTCCCTGCCTGCATTTGTTGGATGGCGATTTCAACTTCTTCCAATGTGATTGCATCCTCCAGGCTACTGTATTGTTCACTGGTTAAATTGTGGAAAGTCAATTTCACTTGTGTATCTTAGATGGGACCCATATAGGGTACGATAATATTCTTTAAAACTCTTAATAATTTTATCAGGACTTTGCAAAGTACCTTTCTGTGGGTCTTACCATTTTTAAAATGAATGTCGGGATGTATATTTTCTTAATCATAAAAGATAATAATTTAGTTGATTGATTTCCCAGATTAAATTTGTTTTTTTTTTGTTTTTACTTTACTTTCGTTGAGCTTTTGTTTATATTATAAATATATTGTTTATAATATCTGCTTATTTTGCCAAATGTTGTATGTGGCTGCTATAGGCTCCCTTATATAATCCTGTTCTGCAACTTTCATATCATTTTTAATTCCTTCATCCTCTATTCTAGATAATTTCTTTATGTAGGAGATTGTGCTTTTCAAATATCCCCTTAAATATTCTTTTAATGTATCCCATTTAATCAGTTGGTATACTGAACTTTGGTCTATTGATATAAAAAAAAATCCCCCCTCTTGGGGAACAGAGAAATCCAAAATGGGTTTGATTTCCAATATTTAACTTCACCTTTAACTTTGTCAGAATGTAATCCCATTAATATAGGGGTGTGATCTGATGGCCCTTTTGGTAGCAGCTCCACCCGAACCAATTTCTTAGTGAGATAGGCAGATATAAAAATATAGTCAATACGTGAAAGTTTTGTATGTATTGGACTGGCAGCTATATACCTAATATACCTGGGTTTCAGTGTGTAGGTAGTCCTAAGGCTCCATTCCATAATACCGAATATGTTTTAATTTAGGTGGAGTGGATTCTACATGCTTAATATTCCTATCAGGAAATCTATCATGCAATTCATCTAATACCATATCAATATCGGAGTATGAATATCTTAGTTAGCAAATAAAGGTATCACTTTTATACCATATTTGTTCTTTTTTATTTCAAAAGGTTTAGCCAGTAAACAAAATCGGAGGAAACACACACGCAGTAATCCAACTGCTAACATTTTTTTTGTGACATGTTTCGGATCTGCTTTGATCCTTTCTCAAGCCCTGGTCATTTCCATTTTAACGAAAATAGTATGCGCAAAACGCGTGCGCAAATGCCCAAAGAAATGCGCTACTGTGGCTTAGCCCTTAAAGTGTGCTTACTGAAATCGCTATCAGCTATTAATACTAATAATCTCTAAACTCTCAGGAATCTCCCAGTTTTTAATTCATCTTGTTATCCTTTTTGTCTTCCATAATCAATTAAACTGATTGAATATTGTTCCTATTTAGAAAAGATATATCACCTTAAATCATAAAACTAAAACTCATTACCAATAGATTACACATTATTAATCCCCAGTCTATTGTCCAGTGTATTTCACATAATTTAATCTATTTTAGGAAACCCTGTTAATATCCAGCCGGTTCATTGCTTTCTCCTTTATAAGTCTCAGCTTATAAAGTCCTCCTTTATAAGTCTCAGCTATGTTGGATATATCATTGCATAGACAAGGTTAGCTTTTTTAACCTCTACTTTACTGGAAAAAAATGCTGCTCTCTTTTTCTGTAGCTCTACTGAAAAGTCAGGATAGATTGCAATTGAAGAACCTTCAAAAGTCAAAGTCTCTTTTTTCCTTGCAAAACGCTGATATTAAATCACTGTCTTTAGAGCATAGCATTCTTGCTATTATAGGACGGGGTCTGACTCCTGGAGGCAATGGGTGCATTGGAATTCTATGGGCTCTTTCTACCATAAACATTTCTGAAATGTGAAATCCTCTATTTGGTCCCCATATATTTTAAGCTGCTTTGGTATGGAACCATAATTCCTAGTTATTGGTCTTACCGTGTTGAAATATATGTGTGTAATATTCAAGCTCTAAAATTAGACATGTCTTGGCGTTTCAAATTTACATAAACTTTTACCTCTCCCACCAGCCCCGTTAGTGTAGTTATTACCTCTGCCATTGCCTGGATAAGGGTAGCCTGAACCTGCCCAAGCTCCAAGTCTCTCCCCCTGTCTTCCGAATGGACTTCTGCTCCTCACCCCTTGCCGTAGGACACATTAAGTTTGCTGTTTGGCATCTCGGTTCTCGCAAATTTGCTCAGTCTCTCCGCTATGGGGATCTCACACTTTCTCCTTACCCATTGCAGCAAGGTAATCACACGGCCAGAAGGTGAATGGCAAGGAGGTAGAAAATGGATACAAGAGGGTGTTCATATAAGGTGCTCTAGTCAACGCATTCTCTCACATTGCCATCTTGGACACACCCCCACAGTGGACTTTATTAATAATTAACATTGAGTTAATTAACATGTGTGTATATTTATTTTTATTTTAACCTGTTTAGTTAATACTGGCATGCCATCTAGGATATTATTATATTAAACTAATTCAATTTTAATTTATACAGATACTTCTGCACTCATTCCTATACTATTTCTTTTATACAGGGGCCTCCAGATTACACAGTTCCATTCGCTGTGCCTCCTCAACATTCCAGTGTGCTGATTCCTGAGCACACTGTTATCATAAACGTTTTGTTTTATTTCAAAGTTTCAATGTCTCACAGGACGTCTTCATCAGGTCTCACATGGCGTCTTCATCAGGACAATTAGTTTGTTCTAATTAAATTTTTTAATAATTCTCACTTGAACAACCTCTCTTCTATTTTACTTACAAACAGATTAGCAAAGGATGGGCTGGCACCACGGCCACGCCCATTAATGTCCCTTTGGTTTGAAGGAAATACTGGATCTCAAACCTAATATAGTTTTTACGTAGTACTGAGTATAATAGATCCAATAGGAAGTATACCTTTGTGGTAGGAACATCGGTCTCTACTAAAAAACTCCACTATAAATCTCATCTATCTTAATAATACTAAATATAATGAACATATAAAGGCATATTTTTGCTTTGTTGATGATATGCTAATAATATGGGAGGGAGATATCATATCAGTTTATTTGCAGTATATCAGACCTTTTATCATCACCTTTATGACTTTCCTCATGTTTTACTAGAACTTTTAGTGTCCTGTAAGAGCATTTATATATGGATTACAGATTACAGATAATGAACATATCCCATTACAGATAATGAACATACCCACCAAGCATCCAACTCCTCCCTGGCCACCTTACTGCCAGTATTCACATCCAGCAATATAGAAAATGAGGGCTGTACATTCCTTTAATATGCAAATCGGGGTGCTCCCATTTATTAGTGCATACACAGTAACAACACAACGTTTTGGCATACATATGTCAACTACAGATACTGGTTATGCGATGTGGAGATGAAAAAATATGGGAATATAAAACCTTGGACTATGTGCTAAGAATGAGCCATGGTTTTAAATGCATTATGAAACAATGTAGTCTAGTAAATGTTTCCCTTAATAAATGTATCTTTTAACATATTAATTAAAAGTAGGATGGATGAAATAGAACATGTGATTTTTAATGATGTTATAATACACAGGGTGTTTTAGTTATTTATGGAATACACTGAATTTATGTGATTTTAAATGTGGTATAGTATATAAAACATAGGCACGGTTATTCAATAAAAGTTCTTATTGTTAAAAATGTACTAATTTCGCCCCAACCAATCAGATGTTAGCTTTCAAATGTTAAATAAACTTTAACTAAAAAAATTATTGAATCTCCCTGAGGGTGGTTTAGCTGTTTATTGAATACACTGAATATAAGTGATTTTAAATATCATACAGTATTATGCCTGGTAAAACTGGTAAAGGGGCTGGTACACAAAGTGATAAAAGGGCTAGCAAACTGAGAATAGTAAAGTGGCTGGGACAAAAACAATGATAAATAGGCTGGTACTCTGATATTTGTTAATTGTTTCACAGAATGGTGAATGCATAGCACACAGAGTGGTTAAGGGACTGGCAGACTGAGCCTTGTGAATGTGTTGGCAAACTGAGAATGATAAAGGGGCTAACACCGAGACTGGTGAATGGGTTGGCACACTGAGAATGGTGAATTGGCTGGCACACAGTGTGGTAAAGGGACTGGCACACACGCTGGTAAATGGGCTGGCACAGAGAGTAGTAAATGACTTGGCAAACTGAGACTGGTGAATAGGTTGGCACAATGAGAGTGATAAAGAGCTGCTAAAGGGTATGGTACACTAAGACTGGTGAAAAAGTTGGCACACTGAGAGTGGTAAAGGAGCTGGCCCATTTAAACTGGTAAATTGGCTGGCACACAGAGTAGTCTCAGGCAGCAGCATTGATGTCAGATATCTGACTGATTTCTTCACATGACGGATGGGCTGTCTAGAAGCACTGGCCTGACTGCAGTTGCAAACTCTGCCACTAAATGTATTAATAACAGTAACTTTTCAATATTCTCATTTTAGAAGCTTATCAAGGCCTCTCTTAAAGCCACCAGATCCCCACATTCCACAGTTCACTGTAAATAAACATTTCCTATTCTGAAGATGAAGCTCTCTCTATTCCTAAAGGATATCCATGATATCCAAGGATATCTAAAATGATCAACTGGCGAACAACACACTAGAGTCATATCCTCACCCAACTTGTCTAATCTGTCTGCATAATCAAGCATAATCAAGCATTGTAAAGAGAATACAAGATAATATATTGTTAGCTCTAGTTTCTAGAACACCCATTTTTCCCTTTATAGGAATACATTAGAGGAAGGGCTTCTACCTTGAGCAAACTTAATTTGATTCATGAGTGTGGCACAAAATGCTTCACCTTATATTTATCACTCATCTCACACTTTGCTGCCCATTTTGACAACCTGTCCAGATCTGCCTGCAGCAATGGCACCTAAACTGTAGTTTCAAATGCCAAACATAGTTTTGTGTCAAACACAGACCTTGGGTGATATTTATAAACCTGCAGCATTGTAAAGTTCAGATACAGCGGGTTATAGTACATTTACGACCATTTAATGACCACTGCCATAAATGTATGACTAAAGACTTCACCTTTATTATGGGCTACAGAATTGTCACTTCTCTTTGGTGGGTAGCAATGTTATTTAAGCCAGCATCAAAAATCTGAAACAACTGGGAATGTGCAATGCCCACTACAAGGTACAAGTAAAGATGTATTGGTGGCAAACTTCCGAGTAGGACCAGGTGTTTATTTTGGCACCATTTTTAATGATAAGAATTTTTATTAAATCTCCCTGTTTGTCTTTTAGCTTAACCAAACTTTACTTACACAGCCTCTTTCACGCGGCATTCAGACACGGCCCTCTACTTGCATGAAACTGTAAGTAGGGGGCCGGACCAGCAACTACGTCATGATTGGCTGAGAGGCAGCCAATCATGGACAGGCTTCTGGTAGTGTAGAACAAAGAGTCTGTGTAAGTTGAGTTCAGGTAAGTTTTTTTACAAGCTAATATAGTGGTTGTGGGTGGGAGACGGAGCCCTACACTACGGAAAAGGGATTTTACACTAGGAGCACAGGGAGCCTAACAGGGATCAAGAGGGAGGGAGGGAAGGGGGAGGGCTGCACTGAGCAAGCCAGAAACCTCTCAGAGAACACATCCGAGGCAGAAACACTTTCCCTCCAGCCAGGCTCCTACTCTTTACTTTCTAGGACTTTAGACAGACATTGCAGAAGAACCATTTGGAGCAGAGAGGTAAGGTAAGGATTTTTACACACTACCCAGTGGGCCTGGAAAACAATCAGTGCAAAAAATACAAGTTAAAAACACTTCCTATAGTCATGCTGGCTATATAATCATAAATACATAAATAAAATATCAATAATATAAATGATACACGGGTATATCCCACTCACTCATCCACACACATTTAAAACAGGTAACACAATAAAATGGTAACAATCTAATACAGATTACCCAGAAGCAAAATAGCATTTTGCAGATAGAACTTGAGGTTTCTAGTAACTTGAGTGTAAAAATCACTACAGAAAATGCCCATCTACAAACACAAAAACATTAAAACCATGGATTACTCACTGTCAATCACTGCACTGGCTGCCACATGTCCTAATTATGGCCTTTTTATTTTATAGATCTGCCGTATCAGTTTTTTTGTTGCTGCTGCTTTGTTGCAGACACACAGAACTTTCGAGTTTGCAATTAAAAAGAGGATTTTTTTGTCGTAAAATAATTGGCATGGAGTAAATGCTTTTATTGAATGAAAGTTTCTCTACGTCTAGAGAAAATATTGTATTCCTTTAGAAGTATGCCTCCAAAATAAATGTTTTTCAGCCTTTAGATTCCCCTTTAAAGGTATGGTGTCAGTGCGAGGATACTGTTTTGTTTCATTATGTTTTGTACTAGTACTAGCCTAACCTAATGAAAATAATTCAAATGTATCATAGGATGGGTGATGAATCTATAGCTGCTGATGCAAACGGTCAATAACCCAGTACAGCAGTTGAGTGATACAGACATAACCTTGTTGAAAATCTTTATTTAAGGAGTGTTAACCTTTTGTGGATGCCAGAGCTAAAAGGAAAAGATATTTGGAACTGCAGTTTCTTTTTCAATCTGCATCAGGGTACTATATTTAAAGTATATTGATCTCTAAAGCCTAGGGCCATATTTATAAATGGCCAATAGTATCGCCGTAAAATTACCGCCGCATTTTGCTGCGGGAAAAATACCGCTATCCCTATATTTATTATGGCGAGAGGCATTGCGGTGAAATGTTTCACGGCCGCGATGTGCGGTGGTAATTTGAAATTTCTATGCGGCGATACTTCACTTAGCACAATGCCGCCGTGAATCCCGAGACAGAGCAGGGGGCTGGGAGGGGATGCCGGGAAAGGATTGCCATGGTTGGTCACATTCATCAGAGGGGTGCGGTGGGGTGGTACGCCCACCCCGTCCTCGCCCCCCGCAGCGGATGCAACCACCCGCCGCGACCCCTTACCAGCAGGGGAAGGAAGGGCCTGCTGGGGGGGTGGAGGGACCCTCCAGCGGGGTAACTGAAAAGTGCCTTTTGGGGCTTAAGGGGTCCCGCAGCTCGAACCGCCCCCCCCCCCCCCGCCCTGCCCTTGTAAGGGCCCTTTCGGCACTGAGATGTGCCTTTGGTGGGGGTCCCACAGCTCAAACCGGGACCCCCAGTGAGCGGCTCTTAAAAGAGCCCTTTGGCGGCATCTTCTTTCTTCCATCTAGCGACACCAGCTCTGCCTCTTACCGAGGCAGATGTTGCCAGCGTCTTGATCCGCCGTGAAGACCAACCCCACCGAGGTCCCCGATGCTTGGCAGGCTCACTGCAGCCGCCAGTGAGCCTGCTGGCACTGCCGGCCTCAGCAGAGCTGATGTTGCTAGCCGCTTCTTTCTTCAGCCATCTACTGCTTTGCATCTCTTTATATAGGTTTGCAGAAAACCCTAATCCGTTTCTGATTGGTCAATTTTTAATGCTTGGTTTATTTTACAAATGCCGGGTTTTGCACAATTGTAAATCGCGTTATTAGCGTTTTTGTGAAAATGGTGGTAAACTCGCTGGGAAAAATTACCGCTCGTTTATAAATATGCCCCCTAGTCTTATATTATATGTGACATTCTGTCACAAACACGAAAGTAAATTTTCATTGGATTTAATAAAGAAAACTTCATTTAACCTTGGCAGGGGATGCAGTAAGGCAGCTTTTCTAGATACTGATAATTTTATACACTAATAAAAGAATGTATTTTCCCATACATTATGTTATGGTAATGAATCCTAATCACACTTACATTATTGCAAATCTCATTAGAATTCCTTGACCTTGCCACAAAACCTTTCAATAAACTAACAACAGAATGCAGAATGAACAGTCACCACACCTAAATGTGCAGCACAGATCTAACCTGAAATTTGACTGCACAATGGGACCCTATGGGACTGCACGATCGCTTGCAGAGAAATGTTGGCCACGGTTACTTTTGCTATGACCGACAATGACATGGACGATCAATTGCTACTGGTGAACAGTCGGCCGGGACAAATGTCGTTGCATGTGTACCAAGTCTTAGACCCCATATATGAGGAATACAGCTATATTCTTCAGACCATGTCATACTAACCAAAAATGTTTAAAATGTGTTTATTAAACTTCACATACAAGTAGAATCTCCATACTAATGGTTGGAGGAGATAGTCTATTAAATTAGAAAGACCATTAATCAAAGATCCCATCCCTGTTACTATAGGTCGTCCTATCAGAGGCTTTTCCTGCTTATGGACTTTGGGTAACTAATGGAAGACTGAAGTAACTGGGTTTTTGGATAACATAGTCTTAAAGGGCATGTCCACCCCCAAATCTAAAATTTGCCCCAGTGCTGGCCCCTCTGTATAGTTCTAAAAAATTCTTACCTAACATCCCTGCCTAACATCCCTGCTCATTATCGGGGAACTGTGGTCTCCAAACAAGTTGAGTTTAAATGAAAGGCCAGTTTCCTACCTTTAAAACGAGCCATCAACCACATCTCTACGTGCTCCACAGCCCAAGATATAAAGAAATGACTGACCAGAAAGTTAATAGGTGAGAGGCTGACATGTGACATTCCTAAGGCTTCTCCTGCACAGTGCCGCCGGCGAGCACAGCCTCAGACTCCCTCAGTGTGTTAGGGAGACAGGAAGTCCCTTCTCCTCTCTGCTGTGTGAAATCCTGACAGAGAAGGTAAGGGAATCTACAGCCCTTCTCTCCCACTATGTGAAAACAGCCTTCTCACTCTCACTAAAAAAGGCTGTTTCCACAGAGTTTTCTGTAGGGGGGAGTTTGAGGCGGCACCCGCTTATGCGCCCACGAGTGGGCGGGGCGTATGCACCCATGAGTGGGTGTGGCTTGTGCACCCGCGACTGGGGGGCTTGTGCACCCATGAGTGGGCTGGGCCACATGGGGCTGTAAGAGAATGGGCCAACTGGAGGGACCATGGTGTCCATGCGTGGGAGGGACCAGGGGGGCTGCAAATGGGAGGAGATGACACAGGGCAGATTGACTGACATGGTTTCAGAGCAGGAAGCAGGAAGTGCAGGGGACCTGGTAATGCTGCTGCCATATCACACACAACAATGTAAATATCTTCCACGCCTATCTTCACAGCCAGCAGCCAATAACAGATGCGGCTGCGCCTGCCGGTCTGGCCCCTCTCTGCTGTTTCTGGTTAGCAAAGAGGAGAGAAGGGAGCGAAGGGAATGTAAGTAATGATCGGAAAGTTTTTTTTTGTATTAACATGGAGGTTGAGGGGTGGGCAAAGCTAAGGAACATAATATAAAAAGTAAATTGTTTGGGTGGAGATGCCTTTTAAAGAAATTACTTCATTAAACATTTTTTCCAATATCCCTTTGTATTCTGGGGTGGAATCTCTTGTTAACTTAACATGTGTGTCACTGTTCTCTAGCTGTCTCACGGCTCCTTCCCAACTATCAGGCGCGCTGTCCCAAACACTTGCCTTTTGTATTTGTATTGGCGTGCATGCCCCGAAGACAGGCACTCAGACGGCCTGACAGCTAAGAAGGAGCCGAGTGGAGCGCCGGTAAGGTAAGTCTTGCAGTGTTCCCGGGGTGTTCTATTATTCACAGGGAGGTGGAAAAAAGCGTTCTCACCTTTCTGTAAATAAAAGATACAGATTTCACAGTTCAGTGGAAATTATCAATATTTGTTAAATTGTTAGTTTGTGTGATGCCTTCTTAGTTATTCTACATATTCTCTCCCATTTTGAAAAATCAGTTGATTTCATACCCTTTGCTGTTCCCTGCTGTTGACATTAGTGAGCTGAAATTTCAAGTTCCAACGGTCCATCTTCCCAGAATGCACCACATCCTTGGAATGTTCCTAACACAGGGGCGTGTTTGGAGGGGGGAGTCCTGGTGCCTGCTCAGTCTGTTCAGTGCAGTCTGCTGTTCTACCTCTCCTGGTGTCCATAGACTGTTACATAGGTTGTTAGATAGACTGTTACATAGATTGTTACATTGTTAATTGAGCTGTCAGTGAGAAGCAGTATTTTTATGTTTCAAAAATGTATCCAGTCTGTCCTGTGATTGACAGCAGCATAACTAATCATAATTGATACAAAACTGTATCAGTATTAACCCTGCAGCTGCCTGGTGATTACTGAGACTGGGTTTATATACATTACTTACTGTACCTACTGCACTGGGATGGGGATTAGTAAACAGGAATAGGGACATTAGGAAATCCTGGAGGTAGTTGTAATAACCACCTCCAGGTGGTTACAATACAATGTCAACATTGTATTGTATATATATATATTAATTATATATATTAATCACACACACATTTTTTATATTGAAAAAAATAAAGGTATAGAGCACTCCCAAAGGACTTTTGACCACTAATTAAAATTCTATAAAGTCCTTTGGAGTGCTCTATACCTTTATATTTTTGTTTATTGCCTCCTGTAGCAGCACCCAGGCTATTTTTATACCTTGGCAGGACCTGTCCTTTATATATATATATATATATATATTCAGGTAAGATGCACTCCAAGGGACTTTTTGAACAAACATATTTTTTTATTTTTAAGCGATTATATAGTTTGAAAAACGCACTCCTGTAGACTTTATTAGTGACATGCGTGCACAACGTTTTGGGGTGTGTCCCCCTTAATCGGGTGCAAAAAATCGTCATGCGTAGATCGTGTAAAATAAAAAAATATGTTTGTTCAAAAAGTCCCTTGGAGTACATCCTGAATTTCTATACTATGTGAAGCCGTACACCCGGGTATTAAAAGTTGAAGTGGAATGCAGCCTACTACGATATATATATATTCTGTCAGATCCACCGTCAGTGTCACAGCTCTGACTTTATAAGACACTGATGGTAAAGTAATATAATGTGGATTTATCAGTAAAACAGAACATTAGGCTGGGGACACACGGACAAATTTTCTGTCCTGATGTTTCGCCACTATAAAGTGGTTGGCCACAGCAAATGTCTCCTATGGACCACAGCTATCACTGGTACTGCCAAAATCACCTCAGATTTTTTCGGCCCGACTGACCAATACACAGAAATATCTGTTGGTTTGTGTGTACCCAGCCTTAGTAAGTATATACTTTATAACAAAAGAAAATGTGTATTGGCCATCTGTGATGATAATCATGGCAATTAGATAATATATATAATATTATTATATGATCCATATATAATAGAACACATGAATGCATTCAGTCGTGAACCTCCTTCTGGGCTTGTTCAGTGTAACCCATTTAGGAATCCCCCCCTTGAAAATCCTGCGCTTGCCACTGTAACATTAATTTCTACTGATTGGCTGTTCAATTGGTCAAACATGCCCAGATCTCTACTGAGCAACTGAATCAACCCAGGCGCTGGGTCAAGGGCAAGATCATAACAGTCTCTACCAGGGGTCCTGCAAACAAGAAGTCAGTATTTCAGTTGCATTTATCTATACACAGACACAATGCTGAATTGGCAGATTAAAGGGCAAGTCCAGCCTAAAAATAATTAGCTTTTAAAATGCTTATTACCCCCCAAAACCGGTCAGGTAAGTAAGTTCTGGGGGATCTTTGAACTATAGGAACCTTGCAAAAGTGGGGTTTGGGAGGGGGGGGTAATAAGAATTTTAAAAGCTACTTATTTTAGGCTGGACGTTCCCTTTAAGGTCATTGGGATGAAAAAATACTGCTTTTTCTGAAAAGCAAATGTATTTGCACTGAACTTTCCCTTTAAGGAAATACATGAAAGAAGGATCCATGGAAGATCTAAAACATGTTGCTCAGAGCACTGAAATAAAATTGGTTTGCAGTGGATTACTGCATGGAGTTTCTGCAAACTGTCAGCCGAGCACTTGCTAGTAGCAAAGACTCAGTCGGGCCAAAAATTCCCTTTGTGTGTACCCAGCCTTATACAGACTTTTCAAATCTTGTTCTACTAGTTCCTGAAACGGTTAATACTGTACATGTAGACCTGCATTAAGTGGGATAGCGTGTAGACTTGTCCTTTAATTTTACAATACATGTGTTTTTATCCACTTTCAGGTGGAAAAATTTCTAGAAATGTCCCAGTGTATTTGTGAGTGTTGTCTTACCTAATACTGTAGGTCCCAATACCGACGGCAGTAGATTGTCAGCTATTGGGGCTAAGGAGCCAGGTGTCCCATCCTTCTTACCCTCCATATGACAGAGGTAACAAGTATAAGGATAGTAAAATAAAATGTAAAATGGATATACTTAAAGGGCATGTCCACCCCCAAAACTATAATCCCCCCAACTACTGGCCCCACCATGTAGTGTAGTTTAATCCTTACCTCACATCCCAACTCCATCTGGTTCTCCTGTAGTCCCCCCCAAAGTTCCAAAAACTGACCACCAGGAGGCTAGCAGGTCCATATAGGACACTGCCTGCTACCTGGCCTCCCGGAGATTCCTCCATGCGTGCTGCAGCCCTTCTCCCCCCTCCCTCCCCCTCCCTCTCCCTCCCTCTCCCTCCCGTTCACTATCCCTCCCCCTAGCATTAAACCCCCTTAATATTCTGCTCCCCCATGTCCCCAGCCCCAACCGCATGTTTTTTTTTTTAAAAAGCTCCCCAAACTCTTACTTACCTCTCCGCTTTCCTCCGCTGCACTATGACCGGCACCGCATCCGTGATTGGCTGCCGCTCAGCCATCACAACGCGACTGCCGGTCCCGCCCCTCTGCTTGCATTCTCGCAAGCAGAGGGCCGGCAGTGCGGCGGAGGATCGAGGGGAGGTAAGTAAGAGTTTGGGGGGCTTTCTGAAAAAAAAAATATGCGGTTGGGGCTTGGGGACATGGGGGAGCAGAATATTAAAATTCGATTTTAGGGGTGGACATAGCCTTTAAAGTAAAGACGATTTCTGTATTGGCTAACTGTGATGGTGATCTTGGCAAGTAAAAAATATTAATCATATTATTTTATCAAAATATAAGTAGAATAAATGGATGTATTTGATTATTAACTTCCTACTGTGCTTGTTTGGTGGTGACCCCCCCCCCATTGAAAATCTTGCACTTGCCCTGAGTTCTAGATTCAGATGTCAGCAGATCAGCATCATATTTACCCACAAAGCAGAAGTGAGAGGGGAGGCCCTGTGAGGTCATAAATAAGGAGATGAGAAGAATATGTTTGCAACTCAGTACAAATCAATGAAATGTACAAAATATGTACCATATAAATATTTTAAATAATTTGCTCTATTTCATTTAAATAACAACTACATAGAAATACCAATTATGCATCAAACACTATGCAAAATTCTGCAAATGACATAGAACTGACCATATTTATACCAGCCACCTTAATGTTTAAAACAGGCAATCAGGCAGAAATAGAAATGTCTAACCTGGAACTCTGGATCACATAGCATGATGCATTCAGTCTTCACGGGCCTATAGGAAACATTAAGGTTTAATGATATACATACATGGAGACCACAATTACTCTATGGGATAGTTATAAGCTAAGTAAGTTAAGACTTTGTTATATTACAGTGTACCGGTACATAAAAAAATTATACTTGCATTCAAATTATCCGTAGTGGTTACCAGGTAAATTAGAGAGCCTAGGCCCCTTTATTACATATAAATCACAAACACATTCTGAATCCATGCTAAAACTCTGAGACTTTAATCTGCCTAAAGAGAATAAAGGTGCCCATGAATTAAGGCTTACCTATGCCAAACCCAAAACATTCCAGAAAAACCACCATGCCAAATTACTTTGCATCTGTCATTTGCAAAGCATTATCCACCAGGAAGATCGTAATGTAAGAAGCCTTTACCTGACCCGACTTAATGTCAATTCCCCATTTGGATCCGATCAATGTAATTTCGGACAGGTGTTTGCCCAGCATAACCATTTAAAGGAACACTAAACCTACCAAATTGTTTGTTACCAAAATCTATAATTGTATGTGAGGTAGGAGCAAGTATCCCTACCACCCATTTTGTTTCATGTCATTAAAGAGTTAGAAGTCTTGTTTCCAGTGTCAGCTGTCAGTTCTAAGAAATTAGGCAGGGAATTGACCTCCCTGACCTATACTATTGTAACAAAATTTTCACTAAAGTGAGTTATGAGAGTTAAAAATACTTGCTCCTACCTCCCATAGGATTATAGATTTATGGTGGGAAATACAATTTGGGTGTATAGTGTTAATTTAAAAACTATTAATCTTTCATCACATAATTATTAAATATTTTAGTATGTAAGTTGCTGCAGAACTACAGCTCCCAGCTCCTCTCGTAGCAGAACTGCTTTGTAGACCAATATTTAGAACATTCCTTGCAAAATGTACTCACCAATGTTAATGGCTTTTGCAGGACTTTTTATCTGCATCCTCCCTCGTAGCTCATTCCCTACAACTATAGCTCACTAGAAATCTCTGTCCGTTGTTTCTTGTAAATACTGATCCCAGCTTTGATTCTGCCTTTGTTCCTAGCAGCTTTCTTCTCTCTCCTTCACTGGTGCACTGCACACCATACTGACTCCAGGACCCAGATCAGGTTTGCTGTCCCATATGTTTTCTACTCACACTCCTCCTTCTGTCTTTTATGACCCTGAGCTGTGATGTATTAAATCTGTACATGTGGTACAGTAGCTCTGCACTGGTACTGAGTCCAATGCTTGTAATAAGAGGAACTTCCACAGTATAACTATGACTATTACATCCATGCTAACTAGGAATACTACATCCTGATAATAAAGATGATGTATTGGCTCTTTATTGATAATCACAAGCAATGCTAGTCAACATACAAACAATTCCAATACATTGCTATATTAATACTCTGTATTATTTACCTACAGGATGACCATATTTGAATGAAATGAATATGCTGCTTTCTGGAATTCCTATTTGGGTGGGTGATGGTAAATTTTAGTTTTTAAACT
This sequence comes from Hymenochirus boettgeri, assembly GCA_019447015.1. NCBI lineage: Eukaryota > Metazoa > Chordata > Amphibia > Anura > Pipidae > Hymenochirus > Hymenochirus boettgeri. The sequence continues at coordinate 150,493,190 of CM033475.1, read as the reverse complement.
CCCACGGTCCTCTACTATGTGATCAGTGCTAATGATTTATGTCCTGCCACCAAACACCCTTTTAATTGGCGACAGCCAATAAAATCTCATGTAAAGGAGAAGTGACACGGAACTACATAATGTCACTTTAAATAGCTCATCACATGCTGGTGAAGACATCTTGGATATAAAGTAATACCTTTTATTGGCTAACTAAAATGATTGAAAATGCAAGCTTTCGAAGCACTAGGCTTCTTGTAAGGAACATTCAGCTTTCCCGGTGTAGAAAGACAGAAAGGACAGAGTTGTATTAATATCTGTTCCAGTTTCATTAGATTTCAGTACGGACCGTACAGAGATCCTGCCCCAGAACCGCCCATCTGTCCCGCACTGACTGTGACAGGGAACACTAGCTGCATAGCGGGCACCTGGCAACACCCCCCAGTAAACTGTCTGCAGACAGCTGGGGAAATGGGCGGTGCTTATGTTTTGTCCCACCCCATAGTTAAAGTGCCCTAGCCGCAGATAGGAGAAAGGGGCAGGGCTTATTCCTGGCTCCGCCCCACAAGCTGAACTGCGGAGAGTAAAGTCAGCAAGTCTATCTGCACATGGGAATCCAGCCAAGGATAGAGAGAAGGGGGGGAGGGACCGAGTGTCAGTGGGGGGATAGCCGATAAGGAGGTGAAGAAAGGCAGGTAAGTGGGAAATGCAATGGTCCCCACACCATAGCTAGAGGCCTAGGTCAGGTAAGGACATTTCCACCTTGTATACAGACTGATGAAGATGAAGACCATCCATTGATGCCAATTAAAGTCTTTATTTCACTCAGGCACACTGCATTGTGGGTACAGAATGGAACCCCAGTGGGAGCGGAGAATCTCTCTGTGGACTGTCATCTGCGCGGGTGAGTGATCTGGGTTTTACTTTGCCTTTAAAGTTCGGACTGCACCGTGATACAGACTTGGGATCAGTGATTACTAGTTATGGGGATGATGGGACTGGCTGTGTGCAGTGTGTGTGATACTGATCCCCCCACTCCTATCACCCTCTATCATACTTCCAGATCTGGGGTATTGAACATTGACACTCCGGGTGTGAGAAACCTCATGTTAACATTTCATTTTCCAGATTCTGAGTTTTTTACATTTTTGCCATTGCAGGTGTAGCATTGCTCATGAGATTAATGTGGTAACCCTATAGATGAGTGAGCATTGGCCATAAGATAAATGTGGTAACCCTATAGATGAGTGAGATTGCTCAGGAGTAAATTGGTAACCTATAGATGAGTGAGCATTGGCCATAGATATAAATGTGGTAACCCTATAGATGAGTGAGCATTGCCAGGAGATAATATGGTACCCTATAGATGAGTGAGCATTGGCCATAAGATAAATGTGGTAACCCTATAGATGAGTGAGCATTGCTCAGGAGATAAATATGGTAACCTTATAGATGAGTGAGCATTGGCCATAAGATAAATGTGGTAACCCTATAGATGAGTGAGCATTGCTCAGGATATAAACGTGGTAACCCTATAGATGAGTGAGCATTGCCCATAAGATAAATTGGTAACCCTATGATGAGTGAGCATTGCCCATGAGATAAACGTGGTAACCCTATAGATGAGTGAGCATTGCCCATGAGATAATGTGTTAACCCTATAGATGAGTGAGCATTGCCCATGAGATAAATGTGGTAACCCTATAGATGAGTGAGCATTGAACCATTAGATAAATGTAACCCTATAGATGATTGCGGCTGCCCATAATATAAATGTGGTAACCATATAGATAATTGAGCACTGAACCATGAGATAAATCTAACCCTATAGATGAGTGAGGCTGCCCATAAGATAAATGTGGTAACCCTATAGATGAGTGAGCATTGCCATGAGATAAATGGGGTTACCCTACAGATGAGTGAGCATTGCCCATAAGTTAAATGTGGTAACCCTATAGATGAGTGAACTTGCCCATGAGATAAATGTGGGAACCCTATAAATGAGTGAGCTTGCCCATGAGATAAATGTGGTAAGCCTATAAATGAGTGAGCATTGCCCATAAGATAAATGTGGTAACCCTATAGTAATTGAGCATTGCCCATGAGAAAAATGTCGTAATCCTATAGATGAGTGAGCATTGCCCATGAGATAAATGTGGTAACCCTATAGATGAGTGAGAATTGCCCATGAGATCATGTGGTAACTCTATAGATGGGTGAGCATTGCCCATGAGAAAAATGTGGTAACCCTATACATGAGTGAGCATTGCCCATGAGATAAATGTGGTAACCCTATAAATGAGTGAGCATTGCCCATGAGATAAATGTGGTAACCCTGTAGATGAGTGAGCATTGAACCATGAGATAAATGTGTTAAACCTATAGATGAGTGAGCATTGAACCATTAGATAAATGTAACCCTATAGATGAGTGGGGCTGCCCATAAGATAAATGTGGTAACCCTATAGATAATTGAGCACTGAACCATGAGATAAATCTAACCCTATAGATGAGTGAGGCTGCCCATGAGATAAATGTGGTAACCCTATAGATGGGTGAGCATTGAACCATGAGATAAATGTAACCCTATAGATGAGTGAGGCTGTCCAAAAGATAAATGTGGTAACCCTATAGATGAGTGAGCACTGAACCATGAGATAAATGTATCCCTATAGATGAGTGAGGCTGCCCATATGCAGATCTGAAGCCTGATAGGGCATGTGGGAAATGGATCCCTGATTATGGAGAGGGGATCATTAGGGGGATCTGCATCAAGCAGAACAAACTATCCCCAAACCAATAAGATTTCTACTGAAATCTGGTCACATCTATTTGCCTATGTGGTACCGAAGATACAAACATTCTTGTGATTCTTGATAGGAAATCAATTGGGGATAAATAGATTGATTATATCATATCAGCCCGTGTGTGACTAGCTTGAAAAGGTTGAATTCAGTGATCATTTATCAAAACCACGTGCAGCACATTCATCAAGCAAGTCCTGGCCCTTCCTACAATGCAATGATCTGAAAACCCTAGAACTTTATGTATGTATATATATATATATATATATATATATATATATATATATCCCACACTGTCTATGTCTGTCTCCTCTCTTATCTAGGAATTTCACTTTGTATTTATATTTAGCCCCAAAATGACAGATCCTGTCGTAGCACTTCTTACCCATTAACTAAATGCCAGAATGAGACTGCAGAGATATTGCAGGGGTAAGAGACATAGGGCGTGGTGTCATTAACAATTTTGGGGAGTTGAATAGTAATGACATTGAATAGTTATGACTTAAAATAGGCTGCAAAATAACTAGGTACCAAATCAGATGTTAAATAGCTATGGGAACAGTTGGGATTCCCAGTGTGCTTTCGCTGAAGCTAATAATAACTTGTATTATTTTTTAGGCTAATGGTTTTCAGGAAAATAAGACTGTGTTATCATTGGTCATTTTTAAGTTTACTTTTACTCATAAATGTCTTGCTCACATTTATTTAGGAAATAAATTATAGATTTCCCATTGGCAGTAAAATCTTTAATCATATATCAGACTCTAACTTGCTCCGCTTCTTGCATATTACTATTTTTCAATAAAGCAATTATTGACCAAAAAATTCGTAGTGTTGATTTAATCATAACTTAGCTCACGGACCATTGTACCCAGAAATCCGTTCTGTTATAAGGATGCTGCAGCAGAAACAGGACAAAAACTTACGTGTTTCCCACTGCTTGTGCCAGGGATTCCTTATGCGTAATCTACATCTGAGTTTAGTGCTGCAGCATGAATGTAAAAATGTTCAGTGCTACAGTGCTTCATGTGGCTGTTTAGGGTTTCCCAGCCCTTCTTCTTGACGTTTTACTGATGAATGGAATAAAATGAGCTCCTCTTATGGAATGTTTAGTTTAGAAATAATAAAAATTGTAACTGGAGACCTGATTAACATAATTCTAGGGACTAGCTAGGGAACAAGAACTAAGAAAATTGTTACATTTACATATCAGCTTTTTTTTTATTTTTGGATGTGTTTCACTGTACATTTATGGATAACTTGTAAATACTTTTTAGTGCTACTGGTTTGCAGGAAGGTGAGCCTGGGTGGGTTGTATAATTACTAACTGCGGCCACACTGCAACGCACATTAATGCAATGCAGTGCGTTTCTTGCACGTTATCATTCTTTTGCAATGATATTTTGGAAATAATATGTTATCACATAGCATTCGATTTGCACAAAAAATGGTGAGCACGTGCTCTCCGAAAATGGATTGCAGTGCATTCAGTGTGGCCTCCCACATTGAAAAGCACTGGCATGCGATTCTTACATGCTAATGGATCACAAAAAGTGTTTGGAAACACATGAGAATCACGCTAGTGTGGTCTATCCCTAAATTGCCTCTGTCATCGTCAGCATCGTAGAGAATCACCTGTGATTCTAATGTTTCAGACATTTCCTGATTTCTGCCCTCCTTCCTATTGAGTACCAATTGGTTTTCTTTATAAGAGAGGTCAAGAGTAGATTAGCCAATAGTTATTTCACAGCAATGGCATTGGAGGAAAAAGATGAGGCAAGATAACTTATGAACATTTTCAGAACTTTTGCATATCAGAGAAAAGTGTAAATTTAGGTCCCACCGCTGAACAGACTTAAAAAACGAATTAAAATGTATTTAGACTAGAGGTACAATGGCTTAGGCCCTGCTATACCTCTCCAAAAATCAAAACGGTAATTTTTAGTTAAATAACAGTGCATGCGATATGCACCAAAATGGTGATCACATGCATGGGGAAAATGGGGCACAGCTAGTGGGGGATGGATACCATGTTTACATGTATTGGTAGCAGGGAGAACTTGTCTGCATGTGTGCTGGTTACTCTGTGCAATTGCATATTTTGGAAAGAAAATTTTAATGCCTTGCAAAAAGTGTTGCTAGCAGCAAAAGAGCATGCAGAAAAAGGCGACATTAATATACCATCAATAATGACATAACTGAAAAAATAGGTACAGCAAACCTTGTTCCCGGAACCATCCATCATTGCACAACAGGATCCAAGACAGGCTATTTAAAAAAAAAACTCATATCTTTATTATTAGAAATGTAAAATTCCAAGAAGAAGACATTCACAAAGGATGAGCATACCTCAGGCTAGACTAGTCTATGAGTAAGGGCTAACCAGCCTGAAACACATCAAACAAACTTATTTTGAGGCATCCTCACCCTTTGTGAATGTACTTTTTTTGGAATTTTAATTTGTAATACTAAAGATATGCAGGCTCATTTACCCAGAGCCGCTGTCGCTCTGGGTACATGCTCCTTTTGCTATTCATTATCGCGTTTGCATATATGGGTAAATCCCGGTAAGGGACTCACCCACTGCGGGAATGCCAGCTGTTTGCTGGTGTTAAAATACAGCGCTAAAACTAGCACAAACGTGATATTGAATCATGAGCGGCGAATGCGCGGGTGATTTTTGCGTAAACCTCGCGTTCGGCGCTAATATGGATTTAAAGTCACGCTAACCGGTAGTGAATTGGTTAGGTTGGAGGAAGGCCGGAGCTGCAAAAGGTATTTTAACATTTATGCCAGGATTGATAATGTATCACTTTACAACAATTTGTTAGTAACGAATAGTACTTTGAAAGTTTAATCTATGTTAAGTATTCAATTGAATATATAATTAGACATTGAAAGCAGAACAACTTGGAAAAATCCTAACTTTTGGAAAATTTAGATTCATTTACTTTTTAAGAAGTATTTGTTTACAGTATACTATGGGCCCATGAAGTATTTCATATCTATAACGGATTATATCACAATGATTGATTATGGAAACGAAATAACATAGACTTTGATGTATGTGAAATGTGAAATTGAATTTAGAAAATGTATGTTAGACACCCTGCGCTTGGTCAGAGAGAGAAAGGGATTACGGTAATATCCTTGAAAAGATTTGTACTGTGCACACAAGGTGACCTCAGTCAGCATACAAACATAGCTAAGGGAAGGGAAAGTTTTTTAATATCAGTATATTTAAGTAGAGAGAAGTATTATAAGGTACCAAGTGCTCTAATAGCAAATATATGGAAGTACAGTATTTAATTGTGTTATGGTTACAGTGTGTTAGTAAAACAATGATAACAATGCCTTAGGGAATGATTAAATTAGCAGGGGAAATAAAGGATCAAGGAGAAAGTCCTGATATGCAGGAAATGTGGCAGAAGTGTAGCAGAGAGAAAAACAGATGAGCCATCAGAATTAAGACAGGGGGGAGACTGTTGAAATATGAAACTTCCTTTCTTTCTTTATTAGAGCTTTGTACAGTTAACCAGCTTGATTGATAACTGCTTGACTGGTAATGGGAGTAACTGCCTATTATTGTGGAAAGGGCTAATTCCTATTGGTCACATCGGACCATATTTATAAAGCCGCAGTATTGCATTTTAGCGATACCGCAATGTTAACGAATAAAATTACGATCGTTAAACCGATCGGAGATAAACGATTGGTTTAACATTGTAAATTTACGATACCAATCGTAAAATCTACGATAACGAAATCGTAGATTTATAATCCCCATAGAATACGATACGCACGGTATTCTACGATCGAACGTTCCTTAATTAACATTCAGTCGTAAATGTGCGTTCGTACATTTACGACCGAAATCATAAATTAAGTGACGAGGCCAATAGGAAGGCACGCTCTGCAACGTGCGTGTCTTCCTATTGGCCTTATCGCGCAAGGAGAGGAGGGGGGCGGAGCCTACCAGAGCAACGTTTCAGTAAGGCTGTGCTGCAAGTTACGCGAACCCAGGGGTGAGGACCTAGCGGTTCAGGTCCTCAAGCTGGGTAAAAGGTAAAAGAAGAGCGGAGTTAAGGTGAGAATAATTGTCCTTTAATATATTGGTTTAGTTTTATTCCATGAACATTTATATTTTTTGGTACTGGGGGATCTATGGTTGCAGTCTGGGTTTAGTGTGCTGCACTCTGTGTGTCGCAATTTGATGTGTGCATGCACTATTGTGCTGAGTCACTGGTTATGGAAGTAAATCAATACTCCAAATGGACTCAACCTGACAACCTTGCCTGTGACATCACACCAAACAAATAAGCAGAAGGCAATACCGTGGCTTATTAAATTGAATAAACAAAAAGGGGGGGGATGTGGGAGCACTCCTTAGGGAAAATTAGTATTACATATATTTGAAGTGCTACTGATCTGCGCAAAACATTAGAACAAACAGAAAAAGTTGATTAATGCACATTCCTGGGCCCCATATAATATTATAATATCCATAGGGTAGATAAAAGGTTTTAGTTAAGTTTTATGCATAAAAGATAAAAGCTTTTCAACCACATCAAGGTAACCCCAGAACTGAAGGTCTTAACAAATTAGCTTACTAACTCATTTATCTGGACTGACACCTCCTGCTTGGTTGCATTTTCTTGGGAAGTTTGTCTCCCTGACCTTGCATTGGATTAGTGTTACAGGCTATCATTTTCCCTTGCCTACTGGCTTTTAACAAGGGGGGAAGAGGCCTGCCATCCAATGCTTAAGTCTCGTACACACATTGGATAATTTTCGTAAGATGCAGCCGACGAACGTTTAACAACATTATCATTAATACTCATAATTGAAACGACATCTGTACACACAGCAACAATAGTCACCACGATAGTCGTTATATATAGACGTTCGTACGCAAAGTAACGTTCGTATCTTTGCGCAATGAAGAAAGCAGAGCATGCTCCTTTTAAATATTTACAAATATATGTACAAATATACGATAATCGGCAGAACAAATCTGCCAGGCTGATCGTTGGAAAAAGCCGACAATAGTCGACAGTCGTTGGTGCTATATTTTTGTACAAATATCGTGCGATTGCTCGTTTTTGTCAGCTGCATCGTATGACAATTATCCAACGTGTGTACGAGGCTTTAGTATTCAAGACATAAGACCTCCAATTAAAGGGCCATGTTGCGGGTGCTACTACCTCATGAAAGCTTGGTCAATCTTCCTGCAGAGCAACTCTACTATATTACGTACCCAAAAGGGGGGCTGTGGGAGCACTCCTATGGCACAATTACTATATAAAATAGTGCAAGTGCTACCAAAACATTTGAACAAACAGAAATGATCAGTGCACATTCCAGGGCCCCATATAATATAATAGCCATGCTATTGCGAGCACTAAAATTCAATTTCACACAATTATACATTTTAAGTGGCATTTTCAGATTCGTTATATGTTGCTTTCATTTTATCTTTGGTGGATTCTACATGGACAAATGGCAATTAGCAATGGAGATCTTGCCATTGGAATGTAAATGATTGTATTATAACCAGACAAGTGAAAAACTCCTACAAGAAGTTGATTTTGCTGCGAAGTACATGGCGCACAGATAAGTTATGTGGGCCATGGGGGTACAGATTTCAGTATGAAACCCCCGGTGTTATCTAAGCATGAATGGAGATATGCCACTAAGTAAAGTAAAAATAATAGTTTCACAAAGCCCTATTAAGTATTAAATCCTAGAGAATTATTTCTGATTATTAACTGTCCCAATGTGTCATTCTGAAATTGTATAGTCCATTCATTTCACAGCCCTATTTCTTACTACACTAAGGGCTAGGTCCCACTAGGCAGCACGCAAGAATTCATGTGCACTACCCTGTGCTGCGATTCCTTTGATGTTACCCTATTGCAGCGCATGTTACCCTATGGTGATCGTATGCGGTGCGAAAAGGGTTGGCAGCGCAGGGCAGTGAAGATAGTGGTGCCATCCCGGATCTCTTCTATTGGTGTGCGCTGAGTGCTGCAGTAACACATCGCACAGCGCACACCAAAGGATCCTAGTGGGGCCTAGCCCTAAGAGCTGGAATTGGTAAAAATAGCAAGAGAGGTAATATCAGAAATGTTTGTCAACTAGATTGTAAGCTCAAATCTAAAGCACAAGAGAGAGCAATACATGAAATTCAATCCATCAGTGTGTAGTTTATTTAGGAGATGTAGCAAGACATGTTTCAGTCCTCTATATATTGTATTCCAGTTCCTATCCTACTACAGTTGGTTTTTGTAGATTCCTATGCCTTATTCCTGGGCATCAAGACTAAACATACAGACTGATGGACAGACCAGATATTTGCTTTACCATCCATCCCATACCTTTAGTTACCGTCTTTATTCCCCTTAAATAAAACAGAGACCAGTGTTGGGTGAAATTAGGCCACAGCTTTATTAATAACTATTTCCAATAAAACAATAAATAAAAATAAAACAGAAATGCCTGTCCCTGCATTCCATGACTGGCCTCCTAGTCGTGTGATATGATGTCATCCGTTTGCGTGTACCACCGGCCGCAATGCATCTCAGGGAAAGGCCGCAGCCAGCTGACATGGGCACACCAGAGTTCCCCCACTTCGCCCGTCAGTCAGCCACCCCGCTCCTTTGTCAGGGTGGGATGGTTTATATCATGTGAGGTATAGTCTACGAACTCGAACAACGCATCAGGTATTGCAGTTAACAAAGATGCATTTTATTGCAGACCCACACACAACATGTTTCAGACAGCAAGGTCCTTTCTCAAGTTTCAATGTTTCAGACCTCCAAAGGGTCCTTCCCTTTAGGTGCATTTATCTGAGTAGATTGTAAGCAAAATGGGACAGGTAACTTTACATGTTACATGGTTCAAGCACTTGTATACTTTTTAATTCACATACTTACTGTATTTGTATATTTATATATTTATAATTTTTGTCCCCCTCGTATGCCATTTTATATTTCATATTGTACAGAGCTGCATCTGCCTACCGGTAATTGGCGCTCAATAAATAAATATATACATACATAAATTATGATAATCAATTCCCCTCTTCCTAGATTCCTCTCAGCTAATACTGTTGTGTTTCATCTTAAAGGGCATGTCCACCCTTAATAAAAACTTTTCACATATAATAGAACACAGCCCCCCAGCCCCAACCGCTATAAAAATAATTTCACAAAGTGCCCAGATGTTTACTTACCTTCCCTCTCTCCTCCGACGCCCGGCCCGGCCTTCTGCTTGCGAGACACTGCAAGCAGGGGGCGGGACCGGCAGCCGCGTCCGTGATTGGCTGAGAGGCAGCCAATCACGGACGTGGCTGCCGGCTTCTTAGAATGCTGGGGGAGCGAGGGAAGGTAAGTACAGTTCTGGGGACTTTCTAAAAATAATTTTTATGCGGTAGGGGCTTGGGGAACATATTTTATTATGTGGCCAAGGGGTTTTATGGTAGTGGGAGGGATAGCAAAACGGGAGGGAGAGGGAGGGGGAGAAGGGCTGCAGTACGCATGCCAAACTTCTCCCGGAGGCCAGGTAGAAGGCAGAGTCCTATATGGACTCTGCTATCCTCCTGGTGGGCAGTTTTTGGGACTTTCTGGGGGGACTACAGGAGAACCTTATGGAGCTGGGATGTGAGGTAAGGATTTTACTACACTACATGGTGGGGCCATTAGTGGGGGGGATTATAGTTTTAGGGGTGGACATGCCCTTTAAGGGAGGGAAGGGCAAAACTTACAAACTCTTGGCAAGCAGATATTTTTCTTTGGGATGTTATGGACTTTAATAACTATTGATTTGGTTGACATAGATGTGGAGTATATTAATATGTAAATGGAATGTGCTGCAAAAAGCTTCCTCTTGCCAACAAACAAAAAAACTGTCAGTAGCATATACTGTGTCAAGATAATGCATCTTGATTGAAGTAGAAAAATGGATAAGCTATAAGCCATACTGAGCAGTTGATAATTTTATTGTAAAGACATTGAAGCCCAACGTTTCGGGCATACAAAGCCTCCGTTCTTCACAGGGTTACAATTGCAAAGTGATAACAACAGCTTTATACCTTACCGGGGGTGGATCCTCCCTTGATTGGTACTTAAAGGAGAACTAAACTTAAATTTTTAAAAACCTAATGTAAAAGTTTTTCTCCCCAGAACCCCTATACATTGTAAGATTCTTCTCTAGTAAGTTGCATTTAGTACATGTGAGAAATAGATTCTGTAACTAAGAAGGTTTCCATGTTGTTTTCAGTACAACCCACAGCCCATGAAGTCATCAAAGAGCCATGCCCCCTGACCCCGGTATTCACTGTCTCTATGCACAGAATGGTTTCTACAGATGTCTACACACCAATATGGAATCCCTGAAAAGACTTAAAGCTGCTTGTTACCCTAAATTTATTTACCAGTCAGTGTGAGTTGCTGGTAAATAAACTGCAGGGTAACAGGCAGCTTTCAAAGTCTTATCGGGGACTTCCATTTCCATTTTCTTTAATTCTTTTCCTAGCAAAGGATAAAGCTTCCAAATGTACCTGGATTCTCTGCTTATTCTTTGTTGGTGCATTGTGTAAGGCATCAGGTTTAAAAAATACACAGTTCAAAAGGTCACTAGTTCAATACCCCAGACTTCCCTTTTTTGTTTCTATTATGTGTTAAGCAAAAGATAAAGCTTCTAAATGAACCTGTATCTTCAGCTTGTTCAGTGGTGGTGCACCTGGTAAGACACCAGTATTAGAAACACACAGTTCAGAAGGCTGCAAGTTCCAATCCCCAGACTTACCTTTATGTTCATAGTAAATGATTATACATGTACCAGCTTACTAAGTTGCAGGTTCTATTCCCCAGACTTCCGTTTCTTACATCCATGCTATCTATGAATACACTGCAGCAAAGATTCATTTTATTTTTGTATGAAAAGTAAAGGACTATATAATTGGTAGGACAGGAGCATTGCATGTGTTTGAAAACAAAAATACTGAAATCCCTGTTCTGTCAGGGAGAAGGAGCACCTCTGTACTGTAATGTGATTGGCTGTCAGCTTATAGGAAGCAAGGCTGCAACTTCCTTGTTTTGATCTGTTGAGCTCTACAGAGCATGTACCTGTACAGGGGTTTACCCAGCTAAGGTGGCTTGTGGGAGCTGACCCCTAGTACTCACATTAATCACCCAATGGCCACAGCAAATGGAGAGGTGAGCTTGTTGTATGTTTGTGAATTTGCTCTGTCTATTGGGACAATGTTATCTGGAGACTTTAGTTCTCATTTAAGAAGCTCCATATAGAAAACATACTTCTTTTTTAACCTTTTAGTCTATGATATCACATCTAAAAAAACAGGTGTATAATATGAAATATAAATTATATAGAATGCATTACCTTACTAACAGCTAAAAAGGTGAAAGAAAAGGAAAAGAGAGAATATAAAATCACAATCAGTTAATCTGATTTCATAAGTAACAAATCAGTAAATTTATTGTTAAGAACCATTTCCAGCAACATTCGCATTTCTATCCATATAACCCTTATCTGTTAGTAACACTTTCTAGGATCGTCCATCTGAACTGACTAATATTATGGTGCATTGTATTATAATTTGCTGCTAAAGGAGTCTTTTTATTTATCCTAATATTACCTTTGTTAATTCAAATATGTTTTAACCATCCTTGAGGTTTTCCCATTTGTAATATAAGCCGCATGGACAATGTATGGCATAATTCCCATTAGTAGCATTACAATGTAAGGCCTGGATCCCTGACTATACTTTCAGTCCAGATACCCTGATTTACCATCACTCTCTTGGCTCAACTTCGAGTGCAAGGTATCTGGACTGAGGCTGAGAATACTTGAGAAGTCCAGACAGCTGGGCTGGTACGCTCAGGAGAGAGGACAACAAGTGAGCGGAGCCAGAAGGTCATACACAGGAGACAAACAGCCAGGCATGGCACAAAGTGTAGAGATAGAGCCAAAGTAGGGAACAGGCAAAATTCAAGACAGGTGACACTGAATCAAGGTCAGTAGAACAAGCTTAGGTCTGTAACAGAAGATCAATCAGAATATTACACCACAAGCAGAACAGTAAACTAGATGCTATAAAGGGAGGAAAGGGTCAAAAGATAATATAAAGGGAAGAGCAGCCAATGAGAATAGAGCAAGGAAGAGAAGACAAGATAGAATGACAAGGAAGATTCAAATCTAACTGGCTAAGAAGATTACTTGGAGGGAACACGCCTCAAAAGAAGATAAGAAGATTCAAGTGCATGCCCCCATGAAGATCCAAGAGTGCCGGAAGTAGTTGAGAAAAGACAAAGAGGACCAGAGGATCAAGAGAACCAGCAGAGAAAAGAAAAAGGGGAGGGAGGGGGAGATGTGTAAGCAGAGCAGTATCTATGGTGAGACTGTGCAGACACTACAAGAAGGCAGTGAGTAAGTGAGGGTGGTGGCAATTAGGAGCACTCACTTAACATTAATAATTTAATGAAAAGCAAGCACAGATAAATATGTGAGTACCACCATTTTACTTCCCTCAAATTGTAGTTTCAGATAATGTAAAGTTGTTTGGGTGACCATAGTGACCCTTTAAGCTTATTTGGATTTTCTGTGGTAATTCCTCATACTTGTACACCAAGAAAAAAGTGAATTATTCTTATTATTATTACATAGTAATTAAGGTTGAATAAAGACATTCGTCCATCAAGTCCAACCTATTCACTTTTTTTTTTTTTAACCCTACCTAACAGTTGATCCAGAGGAAGGCAAAAAAAACCAGCTAAAAAGGGGGGGAAAAATTCCTTCCTGACTCCAAACGGCAATCGGAAAGTATCCCTGGATCAACCAGATCTATATGCATTAATACCAGTAATTCTCAATATTTTTTAGTTTTAGAAACTTATCCAGGCCTTTTTTAAAGTTATTCAATGAACTTGCCATTACCACCTCTGCTGGAAGACAGTTCCACAGTTTCACCGTTCTCACTGTAAAGAAACCTCTCCTAATTATTATTGAAGAAAGGAAGGTAAGGCATAGTTCCTTAACCTCCTGGTCTTCAATCAATGCATTAAAGGAATAGTTCACTGCAGTGAACTGTTCCTTTAAAAAATCCTTACCTTTCTCCTCTGCTCCATTTGGTTCTCCTGGCAGTGCCTGCTGAAAGTCCAGGAAACCGAAGCGTATGAGCTTCACTGCGTGTAATTAAGTATCTGCTCCTTCCCTGTCCTCCTGGAGGACTCTGGCGTGCGCAGGGGAGCTCTCTTAGTATAGTATAAATGTTGATCCAGAGGAAGGCAAAAAAAACCCACCAAATTTATGAAGGGGGAAAAAATTCCTTCCTGACTCCAAGTGGCAATTGGAAATTTCCCTGGATCAACTCTACTTTATGTATCAATACCAGTAACTTGCAACATTCCTTGTTTGCAGAAACTCATCCAGCTTTTTTTTGAAACTGACCAATGAACCTGCCATAACAACGCCCACTGGAAGACCGTTCCATAGCTTTACCGTTCTCACATGTGAAAAACCCTTTCCGAGCATGAGCCTAAACCTTTTTTCTTCAAGTCTTAAGGGATGTCCTTGTGTCCTTTTGACATGTTCTATTGGTGAACAATGCCCCAGATAGTTTATTGTATGGCCCGTTAATGTATTTATACCCAGTAATCATATCCCCACGCAAGCGCCTTTTCTCCAGCGTCCATAATTGTAACTTTTCCAGTCTCTCTTCATATTCAAGCTTCCCCAATCCCCTTATTAATTTAGTTGCCCTTCTCTGAACCCTTTCCATTTCTAAGATGTCCTTTTTGTACACAGGATTCCAAAATTGCACTGCATATTCCAAATGAGGCCTTACCAATGCTTTGTAAAGAGGGAGAATTACATTTTCCTCCCTTGAATCCATACCTCTCTTTATACAAGACAATACCATGCTGGCTCTGGCTGTTGCCGCCTGGCACTGCTTGCTACCTTTAAGTTTGTTATCCACCAAAACTCCTACAGGCCTGTAATTACCCGGCTGTGAACGACTACCCTTTTTGAATATTGGAATAACATCAGCCTTTTTCCAATCCAGAGGCACACCACCGGACATGAGGGAATCAGCAAAAATAAGAAACAATGGCCTAGATAAAACTGAACTTAGCTCCTTAAGTACCCGAGAATGTATTTTATCCGGCCCAGGAGATTTATTAATATTAACCTTCTTTAGTTCTTTCTGTACCATATCCTCGGTTAACCAAAGTGCACTTGAATCTTGTATACCATTATTGCTACTATACTCTATGATATCTGTACTTGGATCTTCTATAGTATATATAGAGGGAAAAAAATTATTCAAGACATTTGCTTTATCGCCATCCTCCGTAACTAACTTATCCCCATTAATTAATGGTGCCACATTCTCAGTCCTCATCTTCTTACTATTAATATACTTAAAAAAATGTTTAGGCTTAGTAATGCTTTGTTCAGCTATCCTAACTTCATTATTAATTTTAGCTAGTTTGATTGCTTTCTTACACTCCTTGTTACAGTTTTTATAATCCCTAAAGGCCCTTTCCGTTCCCTCGGCCTTAAAGGTTTTAAATGCCTTTTTCTTCCTTTCCATTTGCCTCTTTACATCAGAATTCAGCCACATGGGCGCGGATTTATTTTTTTTACATTTATTTCTCAAGGGTATAAATTTAGATGTGAACTGGCTTAAAATCCCCTTGAACACAGTCCACTTCTGTTCAGTACATTTACCTGATAATACATTATCCCAGTTGACATTCTGAAGAGCTGCTTTTAACCTTGGGAAATTTGCTTTTCCAAAATTAAATGTCTTTGTTAACCCAGCGCACTTTTCCTTTCGATAACAAAGTCCAAATGCCACTATTTCATGGTCACTATTCCCTAAGCCTCCAGTTACCTTTATATCTATAATGCGCTCCACGATGTTAGATATTACCAGATCCAACAGAGCTCCTTTTCTAGTAGGAACCTCAACCACCTGTGAGAGAAAATTATCCTGCAGCAAATTCAGGAACTCATTGCCTTTTTCTGTGATGGCAGTTCCACCACATCAATCAATGTGACAATGTCAGGGTAATTAAAGTCCCCCATAATGAGCACACTCCCGAAACTTGCAGCCCTTGCCAACTGCATATGACGGTTTTTTGACTCCCTCCCTCTCTGCTAGCTTTGGCGGCTTATAGCAGACACCAACAATGACATTACCCCCTTTCCTGTTGCCTAATTCCACCCATATTGCCTCCACTTTATCATCCATATCACCAGTTATCTCTTCTTTTAAATTTGGCTCAATTTTTTTTTTAACATAAACACATACTCCTCCCCCTTTCTTTTTTTTCCTGTCTTGCCTAAACAAGGCATATCCTCTATATTTAACAAGCCCAGTCATGAGAACTGTTCAACCACGTTTCTTCTATACCTATTACATCATACTTTTCATTCAATGCCATCATTTCCATTTCACCCATTTTGTCAGCCAGGCTTCTCGCATTTGCAAACATACATTTTAGATTATGATCCTGTAATTTATTCATACACTTTAATACACATGCCTCCCTATCCCCTATGCTAGCCCCACCCCCCTTTCCGCCCACCACTGGCCTATCTACACCCTGCTTTCCTCCTGGGCTATCTATTCCAGTGAGACTGCTAATACCCTCCCCCCCAAACCTAGTTTAAAATCTCCAACCCTCTAGCCATCTTCTCCCCTAAAACAGCTGCACCGCCATCAGTGAGGTGCAACCCATCCCTACTAAAGAGCCTGTAGCCGACAGCAAAGTCTGCCCAGTTCTCAATAAACCCAAACCCTTCTTCCTTACACCACTCTCTTAGCCACGCATTAATGCTCCTAAGCTCCCGCTGTCTCCCTGGCTTAGCACGTGGCTGCGGTAGTATTTCTGAAAACACTACCCTGGAGGTCCTTGCTTTTAACTTGTTCCCTCTCGGAAATCATGTTTAAGGACCTCACCTCCTCCTCTAACTTTGTCATTGGCACCAATGTGAACCAAGACCGCCGGGTCACACCTGGCCTCACCCAGTAATCTGTCTACACTAGAGATGGCCGGTTCGCGGACCCGAACCCGGATCCGCCGCGGATTTCTCCTGTCCGCGAACGGCGGATTATTCCGGACTTTCCGGACTTCCGAACTTCCGAACTGCGGATTTTTTTTTTTTACGAAAATTTTCGAAAATACGAGTATCTCCGTAATTACGAGGATCTACGGTACTTACGGGATCCGGAAAAACCGAAAATCCTCGTAATTACGAGGATTCGCGTAATTACGAGGATTCCCGTAATTACGAGTATTCTCGTAATTACGAGAATACTCGTAAAAACGAGTAATTCGTGTAAATTTTCAAGACGGAGTAAGCCACATGATCCAAATTAGCCAATGGCAGCTATCATAGTTACAGAAAGCCTCGTTTTTTTACGGAAATCTTCGTTTTTACGGGAATCCTCGTATTT
The DNA here is from genome assembly GCA_019447015.1 of Hymenochirus boettgeri. NCBI lineage: Eukaryota > Metazoa > Chordata > Amphibia > Anura > Pipidae > Hymenochirus > Hymenochirus boettgeri. The sequence goes on along the minus strand of CM033475.1, from coordinate 150,475,919 downwards.
TCGAAAAATACCGTTTTTTTAAAGTCACGCTAGCGGACTGTACTTTTTAGGTATTGTTGGCATTTATACGTGCTTCTAAGGCCATTACCCAGGTCCCTGAGTGGTTAAGTGTACGTTACCAAGACTATTTAGACCACTTTTAATGCGGATTTTGCCAAACTTTCATTTTAATACGTTTTAACGGGTCCGCTCGCGGATTTTCGAATTTTCGGATTTTTTCGAAAATCCGCGGATCCTCGCGCGGACCGGATTTTTTGAATTTCGGACATCTCTAGTCTACACGATCCACCACATGATGAGCCCTAGCACCAGGCAGGCAACACACAGTTCGGCATGTAGGGTCTTGGCGGCAGATTACCCTATCTACCTTCCTTATAATGGAGTCCCCTACCACTACCACCTGCCTTGCATTCCTGACCCTTCTTTCCTCCTCCCTTGTATCAGAGATGGCAGTCCCCTGGGTGCTCTTCCCCTCCAACCCCTCCTCCCCTCCCTCTGGATCCCTTTTAACACAGCCTTGCAACTGAGGCAAAAAATATATAGGGCATCCCTTCCACCCTGCACGCTATGTTTGGGGGGTGGAGATACCCATTAAAATGACTATAAAACAGAGATTCTCAAATGGTGTGCCTCCAGCTGTTTGAAACTACAACTCCCAGCATTCCTCAACAAAAGAGGGAAAACGGAATGTTGGGAGTCTTAGGGGCATATTTATAAAAGAGCAAAAAGTAGCGAAATGTTTTCGCATTCGCTTTTCGCATGGGTTTTCGCCAAAAAGACAGTTAAGGCTATTTATAAAGGTAGCGTTAACGAATGGCGAAACCGTTTCCGCGAGCTATCGCTAAACCCTTTTCACCTTACTTCGCAATGGTAATTTTAGCGAAAAGGGAGCGAAAAGGCATAACGCGATTTATAAAAGAGCGAAAGGTGGTTTTTGCGTTAAAAAGAGCGAAAGATTAGCGCGACCCTGAAGGTGGTGAAAAGTCATTGTTTGAGCGAAAAGGCATTCTAATGGGTAATATGCCTTGAAAAAGCGAACGCGCATTAGAAGGGGGACCGCGCATTAGAATGTAATATGCCTTGGAAAAGCGACATTAGAAAGGCGATCGCGCATTAGAATGTAATATGCCTTGGAAAAGCGAACGCGCATTAGAAAGGCGAACGCACATTAGAAAGGCGAACGCACATTAGAAAGGCGAACGCACATTAGAAAGGCGAATGTGCAGTGCAAAAGAAAATTGTATTCCAATTGAGAAATTCTAAGAAAATTGACTAAATAAGACATGGCTGACTTCTTGGTAAATGTGAAGTGGCCATTTTGAACTTGACATAATTTTCTAGTGGGCTTTTCTGGTTTCGAATGGTTTTCGCAATGCAGTCTTCTTAGATGCGTTAAGTTTTCGCTGCGATGTGCTGCGCTAATTATTTGGCGAAAAAGACAATCCTTTATAAATATGCCCCTTAGTTTTCAAACATCTGGAGGTACACCGTTTGAGAACCCCTGCTCTGAAACAATCAGCTGTGCAGTTTATCACTGAAATGTGAGAAATATTAACCTGTGTGTTGCCAAATGAGAAATACAGTCACTCAAAGACTGTTTTGCTTTACTGGCACATGTTTAAAGGTAAATTATCCCAAATCTAAGGTTTTTTATTTTACCTCCTAGTCCCTTTATTGCAAAGTGTGTTTTCATCACAATGAAAAACTGTGACTGTTTTAGAGTAGCCAGGGGATGTGCAATGCGGTCCTTGGCAGATTGTTAAATCTACTCCTGTACAAGCAGACTTGCTGTATATGCATTTTGCCATTACAGTGTCCAGTATAATGTGATGAATAGTGGCTGAATACATGCAGCTCCTGAAAAAAAATTCTCCTAAAGAAGAAATTTTTGGACAGTGTTGGTAAAGGATTGGTTGCCTTTGAAATAAAAATAATGCACTGTAGATAGCCCTGTTTGTAAACATAAGGACATAGCAGGCTTTTAGGACACTGCCATTAATTCTGCAAGTACACATTACTATAAAAGTCTGCATATTCTATATCCAGCACAGGCATATTTTGTTCTGACAAATAAAACCCATTGCTAATACGTGTCTTTTCTGTAAAGATGTAAGAATAGTATTGATTAAAATAAAATAATTCACAAAAATATAATTTATTTACCATAGATTGTACTGATCTGTTAAAGGGCATGTCTACCCTTAAAACAAAAAACTGGCAACTTGTAAGTTATCTGCCTGCAACCCCAACTGCTATTTTCACCAGTTATTACTTGCTTTTATAACCAAATATTTGGTGATAACTTCTATTCCTTTCTGGTGAAGGTATCGGCTTCCTTCCTCTGCTCATAGAGATTTTTATACCCATGAGCGTGTGCAGAGGAGGCTGCGGATGAAACAGCCATCCATCATTGGTTCTGACATCAGCATTTACAGCTTTAATTAACTGGATGAAGGCAGGGGCCAGCTTACTGTGCCAGAATGGGGACAATAATGATCCTTTAATATCTGGTTAGTAATGTAGGTAATAAAGTGCTGAATATATGAGTTTGGGTTAGGCAGGTAACTGACTATGGCTTTATGTTTTTTTTTTGTTTTAAGGGTGAACATTAGGGATGGCCGGTTCGCGGACACGAACCCGGATCCACCGCGTATTTATCCCATCCGCGAACGGCGGATTATTACTGATTTTCTGGATTCTCCGCCTTCCGAACTTCCGAACTGCGGATTTTTTTTTTCCGAAAATTTTCTAAATTACGAGGATCTCCGTATTTTCGAAAACGGAGGTCCGCGTAATTACGAGAATTCTAGTAATTTCGAAAATTTTGGAAAAAAAGTGTAATTCTTGTAAGTTCGCCGAATTTCTGCATTTTGGGGATTATTTTCAAGACGGAGCAAGCCACATGACCCAAATTATCCAATGGCAGCTAACATGATTATTGCCAGCCCCCTGGGTAAAAAAAAAAGGCTGCTTCACAGGCGCCATTTTGTCAGTGTGTTGGAGTGTGTTTAGTGGAGACCTGACAGTGTAGGAGTTGGAGAGAGATTTTTGCGCTTTTTGAGCTTTCTGTGTGTGGATTTCAGTGTGGTGGTTTAGCACTTGTTGTTAACCACCCCTGTATTCACACATCTTGAGACCCAACAGTGCTTTTAAGGACTAACTTTGTGAGACCCAAAAGTCCTTTTAAGGACTAACCCCCCTATAAGTCCTTTGGACAAATTTTGTGTTAGACATTTTAGAGGTCTAGGTGTCCTGTTTTTTTGTTTGTCTTTCTGTATCTGTGTGTCAGTGTCTGTGTGTTTTGTGTAGCTGACAGTGCTGCCTTTAGCAGCAATCAGCAGCTTTTGCTGTCTGATCTGCTGTTTGCTGTCAGTTGTGTCTGTGTCCTATTTGTGCTTTTAGTGTAAAAAAAAAAAAACTTTTTGTTTTTTTGCTTTTGTGTTGTTTTGTTGCTTTGTCTTTTGTGTTTGTGTGTGCGTGTATATATATATATATATATATATATATTTTTTTTTTTTTTTTGTTAATATTTGGGAGAGGGAAATGCCTGGCAGGGCAAGAGGGAGAGCCAGGAGCTGGGGTGCTTCTGCACGTGGAGGGAGAGGGAGAGGGAGAGGCAGCTACCTGGCCCGAGCCTGGCTACCTGGCCCGAGCCTACTGAAGGCTCTGGCCAGGAGCTACTTGGCCCTTCACAGGGCAGCCGGGTTACCGTATCCGATATGTTTAGGGGTAGCCGGGCTAGGGCTATCCGTTCTGATCAAGGAAGGCTTCCTCATCCACCTCCTCACAGGCACAGAGCAGCCGAGCTGCTACTGTAGATACTGTGCCTGCTCCTTCCTCACCTGAGGCTCCTACTGTGGGCATGGAACATAATCCTCTCTATCAGAAGTTCATTGCCCACATGGCCCGTACCTTTGGGGATCTGGAGGAGTCGTCTCAGGATATGTTTTCGCACACTATGTGTGGGGCTAGTGTGCTTGAGGAGGAGCCGTGCACTGATGCACAATCTTTCCTGTTGCCCGAGGCGGAGGAAAGTGCTCAGTGCACAGGGGGACAGGAGGCTGACGATGTCACACAGCAATCTGTGAGCAGCCAGGGAACTAATGCAGGGGGTGAGGTTCCAGATGCTGCTGCTGTTAGTCACGCAGCCTGAGGAGGTGGAAGTGGACGATGAGGTCACTGATCGTCCATGGGTGCCCTCTGTGAGAGAGGAGGAGGATAGTGTCTCTGAGGGATGTCCCTCAGAGCATGAGCACGATCCTGAACCTAGAGGCAGGACTGGGGGCAGGGGCCGGGGCAGAGGCAGTGCACCTAGTGGTGCACATGGAGGTACGGCACCAATGAGATCTGGTGCCAGTGCCCCACAGCAGCAGGTGACCTCTGCTCCGAGTCGTGCCGGTGGCTCAGCGGTGTGGGAGTTCTTCTCACTGGCTCCAGGTGACAGCACGGTTGCAGTTGTGCCTGCAACGTGTTAGCCGTGGGAAGACCACATCACATTTGGGCACCTCCTCTATGAGGAGACATATAATACTGCACCACTTTGCCCGGTGGGAGCAGCGGACAGGGAACGTGCAGGCACCCACACGTTCCCTACCTCGTGCCCAGGTAGCCACCATTCCTCCTCCTCCCCCTCCGGCCCCATCAGCTGCTTCCTCGGTGGAAGTTAGGGAGGAGAGGCAGCCTTTTGCCCCAGCACGCGGTGTTAAGAGGCCTCTTGACACTGCTGCTGGAGCGTCAGTTAAAAGGCAGGTCTCTCTTCCTCAGTTGTTGGAGCGGAGGCAGAAACTGTCCCCCAGTCACCCCCAAGCCCAGCATCTCACTGCCGGCTTAGCCAAACTCCTGGCGGTGCAGCTGCTACCTTTCAGCCTGGTAGACAGTGCAGCATTCAGGGAGTTTGTGGCCATTGGCACACCACAGTGGCAGGTCCCTGGCCGTAGGTACTTTGCCCAGAAGGCAGTACCAGCCCTGCACGACCATCTGCAGGGCAATATATCTGCTTCGCTGGACCACAATGTGGGCAAGTGTGTCCACATTACTATGGATGCGTGGTCCAGCAAGAACGGCCAGGGGCGGTATGTGTCATTTACCGCCCAATGGGTCACTCTGCTAGCCGGCAGAGACGCGGCACGGAGCGCAAGTGGGGAGATGGTGGTACCACCACGCATTGGTGATACGCCTGTCTCCACCCCCCCTCCTCATCCGGTGAGCCCTCTTCCCGGACAGCTCCGTGCCCCCCCAGAGCCTATGCTTCCTGCCAGGTGAGACGATGCCATGCAGTGTTGCAGCTTGTGCGCCTCGGTGATAGGAGCCACACCAGGGCAGAGTTGCTGGCAGCACTGCAAGGGCAGGTTGAGAGGTGGCTGACCCCACACCACCTCTCAATAGGCAAGGTCGTGTGTGACAATGCCACCAACTTCCTGTCTGCCCTTCGCATGGGCAAAGTCACACATGTTCCTTGCCTGGCACACGTTCGCAACCTGGTCGTCCAGCGGTTCCTCACCAAGTACCCTGTTCTCCAGGAGGTACTGAGGATGGCTAGGAGGGTGTCCAGTCACTTCAGGCGGTCATACACGGCCACAGCTCGTCTGGCCGAGTTTCAGCAGCAGAATGGTCTGCCGCAGAACCGCCTGATTTGTGACACCCCCACCCGCTGGAACTCTAGTTTTATGATGCTGCTGAGGATGCTCCAGCAGAGGCGAGCCATCATAGACTACTTGTACGAGTACGAGGCAAGATCAGGCTCTGGGGACCTGGGTTTGCTGTTACCCAGGCAGTGGCTGCTGATTAGAAATGCCTGCCGTGTGCTCGCGCCATTTGAGGAGGCCACCAGGATGGTAAGCCGCAATGATGCCACCATCGCGGATACCATCCCACTGGTGTTCCTCCTTGAGCACACTCTGCGCGGCATACTCAACAGGGCACTAGCTGCCAAGCAGCAGCTACTGGAAGAGGAGGACGCCGACACTGTGATGCTTTCCGAGCCCGAACATCACGGTGCAGAGCAGCCGTCCGATGATGAGGAGGGGGATTTAGGTGACCTGGACCAAGGGGAAATGGGGCATTCCTCTAGGGGGACATCTCAACCCTCCCAAGTACCACATGTCATTCGTGGTTGGGGAGAGGTTGAGCCCGACACTATGGTCCTCAGTGACATCGAAGACATGGGGTCCTCTGCGGCAGGCAGTTTGCGGCGCATGGGTTCGTTCATGCTGCAATGCCTGCGCAAGGACCCCAGGATTAAGGCCATCAAAGAGAAGGAGCAGTACTGGGTGGCCACCCTTATAGATCCCCGCTATAAGGGTAAAGTGTCGGAGTTTATCCCCGCATCTCAGAGGGAAGGTAGAATGCAGCACTATGAGGCAACACTGCTACGTTGCCTCTGTTCTGCCTTCCCAGGTACTGGCAGGCCTACAGCACCTGATGTTGGGGATCAACAGGGCTCACGTCCCCCTGTGCCTGACAGGAGGAGCAGCAGTACTGGAGGCGGCCTCGCGGCCAACTTCAGGCTGTTCTTCCAGCCACATTTGCCAGGCCCATCTACTGGCAACTCCACCAGGCAACACCTCAGTCGCCAGGTCACCGACTACATCGGATCCAGGGCCGGTGTAGCCACATCAGAGACTGAGGATCCACTGGACTACTGGGTGGCGAGGCTTGATATATGGCCCGAGTTGGCACAGTATGCCATCGAGGTCCTTTCATGCCCGTCATCCAGTGTTCTTTCGGAGAGGACCTTCAGTGCGGCAGGGGGTGTTGTAACGGAGAGGAGGACCCGTCTCTCCACTGAGAATGTGGTCCGCCTTACATTCATCAAGAGGAATGAGGCGTGGATCACATCTCAGTACAGCACCCCTATTGCTGATGCCCGTGACTGAAGGCCTCCTGTCCTGGCCACCTGTACTGCTCCTTCCGCCTCATTTTCCACCTAGAGGCTTAGCTGATGCCAGCTTAGCTGGCAAATGGCAATTTTTTCTTATTGGCAGGGCCATATATGGTCCTACCTTGCTCTACTGCATTCAGGTTGTGAAATAACATGCTCTGCGACAACAGCTACTCTGTGGCTAATTTTTCTAAGATTGGGTCGATCCTACTTGGCCCGAGAGCAGTACTCCATATTTGTTCTTCCTTCTCTCTCCATGAGGCACCTTTGTGGTGTCACCTACTCTGACCATCTCATACAGCCGCAACAGCTACTCTGTGGCTAATGTTTTCAGCTCTGGGTCAATCCTGCCTGGCCCGAGAGCAGTACTCCATTTTTGTTTCTTCCCTTCTTGTCTCTCCATGAGGCACCTTTGTGGTGCACCTACTCTGACCATCTCTACAGCCGCAACAGCTACTCTGTGGCTAAGTTTTCAGCTCTGGGTAATCCTGCCTGGCCCGAGAGCAGTACTCACTTTTTTGTTCTTCCTTTCTCTCCATGAGGCACCTTTGTGGTATCACCTACCTGACCATCTCATACAGCCGCAACAGCTACTCTGTGGCTAATGTTTTCAGCTCTGGGTCAATCCGGCCTGGCCCGAGAGCAGTACTCCTTTTTTGTTCTTCCTTTCTCTCCTGAGTACCTTTGTGGTGTCACCTATTCTGACCATCTCATACAGCCGCAACAGCTACTCTGTGGCTAATGTTTTCAGCTCTGGGTCAATCCTGCCTGGCCCACAGAGCATACTCCATTTTTGTTCTTCCTTCTCTCTCATGAGGCACCTTTGTGGTGCACCTACTCTACCATCTCTACAGCCGCAACAGCTACTCTGTGGCTATGTTTTCAGCTCTGGGTCAATCCTGTCTCCCGAGAGCAGTTACTCCATTTTTGTTCTTCCTTCTCTCTCCATGAGGCACCTTTGTGGTATCACCTACTCTGACCATCTCATACAGCCGCAACAGCTACTCTGTGGCTAATGTTTTCAGCTCTGGGTCAATCCTGCTTGGCCCGAGAGCAGTACTCCATATTACAAAGTGTGGGCCTGCTGTAACTCAATGGTGCTGTTCCTACCCATTCACCTGCTTTCCCTTGCACGAAGCATACATTGAGGGAGAGTAGCCAATGGGGTGAGGGGTATGTCCAGTGGGGCCAAGCCTGCCTTGCCCCACAACAATGGTGGCAAACTGCAGTTGGCCTGCTGTAACTCAATGGTGCTGTTCCTACGAAGCCTTACCCTTTCACCTGCTTTCCCTTGCACAAAGCATACTCTGAGAGAGAGTAGCCAATGGGGTGAGGGGTATGTCCAGTGTGGCCAAGCCTACCTGGCTCTTCAACAATGGTGGCAAACTGCAGTGGGCCTGCCTTTAACTCACATGGTGGGCTGTTCCTATGAAGCCTACCTTCCACCTGCTTTCCCTTGCACAAAGCATACTCTGAGGGAGAGAAGCCAAGGGGGTGAGGGGTATGTCCAGGGGGCCAAGCCTGCCTGGCTCTTCAACAATGTGGCAAACGCAGTGGGCCTGATATAACTCGTGGTGCTGTTCCTACGAAGCCTTACCCTTTCACCTCTTTCCCTTGCACGAAGCATACTCTGAGGGAGAGAAGCCAATGGGGTGAGGGGTATGTCCATGGGGCCAAGCCTGTCTGGCTCTTCAACAATGTGGCAAACTGCAGTGGGCCTGCTGTAACTCAATGGTGCTGTTCTTACGAAGCCTTACCCTCTCACCTGCTTTCCCTTGCACGAAGCATACTCTGGAGGGAGAGAAGCCAATGGGGTGAGGGGTATGTCCAGTGGGGCCAAGCCTGCCTGGCTCTTCAACAATGGTGGCAAACTGCAGTGGGCCTGCTGTAACTCAATGGTGCTGTTCCTACGAAGCCTTACCCTTTCACCTGCTTTCCCTTGCACGAAGCATACTCTGAGGGAGAGTAACAATGGGGTGAGGGGTATGTCCAGTGGGCCAAGCCTGCCTGGCTCTTCAACAATGGTGGCAAACTGCAGTGGACATTATGTAACCCAGTACCCCACATCACCTTCTTTCACTTGTTGCGTGCAAACTACTATATAGGGGAATGTGGGCCAATGTGTGTGTTTAATGGCATTAATGATAAAGATATACAATTATAATTACTAGAATAGAGCTAGCTAAATAGATATGTGTATTGTAATTTTCAAATAAAAATTGATTATGAATCTATATGAATAATCTGTTAAATCGAAAAATAAAGCCCAGAAACATTCTTTTATTTACAAAAATTTTTCTGAGGGGTAGATTATAAATTTTTTTTAAACTATTTACAAATATAAAAAATAAAAAAATAAAATAAAAAAATACAAATTAAAAAAAATATATATATTTTGGGGGTTTATGGGAATGGGATTCCCTCCTCTCCAGTCTGGTCACTCTTCGTCCTATGCGACGCATCTCCCGTCGCATGCTCTCGAATTCTGTGGAGGAAGATATTGAAAGAATTGTGTTGAAGATGTTCGAGCAAATTTCCTAAAGCACAATGCGGGTGATGCAATTTTGCACCTAACAGCTACTTACACATACATGGTATTGCAATGCTATAATGTTGCGGTATGTCATAAAAAGGAAAGCTCAGTATAAGATATCATTATTTATAAAATTCTTAGATTATATTATGCATACCTAGTTATGGTAACAGTGATTTCTACTGATTGGCTGTTGGATGGGTCACACATGCTCATATCTCTACTGAGCAACTGAATCAACACAGGGACTGGGTCAAGGGCAAGACCATAACGATCTCTATCAGGGGTCCTGCAAACATGAAGTCTGTATTTCTTTATACACAGACACAATGCTGATTTGGCAGGTTAAGGTAATTCGGATGGAAAAATACTGCTCTTTTTTCTTAAAAGTTTATGTATCTTCACTGAACTTCCACTTAAAGCGATATTATTGCATCATGGGGGATCACTGATAAACAGCAGGAGGTAATGCTGGCATAAAACATTACGTTTATTGCGAAATTGTATCAGAACATTCTTTGTTTTTGGTTTGGTTTTGTATGACTACTTCACTAGGACTGTGCTACATACAAAAAATTTTGGAAGTGGTGCAGTCCCCATAAAAGCATTGTCAAACCCACAGTACCCATTGTTGCATCATGTAGCGTGGATTTTACACTGGGAAAATACAGATATTAATAGTCATGTATATAACATTTCATTAACGTTGCATATTATTTACTTACGATTTTGAAGCATGACCTCCAGAGGGACTGGAGAGGCTGGAGGGGATGGAGGGGCTGGAGCGGCTGGAGGGGCTGGAGAAGGTGGAGGGGCTGGAGAGGGTGGAGGGCCTGGAGAAGGAGGAAGGCCTGGAGAGGCTGGTCCTGCTTGTAGAAAAAAAAAAAGTTTTTATTTCAACAATCACTGTCCAATCCATTAGTAATATTACATGTATAAGAACATTTCCTAAAGGGCTACGTAGTGAACATTTCTTGGAAAATTTTTGAACCACAAAAATGCAATAAAAAACTGGTTTAATGAAAGATTTTAAAAAACATTAACTTCACTAGGTTTAGCGGGTATAATTTACCATTTATAAAAAAATCAACATTTAATTTTCACTTTAGTTGCCCCAGTAGGTGTGAATAGCTGTGTGGGGTTCATGGGTATGTGTTTGTCGGACAATGTTGGAAAGGATACTTAAGATAATCTCACACTTTTACTGCACGTTTGGACCGAATTTCGTGACTTAAGCCCAAACAATGGGGAGTCGGGGACAATAAATGGGAATGAGAAATGAGAAGAACTGTGATCTGTCTCTCAAGCCAAATTAATAGATTTGTTTAATTTTTTTTTACAAAATTTTTTTCAGTGAAATAATAAAATTCACTTAATTATCACTGATATTATCACTATTATTTGCTGACAATCAAGGTCAATAAAAAGATAAAAAAATTGCTTAGGATGCACTTACGTGTCTGGCTGGTGCCAGGTTCCTCCTCTTGGGGCGGTGGACTGCCCGTGGGGGCGATGGAGAGCCCGGAGGGGGCAATGGCTGCCCGGAGCCTGATGGCTAGTTGTGGTAGTGCTAAAAAAAAAAGAAATTTAATTCTCACTGTCATTAAAAGTTCGAATACATTTACTAAAACAATTCTCGGAGAAGTTGTCAAAAAATATCAAACATTTGGATAAAGGGCTTGGACACATCTTACGTGTTAAAAGCACACAATAGTGTGGCCAATTATGTCATTCTCAATTCTTGCACAGTTGTGCAATCGTACTGCACTCGCGCGGCAATACACATGACAAATGAAAAATTTAGAAAAATTTTTTTTTTCAATAGGCTGCACTTACATTCTTCCTCTGGCGGGGACAGTGGTGGGGGTAGGATGTCGGAGGAAGATTCAGCTGCAAATTAAAATAAAAAAATACATAATGAATGATTTATCTAAAAGATATATTTAATATATACTTTGGATTCTGCTTGAAAATACAGATTAAATAAGGCAATATGTTATAGTTGCTTAAAAGTCAATCATTTCAATTGCAATGATTTCATACCTTATTCTGGCTAAGTACTTATATTTTTATTGTGTGTATTGTAGCCATGGAAAGGGAAAAGTTGGTTGGTGTAGGGGAGCATCTGTAGCTGTGTGTACTTGTATCTAGATTTTGTGGCTAACACACAGTTTTAATTTTGGAGTGTAAAAATCAATTTTTATAATTGATCAACATTTTATTTTTGACTTTACTTTCCCTTCAAATAGGGCTGCCATGTAACTAAAAGGGTGGGTCAGTAAAGTGTGTTTAACTTTGTCTATGTGTGGGTATAAGTGTGCATTTATAGGTAAAAAGAAATCAATTTTTAATGATCGATTACATTTTTAATTTTACTTAGCCTTTAAATAAGGGCTGCAATGGAAATGGAAGGGTGGGCCACCAAGTGTGTTTCCTGTGTCATGTGTGGGTACATTTTAAATTTATAGGTGATATGTTAAATAAAGTCACTTTTCAGTGATTTATTTTTTGACTTTACTTACCTTTTAAATAGGGCTGATATTGAATAATATAAGAAGAATAATAATGTAATAATAACCAGTGAATGAGAAATAAAAAGAACTCGGATATCTCTCTCTCCTCTCAAGCCAAATTTAAGGATTATTGATGTTTTTAAAAAAAAAAAATATATTATATATATATATATATATATATATATATGTTTGTCAGAAGTGAATTAAAATATTTTACTACTTATTACAATACAGTAATATAATAAAAAGTATACTGCCTTCCATCATCTGCCAGATGGCCTGAACATAATGAGGCCTCTGCTTCTTGAGATCAGACCACTGTTTCTAGAGGGTAGAGACAGTGGTCTGGTAGCCGTAGCGGCGCAGGATCTGGCGATGGAGCCCCTCCATAATCCTGCGCTTCGGCGCCGCACTTGATAGGTGCCAGGGGGGAAGTTATCATACCCCCTGGTCAGGAGGTACTGGATGCATAGAGTTGCCATCCTGTAGGTTCCTCGTTTTTACGAAATTCCTCGTTTTTACGAAAATCCACGTTTTACGGGAATCCTCGTTTTTACAGAAATCCTTGTATTTCCAAAAAAATACCGTTTTTAATTCACGCTAGCGGACTGTAATTTTTAGGTATTGTAGGCATTGATACGTGTTTCTAAGGCCATTACCCAGGTCCCTGAGTGATAAGTGTACGTTACCAAGGCTATTTAGACCACTTTTAATGCGGATTTTGCCGAACTTTCATTTTAATACGTTTTACCGGGTCCGCTCGCGGATTTTCGAATTTACGGATTTTTGGAAAATCCGCGACCGGATTTTTCGAAGTTCGGACATCTCTAGTGAACATATCTTTTAACCTCTTAGTGCCACATAAATTTTACGATCTGTGGATGAAGAGACCAAAGTGCTACGATTGTAAAATTTACAATCTGGACACTTTAACGGCTGCCTGCCCCTTTAAGGCAGCTACGGCGATCGGGGGCATGCCCCCTAGCCCCCTCGATCCCATAAAGATACAATGGGGGAGAATGCAGCCCCTCAATACTTACCTCCTCCCTCACTGAATGAATGGGGATCGTAGGAAGGGAGACCCCGGTGACATCACAGGACTTCTCCGGGGTCTTCCCTTAGGCTTCCCCCGGTCTGCCCCTGGTGGTGTAGTGGAGGTACAGTACCTGGTATAGTAAAGCTGTCAGTGAGACAGCTTTACTATTCTTTTTGTGAATGAAGCTCAGAGTTCCATTCACAAATAGGATTTTTCTAAGTCTTTGCTACTTAGGGGACAGAGATCAAAATTGGTTATCACTTCTGATCACCAAATTATTGATCTTTGCCAATGAATGAAAATCACTTCCTGGAAAATGGCATTTATGCTCATATTCCAAGTTCGTTATCATTCCCTAAGATGATTGATGATCATCTTTGGGAATGATCCAAAAAATGGGGGGAAATGCGCATTTAAAAAAAAGTGATACACACCCCCTTTTTTTTTTACACTAAAGCTAAAAATTAGCAAATCTTTTTCTCCAAGCTTCCCAATGTTCCCGGTGGGAATCCGTAAAATAAATGCAGATAATTATTTTTCTTTTTTAGGATCAGTAAAGTGTGCAAAAACTTCTGCGACTCTCAGTACCAACCGGTTTCACTAAATACCACTAAAAGGGGAGTGTGTGTACGTGGGGGTGGGTTGTGGCATTGTTTGATTTTTTTTGTAAATGCACTTCTGAACTAGTTAGTGGCGTTGTTTGCACCCACGCATATGGCATACTGTTTGATTCAGGACATGTAGGAGATTGCCTTTTGTGTTTTTTTTGTGGGTTTAGGGCACGGCCACTGCAACGCAATCGCAAACGGAATCGCATGTGAATTCATGTGCGATTTCGCATGCGTTTTTTCATTAAGCATTGGAAAACGCATGTGATTGCGATTTAAAATGTGGAACACAAATCACAATTGCAAGCGTAATCGCCTCACACCCGAAAACGCGCATTTTTGGTGCTTGCCGCGATTCCCATGATTTAAAAAAAAGCAAGTGCAAACGCATGCGCAGACGCTGAAAAATCTCAGCAGTGTGGCCTAGCCCTTAGGTAGGATTTCAATCTTTGAATCATCTTATTTATTTTTAACAAAATCTCCTAAAACTCAAGAGTTCTTTGATTACTCTGGCTGGAATTTTCATGTATGTATGAAAGCTTGGCACCGTAACGTAGCTGAAGGAGTGTAGATTCCAAAAATATATAGTTTGTGGGGGTATTTCCAAGTTTCGGGGCTGTTTCCTTTTGAAAAAGTGTAGGCTGTTCAAATTACAGAGCACTTTAATTTTATCTTGTAATTGCCCTTGTGCATGAGTCACATTTGAGTTAGTTGGTGGCCACGTCTCTGTGTGCATCCACGCATAGGCATACCTTTTGATTCAGGACATGTGGGAGATTGACATTAGTGTTTTTTTTTTGCCTATCAAGCGGGTTTAGGTAAGTTTCAAACCCTTGAATCATCTTATTTATTTTTCAAAAATTACTGTGTCTGGAATTTGTCATGTATGTATGAAAGCTTGGAACCGTAACGTAGCTGAAGGTTTGTCGATTCCAAAAATATATAGTTTTTGAGGTTATTTCCAAATTTCAGGGCTGTTTCCTTGAAAAAGTGTAGGCTCTTCAAATTACAGAGCACTTTGATTTTATCTTGTAATTGCACTGCACTTGTGCATGGGTCCCATTTGAGTTAGCTGGTGGCCATGTGTCAGTGTGCACCCATGCATATAGCATACTGTTTGATTCAGGACATGTGGGAGATTAATATTTAGTGGGGGATTTTATTTATGGGAGGGATTGACAAGTTTCGGGGCTGTTTGAAATTACAGAGCACTTTGATTCTTTCGTAATTGCACTTGTGCATGCTTCCCATTTTAGTTAGTTGGTGGGCACCCACGCATATGGCATACCATTTGATTCAGGACATTTGGGAGATTGATATTGGTAAGGTTTTTTTTTTACATTACAGGGGAATTTGCCGTAATTTTGTAACTTTGAAATGTATTTTTCTCCATTTTTCCAGAAAATCGTGTAAGTACGAACTCTATGAAAGAACTGCGCCCACACCATTGATGGTATGAATTAAAAAAACAGCATTTGTAGCTGAAGGTGTGTAGATTGTGAGAATATATCTTTTGGGGGGTGTTTGTGTGGGAAAAACTGCAGACTGTTCAAATTCAGAGTTGGCTGAATATTTTTGCGTTTTTTGTGAGCCATTGTGCATTGTCTCACTTTGTGGCTTTTCGCTTCCACATCCGCGTGTGTAACCATGCATATGGCATACTGTTTGATTCAGGACATTTGGGGAATTGATATTTAGTAACTTTTTTTTACATTCCATGGGTTTTGAGCATGATTTCACCTTCAAAAGTTGATTTTTAAATTTTTCAGAAAATCTATGAAAAGTGAGAACTTCTACTAAGAACTCGCGCCCACACAATTGATGGTATGAATGAACAAACTACAGAATTACATAGCTAAAGGTGTGTAGATTCAAGGAATATATAGTTTGTGGGGGTGTTTTTGGGAATAATTGCAGACTGTTCAAATTTGGAGTTTGCTGAATATTTTTGCTGTTTTGAGCCATCATGTATTGTCTCACTTCGTGGCTTTTCGCTTCCACGTCTGAATGTGTAACCATGCATATGGCATACCGTTTGATTCAGGACATTTGGGGGATTGACTTTTGGTAACTGTTTTTTTACATTCCATGAGGTTTTGCAAGATTTCTACCTTTTGAAGTTGTATGTTGTTAATTTTTTCATAAAAGTGCGAACTTCTACGAAGAACTGTGCCCACACCATTGATGGTATGAATGAACGGACTACACCGTTACATTGCTGAAGGTGTTTAGATTTCAGGAATATAGTTTGTGGGGGGTATTTCTGAGTTACGGGGTTTTTTTGTGGACTGTTCAAATTCGGAGTTGGCTAAATATTTTTGCTTTTTCGAAACCTCCGTGCATTGTCACTTCCTTGCTATTCGCTTCCACGTCTGCATGTGTAACCACACATGGCATACCGCTTGATTCAGGACATTTGGGCGATTGAAATTTGTCACTTTTTTTACATCCCATAAGGTTTTGGCATGATTTCTACCTTTTGAAATTGTTTTTTGTTCATCTTTTCATAAAAGTGCGACACTCAGACGAACTGCGCCCACACTATTGATGGTATGAATGAACAAACTATAGTGTTACATACCCAAAGGTAAGTAGATTTCAGGAATAATAGTTTTGGGGGGTTGTTTTGTGGAAAAAAAACTGCAGACTGAAATTCGGGGTTGGCTAAATATTTTGCTTTTTCTGAGCCACCGTACATTATCTCACTTCGTGGCTATTCTCTTCCACGCCTGCGTGTGTAACCATGCATATGGCATATCGCTTGATTCAGGAAATTTGGGTGATTGAAATTTGGTAACTTTTTTTACATTCCATGAGGTTTTTCCATGATTTCTAGCATTTGAAGTTGTTTTTTTGTTAATTTTTCATAAAAGTGCGAACTTCTATGAAGAACTGCGCCCACACCATTGATGGTATGAATGAACGAACTACAGCGTTACATAGCTGAAGGTATGAGTAGATTTCAGGAATATATAGTTTGTGGGGGGTATTTCTGAGATATGGGGTGTGTTTTATGGAAAAACTGCAGACTGTTCAAATTCGGAGTTGGCTAAATATTTTCACTGTTTCTGAGCCACCGTGCATTGTCTCACTTCGTGGCTATTCGCTTCCATGTCTGTGTGTGTAACCATGCATATGGCATACCGTTGATTCAGGACATTTGGGAGATTGATATTTGGTAACTTTTTTTTTCATTCCATGAGGTTTTGGCATGATTTCTACCTTTTTGAATGTTGTTTGATGTTCATATTTTTTGAAAATCTGGTAAAAGTGCTTCTACGAAGAACTGCGCCCACACTATTGATGGTTGAATGAACGAACTACAGTGTTACATAGCTGAAGGTGTGTAGTTTCAGGGTATTTGTGGGGGGTATTTTGTGGAAAAACTGCACTGTTCAAATACAAAACACCCATGCAGGTACACCCATGAATTGGCATACCGTTTTATTTGGGAGGGGTTAGGCTTTCATATTTGAGATGCGTTTGAACTTTCCTCCACAGTTTTTAGCTGAAATTTGCATTTGATTTTGTCTCTGATTTTACAGTTGAGGAAAAAAAATGCGCCCGGGTATCTGCATTTTGAAACTTACCTCACTTATAAAATCTGTGGATATGTAGTTTCTAAAAATATCTCACTTGTGAGGATATTTTAGTTAATTTTGGTAGATATTCTATGTTAACTGTCAGTAGTGGTTATACATTTTTAATTTGGTGTAATATTCTTGAAGGTACAATTTTAACTTGGGGGGGTCTCCTGTACAGGAAAAGTAGGGTACCTACATATATCTGGTATCGTTGTACTCGGGAATATCAGAGCTTTTAGAAACAGTAAGATTTTTGTGCATAACCTAAAAATAACTATAGCTAAAAATGGGAAAAATCCATGAAAATTTGCAAATTTTACATTTTTTTTACATATTTTACCCATAATTCAGTAAATTTCCAGAAAAGTTACAAAATTCTGTTACCGTGTTAAAGTACACTTTCTGCTGAAAAAACCAATGTATAATATTCCTGATTTACTGCAAGGTTTCCTACTGTAAAATTAGTCTAAAGCGATTAAGGGCAAAATCCTAAAAATTTGGCTGGCACTTAACGCAAAAAAAAAATGAAATTCTGCTGGCACTGAAAGGGTTAACAAGCCTAATACGAAGTGTTTACATATTTGTACGGCAACATGTCAGTGAATCCCACACATCTGTTGGGCTTTAAGAGAGTACAATAGTGCTAATTCTCAATTTACAAATAAGGAGCAGGGTCATCAACCCTCGGTTGCCCATTTGGAAGCTCTTACCTTCCAATATTCTCACAAATAGTGTTTGGGCTCTATTCTGTTGTTTGCAATATGACAATTGGAAAAATCGTAACATTTGGAGTAGTTTCGTTTTTTTTTAGAAAGAAGTACAGTAGTTTATGCATGAGTGTTTTGTAAAATACAGATTATATTGTCTGTGGGGAACCTGATTTAGAAACTGATTTGAAACCCCCCCCCCAAAAAACAGAAAGCTAAAAAAAAAACAGAATGTATTGAATTTGTGCTTGTGAAGGTTCTCATTCATCCAGGTCATGGTATACTGTTGTATTCAATTAGATCAACTGGACTTGAAATGTAGTTCTTTTCAAGAACTACATTTCAAGTCCAGTTGATCTAATTGAATACAACAGATGTATTGAATTTGTGTTATCTCATGTTTTAGATATACCCTTTGCTCATTATTTTATGTAGACCTGTGTTAATTGCCTATGTATTTGTTTTTACAGTTGGGCTTTTTGCCAAAGTCTGTTTACCTCTAGAGGTGTCTGTGGGGAAAAATAACCAGGTCACAGCTCTCAATGGCTCTGATATCTTGCTCCAATGTATATTTACCGCCTGCATTGGCTTCGAGGATGTGACTTTCTCTTGGACCTATCGTGATTTCAACAGCTCATATAGTCCTGAAGATGTAAGAATCTAAGAGTTGTACATTTTAAGAGAAAACAGCAGTAGAACTGTTCTTTGATTTAAACCTGTTTGCTGGCCATACATTGGCTTGACATTACATCGATTCCATGTCTGCTTGTCGTAATGTTAAGGGCATGTCCACCCCCAAAACTAAAATTTAACCCCTACTGGCCACATCAAGTAGTTTAAAAACAATCCTTACCTTACATTCCTGCTCAAATAGTTCCCTGCTGTGCCCCTCCAAAGTCCAGGAAACTGCTGTGTAGGAGCAGTGTGTGACTCATGCTGTGCCTGAGACTTCCTCAACTCATCAAGGTGAGGCATGCTCAGTGCAGCCCTCCCTGCCTCTCAGCCAATCACGGAGGCGGCTGCCGGTCCCGCCCCCTGCTTTCAATTCCATGCAAGCAGAGGGCCTGAACACTGCAGCAGGGGAGAGAGGGCAGGTAAGTAAGAATCGGGGGACTTTCAACAATTATATTAATGCAGTTGGGGCTGGGGGAGCATGCCTACCACATATCAAAAGTTAAATTTTGGGGTGGACATGCCCTTAAGCAGAGTGATGGTTTTACTTTTTAAGACATTAAGGGCTAGGCCCCACTAATACGGTTTTCACATGCTTGTGCACATGATTTCGCCTGGGATTGCGCATGCAATTTTAAGTACATGGAAATAGCCGGAATACAAAAATTCCTGTGATTTCCAATGCGAATGCGATTGCATATCCATTTCCGTTTTGGTAACACATGCGATCACCATTTTTTGCGCAATTGCATGCATTTCCATAATGAAAAATAGAGAAATCACCAGATTCTGTTGCGTTGTAGTGTATATGTCCAGCCATAAAATTTTAGCTTTAGGTTCAGCACCCCCAACCCCATTTTGATTTGAGTAAAGCGAAATTCAGGTTTTGGGGGGTTGCTAAACTTAAAAACTAAACCTAAATCTAAAATTTTATTTCATGGTTGTGCATGCCCTTTAAGACAATGTTGATCACAAAAGGATTCGCCCAGGTGGTTGCTCTGCAGCCAAAAAGTTACGTTGATATTGTAAAATTTTCTGCTACTAGTGGTAAATTTTATTATTGCTATGAAGGTTTGTTGTAAAATGCTGCTCCTTATTACTATTTAAAAGGGTATACACACAATTTATACTTACCATTTTTCAGTTTATTGAAGAATGGGTGGTATCTTACCTTCCATTCTTCAATCAAACAGACAGGAGTGAACAGAGAGAACTTACCCGCAATCATGCTCCTCTACTGTTCCTCTGACAGGTCCTGGCGCGCCATTCCGATATACGCGGCATGCACAAACAGTGCAAGGGAGTGTCGGGACCTGTCAGAGGAACAGTGGAGTAGCTTGATCACGGTATGTTCTCTCTGTTCGTTCGGGCTGTTTATAGGGTATATCCACCCAGAAAATTCGTTTTTTCTGTACTGTAGTGTACCCTAGCTCCCCCCCCAACCACCATGTTAATTTTTAAAACAAGCCCCAGAAATAGACTTAAGCTCCTTCGTTCCCTCGGCCTCTGCTCTCCCCTCCCGCTCTCTGCTTCCAGATTTCAGCCATTCACAGACATGGCGGTCGGCTATGCAGAGAGCCGAGGGAATGGAGGATCGTAAAATTTAAAAAAACCTAACATGGCAGTTGGGGGTGGCTGGGGTACCCTATACTACAGAAAAAGGTTTTTTTTAAGTAGGGGATGGGGTAGCCTGAAGGGATCCAGAGGGTGGCAAGAAGGGAGGGGGGGCTCCCCTATACATATCGGAGTCCTTACTGAGGAAAAGGAAGAGCAGGGACCAGATGACTCACATACAGCTCATACTCTCAATTTCTGGAACTTGGACAAGCACTGCAGGAGAACCATAAGGAGCAGAGGAGTAAGATTTTTTTATTACACAGTGGGACCAGCACTGGGGCAAATTTTAATTTTAAGGGTGGACATGTGCTTTAAACGAAGAACGGGAGATAAGACATAGCTCCTTTACCTCCCTTTCTCAATTAAACTGTAAAAAAGTATAAGAAGTATAAAAGTACTTTAAAAAGTATAAAATCCTTTTAAGGGTATCATTATTTAAGAAGAGGTATGCTTATTAAGTAAGGGTTTTCTTATTTAAAAGGTATATTCTTATTTAAAGACCGGTATCCTTATTAAGGGAATTCTTATTTAAGGCAGGATTCCCTGAGGGCTGTATTTATAAAGCAGAGGTTTCCTTAAATATTTTGTGATAACTAATTTCTAAATAATGATACCTAATTACTGACCTTTAAATAAGAATACTGCTCTTTAAATAAGAAGACTACTCAATGTATAAAGATACTGGTATATTCCTCATTAAATTAATTATCACTGATAATTTCACTAATTATTTGCTGACAATCAAGGTCAATAAAAAGATAAAAAAATTGCTTAGGATGCACTTACGTGTCTGGCTGGTGCCAGGTTCCTCCTCTTGGGGCGGTGGACTGCCCGGTGGGGGCGATGGAGAGCCCGGAGGGGGCAATGGGCTGCCCGGAGCCTGATGGCTAGTTGGTGGTAGTGCTAAAAAAAAAAGGAAATTTAATTCTCACTGTCATTAAAAGTTCGAATACATTTACTAAAACAATTCTCGGAGAAGTTGTCAAAAATATGCAAACATTTGGATAAAGGGCTTGGACACATCTTACGTGTTAAAAAGCACACAATAGTGTGGCACAATTAATGTCATTCTCAATTCTTGCACAGTTGTGCAATCGTACTGCACTCGCGCGGCAATACACATGACAAATGAAAAATTTAGAAAAATTTTTTTTTTTCAATAGGCTGCACTTACATTCTTCCTCTGGCGGGGACAGTGGTGGGGGTAGGATGTCGGAGGAAGATTCAGCTGCAAATTAAAATAAAAAAATACATAATGAATGATTTATCTAAAAGATATATTTAATTATATACTTTGGATTCTGCTTGAAAATACAGATTTTTGTCAGAAGTGAATTAAAATATTTTACTACTTATTACAATACAGTAATATAATAAAAAGTATACTTGCCTTCCATCATCTGCCAGATGGCCTGAACATAATGAGGCCTCTGCTTCTTGAGATCAGACCACTGTTTCTAGAGGGTAGAGACAGTGGTCTGGTAGCCGTAGCGGCGCAGGATCTGGCGATGGAGCCCCTCCATAATCCTGCGCTTTCGGCGCCGCACTTGATAGGTGCCAGGGGGGAAGTTATCATACCCCCTGGTCAGGAGGTACTGGATGGCATAGAGTTGCCATCCTGTAGGTTCCTCGTTTTTACGAAATTCCTCGTTTTTACGAAAATCCACGGTTTTACGGAAATCCTCGTTTTTACGGGAATCCTCGGTTTTACAGAAATCCTCGTTTTTATGGAAATCCTCGTATTTTTGAAAAATACCGTTTTTTAAAATTCACGCTAGCGGACTGTGATTTTTAGGTATTGTAGGCATTGATACGTGTTTCTAAGGCCATTACCCAGGTCCCTGAGTGATAAGTGTACGTTACCAAGGCTATTTAGACCACTTTTAATGCGGATTTTGCCGAACTTTCATTTTAATACGTTTTACCGGGTCCGCTCGCGGATTTTCGAATTTACGGATTTTTTGGAAAATCCGCGGACCGGATTTTTCGAAGTTCGGACATCTCTAGTGAACATATCTTTTAACCTCTTAAGTGCCACATAAATTTTACGATCTGTGGATGAAGAGACCAAAGTGCTACAGATTGTAAAATTTACAATCTGGACACTTTAACGGCTGCCTGCCCCTTTAAGGCAGCTACGGGCGATCGGGGGGCATGCCCCCCTAGCCCCCTCGATCCCATAAAGATACAATGGGGGGAGAATGCAGCCCCTCAATACTTACCTCCTCCCTCACTGAATGAATGGGGATCGTAGGAAGGGAGACCCCGGTGACATCACAGGACTTCTCCGGGGTCTTCCCTTAGGCTTCCCCCGGTCTGCCCCTGGTGGTGTAGTGGAGGTACAGTACCTGGTATAGTAAAGCTGTCAGTGAGACAGCTTTACTATTCTTTTTGTGAATGAAGCTCAGAGTTCCATTCACAAATAGGATTTTTCTAAGTCTTTGCTACTTAGGGGACAGAGATCAAAATTTGGTTATCACTTCTGATCACCAAATTATTGATCTTTGCCAATGAATGAAAAATCACTTCCTGGAAAATGGCATTTATGCTCATATTCCAAGTTCGTTATCATTCCCTAAGATGATTTGATGATCATCTTTGGGAATGATCCAAAAAAATGGGGGGAAATGCGCATTTAAAAAAAAGTGATACACACCCCCTTTTTTTTTTACACTAAAGCTAAAAATTAGCAAATCTTTTTCTCCAAGCTTCCCAATGTTCCCGGTGGAATCCGTAAAATAAATGCAGATAATTATTTTTCTTTTTTAGGATCAGTAAAGTGTGCAAAAACTTCTGCGACTCTCAGTACCAACCGGTTTTCACTAAAATACCACTAAAAGGGGAAGTGTGTGTACGTGGGGGTGGGTTGTGGCATTGTTTGATTTTTTTCTTGTAAATGCACTTCTGAACTAGTTAGTGGCGTGTTTGCACCCACGCATATGGCATACTGTTTGATTCAGGACATGTAGGAGATTGCCATTTTGTGTTTTTTTTGTGGGTTTAGGGCACGGCCACACTGCAACGCAATCGCAAACGGAATCGCATGTGAATTCATGTGCGATTTCGCATGCGTTTTTTCATTAAGCATTGGAAAACGCATGTGATTGCGATTTAAAATGTGGAACACAAATCACAATTGCAAGCGTAATCGCCTCACACCCGAAAACGCGCATTTTTGGTGCGTTGCCGCGATTCCCATGATTTAAAAAAAAGCAAGTGCAAACGCATGCGCAGACGCTGAAAAATCTCAGCAGTGTGGCCTAGCCCTTAGGTAGGATTTCAATCTTTGAATCATCTTATTTTATTTTTAACAAAATCTCCTAAAAACTCAAGAGTTCTTTGGATTACTCTGGCTGGAATTCTTCATGTATGTATGAAAGCTTGGCACCGTAACGTAGCTGAAGGAGTGTAGATTCCAAAAATATATAGTTTGTGGGGGTATTTCCAAGTTTCGGGGCTGTTTCCTTTTGAAAAAGTGTAGGCTGTTCAAATTACAGAGCACTTTAATTTTATCTTGTAATTGCCCTTGTGCATGAGTCACATTTGAGTTAGTTGGTGGCCACGTCTCTGTGTGCATCCACGCATATGGCATACCTTTTGATTCAGGACATGTGGGAGATTGACATTTAGTGTTTTTTTTTGCCTATCAAGCGGGTTTAGGTAAGATTTCAACCCTTGAATCATCTTATTTTATTTTTCACAAAATTACTGTGTCTGGAATTTGTCATGTATGTATGAAAGCTTGGAACCGTAACGTAGCTGAAGGTTTGTCGATTCCAAAAATATATAGTTTTTGAGGTTATTTCCAAATTTCAGGGCTGTTTCCTTTGAAAAAGTGTAGGCTCTTCAAATTACAGAGCACTTTGATTTTATCTTGTAATTGCACTTGTGCATGGGTCCCATTTGAGTTAGCTGGTGGCCATGTGTCAGTGTGCACCCATGCATATAGCATACTGTTTGATTCAGGACATGTGGGAGATTAATATTTAGTGGGGGATTTTATTTATGGGAGGGATTGACAAGTTTCGGGGCTGTTTGAAATTACAGAGCACTTTGATTCTTTTCTTGTAATTGCACTTGTGCATGCTTCCCATTTTAGTTAGTTGGTGGGCACCCACGCATATGGCATACCATTTGATTCAGGACATTTGGGAGATTGATATTTGGTAAGGTTTTTTTTTTACATTACAGGGGAATTTGCCGTAATTTTGTAACTTTGAAATGTATTTTTCTCCATTTTTCCAGAAAATCGTGTAAGTACGAACTTCTATGAAAGAACTGCGCCCACACCATTGATGGTATGAATTAAAAAAACAGCATTATGTAGCTGAAGGTGTGTAGATTGTGAGAATATATATCTTTTGGGGGGTGTTTTGTGTGGAAAAACTGCAGACTGTTCAAATTCAGAGTTGGCTGAATATTTTTGCGTTTTTTGAGCCATTGTGCATTGTCTCACTTTGTGGCTTTTCGCTTCCACATCCGCGTGTGTAACCATGCATATGGCATACTGTTTGATTCAGGACATTTGGGGAATTGATATTTAGTAACTTTTTTTTACATTCCATGGGGTTTGAGCATGATTTCTACCTTCAAAAGTTGATTTTTTAAATTTTTCAGAAAATCTATGAAAAGTGAGAACTTCTACTAAGAACTGCGCCCACACAATTGATGGTATGAATGAACAAACTACAGAATTACATAGCTAAAGGTGTGTAGATTCAAGGAATATATAGTTTGTGGGGGGGTGTTTTGTGGGAATAATTGCAGACTGTTCAAATTTGGAGTTTGCTGAATATTTTTGCTGTTTTTGAGCCATCATGTATTGTCTCACTTCGTGGCTTTTCGCTTCCACGTCTGAATGTGTAACCATGCATATGGCATACCGTTTGATTCAGGACATTTGGGGGATTGACTTTTGGTAACTGTTTTTTTACATTCCATGAGGTTTTGGCA
Source organism: Hymenochirus boettgeri (assembly GCA_019447015.1). Lineage (NCBI taxonomy): Eukaryota > Metazoa > Chordata > Amphibia > Anura > Pipidae > Hymenochirus > Hymenochirus boettgeri. The sequence goes on along the minus strand of CM033475.1, from coordinate 150,450,816 downwards.
AGATTTCTACCTTTTGAAGTTGTATGTTGTTAATTTTTTCATAAAAGTGCGAACTTCTACGAAGAACTGTGCCCACACCATTGATGGTATGAATGAACGGACTACACCGTTACATTGCTGAAGGTGTTTAGATTTCAGGAATATATAGTTTGTGGGGGGTATTTCTGAGTTACGGGGTTTTTTTGTGGACTGTTCAAATTCGGAGTTGGCTAAATATTTTTGCTTTTTCGAAACCTCCGTGCATTGTCTCACTTCCTTGCTATTCGCTTCCACGTCTGCATGTGTAACCACACATATGGCATACCGCTTGATTCAGGACATTTGGGCGATTGAAATTTGGTCACTTTTTTTACATCCCATAAGGTTTTGGCATGATTTCTACCTTTTGAAATTGTTTTTTGTTCATCTTTTCATAAAAGTGCGACTTTCTACGACGAACTGCGCCCACACTATTGATGGTATGAATGAACAAACTATAGTGTTACATACCCAAAGGTAAGTAGATTTCAGGAATATATAGTTTGTGGGGGTTGTTTTGTGGAAAAAAACTGCAGACTGAAATTCGGGGTTGGCTAAATATTTTTGCTTTTTCTGAGCCACCGTACATTATCTCACTTCGTGGCTATTCTCTTCCACGCCTGCGTGTGTAACCATGCATATGGCATATCGCTTGATTCAGGAAATTTGGGTGATTGAAATTTGGTAACTTTTTTTTACATTCCATGAGGTTTTTCCATGATTTCTAGCATTTGAAGTTGTTTTTTGTTAATTTTTTCATAAAAGTGCGAACTTCTATGAAGAACTGCGCCCACACCATTGATGGTATGAATGAACGAACTACAGCGTTACATAGCTGAAGGTATGAGTAGATTTCAGGAATATATAGTTTGTGGGGGGTATTTCTGAGATATGGGGGTGTTTTATGGAAAAAACTGCAGACTGTTCAAATTCGGAGTTGGCTAAATATTTTCACTGTTTCTGAGCCACCGTGCATTGTCTCACTTCGTGGCTATTCGCTTCCATGTCTGTGTGTGTAACCATGCATATGGCATACCGTTTGATTCAGGACATTTGGGAGATTGATATTTGGTAACTTTTTTTTTTACATTCCATGAGGTTTTGGCATGATTTCTACCTTTTTGAATGTTGTTTGATGTTCATATTTTTTTGAAAATCTGGTAAAAGTGCTTCTACGAAGAACTGCGCCCACACTATTGATGGTATGAATGAACGAACTACAGTGTTACATAGCTGAAGGTGTGTAGGTTTCAGGGGTATTTGTGGGGGGTATTTTGTGGAAAAACTGCACTGTTCAAATACAAAACACCCATGCAGGTACACCCATGAATGTGGCATACCGTTTTATTTGGGAGGGGTTAGGCTTTCATATTTGAGATGCGTTTGAACTTTCCTCCACAGTTTTTAGCTGAAATTTGCATTTGATTTTGTCTCTGATTTTACAGTTGAGGAAAAAAAATGCGCCCGGGTATCTGCATTTTGAAACTTACCTCACTTATAAAATCCTGTGGATATGTAGTTTCTAAAAATATCTCACTTGTGAGGATATTTTAGTTAATTTGGTAGATATTCTATGTTAACTGTCAGTAGTGGTTATACATTTTTAATTTGGTGTAATATTCTTGAAGGTACAATTTTAACTTGGGGGGGGTCTCCTGTACAGGAAAAGTAGGGTACCTACATATATCTGGTATCGTTGTACTCGGGAATATCAGAGCTTTTAGAAACAGTAAGATTTTTGTGCATAACCTAAAAATAACTATAGCTAAAAATGGGAAAAATCCATGAAAATTTGCAAATTTTACATTTTTTTTTACATATTTTACCCATAATTCCAGTAAATTTCCAGAAAAGTTACAAAATTCTGTTACCGTGTTAAAGTACACTTTCTGCTGAAAAAACCAATGTATAATATTCCTGATTTACTGCAAGGTTTCCTACTGTAAAATTAGTCTAAAGCGATTAAGGGCAAAATCCTAAAAATTCTGCTGGCACTTAACGCAAAAAAAAAATGAAATTCTGCTGGCACTGAAAGGGTTAACAAGCCTAATACGAAGTGTTTACATATTTTGTACGGCAACATGTCAGTGAATCCCACACAATCTGTTGGGCTTTAAGAGAGTACAATAGTGCTAATTCTCAATTTACAAATAAGGAGCAGGGTCATCAACCCTCGGTTGCCCATTTGGAAGCTCTTACCTTCCAATATTCTCACAAATAGTGTTTGGGCTCTATTCTGTTGTTTGCAATATGACAAATTGGAAAAATCGTAACATTTGGAGTAGTTTCGTTTTTATTTTTAGAAAGAAGTACAGTAGTTTATGCATGAGTGTTTTGTAAAAATACAGATTATATTGTCTGTGGGGAACCTGATTTAGAAACTGATTTGAAACCCCCCCCCCCAAAAAACAGAAAGCTAAAAAAAAAACAGAATGTATTGAATTTGTGCTTGTGAAGGTTCTCATTCATCCAGGTCATGGTATATCTGTTGTATTCAATTAGATCAACTGGACTTGAAATGTAGTTCTTTTCAAGAACTACATTTCAAGTCCAGTTGATCTAATTGAATACAACAGATGTATTGAATTTGTGTTATCTCATGTTTTAGATATACCCTTTGCTCATTATTTTATGTAGACCTGTGTTAATTGCCTATGTATTTGTTTTTACAGTTGGGCTTTTTGCCAAAGTCTGTTTACCTCTAGAGGTGTCTGTGGGGAAAAATAACCAGGTCACAGCTCTCAATGGCTCTGATATCTTGCTCCAATGTATATTTACCGCCTGCATTGGCTTCGAGGATGTGACTTTCTCTTGGACCTATCGTGATTTCAACAGCTCATATAGTCCTGAAGATGTAAGAATCTAAGAGTTGTACATTTTAAGAGAAAACAGCAGTAGAACTGTTCTTTGATTTAAACCTGTTTGCTGGCCATACATTGGCTTGACATTACATCGATTCCATGTCTGCTTGTCGTAATGTTAAAGGGCATGTCCACCCCCAAAACTAAAATTTAACCCCTTACTGGCCACATCAAGTAGTTTAAAACAATCCTTACCTTACATTCCTGCTCAAAATAGTTCCCCTGCTGTGCCCCTCCAAAGTCCAGGAAACTGCTGTGTAGGAGCAGTGTGTGACTCATGCTGTGCCTGAGACTTCCTCAACCTCATCAAGGTTGAGGCATGCTCAGTGCAGCCCTCCCTGCCTCTCAGCCAATCACGGAGGCGGCTGCCGGTCCCGCCCCCTGCTTTCAATTCCATGCAAGCAGAGGGCCTGAACACTGCAGCAGGGGAGAGAGGGCAGGTAAGTAAGAATCGGGGGACTTTCTAACAATTATATTAATGCAGTTGGGGCTGGGGGAGCATGCCCTACCACATATCAAAAGTTAAATTTTGGGGTGGACATGCCCTTTAAGCAGAGTGATGGTTTTACTTTTTAAGACATTAAGGGCTAGGCCCCACTAATACGGTTTTCACATGCTTGTGCACATGATTTCGCCTGGGATTGCGCATGCAATTTTAAGTTACATGGAAATAGCCGGAATACAAAAATTCCTGTGATTTCCAATGCGAATGCGATTGCATATCCATTTCCGTTTTGGTAACACATGCGATCACCATTTTTTGCGCAATTGCATGCATTTCCATAATGAAAAATAGAGAAATCACCAGATTCTGTTGCGTTGTAGTGTATATGTCCAGCCATAAAATTTTAGCTTTAGGTTCAGCACCCCCCAAACCCCATTTTCGATTTGAGTAAAGCGAAATTCAGGTTTTGGGGGGTTGCTAAACTTAAAACTAAACCTAAATCTAAAATTTTATTTCATGGTTGTGCATGCCCTTTAAGACAATGTTGATCACAAAAGGATTCGCCCAGGTGGTTGCTCTGCAGCCAAAAAGTTACGTTGATATTGTAAAATTTTCTGCTACTAGTGGTAAATTTTATTATTGCTATGAAGGTTTGTTGTAAAATGCTGCTCCTTATTACTATTTAAAAGGGTATCACCACAATTTATACTTACCATTTTTCAGTTTAATTGAAGAATGGGTGGTATCTTACCTTCCATTCTTCAATCAAACAGACAGGAGTGAACAGAGAGAACTTACCCGCAATCATGCTCCTCTACTGTTCCTCTGACAGGTCCTGGCGCGCCATTCCGATATACGCGCATGCACAAACAGTGCAAGGGAGTGTCGGGACCTGTCAGAGGAACAGTGGAGTAGCTTGATCACGGTATGTTCTCTCTGTTCGTTCGGGCTGTTTATAGGGTATATCCACCCAGAAAATTCGTTTTTTCTGTACTGTAGTGTACCCTAGCTCCCCCCCAACCACCATGTTAATTTTTTAAAACAAGCCCCAGAAATAGACTTAAGCTCCTTCGTTCCCTCGGCTCTCTGCTCTCCCCCGCTCTCTGCTTTCCAGATTGTCAGCCATTCACAGACATGGCGGTCGGCTATGCAGAGAGCCGAGGGAATGGAGGATCGTAAAATTTAAAAAAACCTAACATGGCAGTTGGGGGTGGGCTGGGGTACCCTATACTACAGAAAAAGGTTTTTTTAAGTAGGGGATGGGGTAGCCTGAAGGGATCCAGAGGGTGGCAAGAAGGGAGGGGGGGCTCCCCTATACATATCGGAGTCCTTACTGAGGAAAAGGAAGAAGCAGGGACCAGATGACTCACATACAGCTCATACTCTTCAATTTCTGGAACTTTGGACAAGCACTGCAGGAGAACCATAAGGAGCAGAGGAGTAAGGATTTTTTTTATTACACAGTGGGACCAGCACTGGGGCAAATTTTAATTTTAAGGGTGGACATGTGCTTTAAACGAAGAACGGGAGATAAGACATAGCTCCTTTACCTCCCTTTCTTCAATTAAACTGTAAAAAAAGTATAAGAAGTATAAAAGTACTTTATAAAAGTATAAAATACCTTTTAAGGGTATCATTATTTAAGAAGAGGTATGCTTATTAAGTAAGGGTTTTCTTATTTAAAAAGGTATATTCTTATTTAAAGACCGGTATCCTTATTAAGGGAATTCTTATTTAAGGCAGGATTCCCTGAGGGCTGTATTTATAAAGCAGAGGTTTCCTTAAATATTTTGTGATAACTAATTTCTAAATAATGATACCTAATTACTGACCTTTAAATAAGAATACTGCTCTTTAAATAAGAAGACTACTCAATGTATAAAGATACTGGTATATTCCTCATTAAATAAGAATACCCCTAGCTAAGTAATTATACTTAAAGGGTATCTCCACTCAAAATGAATAGTTACCTTTTTTCAGTTTAATTGAAGTCTTACCTCCTGTTCTACAATTAAACAGCCAGAAGGAAACACAGAGGACTTACCCGGGATCACATTCCTCTACTGCTTCATCGGACAGGCCCCAACGCTCACTTGCCCTGTATGCACATGTGCATACATTGAAAGGTCGTGTCAGGATCTGTCAGAGGAACAGCAGAGGAGCGAGATCATGGGTAAATCTGGGTAATCATGGGTAAACTAAAAAAATGTAAGTACACATTTCGAAATACCCTTCAAATAGAGATCTTTGAATAAGAATATGATATGATCCTTAAATACCAATAAGAGGTATTTTACAACAGTAGTTATTCAAGATATTCAGCCTGGAGTTTTAAAGGGAATAAAAATGTACAGGGAGATTCAATAAAAGTTCTTATTGTTTAAAATGGTGCTAATTTTGCTCCAACCAATCAGATCTTATTTAAAATTTGAAAGATTTCATCCGATTGGTTGGGGCAAAAATAGCACCATTTTTCTTAGTTATTCTTATGTATGGTATAGTTGAGGTTTTAAAAGTTTTAGGTTGTAAAGTAATCGGGAAGTCTCTAACTATGTAAGGTGACTTCTTGTTCATTGCACTTATGACAATGCTAGAAATAATATTATACACTGAATGATCTGCTCACTACTGAGAAAAGTAATAAAAATACAAATTATTATTATTGGAATTAAAATGTTTTAGCTTTTTGGCCTTACAGGGGAATACAAATCTCATCTAACAGTCCTTTTTGCTTACTGTGTTTGTATGGGTCCTCTCCTTACAAGTTTTTTCTTTGCTTTATTCCCCAGCTTTATAAAGGTACCCTGAAGGATAAGCTGTCCAGCCCTAAACCGATTGAAATTACGAACAGGAATGAGCGGATGGAGCGTGTACAGCTAGTTCCCAGCAATGCTACCAAAGATTACAATCTGACATTGCTTTTAAAGAATGTGGATTTCAGTGACATGGGTTTATACACCTGTGCTGTGAAGAACATGAAGGAAAAGGGTGCCAAGCACAATGCCACCATACACCTTTGGGTGGTAGATAAGTGTGAGTTTGCTTTAAACACTTTATCCAAAAACATTTGGACCCTCCATTGGTTGTTAGGAATTATGCCAGTCATAAGAAGGGAGGTGAAAGTGCAACAGAGACCAAGAGTGATAGGGCGGGAGAGTAGGGAGTGATTATAAAAAGGTTGTATTATTGTATTTGGAGGTAGAAGATCTAAATTTATTTTGTTTCAATACCAAAAACAATAAAATGGCAATGTAAGGATTTAACAACACAATATTCCCTTGAGACAGAATTCTGATTGATAGTCTGATGGGTATAAAAGCAGTACCACTGATATTTGGTGTTAACATCATGTAGCCTATTAAATATTATGCACCTGGGAGAACATTTACAATACTTGCAATCCACTTTCCCCCCAAATATTGATGATAAATCAGGTAAAACCTGTTTGCCATAGCAAAAATTGTTAGCCATTTTGACCTGAATGACAGAAATATTGCACTGGGTGGTTGATTACTGCAAAATAGCCTGTGTGTAACCATTGTTTGGGCTCATTTACACTAGTAGGTATTTTGGTCAGTTTTCATAATGGATGAGTTCTGAAAATAGATTGCCCATAGGAACGTTTTAAAGGGAAAGTTCAGTGCAAAATATCAATTTTATAAAAAATATAAGTTTATATTATGCATACCTAGTTATTCTAGATATTCTTTCGCATTTGGAAAAATCTGTTGAATTTCTACCCCTTGCTATACCCTGCTGTTGACATTAGTGAGCTGCTATTTTAGGTTCTAACGGTCCTTCTTCTTCCCAGGATGCACCACTTCCTTGGAATGTTCCTAATAGTAATTTCTACTGATTGGCTGTTGGATGGGTCAAATATGCTCAGATCTCTACTGAGCAACTTAATCAACCCAGGCACTGGGTCAAGGGAAAAACCACAACGGACTCTATTAGGGGTCCTGCAAACAGGAAGTTAGTGTTTTGGAAGTATTCATTTATACACAGACAAAATGCTGAATGGGCAGGTTAAGGTCACTGGGATGGAAAAATACTGCTCTTTTTCTTAAAAGCATATGTGTGTTTCCACTGAACTTCCCCTTTAAAGCCTTCACACATTAATAAAATGCTCCACTACTGAGATTCGGATCACATTTTGTGGTCTGATGCCGATGTGCACAGCGCATGCCAGTTGGGGGCAATGTAGATGCCCCAAATGGCTGTGTTGTACTCCGGTCCGCATGTATAGTATTTCAGATTGAATAAATGTATACGTCAATCTAGTCCAACCTACACAGCAACACCAACATTTCAGCTGATCCAGAGGAAGGCATTCGATTGCTAACATTTAAAGACAAAATGCACAATGCAGGGTGAAAACGATTAGAAATCGGTATGCATTTTTCCCTTGTGTTGTGCAGTGGCTAGTGTGAATGTAGCCTTATGGTGGCCATAGACATATTGATATTATATCTATGGCCACCATTAGTGACAGCTTCTGTTCTCTAAAGAAGAAAAAGATGTTTATGGAGGGAAGGATTAGTTTCCTGCAGGTTTATATTGGTATACCTTGGTTCTATACAATTTCATTACACACTGAAATTTTTTTATATTGAGAAAAACGTTTCTTTCTCTTAAAGGTAACTAATAAATGCGTATTTGTGTTCTTTTAATAGTGAAACTAAATTGGATCATTTGACATGGTTTTTATCCCATTGTAAAACCCATTTTAGTTTTGAAGTTAACATGTAGCTCCTTGATAGGTGCGGAAAATGTTATTGGGTGTAATATCTCTTATTTTACCTCCTATATGCCAACTCCCTCATATTTGGCTATTTTGCTTGTCTACTCCCCATATTTCCTTTTCATTTACCACACACTTCTCTTTTACATTACACAGTGAAAGAGGCTGATAACACTCTGACTTTGATTATTGTCGCTGCTGTTGGTGGGGTAATTGGACTTCTCATCCTTATCCTTATAATGAAGAAAATTATTACCTTCATTATCAAGAAGAACAGTGACAAAAAGTGAGTGAAGGATTTTATAGAAGGAAAGTGGTAACATGTCTATGTAACATCACTAAAAGTAATTGCAGTGAATGGAATCTTGCACCAAAAACTTTGTGGCCTTAGACAATTAATATTTTAAGACAAATATTAAAGGAGAACTATAGTGAGCATAAAATGCTTTTCAACAATAGTTGAAATGAAAAGTTCCTGTGGCAGGGAGGTTGGATTGGTACTTTCTACCTCCCAATAACATTTCTATAAGGAGCGGCAGGACAGAGAAAACTGCTTCTGCCAGGCTTTCTGAGTGCTTTAGCTCAATCTTTAAAGCTTGAAGGCCCAGGGCACTAACCTGGCAGATAAAACTGTATGTGCTCTAGCTCTTCAACTAAACAATATTGGGAGGTAGGAATAATCAATCCTACCTCCCTGACCCACGTACTTTTAATTTTTAAAAAGCTAATTTTAGTATAGCTGTTCTTTAAAGGGTATGTACATTGGAAAATTGTCTTTTTTTAATTTGCCAGTTACTGAAAATAATAATTCATCCCAACTATTACTGTACCATTTTTATGTTGATCTACCATCTATTTCTTTAGATACCTAATCTGAAGCATAAATTGCTTCAGCTGTCAATCAAGTACCTTATCTTCTGCTGTGTGGAAATACTGGTGTAGGGAAGCTGGGGATACTTTCCTGCTACTCATCCTGTATCATAGAGATTTTAAGATGCCTAGACTAGGAAGTGAGGGGGAGGAGCCAGGTAATCAGGAAATAACCAGTTAGGAAGTGAGGGGGAAGTAAAGAGAGATCCAGTATGATAAAAAGTGACTATGATAAAGGTGTAAACAGAAAGAAGGAAACCTTGTCAGGAAACGGTTTTCTCTCCAGTAATACCCTCCAGCATACAATGTATCAGTTTCTGGTTCTGCAACACTCACTCCTGGCTGGCAGATTGTAAGTATTGGTACAGAGTTATCTGCCTTTTCCATTCTGTGCACAGGATTTTGCTGTAACTGGAAGGGTGTAACTGCCAAGCATGCTCAGTTTAAAAAAGTCAGGTTGGAGGGAAGGGGTCAGTTAGGGTTAGGTCCCACTATGTGCGTTGCATTCCGTTTTCTGAGCGTTTTGTGAATCGCAATGTAATTTTAAATATAATAGAAATCGTGAGAATCACTTCCAACTGTATAATTTTTGTTCTGAATCCAAATCATTTTTTATCCACATGCGTGCACGACTTTTGGTCCGTATGTGTCAGAATCGCATTTTAATAATAGTCTATGGGAACGGGGGAAAAAAGCGGACAAAGTTTTTTTTGCGTTTTCTCCAGTGTTTCCTGTTGATTCTCCAAAAACTGCACACGCACGCAAATGGACTGGAAACGAGGACACGCAGACAAATGCATAGAAAAACGCATCTCTGTTAACCTGCAAATGGACAGGAACGTGGACAAAATGCAATGTCCTAAACGCACTCAAAATGGACAGCAAAACACAACACACATAGTGGGACCTAGCTCTAAAAGGATATCTATACTTTAAAGATTAACTTTTTAAAAATGGAATGTACCTGGGGCAGGGGGGTTGGGTTGATTATTCCAACCTCACAATATTGTTTCATTGAGGAGCTAAAGCACCTGCAGTTTTCTTTTGCCAGATTAGCCCTGGAATATTCCTGTATTTAAAGATAGTGCTGAAGCCAGGAGGAAGACTGGCAGAAGCAGTTCTCTTTAAGCTGGTGCTCCTCACAGAAACAATATTGGGAAGTAGGAATTACCAATCCTATATCCCTGTCCCAAGTACTTTTCAGTTTAACTGTTTTTTAAATAAACTTTATACATGCGATAGTTATCCTTTAAGAAATGGAGGGGGGATACTGAACCTGAGCAAAACTGGACTGAATGCATGCAGCAACACACACACCTCAGAGTAAGTGCTACTTACATGTATGTATTTATTTATTTATAAATTACATGTATTTATTTATTATAGACTAGCAGAGTTCCCGGCGTTGCCCGGTATTTCTAAAGATCCAGCCCGAACCTGCATCCAAAATTCAACAGACCTGCAGCTTTCTAACCTGACCCATTTAAAGTTTACTGCAAATCTGGTAAACTTCGGGGTGCCTGACACAATTCAGGATTCAAGAGCAGATCTCATCCCCAATTAAAGGGTAACTGTGATCTCAAATTCTTCCAAACTAGTGAGGGTTATATTTAAAAGCCTTCTATCACACCTTCAAAATAAAACCTAAATCACATCTCTAGATAAAATTTGTTAGAAGTTATTGCTGCAAAAGTTCAGCAATGTAACTTCCTGGTTAAACTCTTCCTGTTTTTAGCCATGTGACCAGCTTGTCATGTGACCAGCCTTTGCCTGCATTAATAGGCTCCCCTTCTCAACTGTCAATTTTTTCCTTAGGTACTTCCTGATTTCCCCAGCAATAAGTCTTAACTGAGCATGCTTCTCCCCCAGGGGGAAAAGGGCTGGCAGAGGTCAGGTGATGTCACTCAACCTACTGGAAGCAGGAAGTTTGAACATTCACCCCAATGTAATTTCTCCCAGGCTCCAGCCAGAGATGTGATTGTTGGCTCAGTGTAAAGGACTACTGCAGGCTTTCATTTAACCCTAACTTGTTTTGAGACCACAGTTGCCCTTTAATTTACCTTACGACATTTGGGGGGTTATTGTTGTGCAATAAGTGGATATTGCAAAATGTCCAAATTTGGGGGCAAAAAATTTTGGTATTTTCCATAAAAAATAAATTAACGTGAGGTGTTGTACCTCGTTGCTAAAGGGGAAGTTGATATGATACGCTTTAATGTTAAAGGGGAAGTTTATGTGATACACTTAAGCGTATCACATCAACTTCCCCTTTAAGACGTATTACACCAACTTTCCTTTTAAGGCGTATCACATCAACTTCCCCTTTAATGTGTATTACACCAACTTTCCTTTTAAGGCGTATGACACCAACTTCCCCTTTAACGCATATCACACATTCACTTTAATGTGTACCACACCAACTTCCCCTTTAAGGTGTATCACATTAACTACCCTTTAAGGCTTATCACACCACGTTATGTAGAAAATTGGGCTGTTGTACATCCATATTAAAGTGCAACTAGAGACCAAAAATATAATACATACAACAAAAATAGAATTCTAGTGCACAAATAATTCTAATTGCATATTGGCTACCTCCATAAGGTTGCTCCTACAAACAAACTGCTAAAAACTTGATAAATAAAAGCAATATTATTTATCCAGGGTTAAGCAGGCTGTTTGTAGCACACCACCTTCCCCTTTAAGGCGTATCACTCCAACTTTCCCTTTAACGCGTATCACATCAACTTTCCCTTTAAGGTATATCACACCAACCTTCTCTTTAATGCATATTGCATCAACTACCCCTTTAACATGTATCACACCAACTTTCCCTTTAAGGCACATCGCACTAACTTCCTCTTTAGCACGTATCGCATCAACTCCCCCTTTAGTGTGTATCGCATCAACTCCCCCTTTAGCACGTATCGCATCAACTTCCCCTTTAGCGTTTGTCGCATCAACTCCCCTTTAGCATGTATTGCATCAAACTTCCCCTTTAGCGCGTATCGCATCAACTTCCCCTTTAGCGCGTATCGCATCAACTCCCCTTTAGCGCATATTGCATCAACTATCAACTTTCCCTTTAGAGCACATCGCATCAACTTACCCTTTAACAATGGGGTAGATCTCACATTAATTTATTTTTTACTGCTATCAATCAAATTTAATTATTGACACAATGTCCCCCAGAAAACACAATTTTCTTGCAAAAATGATACACGGAAAAGAAAGGTGAGTAAAAAGAGTGTGTATGTGGCCTTTAATACTGGGGTTTCAGTAGTTTGTGGGAAAAAGAGACACAAAGCATGAAGTAAAATGAACCCATTACAGTGCAGTTGTATTGATATGTGGGCAGTGTCATCCCATTCACAGCTCTTATTGTCTTTCCTTAAGTAAAATTACTTTTCCTTAGCTGCCTTCTCTGAACTCTCAATCTTGACTCTCATAATTGACAGCTCTATCCTCCTATCACAGCAACAACAGAACAAAATGAAGCAAATGTGTGCGATTAACTTGATTCACTCGATTCACCACCAGATGGCAGCACACTGGTTAATTAACGTAAAAAATGTTGGAAAAGGGGGGTACAGAGGCATTTTTAAAAGTTGTAAAGTAGCCTATGCTTTTCCGCAGGTCCTTATACATAAGTGTACCAAGTCTCATGAAAATTGTGCCAGCCGTTTGGAAGGTTTTCTGGAACATACAAACATACACACATACATACATACATACATTGACTTTTATATATATAGATTAAGGCAAAGTAATTTTTTCAGTGTACATACCCTTTAAATAAGTATGAGGTTTCCTTCTAAAACGACCGTAGCAAACAATGGAAAAAACATTTAAAATGAAAAACTACTGTTGTTCACTATTGCTACTCATGCATCCAGGGTATCTGGATAACTGATCCATGGAAAAAGGATGTTGATGTGTACATGTGTGTGTTAAAAGCTGATTAAAGGAATGATTACCTCCCAAAACCCCAGATTCATTAATTTCTTACCTTTGCTCGACGCTCCCATGCTTACACAACCACGATCCCTCACTGGTCTCTCTGCTTCTTGGTAATAACTGTCAGTCATGGCCACCACAGCGACATTATGGCTAATGGCAGACTGACATTACCGTTTGCAAATGCTATCACTGCTACAGCCACCACCTACATTTCCCAACAGGACAACAGAGCTTGATTATTTGACAGTTAGCAAAATATCAGTTATACTGTTAGCAAAATTTCAGACCAATGGGAAGCCAGTCCCCAAATATAGCTTGTGAGCAGATCCTAGCACTGACTGGTTTTTTTACCAGGCTGATATGCTTGTGATGAAACCGCAGTGTTTGTTTATATTGATTATGGTATGTCTGCTGGCCAAGATGAACTTTACACATACAAATGCATAGGCTTGAATAACAGCCAGAAGAAGCATTGCTGAGCCCCTTCCCTTAAAACTAGCACATTTTTACAAGCAGAATATTTTTGAAAAGCAGGAAAGAACTTTGGGAATTAAAATACATTACTAAAACATTATTTTAGAGAAAAATATTTATCCACTACATACCTTTTAAGACATACGCACTTAAAAACAACAAGAAGAAACAAAATCATAGAATAAGAGTAAGGACATTAGTACATTCTGGATTGAAAAGTTGGGTATAGGATTTTGTTTAATAAAAAGCACAAGACAAGGTAAAAAATGTTTTAATCGGTCATGGACCAATCTACTGCAGGTGGAGGTGGAAGCAAGAGAAAATGTGTATTAGACATAAAGGTATTAGCCGTTATTTATTTCAATATGTTTGAAATGTTATTTGGTGGTGAAAGGAAAAAAAGGGATAAATGAAAGATGATACCTAGGGAAGCATTGAATTAATAGTTAACGCTAATGAACACAATGTGTTATGTAGCACTCACAATTTAATTTTGTGTATGCACAAATTATATGTACCAGTGTACATAGCCAATAGTAGCACTTTTGAAAGATGAAAGATTTGGGTATAGGTTCTGCATTTTGCTTTTCCAAAACATGTTAGGGAAGAGAATCGATGCCACACACAATATCATTCTTTTCTTTGTTTCTAGGAAGGACTGTCTTGTGAGCTCCTCTGTCAATGATAATACTGACAATGCCTCCAAACAAGAAAACAAAGCCAAACCCAAAGCATGATTTCCCAAATTTACAGTTGGAACCCAGAAGTGCTGAAAACAGAAAAGTGAGACTCAAGGAAGCTGTTGTTAATAGATAGACTTCCTATGATTTCATAGGAAACATCTCTACACAACTGCCACTTTATTTAAGTTATTTGAAAGATATTAATGTGTATTCAAAATGTCTAGCACAATTCCCTTTTCCTATTTCTACATTCTGTCATTTGGAGAGTAGAAATATGTCTGGTAGAATCAGTAAACCAGGATAAAATCTCCTTTAAGGATGGGAGGTAGCAAACAAGCTTGAAGGTTCGACTGTGCAAAAGATTCATAGTGCATACAAGCAATATCTATGTTGGTATGGATCGTTTACACAGTTATCACAGATGTAGGTTTGTCAGACTTATGTGTTCTTATTTTAATATGCTTAGTACAACCCTTAATCCTATTAACAGGGTCCTTAAGATTGTTCTAATCTTAACCAAACTTTAACAAAAATTTAAATTTATTAAATGCCGAGTTTTTACTTTTACTGATGTGTTACCCACAGTTGCCTTTTGGAAAGAGTATATAATAAGGTTATTGTACTGTAATAATTTGTGTTAAAATGGCCCAAAATATAGGACCAGTAGCACAGAAATACAAAAAAGCATCATGCACATTTTTATGTATACGCAGCTTTACAAACCTCTGATTGGTCAAGCTATCTGTGAGGTCTCACTGATGCTATTGGAAGGCTCACAGTTATGGTGGCCATAAGCATAGTGATATTATTGGACGATACCTAGTATGGGCCAATTATCCCTCGGTGTATGGTGCCTGCCGATAAAATCAGATTGATCGAAATGTCTTTTTTTTTTATCGGGATGGACAAAAATTTAGTCCAATCAATATTATCATCCACAATCAGCCGATAATATCCATCTGTCTATGGCTACCCTTAGGCTGCTCATATGAATGTTATTTCAAGCCTGTCTGTACAATTTTCGCCACAGGGGAGGACTGTCCCAGTAGGCTGTGGGGCAAATGCCCCCTGGGCTGGTCTTCAATAAAAATTTGGGCTGCCGCAAAAGCGATTAGTAAGTTACATGCTTAAAAGGCACTGCGTATGCCTCTAAATCTAACATGGGCAAGGAACAGGAAACTTCTCCTTCAGATCCTTTACCAGTCAGCCCTCCAGTTTATTAGCAGTGTTAGACAGCCCTCCAATTCCTTAGCCAGTGTCATCAGCCCCTGAGTTTATTAGCCAGTGTTGTGAGCCCTCCAGTTTATTAGCCAGTGTTGTGAGCCCTCCAGTTGATTAGCCAGTGTTGTGAGCCCTCCATTTGATTAGCCAGTGTTGTCAGCACTCCGATTCATTATCCAGTATTTTCAGTCCTCAATTTCATTAGCCTGTGCTGTCATGTTGCAGGCAATAATGTAAAATGGAAATAGTGGTCTTAAAAATGGACGTAACTTAAACAAACTGTGTGACCTTAGAAAAGTGGACGTGGTCAAAAATGTTGTGATATACTGTCACTTGGTTGTATTTGCCCCCCAGGCCAAAAGGTTTCAGTCCTCCCCTGGTTCACCACTAAGTTACACTATACAGAGTATAGTATCTCACATACAAGTCTGGAAGCACTTAGGTTGCAGCCATATGCTGTCATTAGGTGCTATTTTTGATTACTCTAAGAGCAGCCCAGTTCTTGGTGTTCAAGTGTGTTGCCCAGTATAAATGCTGAGGTGCAGCAATATTGCTACAGCCTTGATATTAGCAATAGCATCAAAGGTATGTTTATCTAATTGTTAAGCTTGAAGTGGATGTACATAAGTTCCATAGTAAGCAATTATCTCTTAGAAACCTGAAAGTCAGTAGTCATGGCACATATGTTCCATAAACCAAGCTGTTCCTGTCAAGGATTAGCTGCTGTTTCTCATCATATAACTGTGGCAACTGAGTAGCATGTTGTAACATCTGCCAAGGCACCAAAACCTCTCATTAAAAATCTTACTTTTAGTAAACAAAATGGCTGCAAGGTGCCCGCAGATTACAAGCCAAAAGTGTGTGATAATGCAAAAAAAAATTGCTTAGCTTATTAGTATAACAAATCACTCTAAGCTGGTTATTAACAGGAATAACATGTATTTGCACATAACAGACCTAATATACCCAATTATAGGAAGAAATATCTTTAAATGTATTTGTCTTTTTTGTCACTGAAATTGTTATTAAAAAATTGTCATTGGTTGGGAATGCTTGTTAAATTTCTCCTTGCTGCAGCTTCTGAGAAATAACATTCTTTTCTTTTTACATAATTAAGACCTTTGGAAGTGCGGCAATTTTTAGAATTGGTTATGACTATTTGGCATCTCTATAATTAATTAGTGCCTGTATTTATACTTGCAAGTCTAGTGGTTCCTAGCCACACTGTAAGCCCTCAATGGGCTCTGCTGCTGCTTATATTATGAATGTACTAAAAACCTCTTATTAATAAACACTGGTTATTGACAGAATTTTTTTAGCATTGTGCATGACTTAAAGCAATTACATAACACTGTTATATTCTTACAGAACAGTAGAGAAAGCTTGCATTTTCAATCATTTTAGTTAGCCAATAAAAGGTATTACTTTATATCCAAGATGTCTCTAGGGCCCTATTTATAAAAGATCGTATTGTACGATATCGATCGTTATTTTACGATATCGCTATCGTAAATCTACGGTGTCGATCGCTATCTTAAAATAGCGATCGTTATCGTAGAAAAACGGTCGATATCTACGATAACGATCATTATTCTATGATAACAATCGTAGCGATAGCGATCGTTATTCTATGATATCAGCACAGTAGATTTACGATAGCGATATCGTAGGATTACGATCAATATCGTACAATACCAATAGTTATTTTTCCGATAACGATAACAAGCTTTTATAAATGGGGCCCTACATTCTTACATACTAACAGTGAGAGAAAGAAGTATTTGAACCTCTGTGCTGATTTTGTGTTTTTGCCATCTGACCTGTAACCCATTTGCCATCTGACCCAGTCTATAATTGTAATGGTAGGTTTATTGCAGCTGTGAGAGACAGAATAACAAAAAAAAGATTCAAAAACCCAGTGCACAAAAGTCAGAAATTGATGTGCACTGTAATGAGTAAAATAAGTATTTGATCCCCTATCAACCAGCAAGATTTCAGCCTCCCAGATGTCTTCACTGTATGTAGGTAATGAGCTAAGATTAGGAGCACCCTCTGTAAGAGTGTGCTCCTAATCCCAGCTTGTTTCATTCCCTGTATAAAAAATATGACAATTTGAAACGTGGAGTTGCAATGATGATAACAGTGACAATGCAGCCCAGAACTACAGTATACAGTGATCTCAAGGCTGCTGGATCCATAGTCACCAAGAAAACAGTTGGTAACCCACTACAAAATAAAGGACTGAAATCTTGCAGCACCCGCAATGTCTCCCTGCTTAAGCCAGCACATATAAACATATAAAGGCCCATCTACAGTTTGCCAATGAACATCCGAATGATCCAGTGGAGAACTGGATGTGGTCAGACCAAAACCGAGATCTGATTTTCTGCAAACAAGGAATGTTGCAAGTTACTGGTATTGATACATAAAGCAGAGTTGATCCAGGGAAATTTCCGATTGCCACTTGAAGTCAGGAAGGAATTTTTTTCGCCTTGAAAAATTTAGTCGTTTTTTTTGCCTTCCTCTGGATCAACAGTTAGGTAGGAAATGAGGATATTGCTAGATGGGTTGGACTGGATGGACATATGTCTTTATTCAACCTCAAATACTATACTATACTATACTATCTTTGGCATCAACTCAACATCATCCCCACCATCAAACAAGGGAACAGGACACCTTCACTCCTTTCCTCGTCTAGGGAATTAAAAATGGGTCGTGGATAGGTATTTCAGCATGACAATAACCCTAAGCACATGGAGCTGAAGTTATGAGCCTTGAAACCTTACTGACTTGGAGAAGATCTGCAAAGAGGAGTGGGACACAATCCCTCCTGAGATTTGTGCAAACCTGGTGGCCAACTACAAGAAAAACGTCTGACCTCTGTAATTGCCAATAAGCGTTTTCCTGTCAAATACTAATTCATCTTTTGCAAAGAGATCAAATACTTTTTTTTACTCATTACAATGCACATCAATCTCTGACTTTTGTGCACTGGTTGGCTTTTTTCTTGTTATTCTGTTTCTCACAGCTACAATATAACAATTATACACTGGTCATTAGGAAAAACATACAAAATCAGCAGGAAATCAAATACTTATTTCCCTCCTTTTGTGATCTTAGTAATCTATATTTTTTACCAGACTTTAAACCAAACAATATGTTAAGAGCATCTGGAATTTGGTGTCTCCATCTTAATGTAACCAAATGGAATAGAATAGAAATTGCATTTTAAAAGACAAGAAACTGTCAGTTAAAAAAAAAAAAATTAATAAAATTTTGCATCTACGCATTTTAGATGTTAATTAAAAAACATGTATAATATTTTTTATTATTTTACTTTAGTTTTATTCAATAGCTACTTAATTCAAAAATACAGTTGTAAATTCCAGCCAAATTACCATTGCACTCCTGCAGTACTCGAGTGTGGCTAGTTTTGGGTGATTTATTTTGCCCAAAACCCACTACCATAGAGGTTTATTGGTACATAAATGTGCCCCTCGGATCCTATTCCTGCTTAATAGTTTGTATTCTGACTCCTTCAAATTCAGATCAAAATCTAGAAAATGGAAAGGTGTTACATTGAACATACAGTATGCACCTTCTTTTGACTTTCTGATCTCCCCTAACATAAAAAATCTCTAGTCTCTCCTTGCATTAACACACCAGAATCACATTTTTAAAGATATTTTTTTAATTAATTATGAATAATTAATAATAAATTATTATGTCATATTTGAAGGATTTTTTTTAAGCAAACAATTGTCCTTTTTTGATTTTGAACCCAGCTGCACATATAAGTTTATATTGCAGGTAAGCATATTTAAATATGCACACTATACATTACTATTTTGGCTTAAAGGATTAAAGTACTCCCCCCTCCCCCTCACTCCTCTTCTTCCATAGGTGCAATGTACCCAGGGTGAGGACCTTACCTTGCAGCTGTACTTACATCACAGTAAGTTTCCCTCTGTGTTCCGGTCCTCTTTTGCAATCCTGGCAGAAATTTCTTCCCATTGGCTACATCGTGGACAGTCACGGACAGTGGTAGAGGGGTGGAACAGACCAGAGTGCCGAGGGAAACTTTAAGTTAGTGTAACGACTGTCAGGTAAAGTATCCAGGGGTGTGGACTTAGCAATTTAGGTTCTCACACTAGAAACCACAGTATGCTGCTGTGAAACATGGAAAAGGGGAGTATAATTGTCGTTTAATACAGTAAATCAAAATGCTGTGGCCTCACTTTCAGCAGAATCTTCTTAAAACAAAAGCACTTTAAACACAGTTTAATAGCCCTGTCACTATCCAACAAAATAGAAATATAAGGAATTAAACCTTGCTGGGCACAAACATGCTAATAATACCATATGCATACTGCTGAGAAGTATAAAGCTATTCGACGACTATTCGAGTCACTTCCTGCTTAGTATAGGTGGGGGAGGGATTTTTTGCTAGAGAGCCGTGTCCTATTAAATGATTGAAGCACACTGAACATGGGAATTTGAAAGTTGATTAAGTCACTGAACTTCTTGTTTTCCTGACACATTGGATCTTTGTATAGGAATAACTGACATAGAAAAGTAAATTCACTACGTGTGCCGTTTAACCTATGTGGCACATTCACAGCCCTTACATGTACATATTAATAGTTTTACAGATGGTTTCACAACTACACAAATGGAAAATGTATGTAGCACTTTATTAAATAATTGACAATCATATTGTGAAAAGTTACACATCCAAATGTATATAAATTAGAATTGATCACTGATACTAGTTTAAAATTAATTTTCTAAAAAAAATGTGGCTCAGAAACAGGATTATGCTATTTGCAACTGTGCACTTGTGGGTTAATGCAAGAGGTGCAAATGTTTGCCTGTGTTATTAAGCCCAGTACACAGGGGACAATATTTTGCCCTAATTCACTGTCTAGCATGAGGTTTTGGTAGATCAGGCTGAGATTGTAAACAGAGATTTTTGGCAGATCAGATAATATTTGATCTTGTGTATTTGGGCTACACAATCAGATGCGACACAATTTCGACTGTGGGCCCAAACAAAGATAGCTCCTGTGCCTTAATCTTCAGAAACCAATCAGATATTATCTAAGACAACGCTAATATCTGATTGGTTACTGCACACTAAGAGCACTAGAATTTTTTTTACATAAGCTCCTTTAGTTACATATAGGTAAGCTATGGGAATTCTGGGAAGCCCGAATTAACTCAAGTGTTTCTAACTTAAAAATACACCTGCAGTCTGAGACACTGGTCGGTAAAATGTCTGATTATAGATTTTGAAACAGCCCTATTCAATTTAATTGGAACACAATGATGGGTTTACTTTTTTGTTTTTTTCTCTTACTGGGAGGGTACCAAAAACAATAATTCATTTATACTGCGCAGTTATATATTATGGTTAGTATATAGAGTTTTTGTACTAGTAAACAATGTAAAGTAAAAAACAAGTGCAAATATTCCACAGCCATGTCAAGTAATCCCTTTAAGTTATGAATCCAACAATGGCAATAATGTGAATTTCACATTTTAGAATAACAAATTATCTGCAAACTCCACTAGTCATGGAAAAACATAATTTAGAGTATCAACAATGAACATTGACGTGACCCCTGGCATCATTTGGTCCTACAGATCACTGCCATAAGGATTTCCAGTTCAGAGAAGCACCATATAATGCACCCTTCTTGATGTGCTGTTTTTCAGATATTCTTGTTGTGAGAAGTTTTAGGTTAAAATGGAATTTTGTTCAGGAATTAGGATACCTGAAAAAGTAAAACTGTGTTAATATGAAGTATAGCACATTTAGACAAAATCTCGGAATGCAGTTTAGTTAAAATAAGCTTAGTCAAAATTGCTGCTAGGGCTGTTTACATTATATATATATATATATATATATATATATATATATATATATATATATAATAAATTAAAAGCCAAAGGGCTGGGGGGAAGTGAGAAAGCCTGCTATATTGATCCAGTGCGCTAGTACTGTATAAGAAATGCAAAAGTTTGCTAATCTTAATGAAGTAAAAGTTAGAAGTTGAGGACCTTCAGACTAGGGTCAGTAATGTATGCTAAACCCCTTTTTTTTTTATAATGTATGCCAGTATGCAGATAATATGATATTGTTTGGGGCCTAGGAATGTGCATTGATTATCTTTTCTATGTTTGTATTAATGTTTGACAGATTAGTAGCACTTCTGCTAAATGTAGTTGTAATTTAGCCTATGGAGTACTTCCACACCACAATCCCACAATATATATATATATATATATATATATATATATATATATATATATATATATCACCCCAAAGTAATAGTGGGCTAAAGCAAGACATTTCTATAACACCACCCTTGCACTACTTTTAGTGCCATTGTTTGTATTTCCCCATTTATCCCTGTGCATAGTATGAACATACCTTCATTACACCATAAATCCAGTCCAAATATTTCACCACATTAGCGTATACTCCAACTTTGTTGGGTCTACCACAACCAATACCCCAGTTCACAACTCCTATCTGATCCCAGGCAGAGTTTTGCCCCATTGACACCAAAGGGCCACCACTATCACCCTGCAAACAAAGAGTCAAATTTATAAAGGCAGGGACATTTAAATGTTAATAATTAAAGGACTATGTTCAAATACTACGTATTTTGATTGTCAAAAGAAACATGGCTGCCATCAGGATATAGTAGAGAGTTAAAGGGGAACTGTGGTCTCCAAACAAGTTGAATTTAAATGAAAGGCCAGTTTGTTTCCTACCTTTAAAACGAGACATCAACCACCTCTCTACCTGCTCCACAGCCCAAGATATAAAAAAAAATTACTGACCAGAAAGTTAATGGGTGGGAGGCTGACGTGACATTCCTCCTGCTCCTCCATCTCGCCGCCGGCGAGCACAGCCTCAGACTCCCTCAGTGTGTGCGGGAGACAGGAAGTCCCTCCCCTTCCCTGCTGGGTGAAGGACCTGCAGCTGCAGAGAAGGTAAGGGAATCTACAGCCCATCTCTCTAACTATGTGAAAACAGAGTTCTCACTGTTCTCACTCAGCCTGAAAAGGCTGTTTCCACCGAGTTTTCTGTGTGTGTGTGGGGGGGGTCAGAGTGGCCCACTGCACCCATAAGTGGGTGGGGCCACAACACCTGCGAGTGGGCGGGGCCACATGGGGCTGTAAGGAAATGGGCCAAGGGGGGCCTGCAACTGGAGGGACCATGGGGTCCATGAGTGGGAGGGATCATGGGGGCTGCAAAGGGGAGGAGACACAGGGGAGATTGACTGACATGGTTTCAAAGCAGGAAGTGCAGGGGACCTGGTGATGCTGCTGCTATATCACACATAAAAATGTAAATATCTTTAAAACTATGTAAAATAAAATTGCAAAAATTCTCAGTGAGAGAATTCCTATCAATTTAACTAAAGTCCATTTTTGGACCACAGTTCCCCTTTAAACACCATTGTAGGTTATAGTGAAATTTATTATCACAACATTTCATGGAGACAAGTCACCTATTATGGAGGTGCAGACCCTGGCAACTAGGGTTGCCATGTCTACATCAGTGATTTGTCTATCCCTCTCTAACGCTACATGGCATCAGAGTGGTGCAGACCAGAGTATAGCCTTTCAGTTTTTTTTAGGGCCAAAGCCAGTTCACCGTTGCATCAGAATTCTGGGCAAATTTAGAAAATAGTGGAGTATTTACATTACAGCACTAAGAATGCACTCCCTCTCCCACCCGTTTTGCAATCCCTCCCCCTAGTATTAAACCCCTTTGCCCAATATTAGCTTTCCTTTCCTCAGCCCCAATGGCCACAAAAGATTTTACTGGAACTCTCCGCCAGACTTTACTTACCTCTCTCCTTCGGCGTTCTGTGCAGCCGGCAGCCACGCCCATGATTGGCTGCCTCTCAGCCAATCACGGACGCGGCTGCCGGTCCCGCCCCCTGCTTGCAGTTTCAAGCAAGCCGAAGGGCGGTACAGTACACTGCGGGAAAGAGGTAAGGTAATTAAAGATCGGGGGTGTTCCAGTAAAACCTTTATGGCGGTTGGGGCTGGGGAATGGATAGCTACTATTGGGCAAATTTTAGAAAATGGGGTGGACATGCCCTTTAATAACTGTAAAACACTCATTACTTTATTAAAAAACAACTTTACATTTCTTTTTAAAGAGTTAAAATTTACCAAAGTCATGAAAAACAGTCAAACACCCCCTGGACACCTTTTCCCCATTTAAATGAACAAAGGATCTCCCCATAGCCATTTATCACCATTAATATAGAAATGTCATTTCATAAAAAAACACTGTTCCCCCAAAGTCCCCATAAATGTTTTTACTCCATCTCAGACTTGACAAATTATTGACAAATTATTTTGGTGTAATTTACGCAAATCAATTCGCACTTTAGAAGTAAGTACTGGATTTTTTTTTAAAAAGCGTGCTTTGTTTTCAATGACATATTTTAATTGATGAACTTACCTGACATGTATCATACCCCCCTTGTATGTTCCCTGCACACACCATGGTGCTCTTGATCTGGCCAGGGTATGCTTGATTACAAACACTCTCAGATATTAAAACAATGGACACTTTCTGAAGCTGGGAAGCCAATGCTAGAATAATTACAGAGATAGGATATATTATTATTTCTAGAGATAATGAATACAGGAGAAACATAAACTGGTATGCAAGAGATGGTTTTGCACATTTGGGGTGTGTTTTATGGCACATGTGCTTTTGATTCTGAGGAATAGATTGCAATGCATTGATATTTGTTACACTACTTGATATAAATATATAATATAGATACTACTAGGTATCTATATTATATACATATGGTAAATATATACACACATTCTCTGTTGGATGAGTAGTGAGACATCTTCACTTACTAAAACAAGTCAAGTTAAATCCGCTTTACTTCAAGTAAAAAACTAGTCACCAGTAGGGATAGCCGGTTTGCGGATTTTCGAAATTACGAGTTTTCACGCATTTTCGAAAATTTTCGAAAATACGAGAAAACACGTAATTTCGAAAATTTTCGAAAATACAAGGATTTCTCTTATTTTGATAAATACGTATTTTCGAAAATACTAGTTTTCTCGTATTTTCGAATTTTTGCGAAAATTCGCGGATCCTCGAGCGGACCGGATTTTGCAAAGTTCGGACATCTCTAGTCACCAGTAGCAATATCACTAAGAGTATTTTTTCTGCTAGAATATTAAACCATCTTTACTTACTTCCTCCTTCCACTGTATACCCCCAGCCTGTGACCAACAGTGGCGAATTAGGTGGCAGGTCATTATCGTACCCAGGTAGGCAGACAGGCTGCACATTGGCTATGGAAAAAAATATATGTTTATTTGAAAAAACTGTGTAGTGTTGTCAACAAAAAGGCACAACTTAATCCAAAGTAATTGTGAATCAACTGTTTTGATGTGTCATTGTTGTCTGAACAAAAATTTTACAAAAATATTTAATATCCTATTAAAAGGGTATATGTGGTTATGTTTTAAGATGGCATGTAAACATTTTAAAACATAACCCCTTGGACTTTATTGTTGGCGTCCCAAGCTGCCCACACACTTTTATGGGAACTTCCACTAATCGTCCATCATTATCTCATGATAAGTGGAATGTGTCTCCTTTTATAGGGCTCGCTTAAACATACACAAGGAGATGCAATATCCCGTGCTAAAGAGAAAATAAGCACTAAAATCACGCTAACCTATGTACTAACGTGTTAGCGAAGATTTTGCACTGCCTGCACAACGTCACAATTTTTTTTCTTTGCGCAGCGCAAATCGATGCGATAAATTTTGCACTGGTTTTTGCGCTTGTTTTTTGCCCGACAACACCCCTTCAATGGTGGCTTTAAAATATGCACAAAAGGTCACAACTTACCGCTAGCTTTTTCGCAATGTATTAACGGCCACAAAGTGGTTAATACATTGCGGAAATGAGTGCACGTAGGTTGCGATAGCGAAATATATATGGCATCTCCCCCACAGTGTCCATATTGAATCCTGGCTAATATGAGCAGCAATTTGGCAATAAATAACAATCATTTTCAATTTGGCAGTAGTCTTTATTACATTGTCCATATAATATAGTTACAAATAACACCAATCAACTTAACCACCTAAAACTTAATACTCATTTGATTATTGGGTTATGTAAATACTGAAAGGTATATATTTTACAAAGAAAAAGTTGTGTCCACTAAAAAAACAGTGCAAGAAAATGAACAAGCAGAGGTACATATTTATAAAAAAAACAGGCAAAATTTAAGGATTAATTTAGACCAAAAAGTTCCACTGTCCCTTATTTATAAATCCACCTCCCTTCTACTTGAATGAAGCGATGTTCAGTGTTTCCACCTCTGGGTCCTATTTGTATTTTTTGGATTCCCATGAATGAAAACATTATTTTATTTGTCTTATGGACGTTAAAGTATGTTTGGCCATGGCACTGCGATCCCCATCACCCTTTTGGTAGCCCTAATATGTTCTTGAATCCTATGGGTAAGGGGACTCTTGGTTTTTCCCAAATATTTGGAGCCACATTTACAGTCGAATAAATAGATAATATGATTAAATTGACACGTAATTAAAGTCTCCACTTTAAATACCTTGCCAACCCAACTCAAAAATTATTTTGATTCATTCATATATTTACAAACTATACCTTTATTGCATCTTCTATTTCCTATGGTTGAATAGATTCCTAACAATGTGTGTATACTACTTTCTACAGGCTGAAAGAAACTGGGCGAAACCATATCTTTTAGATTTGTGACTCGTTTAGTAGTTATATATGGTCTGTTACCTACAACATTATATAAATCTGGATATTCAGAAAACAGTGAATCCAGTTACTGGGATTTCTAAGGACCAAAAAACGAACTGTACCTATTAATCAGTGAAGAATTGCAACAGTTTCTTTATCTAACATTGATCCTTAGGCTGGGTACACACGGAGGGACTTTTTGTCCCTACCGAGCGCTTGGCCGGGACAAATGTCCGTCGGTCACAGCAAATTCGCAGGCGAATTTGCGAACGATCGATCGTGCATTCCCATAGGGAACTGCACAATCGATCCGAATTTTCCGACATGCCCGATCGTCCACACCAGCTGATATTTTCGGCCGGTCGACCGAAAGTGCTGTGAATCAGTTGGTCGGCCGAAAATATTGGCTGATGTGTACCCAGCCTTATATTCTATTATATATGTATCATATAATATTACTGTATATATATTCTCAACTTGCCATAATTCATATGACAGTTAACTAATACAGATATATGTTTTACTTTTGTTATAAAGTATATTCATTAGCTGGGTACACACATGAGCAGTTTTTTTGGGGGAAAAAAATCTTATTTCATTGGCTGGTGGCAACCGCTGGATTGGATATAAGAATGAAAAGACTAACCAACACACACCAGTCTTGAATTCAGTAGTGTTTAATCACAAATGTGACGTTTCGGTGCTTTCACTGCACCTTCAGACGTAATAAATCGTCTGACTTACATCTGATGAAGGTGCAGTGAAAGCACCAAAATGTCACATGTGTGATTAAACACTACTGAATTTAAGACTGGTGTGCGTTGATGAGTCTTTTCATTCTGATATGTATACCACTAGCCATGGTGGACCGACAGCACCCAGCAAATAACTAAAAGACACTGCAAGATAAGGAGGTGTGCGGGTAATCCTATTGAGACTTCCTAGGGATCAGATGAAAGGGCGATCAGACATGGCAGTAAATAACTGCCGATCATGCGGGCCATAGGAGACATTCTCAAGCAACCAGGTTACGGCTGACTGCACAATATCGAAAAAGTTCTTATTTACAGAGACATCCACATTCGCACTACATTATAATTAGTGTCTTTCAAAGTCAGAGCTATCAAAGCTTTCAAAGTCAGAGCAATCACCTAAGGCAGCTGCAGGGTTAATGTTGATACAGATCTCTATGTTGCTGTCAATCACAGGGACTGGTTCTGCCATCTCTATTTACAATCAGATTCTTCCAGAAAGCATACCAATCAGATTATTTCAGAAAGAATCTGATTGTCTGTTCCCCAGAATATTTCTGAAATCCCAGAGCCATTTACAGTAAGTTACTGTCTCATTTTTTTTACAAAATTTTCAAAAATTCCTTGAAAAATTATTGAATTTTTGAAAAATTGCGGAAGCTCGAAAAAACGTGTGCGATTGTGAGGAAAGTTATTTTTTTAACATTCTGGATATATGTACATGTTCCCCAGACCATTTCCCAGGTCCCAGAGCCATGTAGAGTAAGTTACCATTGCTATTTTACCCTATATTTAGACAGATATGTGCAGATTTTTTTCTCCCATTGACTTTAATGGGTTTTTCCTACAATTTTTTTCCGAAAATCCGCAGGCGGAATGCATTTTAGCAGTTTCGCCCATCTCTACTCATCACTAGGAAGGTAGTTCTCGGCCCTGCCTTCTTCAAAGGTTTAGGCCTCTCAGACAGCAGCAGTCAGTTATTAGCTGTGATGTAGCCGCCACAGCCATGATTGACTGCAGCTACTAGTAAAAAAACCGAAGACAGAAGGAGGCAGTATCTGAATGCATGATATCTAAATAAAGCAAATTACCATTCAAAGGTATTACAGTGTTCTATACAAGAACCTCTAGTAGATGCAAACATTTTCCAACGTTTCTTTAGATTAATCTTGCTAAATTGGTGAATGAATAATAATCACTCATTTCAGAGTGCAGTGACATCTCGAAAACATTCATTGCAAAGCTACATTACAATTTTTTGACTCATGTGTCATTCAACCAGGCTGCTACAGCTAAATGCAGAATTAAATATTGAATGATGGGACTGACACTTTTAATTAAGATGAATTAAAATATGCTTGTGAAGGTTCTCATTCATCCAGGTCATGGTATATCTGTTGTATTCAATTAGATCAACTGGACTTGAAGTTTAGTTCTTGAAGACGTTTCGCTAGTCATCATCCGACTGGCTTTCTCAATTCAGAATGACTTGTACAAGAATCTGTGGCAATTATGTACCCTGGAAAATCCCAATTAGCATATCACAGCCAAGTGTTAAGGGCGTGATTGGATAGTGGCTAAGAGGTGTTATAGGAATGCCCAGAGTAAGGTGTCAAAACAGCATTGTACATGGCAGACAGATGGTGTCGAACCCCCCCAATATGTTAACTTATTGGCAAAGGAACGTGACTGGTTCAAGAGGGGTGTTAAGGAGGCCATTTATGTGAAAATAAAGAAACCAAGCCTAAATAGAGGTGGGGGGGGTTCGACACCATCTGTCTGCCATGTACAATGCTGTTTTGACACCTTACTCTGGGCATTCCTATAAAACCTCTTAGCCACTATCCAATTACGCCCTTAACACTTGGCTGTGATATGCTAATTGGGATTTTCCAGGGTACATAATTGCCACAGATTCTTGTACAAGTCATTCTGAATTGAGAAAGCCAGTTGGATGACTAGCGAAACATCTTCAAGAACTAAACTTCAAGTCCAGTTGATCTAATTGAATACAACAGATATGAATTAAAATACTTAATTCATGCCATCCAATTGTTAACTGCAAGTGTCACTATGGTGAAGATTAAATCACTATCATGCAGCATCAGCTGGAAGTCCCACTACTTCCTAATCAGTCCAACTGCCCAGCGATTGGCCATAATTTCCAACTACGTGAGATACCTGGTAAGGATCCCCAAAAAAGTAACCAGGGCTGAAATACTGCAAAAAAGAGGCTTTTAAACTTTTGTGACAAACATAAAAATGGGTTACATTACTGGGTGTAAGGTATTCATGGTGTCATAATATTTGTCATCTTTTAACTTGCTCTTTTAGTATAAATAGTTACCAGGAATGTTAGTTAATATTACTAGATCTAGAACCTTCTATTTGGATTATATAATTTAAAAGGAATGCTGGTCTGAGAATCACCTGATATACGTATATCGCTGGCGAGTTTCATCAGGGCAATATCATCTTCTTTTTGATTTGTGTAGTAGTTGGCATTTCGGAAGATTTTATCCACTTTAGCAGCAAACAAATAAGTAAGAGTAGTCACTCCATATTGAACATGCCAGCGGTCAACCTGTGTCTGTCCCCTAAGGAGAAAGCAAGGATTCAGAAATGAATTCTGGAACATGTTGATGAGGTCATCCTGAAGGACAATGTATTTGACCTCCAGTAGAACTGTCACAACACAGTGACAAATGATTCTAGAAATAGTACTGAATATAGGGCAGAGCAGCTACTGAGAACCAAAGGCTAATGTGAAACACATGGAAAATGTTATACTCCTCCTAATAAGATTTCCGATCGATTTAGTGATAGTTAATTTATGATCATTATTGTTAATTAACGCTAACGATTGTAAATTAATGCTAATGATCGTAAATCCATGATAACGCAACCCTATCCCCATAGAATACCATTGCGGTAGTTTACTACTGCATGGTATTCTACGACCGAACGCTTGTTAATTAACGAACGTTCAGCGTAATACATAGCATTTACAAATAGGGCCCAAAGAGACTAGCTCAGAGAGTCTGCAATAAATTAATATCTTACAAGGGGTACTAAAGAGGCGTAAGTTCATCTTTATAAAAATATTGGTTTGTCTACCTTGTCTATAACTATAATCCTACCTGTATAACATAGTAATTGAGGTTGAATTAAAACTTAAGCTAGGTACACACTATACGATCCTTCCTCCTGACCGACCATTCGAGGCTTCCAAACGGTTGGCCAGGAGGAAGGACTGACGGTCGCGGCAAAAGCAGCCGTGTCTGACAGTTAGGCGCGACCAATCGTGTGGTCCATAGAGGAGCCAGCACATCGCTGTTGGCTGCTTGCCAGACTAGTAGGTAGGTGCAGTCCCCCTGCCCTCCACTCCAGGGGCCAGAAGATTCTATAGCACAAGAAGATATGGGGGAGCACACTACAATGGTGAATCCAAGAATATTTATTCAAACAACAGATACAACATTTCTGGACACCCTGTCCCTTCCTCAGGACTTGCCATTACCACATCTTCAGTTTTACCTAAAATGGAATTCTTCCATCTTTCTATTCTTTGCTGTTTTTATAGGATCTTTGGTATTAGTGCATATAGTGCACATTGACTAATATATATCAAATGATGCAATTTATAGTTCTTACCAGAAGATGACAGTATTGCTCAATAAGCTTTAACCTAAAGTACCCATTTTCCAATTAAGATTAATGCAATGGCAAAAGCTCCCAGCTCAACCCTTGCAGCAGGCAAGGTCAGAAGAATGGTCAAATATTGAAATCTTTAAAACAACTGATGTAGACTAAAAAAATTTAGGGAACGACAAATTTTGATAAATATTTAAACTTAATTTATCTATGTTCACAATAGAGTCAAATAGGTTCTTAGAAATGTATTACTATAATAAAGTCAGATATTTTTCCATCCCTACCTGCATCATTTTCTCATGCAGTCTGCCACTACAATCTGCCAAAGATCAAAAAGCTATTGGTTTGAAGGTACATTTCCTGCAAACACACAAAGAACAGGAAAGAACCCAGAAAGCCACAAACAAATAAAAACTTACTTGTCAAAGCAATGAGCTGCAGTGAGGATCCAACGGGAATTCAATATACTCCCTCCACATATGTGCTGACCCATGTACTGTATGCTAACCTGCCATGGATAGTCTTGTATTGAAACGTCACTACCTCCAATAATTCTTTGTTGCTTATGGACTGTACCACACGCTGATGGGGAAAGTAAAATGTAAATACATATATTGAAATGAAATCCATTACAAAAGTAGGAAATCTTCAAAAATTATTTTTATATTTATATATATTATAGTGTAGTAATATATTTTCCCCAAGCTACAGTCACCTTAAAAGTGACTTCTGTGTCCTGTTAGTGAAATGAAAAATCAATTCCAGATAACAGCAGGGCTTTTTTCTCCCCTAGGCTAGCTGTCTTGTACTGCCTGTGCCTCCCCCACCCCACCCCTCATATCATCCAGAAAATTGCCCTTTAATGTATGTGCTTTGAGGAAGGGAGCACATAAGAATTAACTGCACTAGCAAACTAATATAGCAAATATTAAACCAGCCTAGAATGTGTCCCTTTTCCTTTAACTGCTTGAGAGGTCAAACAGAGCAGAGACTGGCACAGAAGACCAACACAGACACCACTTGCAGATTTCCTTGCTTGCAATTTGCTTCAACTTGCTTTTTAAAACTGGGCATGGGCGTGTTTCTTTCTCCAAAAAGACTCACATACAGAGAAAGCGTCACATACAATACGACATGCGTATGCGGTTATTCATTGGCTGAAGAAGAGCTTTGTAAGTAGGAGAGGGACCTGCCGCCCCTAGCAAATCAGCATTCGCTGCCCATTTCACGTTTGACAGAAACCGATAAATTGTCCAATTTGCTTGGTTATAATAAACTCAAATTATCTACATATGAAAATCAAGTTAGTGGAAAAGTGGAAAGAAGCAATTTTCTTTAAGTGACAGACTTTGAATGGCTCAGGTCTGGATTTACCATTATTCATACTAGGCACGCACCCATACAGTATGTGATCAATATACTCCATAACCAGGAAATAAAAACATATATAAAAACATATATACGGTCCTACCTGCACAACTAAGTGACACCACCTGACCAGATGGACAACTTCCCCTGTAGGAGAGACAGACAGTTACATACCCACCACATATGTTATTCTTATTGTCATTATACAGCCTTACAATTTAAGTTTTCTGTTTCACTGCTAGAAGAATCTACATAAATGAATTCCGAAAAACCCTGAAAATTAATTAACTTTACTTTACAGGGCAAATGTGGTCTCCAAAGAAGTTAGGGTTGAATAAAATCCAGCAGTCTTTCCTTTACAATAAGTCCTGGACACATCATGAGTGCAGCCTGTAAGAAATTCTATTGTGGTGAATGTTTAAATTTCCTGCTTCCAATAGATTGATTGACATAACCTTACCCCCTGCTCCTCCCCTCAACCCCAGGTGCCTGCACAGATATTAAAAAAATTGACAGTTAAGAAGGGAATTGGCAGACAGAAGCTGGTCACAGAATAAATTCTTAAAGGATAACTATACTGAAAAAATGGAAAGTACCTGGGGCAGGGAGGTAGGATTGATTTTTCCTACCTACAATGTAATTTCATTAAGGAGCTACAGCACCAACAGTTTTTATTTGCCAAGTTTCCTAGAGGAAGCCAGGCAGAATCAGTCTTCTTTGGGCTGATGCTCCTCACTGAAAAAATATTGGGAGGTAGGAATTACCAATCCTATATACCTATACCAAGTACTTTTTCATTTTAAAGGGTATCTCCACTGATAAAAGTCACCTGGGTTGTAAGGATAGATATGTGTAAGGTGGATATGTACCTGCAGTATCCCATATCTTTCAGCAGTAGTTTAGAAGAAATCCAATGAGTTTCCCCCAGAATGCTGTGGATGGTGCAGGTCCGCCCACTTTCAGTGACTGCCTGTCTGGGAAATGTCCGACGCGCGTTTTCCTTTAGTGCATGCGCAGAACGTGAGAGGATCTGTCGGGACTGCTGTCTGTGTGATCTTCATCTGACTGGTTGGTCGATCACACACACACACACACACTTTTCAAGCTACTGAGTTCACTGCTTAATGGATGAATAATCACATGACCATCACAGCAGCTTGCTGACCTCACTAATTAATGGAGGAGTAATCAGGTACTATCTTTTTCTCTCTCCCACTCATACCCATACCAGATTGCCTCATATTCCCAGCATCCCCTATAAAATCAATCATTGATCAGAGTTAGACACAAAAAATCTTTATTAAAAACAACGCAGGTCCCCTGCCTTTGTTACAGTAGTGTGGGAAGAGGGTTTCAACTTTTTCTCCCCTGTCTCTCTCTGCATGATTAGCTGTAAAAATGAACTTAGAGAG
Organism: Hymenochirus boettgeri; assembly: GCA_019447015.1. Lineage (NCBI taxonomy): Eukaryota > Metazoa > Chordata > Amphibia > Anura > Pipidae > Hymenochirus > Hymenochirus boettgeri. The sequence goes on along the minus strand of CM033475.1, from coordinate 150,417,550 downwards.
TCAGGAAGGAAATGATTTCTTACTGCAGCCAAGTGGGTGTGTCTGCTACCATGATGATGCACATTGAGTGACAGCACTCTCAGCACAGGGGAAGACACACCCCCAGGAACCTGCACAACTTTCCCATGCTGCTGCAATCTAACGAAAGGGAATTCTGGGGAAAAAAAGGTAGGGGGAGGGTTGGGGGATGGTGTACTTTAAAATAAGCCAAAAAAAAAAAATGCTTTTTCCTCAGTGGAGATACCCTTTAACTGTATTTAAAAAAAAAAAAAAAAAAATCATACACAGAATTGTTATCCTTTAAAAATGTTACCTAGAGGTATGATTTAGGCTTCATTTTAAAGGTACAAAGGGGAGCTTTTTATTCAAACCTAACTTGTTTGGAAAAATTGGAGACCACAGTTACCTTTTAATAAGGGGAATTCCTCAATTCCAGTTTTGACCAGTAATTAGTCAATGGAATGTCAAGTAATAACCCTATAACAAAAATTATCCCTACTGAATGTTCTTTGACATCCATAAAAAAAATGGAGTTTCTTTACTCAAGTGACAACATCTCAGTAATCATAACCAAGTCATTCCACATTCCCATGTATGAGAGCTTGGTGTTGTAGCCACAGAGAATGCCAACAAAGCAGTGACCTATCTCCACCTATTTTGTAAAATACCTTTTGATGCCACAAACTATGGGTTTTCTAAAAAATCAAACAGCAGTGCAGTACCTACCATGGGAGGGGGTTAACTTGAATGCTGCCATCACCCAGCACCTGGATATTACTGTATAAAGGGTTTGTTATTGCACCAAGGTTAGAGACTGGCACAGAGTTGTAGACTGGTTCACTGTAAAATACACAATTTTATTAAAATGTTGGTAATATCACTTTATGTGCAGAGAGATTCTGTGCAAAAAAGAAACAAGGATCCTCTTTTGTTTATGCAATTGTGAAATATATGAAATGAATGCACAGTTATATACATGATGGTACTTGGGAACTAAACAGTGCCATCTAAAAACAATGAACCCTGGGAGTTGCAGTCAGGTGTGCAGTAGACACAAATAGTTAAACCCTTTTTAATCATTGTGTCTATTGTACACCAGACATTTTGTAGCTTTCAAACTACATGTTCAAAAGCTACAAAATTCAGCTCCAATAATAAAGGAGACAGGGCGAGGGCTGGTGTTCTCAATATAATTGGAGACTAGGATTCCTTGCACTCCACCGTTCTCCAGAGCTCAAAATGTATGCAGGGGTTTTCTGGTGTGCCGAGAGAGAGCCAGATGTGGCTCTTCATTCTAACCGTGTAATTGAAATTCGCCACAAATCACTAGAATATGTATTTTTATATAATTTGAATATAGGCAACACTATATTATTATATTATTCCATTGTCTGAGAAATGTAACCAGTATAGTCACTACTACCACTAGCATAGCCCAGTGTGCCTCTCCCATGGAAAGAGGATCTCTTCAATGTGCTAGTTTTATCTACAACTTAGTAGTTGTTAGTGCTAAGTGACACATTGCTGTTATTAGCATTATTCAGTCTATAAGCCAGTAAAAAGTTGCGCTATAGTGTAATAAGTTGCCCATACCCATGAGTACGATTGCATGTACATTGGCTGACCCCATTGAAATCTGTGGCTATACACAGCCCTGACCGTTCCCTATACACGGAATGGATTGGTAAATCGTTCACCCACATGCCTGGCTAATCGTATTGACTGCCTTGACTAGTAGAAGGAGCCTATACCAACTGATGAAAATTTACCATCTGCAGTTGTTCTTCTGCATGGTTGTAAGTCATTTTCAACCCCCAAATCTAGATTCTGGGCAAATCCCGTTGGAATTTGTTGGGTCTCTGCAATGTGTACGGCTACCTTAAGGCTAGTCTGTTATAGGTATTACAAGTGCCCGGTCATCCCTCATTTCATGGTCAGCCTATAGAAAGAATTGAATTTCTGAATTGAGAAAGCCAGTCGGATGACTAGCAAAACGTCTTCACGAACTAAACTTCAAGTCCAGTTGATCTAATTGAATAAAACAGATATACCATGACCTGGATGAATGAGAACCTTCACAAGCATACTTGTAGTACTACTCTGTAGTATAAAAGAATTAAGACAAAAGATTTGTAAGCCTGCCACCAGGTCAAGCCCTAACTAGCATAACTAGACTTACCTAGCCTAACAAACTAAAGCTAACCTAATCATAAAAAATGTTGAAGTGGAGCTGAAGCAACTTCAAGCTACCGTGTATTGGAGTCATGCGGGCGCCTCTCTTTTTTAGTGCAGAGGTGCCGCCTGAGACAAATGTCTCACTCTGCCTAATGGTAGATGTGGCCCTGATTTCATGCACAGCGTGTTCCCGCAGGCCAGGCTATTGACACAAGCAGTGGATGAGTCTGGACCAGCAGATTTACTTACTTCTGTAAGTTTTGTAGATGATCTAATGTACCCACAAAACATTAATACTTTGTTAAAGACAGCAGCACTCCTGGGATTTTTATCAACATTTTATTTAACAAAGTCACCATCTGCAGATTTCAGCCCATGCTATGCCGTTATCAGGATAAATATTCACAGGTGTATATCTTAAAAAAAGTGGCTTGTTCACACTACAGTAGGTCTGTTTTTCATTGCATTTTTGCAATTGACTGTTTTTAAAAATGCAAGGACACATAGAATTCAATAGTACTGTTTACACTATTTCATTTAGATTGTGTTCATTTGCGTTCTGGTCAGTTGTGTTTAAAAAATGCACTGTGTGCTGAATTTCTATACACTTTTTGCATACATTTTCTATATAAATATATAGGAAACACATTGAGAAAAAACTAACACAAACGCATGCAAAACAAATACTGTGCTAGTGTGAATGATCCCTTAGTGCCTTCCCACTTCTCCCATACACTCTCCCACTCCATAAAATGGACCCTTTCAACTTGTTGCCAGTGCCTAATGTGACATATCTATAACCCAGCACGCTGTCATATATTTATACTCCACAATAAATAGCTAATTACTACCAATAATTTATCACATCCCTAATGAGGCTGTAAGGGTTAAAACGGTGAAACGCGTGGAAAGGACCACACTAACCATCACCAAGTGGATTATACCACAGGAGCACATAACCATAGCAGAGAGGGGACTGTATATTGTGTTTCATATTGTATATTGTATTTCAGTCAAAAAAAACCAGTTTCACATCAATATATGCCAAATATGCCCTTGAAAAGGACTTACCTGATCCGTTCCCTCGCTGCTCCTCCTCAGCTCTGCAGCTGACAGCCAATCTACTTCCTGGTCTTGACTGTCGGTAATGGTAATTGCCTGACAGCCACAACCAGAAAGTAAAGTGGCTGCCAGCGCATAGGCCCTCTGCTCCTATTTTTCTTAAAACGAGCTTGAATCAGGAGCAGGGGGTGGTGCCTAGGCAGCAAGGAAACGGGTCAGGTAAGTCCCTTCAGGGGTATATTTGACATATCTTAATGCAAAACTGGGGTTTGGAAAGGTCCTCTGCATTTATAGCAAAAGTTTTTTTTCTGGACTTAACATGCCCTTCAAACAACTTACATTTCACCATAAATATGCCAGCGTTTGATATGTTAAAACAACTATTAAACACTCAGTTAACTCTTTCACTTTTACATAGTTACATTTTATAGCTTATACAGATTGGACACTTAACCTTAATTAGTTTAGTTAACTAAATATTATAAATTCTAAATATCATAGTTAACAGCAAGACAGACTTAAAAACATATAAGCTTAGTAAATATTTTTTATAGAAAGCATGATACACTAAGGTCCATTAAAAATTCCATACAGGTCCATCAGTGGAATCTTTAATGGACCTTCTTACATTTGTCCTTGAACAGAATTACTTTTGTTCTGAAAATACATGTTTCCAACAAATAGAGGGAGGGAACAGCAATGGGCCAAAATGGACCAGAAAGAGACCAAGTACAAGATACTACTATTGCTTGAATTAGATACATACCGTATATACTCGAGTATAAGCCGTCTCGAGTATAAGCCGAGGTACCCATTTTTGCCCCAAAAATCAGAAACCCATGATTGACTCGAGTATAAGCCGAGGGTATAAATTACCACCCTAATAACTTTCCACTGTAGATGTTTGGAAACTGCAACTCCCAGCATGCTTTAGTTGCTGGGAGTTGTAGTTTCCAACCACCTATAGTAGAAAGGTATTGGGGGTTACTGTATGGCATACTGTCCCCCCCGCCCCCCCCCCCCCCCAGCTCACTTACCGTACCTGGCCTTCATCTTCATCTTCAGTCTTGATGTCTCTTCCCAGTACTGCTTCGCGGCTGCACGATGACGTCATCCCGTCAGCGTGCACGATGACATCATCGCGCACCCGTGAGGAACTACTGGGAACTGCCGGCTTTCCTTCCTGACTCACGGAATAAAGGTAAGTTTAGTATTGACTCGAGTATAAGCCGAGGCAAGGTTTTTAGGTTGATTTTTAAACCTAAAAACCTCGGCTTATACTCGAGTATATACGGTATGTCACAGAAAGGATGCTGAGCTTTTTATAATATATATGGTTAATAGTTGTTTTTTTTTTTAACATATCATACACTGGTACCTCTGTATTTATGATGAAATGTAAAGGTTTAAGATGTGATTAATTATTTGTAGCAAATAGCTCTTTGTTGTGGGATATGTGCTGGGTTATAGATATGTCACATTAGGCACTGAAAACATGTTGAAAGGGTTAATATATTATTGAGTAGGAGAGTGTATAGGAGAAGTGGGAAGGCACTTTCTTTTAAAGAATGTGCACCTGTGAAATATCCTGAATGATGGTCTAGCATGGGCTGAAACACATAAATGATGGCTTTTTAAAATAAAAATGTGCTGTTATCTTTAAGAATTTTTTGAGATAATATACACACACACACAAAACACAGATCACCGATATACACATCACATACCTGTAATATCCAATCTGGGCACAAACTGCTTTTGCTTTGCTACTGTCCCAGTTGTCATTACAAATCAGACTCCAGCTGTTAGTGGATGAAACATAGAGCAGCAGGACAGATCCAGTTTCCATGAAACGGACTGTAAAGAAATTAATAGTTTAATTAAATTAATTTATAACATTTGAACCTTCACTGGGTTTGGTACCAAATACTTACCAGAGGATGGTGTTTTTGCATCAAATTTCTGCACACAGCGACTCTCATCCTCATCTCCGGCACAGTCTGATTTACCATCACACCACTTATCAAATGGAATGAACTTGAAGGACTTTACGCAGAAGAAGTAATAATTATCAATCACCACCTTAACTACAAAAGAAGCAAAATCACATTGTTAAACTTATACCACACACCTTGCCCACATATAAACACTGACCTAAATAGACATGTTGTGGGTGGAGTTTGGAGCCACAACCCTAAGCAACTGTAATAGTAGATAGAGGCATGCTACAGGTTTATTGTTATATGGTAAAATCAAATCATTCAACACACGGTAAAATTGAGAGCTCCAGGCTCCGCCCAACGTGTTTATGGCTATACGCCACTTCCTCAGGGGGATATTTTATCCAGATGTTGGTAGCCTGCTTCTATCTACTATTACAGTTGCTGGATGTGAGGTGTTTGGTAGGGGTAGGGGAGTGAGGCGTTTGTTCACCTTGGATGTCCAGAACAGATCGTGTGGCTCCTGGTCTTGGGTACTGACATCCCGAAGGTTGACAGCTGGCCTTGTATTTGTAATGATATAACACAAACACAATTTACCATCCAGACCAGTAAAATACCATTAATGTGGAAATCCTAGGAGATCTGCTCGGAGAGAGCCCCACTGATGCTGAACATTAATTGTGTATCAGACATGTAATCCCACATGTATATTAGCCTTTATTTACAATGCCATAAACAAAGATTCTATTATTTCCCCTTCCCCATCATCTATCTATCCATTTATCTCTATCTACTTCTTTTTTCTTTTCCTTTAAATTAAGCCATGTGGTCCTTGCATTTTGCCATTTCTGATACATCTCTTTTACTTCCAGAGGAACAAGTTAATGGTGGCCCTGGACAATACATGATCTTCCACAACCCCCTTGGATTTTTTGGGCCCTAGGGAATTAATTACCTTGCTTGCCCCTGGCAAACCGTCTTTGCAAAACTGGGAGCCTAACCTTGATAATGTGAGTGATGCAGACGTGGATGTGAAAGCAAGAGCCACAAAATAAGACAATGTGAGATGGCTCAAAAACCAAAAAAATATTCAGCTAACTCCAAATTTCAACAGTATATATTTTTGGAATTTACCGTACACACCTTCCATATAACTGTGCTTTTAGAAGATTTTGTGAAAAATAAAATAAGATGATTCAAAGTGAAATCCTACCTAAACCCACTTTACAAATACCCCCCCCCCACACACACACACAAATAGCCTACTCTTTTTTAAACAGCCCTGAAACTTGGAAAGAACCCCACAATTAAAAAAAAACCACTAAATATCAATCTCCCACATGTCCTGAATCAAACGGTATGCCATATGCGTGGGTGCTCACATAGACGTGGCCACCAACTAGATCAAATGGGACGCATGCACAAGTGCAATAACAAGAAAAAAATCAAAGTGCTCTGTAATTTGAACAGCCTACTCTTTTTCAAAGGAAACAGCCTCGAAACTTGGAAATGTCCCCACACAAACTATTTATTTTTATCACACCTTCAGCTACGAAACGGTGCCAAGCTTTCATACATACATGAAAAATTCCAGATGCTGTAATCCATAGAACTCTGTGCTTTTAGGAGATTTTTGGAAAATCCGAATCAATATGCGTTGGTGTACACAGAGACGTGGCCACCAACTAGCTCAAATGGGACGCATGCACAAGTGTAATTACAAGAAAAAAATCCATGTGTTCTGTAATTTGAATAGCCTACAACTTTTCCAAGGAAACCGCTCAGAAATTTGGAAATACCACCCAGAAACTATATATATTTGGAATCTACACACCTTCATCTATGTAATGGTGCCATATTTTCATACAAACATGAAGAATTCCAGACGCAGTAATCCATGCTTTTAGATTTTGTGAAAAAATAACACAAGATGTTTTTATAAGGTTATAAGTTTGAAATCCTACGTAAACCTACTTGACAAGTATAAAAAACCCACTAAATGGGCCACCAACTAGCTCAAATGGGATGCATGTAAAAGTGGAATTACAAGAAAAAAAATCAAAAACGCCACAATCCACTCCCACGCACTTTTTAAAATTATTTTAGTGAAGACTGGTTGGTACTGTAAAAGCACAATTTTTGCACACTTTACTGATCCTAAAAATTCAATTCGGTCTTCTTTTGGTACCTCTGCAAAATTTCCTAATACCGTAAATAGGAATAGGAATAATAATCTGAGTTTACTTTATTTTTGGTTTACCAATACCATCGGGGACATCGGGCAGCTTGGAGAAGATGATTTTTTGTGCTAATTATAGCTTTATTGTAAAAAAAAAAAGTGTGTGTATCACTTGAAATAATTTTCCAGGAAGTGATTTTTCATTCATTGGCAAAGATATTAATAATAATTTTTTGTATTGATCTCTGCCCCCATTTTTTTTCTAAGGGGCATATTTCTAAAGGTTCATTACATTTTTTGCCTCCATTATTGCCGTCTTTTGCCCAAATTTGGACTTTTTGCAATTTATAAACCAGTGATAACCAGTGGCAAAAAGTCATTACCACTATTTTTGGCTTTTTGCCATACATCGTTGCAGTAACCGAACATATTTATAAAATGTCGAAAAGCGATTTATTGGGTTAAGTTCAGCCTTTGGCCAAGTCTGAAGTGTTGCGAAAACGCCATATATGTAGCCTGACAATGGGTCCATGGAAGGTGTCAGTACATTGTGGAGTGTTTCTTACTTATACTTATAATTACCCAGGGGTAATACTTATAAGTACCCAGGGGGGTGTTAGACTATTATCCAGCATTTACTGTAATACCATCTGAGATTTCCTAAGATCCCTTTTAAGGTCTAAGGGACATATTTATAAAGGGGCATTATTTTTGCTTTTTTTGTCACCAGACTTCACCACAATTTTTTACATTTTCAACTTTTCTTAAAAAGGCAAAGTTTCATCAAAGGGGAAAATTATGTAGCAAAAAGTAACTATTAATAATGCTGAAAATGTGGCAAAAAGTTCAAATTATGGTAAATTTATGATACTCCCTGATGGATTTCTAAAGAAGCGTCAAATTAGTTGATACACACTGAACACCTTTCTTTGTTATAAAAAATAGCCTAACACATGTGGTGGGTTTTTTTTCAGCAAAAAATATGATAAATAGTGTAAAACCCACCTAGGCAAATCTTCTCTATTTTATTAATAGGACACATTTTTTAGTATTGCTTATTTTCAGCAAACTGCAGCTAAATATCAAACCAGTTACATTAATATGGGAACTACCATAGTGCTGTGTAAGAAATAGTCATGTTAATGGAACATTTCAGTAAGTAATGATGAACTGTTTCTAGGTGGGGGGAACTGTTTCTAGGTAAAGATACTGAGCAGATGTGGACCACTTTTAAAGGGATATTAAACTATAACATTTCCAAATCGGTACCTTTAGGAAACAAGTGTAAAAAAATTAGGTCCACTCCTGCATGGCTTAATGCTCAGGTAAAAAGGGAAATGGAAAAAAAGAAAAGGGCTTTTAAAATTTTGAAAGCAGAAGGCACAGAACAGGCTTACAGGGACTTCAAAAGTTGTAATAAAGAGTGCAAGAAAGCAATTAAACTAGCTAAAATAGAAAATGAAACACGGATTGCCGAACAAAGCAAGTCCAACCCCAAGATGTTTTTTAAGTATATAAATGGTAAAAAAATGAGGACTGAGAATGTGGGACCATTAAATAATGGAGCTGAGGTGGTTGTAGAGGATGCCGAAAAGGCTAATCTGCTAAACCGTTTTTTTACATCGGTTTTTACTGTTGAGAATCCTTACAGTAGGGATTGTAACAATGTGCAGGGAGGAAATGAAGAGTTTTCACATTGGATAACAGAGGATATGGTACGGAATCAATTAGACAAAGTTAATATCAATAAAGCGCCAGGACCAGATGGATTGCATCCTAGGATTTTAAAAGAGCTTAGTTCAGTTCTAGCAAGACCACTGTGTCTCATCTTTTCAGATTCGCTTTTGTCTGGGGATGTGCCGCTGGATTGGAAAAAAGCCAATGTAATACCAATATTCAAAAAAGGTAGTCGTTCACAGCCTGGTAACTATAGACCTGTAAGCCTAACATCAGTGGTAGGGAAGGTGATGGAAACTTTGTTAAGGGATCATATCCTTGACTTTGTCTCCAGAGATTATCTTATTAGTAGTAGTCAGCATGGATTTATAAGAAATAGATCATGCCAGACAAATTTAATTGGTTTTTATGAAGAAGTGAGTAAGAAGTTAGATTCAGGCACAGCTGTGGATGTGGTATATTTGGATTTTGCAAAAGCCTTTGATACTGTGCCACATAGGCGACTAATGTATAAACTGAGGACTGTTGGCCTTGAAGAAAACATTTGTTCATGGATAAAGAACTGGTTATTGGACCGCAAACAGAGAGTGGTGGTTAATGGAGCTACATCTATGTGGGCTAAAGTTCTAAGCGGAGTTCCTCAGGGTTCTGTACTGGGGCCGCTTCTGTTTAATCTGTTTATAAATGACTTAGAAGGGGGCATTGAGAGCAAGGTCTCTGTGTTTGCTGATGACACTAAATTATGCAGAGCTTTGGAAACTTCCAATGATGTGCAAGTGCTGCAAGCAGACCTAGATAGATTATCAAAATGGGCAGCAGAATGGCAGATGAGATTCAATGTTGATAAATGTAAGGTGATGCATTTGGGATTTAATAATCCCTGTGCCACCTACACCATAAATAACTCTGTGTTAAGTGCATCTGAAATGGAAAAAGATTTGGGGGTTCTGGTAGATAACAGACTTAGCTGTAGCAAACAATGCCAGGTAGCAACAGCTAGAGCTAGCAAGATATTGTCTTGTATAAAGAGGGGAATGGAATCAAGAGAGAAAAATATTATTCTCCCTCTTTACAAGGCACTGGTAAGGCCACATTTGGAATATGCGGTGCAGTTTTGGAATCCCATATACAAAAGGGACATCTTGGAAATTGAGGCAGTTCAGAGAAGGGCAACTAAATTAATAAGGGGAATGGAGGGGCTTGAATATGCAGGCAGATTAGACAAGTTAGGGCTGTTTACATTGGAGAAGCGGCGGTTGCGTGGGGACCTTATACAAATATATTAATGGCCCATACAGTGAACTCTCTGGTGCATTGTTCACTAATAGGTCATATCAGAGGACTCGTGGACATCCTTTAAGGTTGGAAGAAAAGAAGTTTCATCTTCAAGTTAGGAGAGGTTTCTTTACAGTGAGAACGGTGAAACTGTGGAACTGTCTTCCAGCAGAGGTGGTAATGGCAAGTTCATTGAATAACTTTAAAAAAGGCCTGGATAAGTTTCTAAAACTAAAAAATATTAAGAATTACTGGTATTAATGCATATAGATCTGGTTGATCCAGGGATACTTTCCGATTGCCGTTTGGAGTCAGGAAGGAATTTTTCCCCCCCTTTTTTAGCTGGGGTTTTTTGCCTTCCTCTGGATCAACTGTTAGGTAGGGTTAAAAAAAAAAAATAAAAAAAAATAAAAAAAAAAAAAGTGAATAGGTTGGACTTGATGGACGAATGTCTTTATTCAACCTTAATTACTATGTAAAATAATTACTATGTTTGGCGAAAATTCTGATAAAACTGCAAAAAAAATATAACAAAAGGCAGAAAAGGTATCAAAAAGTAGCTTTAAATAAAAAAAATGACAAAAATAGCTCTGAAATTTCACCTTGTCTGGTCATGGCCGACACTAGAGAGCAATTTTTCTTTTTGATTTTAAAAAAGCAAAATCTCAAATTATATTACAGTAAACGCTGGAAAATAGCTATAATACCTCCCTGGCTACTGACACCTTCCATGGACCTATTGGCAGGCTAAATATTATTATTATTATTATTATTATTATTATTATTATTATTATGTGTTTTCGCCACCTCAGACTTTTTTGAAAATTTGAATGGCTAAACTTAACGTAATCAAACAATTTTCAACATTTTATAAATATGCTTGACCGGTTACCGCAGCGATGTATGGTAAAAAGTAGCGGTAATGGCTTTTTCACCAATTTTTAGCACTGCTATATAAATTCTGAAAAGCCCAGATTTGGCAAAAAGGCGTTGATAATGGAGGCAAAAAAATGTAATGAACCTTTATAAATATGCCCCTAAGAAAAAACTCTATTTATGAATGAATAACTGATTCATTCACAAATACTATAGCAAGTAGGTAGACAGTGCCTGCTTGCTACAACTCAGTAGTAATCTGCGACCGGAACTTGATCGCAGTTTACTACTGCACTAGACCATCAGGGAGGAAGTGGGGGGGAAGACCAAAGGGAAGCCCCGGATGTCCAATGACGTCACAGGGTTTCCATTTCTGCTGCAGCTCTGCAATCTACTTACCATCGGTACCACTATACATTCTGGCATCCATGGGGTGTTTTAGACCTGACCCCCAATTGGTTTCAGACAAAACTGATGGGGGCCCGAGGGGGCTAGTGGGGGTACTTGAATGCTGCCCCCCGATCATTTAAAAGGTTAAGCAAAGTGACCCGAATTTTTTAACACAATCTAATACAGATGCTCCAAATATCCTTTTCCCGGTAGTACTCCATGGCTACGCAATGATGTAACGGAGCACTCGCTGCTCCACTGCACATGGGTAGGTAATAGCTGCATAGCCCTATTAGGCTATTACCTATCCCATGTGCAGGGCACATGCCTACCACTAATATATTAAGTGAATTGCCTTGCACATGGGGTAGGTAATAGCCTACCCCAGTTTTTGATGAAATTGCCAGTTTGCTGCCATAACATGATAAATTTCCATGGCTACCAGTATGTGAAGAAATACCCATGGCTACCAGTATGTGATGAAATTCCCATGGCTACTAGTATATGATAAAATTGTCAATTTGCTGCCAGTATGTAATGAAAATCCCATGGCTACCAGTATGTGATGAAATGCCCATGGCTACCAGTATGTAACAAAATGCCCATGGCTACCAGTATGTAATGAAATTACCATGGCTACCAGTATGTAACAAAATGCCCATGGCTACCAGTATGTAATGAAATTACCATGGCTACCAGTATGTAATGAATTTCCCATGGCTACCAGTATGTAATGAAAAACCCAAGGCTACCAGTATATGATGAAATTGCCAGTATGTGATAAAAATCCCATGGCTACCAGTATTTATAGGAATTGCCAGTTTGCTACCAGTATATAATGTAAAATTTTTGGGGCCATTGTTGTTACCAGATATACTAAAAATTGCAAGGGTGTACCATATGGTAATGAAAATGCCAGTTTGCTACCAGTATATATTGAAATTGCCAGTTTGCTACCAGTAAATGATAAAATTGCCAGTGTGCTACCAGTATGTAATGAAAATGCCAGTTGGCTACCAGTATATAATGAAATTGCCATTGTGTTACCAGTATATACTAAAATTGCAAGTGTGCTACCACTAGGTAAGAAAATGCCAGTTTGCTACCAGTATATATTGAAAATGCCAGTTTGCTACCAGTATATATTGAAATTTCCAGTTTGCTACCAGTATATACTGGAATTGCCAGTTTACTACCAGTATATATTGAAATTGCCAGTTTGCCACCAGTATATACTGAAATTGCCAGTTTTCTACCAGTATATAAAAATAGTCACCACCTCACAATGCAACAGAACAGTTGGAGATTTCCAGCTCACATTATCTCTCCTAGATCCCCTACCAACTTATAGTTAAAACTTGTGAGGATTTTTTGTATATTGAAAAGACAGCAATACTGGGAGTTAAATTCAAAAGCCTGAAACATATTAGATTGAATAAGAAGAGCCATAGGTTAAAGTTATGACCAAGTAGTATGGCATTCTTCTCACTCTTATTTTAATAAGACACACCTTTATTATATGGGTCAGTTTTGATTGCTAATTGCAATGAAAGTAGCACGAGAAGTGCTGCGTAGAAAAGGTACATTTCAGATGACAAGTTGATCATTTGGAAAAAATTCTTTCTTCCTTTTAAAAGAAAAAAAACCCTCAGACTCGTGATTAAAAGTCAAATGTCTGGTATTAATTGCCACATACCATATTGCTTAGAAGATTTCAAGGTATTACTCCCTTATTTTTCAGTCAACACCCTTATTGAGTTCACCTTTATATTCTGCTCTTTTTTGCTACGTATGCATCAGAAGAAATAACTTCTAAGTATTTTTTGAACACATTTACTAATTAGATGTGTACTTACTCAGTATGGATATAACAACAATAGAAGCCAGCACCAATAACACTGCTACAGTAGGAACACAATATCTTCTAATAGGAAAGGCTTTCCCTTTCTTGTAGTTCACAGGTGGGCCTTGAGCAATAGGGCCTGGGTTAGGTCTTGGTGTTCCTTGAATAGGGCCTGCAGTCTGGGTAGGACCTGGTGATTTTTGCATTGGGGCTTGAGTTTGTGGTTGTTTTGAGACATAGAATGCAGCAGGAGTCCTTGGCTGCCTTGAGGTTTTGGCAGGAGTAGCATGTGGTTGTCCTGGAGATTTGGTGGTAGGAGCTGAAGTCTGTGTTTGTCCAGGGGTGTTGGTAGTAGAAATGGTAGTCTCTGTTGATAATGGTGTTTTTGTAGTAGGAACTGGGGTATTTGAAAGACCTGAAGCACCTGTCCTTGTTGGGCCATTAAATTGTGTAGCTGTTCCCTCATATCCACCTGCAAAATTAGTTAATAAAGCCATTTTAAGTTACTATATTCGCATTATTAATGTAAAATGTTACTTAAAGGAGAACTAAAAACATACATTTTAAAATGAAAAGTACTTTCAATATAGTTTCTGTGAGGAGTGCCAGCTTAAAACCAGGGTGGCACCAAAACCTGATATAGCTCCTTAACAAAACAATATTGGGAAGAAGGAATAAGCAATGCTACCTCTTGCCCCAGGTACTTTTTATTATTAAAAAGTTAATTTTTACAGTGTAGTTGTCCTTTAAAAAGTATAGCACAAAGCACTATTATTTTGTTGACGTATTCTCTGTTACATATATAGCCTAGCACAAAACAAGCCCCTTTAATTATCTGACTAGTGTATTCAAAAGTAACCAGGAAGAATTATATTATACAAACAGCAACCATTACGTTGACACTCCTACTGTACATAGGGAAAGAACAAAATGGCCTTTGTTGGCTTCTTTGTTTTAATTCATCACAGTGTGAACATACCTGCTGTGGTCAAAGGAAATCCAATCTTCACCTCCTCCTCTGTGGCACTCTGTGGAGACAGAAAAGAAGGTCTCAGACACATATAGGGAGATTCAATAAAAGTTCTTATCGTTTAAAATGGTGCTAATTCTGCCCCAACCAATCAGATCTTATTTAACATTTGAAAGATAACATCTGATTGGTTGGGAAAAAAACTAGCAAAACTAGCACCATTTTAAAGATAAGAACTTTTATTGAATAACCCTGTTAATTTATTTGTGATGCTGCCATATTGAAACATTGTCAGTGTCAATAAAACAATATCCTTCCCTGTCCGCAGTTTCCAAGAAGTGACAGTTTCCAGGTTATCCATGCAGCACCATAGAAGTTTAACTGACACATTTGCCCTTCTATTGTCCCTATGATAGAATACTGTATGTGTTTAATATGCCTTCATTATCCAGCATTAGATTTGTCCATGTCACTCTCTGGAGATGGATTCCTTTTGTTGGCTAGTGTGAAAGGGCAGTGTTTCACCCACACTACACATATTGGTCAGTTTTACAATAACTGTTTACTAACACATAAATTGTTAATTTAACCAACAATGCAGATCACTTGGCTTCATTTAATAATTAATACAAAGGGGCATTGTTAGTCAGTCAGTGAAACCTGCAAACACCAGTTCACTAGCATGGATCACCAATTCTGGGTCACTGAAAATTGTTTGGAATTTTCAGTAGGTTAGTCACTCATAAGGCAGAGTTCTAAATCTGTAGAGATCATACTTTATATATAAGGATCTATGTGGTTTCCCAAAAAATAAAGACAGAACAATTATTTATTCAATCAGTCACATAGACTTACAATGGAGCAGTGAAGAGTAAATGGGAATTTAAGGATCATATCTTCCAATAAAACACAAGTAAGCATGAGTACATGTGAAACTCCTTAAAATTTGTATTGGAGTATGGTAAATGCTCCTCTGGTTCTTTTCAAGCTTTACAGCTGCACACATCTCAACAGATGTGCACACCTACTGTATAGACAGAAAGAGTTGTTGTCCTATAGGTACCTTACTATAGTACAGTGTTTTAATGTTGGACGTAATGTTGTAATTACTCATATTATATGTACATTACGGTGTTTATTGTTATCTAATTACATTGACTGCACCAAAATTTCTATTATAATAATTTTTTTTTGATTAAAAAAAAAGTGAAAAAGATATACTAGTGAAATATTTCCAGTACCAAAATTCTGAGGCACGCCTCTGGCACTTTAAAGTCACACCAGTATGCTCCCGTAAACCCTGTAAGGTTTTGGGGCTATTGTCTATACTTTGGAACAACATTTAACAATTTGGAAAACTGTCTTAATGGTTCAGTAACTCTATAGCTTGGATACACCATTAACACATAAAGCCAGGTATTTAGGACACAGGCTTAGCTGCTGGTACATAGAATAACTTGCTGTTTTTTTATTAAGGTTTTTAATCTTTTTGTTGAAACTCAAGAACGAGTAGTTTCAATTGGCAAAATGAACTATACCTGAAGGAAGTAGGGAAAATGTTTGTTTGTACCTGACAAAACTCTTTGAAATGAACAAGAGTGGAATTTGTTATAAACTCCTTTGTTATAAAGGACTTTTTATTAAGGACCTAGGAAAAGAACATTGAAACAAGGGCACTTAAACAAGGTTGGTGTTGTGTATTAGAAGGGGCAGTTTTGTTGATACCATGCAATGTGCATCCTGCTACATGTATTGGAACCTAAAGCAGTCATTCCAGGGGACCTATGTCAGGTGCGAGAGGCTTGCCCATTTGTAATCTGAGGTGAAGAGGCAAGGGGGCAGCTTGCAGCCTTACAGAGATTGGCAAACCTGGGGGGACAGCAGGCACTGGCTAGGGCCAGCATAGGGGTGTGTGTGTGGAATTGGGGCAGGGAAGCTTGAGGGGGAGGTAGTTTTGTAAGGGTTACTAGGGGAAGTGGGGGACAGAATGGTAGGATTGCTTCTTATCAGCTTGGCCATTCCAACAGATTTGCAGTCTTGGGTGATGAAGAGGAGCTGCTCAGAATTAGCATGTATAGAGCAGGCTAATACCATGAGCACCCAGGGGACGGCCATCTATAATACAAGGGAGGAAGAACAGTAAGACTAGGCAGGTTGTTTTGTTAGGTGAATCCATTACTAAATAGGTGGATAGAGTCATCTGCCGCCAAGATCCTACATGCCAAACCGTGTGTTGCCTGCCTGGTGCTAGGCTTTGGCATGTGGTGTATCGTTTAGACAGATTATTGGGTGGGGCTGGGTGTGACCCAGTGGTCTTGGTTCACACTGGTGCCAATGACAAAGTTAGAGGAGGAGGAGAGGTCCTTAAAAATGATTTCAAAAAGCTAGGGGCCAAGTTAAAAGCAATTAGCTGCAGAGTAGTGTTTTCGGAAATACTACCATAGCCACATGCTAGGGAGACAGCGGGAGGTAAGGAGTATTAATGCGTGTCTAAGAGGTTGATGTACGGCTTTGGGTTTTTAGAGAACCGGTCAGATTTTTCTGTCAGGCTCTTCAGTAGTGATGGGTTGTGCCCCACTGATGGTGATATTTTATGGGAGAAGATAGCTAGAGGGTTGAAGAAGATTTTAAATTATGTTGGGGGGATGGTAACATCAGTCTCACTGGGATAGAAAGCACGGGGTAAGCAGGGTTTGGAATGGCCAGTGGTGTGTAGAAAGGGGGGTCGGGTTAGCATAGGGGATAGGGAGGCATTTAATTGTATAAATAAATTACAGGATCTAAAAATGTGTGTTTGCTAATGCAAGAAACCTGTCTGACAAAATGGGAGAATTGGAGATAATGGTGTTGACTAAAAAAATATGATGTAATAGGTTGCCCTTTTTAGCTGGGTTTTTTGCCTTCCTCTAGATCAACTGTTAGGTAGGATTAAAAAGGAGGGTGAAAAGGTTGTACTTGATGGACATATGTCTTTATTCAACCTCAATTACTTTGTTACTATGTATAGCAGAAACATGGTTGAACAATTCTCATGACTGGTCAGTAAATTTAGAAGTACAGTAAACTCCTTGTTAAGGCAGAATAGAGAAAATAGGAAAGGGGCAGAGGTATGTGTTTATGTTAAACAAGAGTTGAAGCCAAACTTGAAAGAAGAGATAACTGGCGATATGAATGTTAAAACGGAGGCAATATGGATATTGGGCAACAGGAAGTGTGGTAATGTCATGGTTCACGTCGGCCAAATATAGCAGGGAGGAAGTGAGTCAGCTTCATATGCAGATGGCAAGGCTGCAAGGTTGGGGAATGTTTATGGGGGACTTTAAATAACCTGACAATGATTATCAAATTGGAACTGCCAGCACAGAAAATGGTGATGGGTTCCTGAATTTGCTGCATGATCATTTTCTGTCACAGGTAGTTGAAGTTCCTACTAGAGTTGGCCGAAATTACTTAAGTTTGGTTGGTCTCTGAACTTTGGAACTTCAGTAAAAGTTTGGAATAACGGAAACTAACCCATTAAAGTCAAAGGGGGGCTAATAGTTTGAAAAGTTTGAATCAATAATATATAAACTAACAATGGTAACTTATTGTGAATGGCTGTGGCACCTGGGAAATGATCTGGGTAACATGCACCTGTCGACAAAACCTGTTTAAACACTTCTTTCCCCATGTTCAGGCAATTGTCAGGTTTGCGCAACCTACATTTAAGGGTTACAGCCAATTCGAGGGTTACCGAATGCTACATTCGAGGGCTACCAGAGTTGGTGAAAATGAGCATTACATTCGAGGGTTACCAAAAACGAATGATACATTCGAGGATTACCCGAACAATACATTCTAGGGCTAGTAAATGGCTCGTAAATGCGATAATTATCGAAAGCACAGCTGTGAGTTCGGAAAACCGTACTAGTTCGAATCCGCACTAGTTCGAGTTTGTCTGAATTCATAAAGTTTGGGTCCATTGCTAGTTCCTACTAGAAAAGGGTCCCTGTTTTTTAAGCCATTTCACATTCAAATTTATAACCTTGGGAAATAAATGTAAAAAGAAAAAAAAGTCAGAGCCCATATGGCTTTATTCTGATATAAAGAGTGAAATGGAAAGGAAGAAAATGGCCTTTAAAACCTTTAAGTCAGGTAACGGACAGTAAGGTAGCCGAAAGAGCCTTTAGGAATTATAAAAATTGTAGCAAGGATTGTAAGAAAGCAATTAAGCTAGCTAAAATAAATAATGAAGTTAGGATAGATGAACAAAGTAACACTAACCCTAAATGATCTTTTAAGTATATTAATAATAAAAAGACGAGGACTGAAAATGTGGGGCCATTAATTAATGGGGATAGTTAAAAGTTAAATAGGGAAGATGGCGATAAAGCAAATGTCTTTTTTCCCCTCTCCGTATACACTAGAACAGTGATGGCGAACATCCCTGTGCCCAACTGCAGCACAAAACCCACTAATTTATTGCATAGTGCCAACATGGTAATTTAACCTGAATACTGAGATATTCAGATATGCAAACAGACACAGAAAGATACAGTAGATAGAATTGATTATAGAGAGGGCTCTGAGTGCCACCTCTGGCATGTGTGCCATTGGTTCACCACCACTGCTATAGAAGTGCAGATAGCATAGCAACGGCGTAACTAGGGATCACTGGGCCCCCCAGCAAAACAATCATGGGGGCCCTATCCATGCTTTATCCACAGAGGTTTTCTGGGAGGAGGCTATATCTATCATAAAATAAGAAGATTGGGCCCCCTTGGCTCCCACGCCCCCCTGTGGTTGCTCCTCTGCTCCCCAGGTGGTTCTGTCTCTGTAACATAGAGTATAGTAGCAATAATGGTATTGCACTTTGGTTAACTGAGGATATGGTGCAGAAATAACTAAATAAGGTTAAAATTAATAAAGCTCCTGGACTGGATAAAATCCATCCTCGGGTCCTTAGGGAGCTAAGTTCGGTTTTATCCAGGCCATTGTTTCTTATTTTTGCAAATTACCTCATGTCCTGAAGTGTGCCTCTGGATTGGAAAAAAGCTGATGTAATTCCAGTGTTCAAAAAAGGGTAGTCGTTCACAGCCTGGTAATTACAGGCCTGTAAGTTTAACTTCAGTGGTGGGGAAGATACAGAAAAGGTTAGATTCTAGAGTATGTTTCAAGGACTGACCTTATAAGTAGTAATCAACATGGATTTAGGAGGAAAAGATCTTGTCAATTTAACTTGCTTGGCTTTTATGAGGAAGTGAGTAGGAATTTAGCTTCTGGCATAGCAAGAGATGTAGTTTACTTGGATGTTGCTAAGGCTTTTGATACAAACTATAAATGGCTGTGTGTTAATTGAATCCATGTATAAAAGGATCTTGGAGTTTTGGTGGATAACAAATTTAAAGGTATTGTAGCAAGCAGTGCCACACAGCAACAGCTAGAGCCAGAAATATATTGTCTAGTATACATAGACAGGTATGGATTCAAGGGAGAAAATTGTTATTCTCCCTCTTTACAAAGCATTGGTAACGCCTCATGTGAAATATGCAGTGCAGTTTTGGAATCCTGTATGCAAAAAGGACATCTTGGAAATGGAACAGGTTTCAGAGAAGGGCAATTAAATAATAAAGGCAATGGGGGGAGCTTGAATATGAAGATAGATTTGATAAGTTACAATAATGTACACCAGAGAAAAGGGGCTTGCGTTTGGATAGGATTACTGTGTATAAACATATTAATGGCTCATTCAATAAACAATCTGGGGCATTGTTTAGAACATGTCAGAGGACACGTGGACATCCCTTAAAGGGTCACTATAAACACTGAAACAACTTTACATTTTCTGTAACTACGATTTGAGAAAAGTAAAACAGTGGTACTCACATATTTATCTGTGCTTGCTTTGTCATTAAATTAGCAATGTTTAGTGAGTGCTCCTAATTCCCCCCACCCTCCCTTACTAACTGACTTCTTGAACTGTCTGCGACACGTAAAAGTTCTGTACAGCTTCACCACAGACAATTCTATGCTTACACATCTCCCCCTTCTTTCTTTACTGATACTCTTAATTGTTGCAGAATTATGCTGGCAGGTAGCCTAAGATCCTAGTAAGAGGTCAGGGATAGGGAATATATTATAATTTCTCCTTCTGGAGTGACAGGTATTTCCCTGTAAATGTTGTGATTTCAAATGATGATTTCTTAGGATCTACAGCACAGATTTAAATTCCACTTTTTAGAGTAAAGATACCCTTTAAGATTTGAAAGGTTTTTCACTGTAAGAACGGTAAAATTATGAAACTGTCTACCATTGGACGTTGTGATGGCAGGTTTATTGGATAGTTTAAAAAAAAAAATGGATGAGTTTCTGCAAAAAAGGAATGTTGCAGGTTACTGGTATTGATTCATAAAGTAGAGTTGATCCAGGGAAATTACCGATTGCCACTTGGAGTCAGGAAGGAATTTTTTCCCCCTTCATAAAATTTGGTGGGGGGGGGGGGCTTCCTTTGGATCAACAGTTAGGCAGGAAATGAGGATATTGTGGAGTAGTTTGGACTGGATGGATGGATGTCTTTATTCAACCTCAAATACAATACTAATGAGAAGAATCTCTTAAAGAAAAGCAATAAAATACACTGTGCAGCCTGTTATCAAAATAACTAGAAGGTTAGTGGCTGAAAAACTGATCATAACAGAGATCCCTCAAAAACAATTGCCACTAGGACTTCTCTCTCATAACAAAATAGAGTTGCTCACATGTAGGTTAAATCTATTTTTACTCTTTTAATTACATGCTGAAATTGATTCCGTGCAATATTTCACAACCTAAATCGTTAGGCTGTGGGTGCATGATTCAACAATGGACTTCCTAGAAACTGCCTCATGCATGAACCAGCCACTGGAAAACCAATTTCTAAATAGAACTGTGGTTGTGATTTGTTCGTACAACAAAAATAGATTGCTAGGGTTTAGCAGGTTCAATAAAAACTATAAATCAAAAACTAGAACAAAAATCTCATTTCAACAATAATTGTGCAGGGAAATTGATAGAGAAACGAGACTTGATACATAAATGAAGGGTTGTATGGAATAGAATGGCAAACAGTACAGTGTTTGATTTAGCAAAATATATATCCACCCTACAAAAACCATTTTGGATTTTGCATATTCTGTAATACAGTAGAAACTTCCCTTTTAATAGAAACTCCTAGCTGGTGATTAATAGAAACTCCTGGCTGGTGTGTGTGTGTATGGCGACACTCGCTTATTGCTGCTTAATAAATCAGTAGTTATTAAAGGGCAGCACAATGGCTCAGTGGTTAGCACTGATGCCTTGCAGTGCTGAAGTCCGGAGTTTGAATCTACCTTTGGACACATCTGCAAGCAGTTTGGATGTTCTCCCTGAGCTTGCGTGGGTTTCCTCAGGGCACTTCCCAGGGTTTTCCCCACAATCATAAAGACATACCGATAGGTTGTATGTGTCAAATAAACGTGCTTAGATTGTAGGCAGAAGTGAATGTGTAATTGTAAATCGATAAGGAAGATGTTGGCGCTATATAAATCCCAATCGATATGACAAAACCCTCGGTTCTGGATGGATTGTCCGGATTTCGGAACCTATTTTATATAATTATCAAATGTTCGAGGATTATCGAAAATAACCTTGAACGTTCGATAATCCTCGAAAATACGATCAGAAAATCAAAAGTAATCTATGATCATATTTTCGAGGATTATCGAACGTTCAAGGTTATTTTCGATAATCCTCAAAACTAGCCTTGAACATTCGATAATAATCGAAAATTCGTTCCGTTTTCGGATCTTCGTGATTTTCCCAAACCCCATGAAACCCGAAAACGGAACAAAAACTGGTGAGTTTCGGTTATCTCTAATCCCCAATAATAATAATAATAATAATAAAGGGGTTAACCATCCCCCTATATTGGCTATTGTATTTACTATATAGTAAGAAGCATTTCTTTATACATACAAGGCAATGAATTAGAAAATGACAAACAAGATTAACCCAATATGAAAACCAAACCTGGAACAAACAATCTTAATATGTTACAAATCTTTATCTTTCTCTATAGGCAGTTTATGCAAACATAGTTAATGATCTTTGTAATCTAAACAAATAAAGTTCAATGTAGCATGCCTACTAGTGACATACCATATCAATAGATGTGCTACAGATCCTGGCAACTATTCAAAATTTAAATTAGTGATATCACCATTAGGATCACATCAGCTGCAGTTTTTTCTCAATTTTCTTCTCTCTATATATTAAGGGTGAGGCCACACTGCAACGCACAGGAATCGCACACAAAATCGTGAGCGTTATCGATTGTGTGCGTGTTTCGTGTTTTGCGCATGCGTTTTCACCTTTTCGCATTATGGAAACGCATGCTTTAACGCACCAAAAATGGTGAACGCATGCGTTACCAAAACGTGAATGGACGCGCAATCGCATGCGCATCGGAAATCGCGTGAATTTTCGCGTTCCCGCGATTTCCATTTTACCGAAAATCACGGGCACAAACACGAACGCGAAACGCGTGCACAAACGCGTGAAAAACACGCTAGTGTGGCCTAGCCCTAACAGCTGGGAAATGGGAGAATGTAAGAATCTCTGACTTTATAACAGCTGATTGGGCTTGGCCAGTTATATTCCATTGGAAAAATTACACATTTATTTTGCCTTATTGACATAATATGAAGGAATTTGTAGTTCCAGCATGACTATTTTATATGATCAGGATCTAATGTGATCAATACTAATAATGTTGAATGATATAAAAAACCTGGCCCTTGGAGAAATGTGCCAATGTGTCCTTTCTCTCCTAAATGCACCAACTTGCCACAGTTTCAGTTTTTGTCATGATTCTGTCACTGAACTAGTGCAACATGCATAGAATACCGTAAATGTAATAAAAATAAACTGAAAAAAAATCTAATCCTTGATCAATTGCAACAGAAAGTCAGCACATAAACTGATGTATCATTACAGTTTGCACACAAGAACAGCCAACCAAACAATGATTTAGCTAAGTAGGCGATGAAGGGGGCAGCTATTCAATAAACATTCCTTCAATTGCCTTTTTCAGCCACTAAGGCTGGGTACTCACCAGTGCACAATTTGTCCTGACCGATCGTTCGCCACGAGTGATCAAACGGCCGGGACAAATGTCTGTCGGTCACAGCAATAGTGGATGCGGCCGACAGTTTGTGCGACCGATCGTGCGGTCCTATAGGGAACCACATGATCGGCCGTGATTTACCGGCATGTCCGATGGTCCGTTCGTCCGATCCAGATGAACGGATGACTGTCATCAGTTGCAGCATCAGCCGAAAGCGGTACAGATGTTTTGGCCAAATCGACCGATACACAGAAGTATCAGTCGATTGGGGCGACAAATTTGCTCATGTGTACCCAGCCTTAGGTCCAGAAAAGAGTCCTGTACAACCACTTAGTACACGTAGGGAGCCCCATCTTTTTGTTTTTCCTATGACAGATATAGCCTTCTTTTCCTATGACAGATATAGCCTTCTTTTTATGCATGATGTGTATGGCTACACTGAAAGCAATGCATGCATTCTGCATCATGCTTCTAAGGGCACGGCCACACTGCAACGCAAACGCAATCGCAATCGTATGCGATTTCATGTGTGATTTTTTTGCGTTTGCGCTTGCGATTTATTCAATAAGTATAGGAAAACGCATGCGATTGCGATTTAAAATTCAGAATGCAAAACGCAATCGCACCGAAAAACGTGTGTTTTTTTGCGTTGCCGCGTTTTCAATGATTTTTTAAAAACACAATTGCAAACGCAAAAAAAACGCAGCAGTGTGGCCTAGCCCTAAATGTAAATTTCCCAGACCTTCAGCGTGCTATTATATGGATTATAACTTTATACATGGCAATCCTATCTATATTTTACAACAGGGAGTACATTATTTTGTTCGGATTGTAACAGAGTTTACTGTAGCCTTGAGGCAAATTTACTTATTAAAAAAGTATAAAAAATGGGGGCTCAGTTTCCAGGAATGCTCAAAGCAACTGGCCCTAGCAGTTAAAGGGACAGTTCAGTGGAAATTATCAATATTAATTAAATTGTTAGTTTGTGTGATGCCTTTTTAGTTATTCTACATATTCTCTCCCATTTTGCAAAATCAGTTGATTTCATACCCTTTGCTGTTCCATGCTGTTGACATTAGTGAGCTGACATTTCAGGTTCTAACGGTCCTTCTTCTTCCCAGGATGCACCACATCCTTGGAATGTTACTAACAGTAATTTCTACTGATTGGCTGTTGGATGGGTCAAAGATGCTCAGATCTCTACTGAGCAACTGAATCAACCCAGGCGCTGGGTCAAGGGCAAAACCATAAAGGTCTCTACTAGGGGTCCTGCAAACAGTAAGTCAGTATTTCAGTTGCATTTATTTATACACAGACAAAAAGCTGAATTGGCAGATTAAGGTCATTGGGATGGAAAAATACTGCTCTTTTTTCTGAAAAGCATATGTATTTGCACTGAACTTCCCCTTTAACTGCCTAAATTAGTCTAACCAACATTAAGGTGATGCCGCACTTCAACGCACACTATCGCACCAGAACTGCGCACACAATTGTGCGTGTTTCTGGTGTGATAGTGTGCGTTGTCGCGCACTTGTCGCGCACTTGTGACTTGTGATTACAATATTGTTCATACGATTTTGCTACAGTGATCGAATGCGCTCCAAAAAGCAGATTGCAGCGCAACACACTTGACGGGGAATTTACGGATGAGGCTGCACTCGCGCAGCAGTCACAAAGCGATTTTCCAGAGGCTGTGCGGCTCTTTTCGCGGAAGTATTTATTGCCAGCTATTATTCTTATGTGCGGGTGAGATTCACCCAGAGCCGCGCAGCCTTTGGTAAATCCCGTATGGGAGATTTGCCCAAAGCACTTCCGGCTCTGGGTGAATCTCCCTGTTAGTGTGGCCAGAACAATTGCATGCTCTTTTTAACAATCTGATTGTGCGTCAAAACATGCTGGTATGGACTAGCCTTTAACAAGAAAGCTGTCAGTCATGATATGGTCTAGCAGTTCATTCTGGGTAATGAAATATACACAAGATGACCAACTATAAATGAACAATAAACATGATGTTCCTGAAGTGGGTGCGCTAGAGGTAACTTTCTATATGTGGCACAAACCTGATGGTATCATGAAAAATGGAAACCCATTACCTGTAGCTCAACTTAGCAGTGACAGGCAAACAAGTGATTCTGTTTGCTTTTTTTTTTTAAAAACTTTGATTTCCCGGTCATAACATCAAACCTCGTTCCCAACATTTATTTAAACCATCCATAAGCAACTGTCTGCAGCTTTACACAATGCATTTTTTATGTGTGTCTCTCTTTAAAGAGAAATATTGGAAGGTAGGTTTATTGTCAATTAGTTATTGCAAACATATTAAAGAATTACTTAAAAGAAATCAAGTTTGTTAAGTGTAGCGAAGGTGAATGTTATATGCTGTATTGTAATCTATGAGGGTCCGCAACCTGTGTAAAATAGTCACATACATTTTTGCCCATGGAACTCCTTAGTGCCCCCTAATATCCTTAAGTACAGCAGGGAATTCATTATGTGCTAATTAGCAGTATATGTAATTATATCTCTATGGTTAACATGATCATGACAAAGTACTAGAATTTATATTATATATTCATTTCAAGCCTTTACCTATAATACACATGACATCCTCACAGCAGAACAGGTGGATTTGTTAGTGAATAGCGAATAGCTAATTTCAGACTCACCTGTGCTGCTCTGACAATATTCTACCCTCTTTGTAAGGCCTGAGGACTCCAAGAATAACAGTTGATATAAGTTCTGTGTTAAAATGACAGCCTTCCACAAGATAAATTAGTAATCTATTAACTCACCATGGTGGCTGTGGAACACAGACCACAGCTGTTAAAAAAGCCTTTTCTTTTCTAGGTTATAGGCTAATGACTCCCACAACTTGGCTGTCCAGTGTTTGTAGTAGTTGCTCCTGATGTCTGATGGAGACGACAGTTTTTCACAACATTAATCTCTTTATCCTTTGACTGCACTTCTAGTATTGAGATAGGGAAAACCTGTCAGACTGGAATCTTTAGGCCCTGCCCTGGATTCAAGTGTTCCACAGGTTGTTTCTTCCTGACTCACCTGGGCATGTCAGACTCTGTAAGTTTATGTGGTTGACTGTTTGTATACACAGGTAGTGAAAAGATTTCTTGAATCAACCCTAAGAAACAGTAAAATCGCCATAGGACATTTTTTGTAATATCAACAACTTGGCACAGAGGTGATCGGTACCAATCGAACTAATCTATATATTTACACTATGTAAAAGATCTCACAGAATATAGTATGATCAATAGCGAATGATTGGGGTATTTCTAGAAGAATTACAATCCAAACAAAATCTTTTTTCAGAAATATCTGCTTAATGTAAAATCCTGAACATTAAAGAAATACCCCAAAACTACGTCTTTATGTATGCTTGTAGCTGCAAATCTGGGTTACATATACAATGCATAGATGATGGTAAAATGATTTCTTAATTACAGAAATACCTGTGGTTAAGAAAACAAAGACAGGATATGGTAAGACCTAGAAAGCTATAGCTGACTGTGAGTGCTGCTTATTGTAATGAGTAGAGATGGAATTCTAGTCCAGTCTGAGTGTTCTGTCCGAAACCAGGCAGATCATTCAGATTTCGGGACTTTGGACCACATTTTTAAGGGTTACTGAATGTACAAGGTTATTTTTGGTAACCTTCACAAATAACCTTAAACGTTCGGTAACCCTTGAAAATATAATCAGAAACTCGATTTTGAGGGTTATCGAATGTTCGAGATTATTTTCGAGGGCTACCGAAAATAACCTTGTACATTCAGTAACCCTCAAAAATGCATTCCGGACCCTTGAAAATATGTTCCATTTTCGGATTTTTGGACCTTCTGGTTTTTCCCGAGATCCGTAAATCCGAAAATGGAATGAAACTTGCCAGTTTTGGCCATCTCTAATGATCAGCTGGGACTTTCAACTAGCGTTACACAGGGCCAGGTAACAGAATGATTCATTAAGCCACACCCAATTGTGCGGTCTATAAGAGACCACATGATTGCCCATAATTTACTGGCATTTGCGATCTATAACCAACATATAGTCAAGGTCACCTGCATAAACACTGCAGATTTTTTTACACAAAATATTGACCCATGGGTACCTATAATTACCCTACAAATTTTTATAGGTACACTTATAGAAACAACATACTTCAAAGATGCAGGTGGAGGATAATGTAGTGACCCTGATCTCAGCACAGCTCTGTGCAATGCATTTCTCAATACTGTAAATATTTAAAGGACATGTCCACCCTTCAAACAAGGGTGACTTGTTAGTTATCTGCCTGCAACCCCAGTTTATTGCATGCATTTGTAACCAGATATTTAAAGGGTCACTATGCTCAATCATTACATTATCTGAAACTATATATTGAGAGAAGTAAAATGGTGGTACTCCTATAGTTATCTGTGCTTGCTTTGTCATTAAATTATTAATTTTTAGTGAGTGCTCCTAATTGCCCCCAACCTCCCTTACTCACTCCCTTCTTGTAGTGTCTGCGACAGTTGTAAGTTCTGCACAGCCTCACCGTAGACCCTGCTCTGTTTACACGTCTCACTCCCCCTTCCCCCTGCCTTCTTTTCTCTGCTGATTCTCTTAATTGGTACAGAAAGTGTGCTGGCAGGCAGCCAAAAATTCTACTAAGAGGGTCAGATATAGGGCACATGTTATAATTTCTGCTCCTGGAGTGACAGGTCTTTCTCTGTAAGTGCTGTGATTAAAATTATGATTTCTCAGGATCTACAGCTAAGATTTAAAATCCGAAAAAAGTTTTGAAGTAGTGGGATCTTGTATCTAAAGGTATATTTTTTGAAAATTAATTTTTTTTATAGATACCCTTTAAGTTCTTTTCTCTTCCCAAAAAGGTTTTTTACCTCCTCCCTCTGCTCAATGAACTTTTTCTTAGCTTAAGTATGTCCAGAAAAGACAGCAGTCAATCAATGAATGTGATTAAAGCAGTCACAGCCTTGATTGACTGCACAGAGGGAGGAGCCAGCTTACTCTGAAAGAATGGAGGCAATAATTATCTTTAAATATTTGGTAATAAAGTGGTGAATGGGGGTTGGGGGGCAGAAAATTGACAAGTGACCAGTTTTGGTATTAAGGGTGGAGATGCCCTTAAAAGGTGAATGTTGGAAAATAGACAGATTTCAAGGGTTTATTTTTATTTACAGTATTATGTACAATGCTGTTTTAATATAGATTACATAGTCTTACATATCCCCAACTGCTGTATTTGAAAATTTAGATCCATTTATCTGCCCGCTACCTACTAACCACAACATTTTAGTAAGAACCAATAAAGAAGGGGAGGGAAGAAGTGCTGCTGGGTTGTCTGGTATGGAAGAAAATATTTAAATAACCGTGTGGTATGCCACGTGTATGATGATAGCATTGCACTTGTTTTACATTTGCTCTCATGTAGTTTAATGCTTAACATATTGCACAGGATCAGTAGATAGTAAAATATTTCAGTTTATGGACTAATGCCTGATATTTGCTGAGTTTCTTTTCCTGCAGTTTTCTACACATGATGATCCAATAAGATATGACATTACAAAGGTCACAGAATGTTCTTTGATTGAAAGTGCTATTGTCTGCCAAAGCCACAGTGGAGACTGAATCAGTCTGTAACCAGACACTTTCACAGCCAGGGACACTTTAAAACAAAAGAAAGATCGCAACCGGTAAACAAGAAAGAATAGAGGAAGGTCCAGATGACCATGGGAATGAATGACTTGTAGGCATATCCCAAGGAAATGATGGGTGCTGGATATGCAGACATTAAGTTTTTTCAGCTACAACTCATGTTATCTCAGGAGGAATTGAGTTTAGCAACAGTTGGTGAGTTAATGCAAATCCTGTGCTCAGGTGACGTGATACTACTGTAGGAACATGCAGAGAACAATGGTGTACGCTAATCGGTAAGTGTATGGTTCAGCCTAATTGACCATTTGTCAATCGCTGTGAGTCACGGGTCAGACCACCCCCACCCAAACCATGCAATATTTCTTCCCATCCAACCGATACACAGCACTATTGTATGGTGTGTACCCAGCCTTTGTAAAGTAATAAAAACTCATCAAAAGTCCGTACTGTTTTTTTTAAACATAAATATTGGTAAAATCTCCAATCATATTTTTCTCTTTTTAACTCTTCTTTAGCACCCGTACTTCTTAGTTCTTCTGCGTATTGTTTCTGACTGATTTCACTTATGGTGAAATGTGTCTTTCATTTTGAGGCCCATAACTGTGGTTTTAATCCTTAATCTTAATAAATATGGGAAACAGCAAAGTGTTCAAGTTGATAACCAGTTAAGGTAGTTACTACGGTTTTTTTCTTGCTGATATTTTATTAATAAGTTTCCTACAGTAAGGTAATAAAGGGTACAGTGGCGTTGTGTTTTCCATAAATATAATTTCTGCCCAGTGCAGTAGTTTACCCCAGTGTCAACAAAATCCACATTTTTTAAGATAAAAAAAACAGATTGGATTGTAATATTTGGTTCCATTGCTGCAAACAACATGTGTGTAATACCCCTGCTTAACATTATTTTTTAAAAGAAATATTGGATTTTTGCACTAATAACAGTGCCAACTTTCTACCCAGGTACTATAGGCATAGGGGTGTTCCAGGGGGAGCCAGCCAATCACCTTCTGTAATCTTTCCATGTAAGAATTCCAACTGTCTCTTAAAGGGGAACTGTGGTCTCCAAACAAGTTGAGTTTAAATAAAAGGCCAGTTTCCTACCTTTAAAACGAGCCATCAACCACCTCTCTACGTGCTCCACAGCCCATAAGAAATGACTGACCAGAAAGTTAATGGGTGGGAGGCTGACATGTGACATTCCTAAGGCTTCTCCTGCACAGTGCCGCCGGCGAGAACAGTCTCAGACTCCCTCAGTATGTGAGGGAGACAGGAAGTCCCTCCTCCTCTCTACTGTGTGAAGGACCTGCAGCTGCAGAGAAGGTAAGGGAATCTACAGCCCTTCTCTCTCACTATGTTAAAACAGCCTTTTTAGGCAGAGTTCTCACTCTGCCTGAAAAGGCTGTTTCCACAGAGTTTTCGGGGGTGTCAGAGTGGGCGGGGACACGGCACCCGCAAGTGGGTGGGGTCACATGGGACTGTAAGGGAATGGGCCAAGGGGTCCTGCAACTGGAGGGACCATGGGGTCCATGAGTGGGAGGGACCAGGGGGGCTGCAAAGGGGAGGAGACACAGGGCAGATTGACTGACAGGTTTCAGAGCAGGAAGCAGGAAGTGCAGGGGACCTGGTGATGCTGCTGCCATATCACACACAAAAATGTAAATATCTTCAAAACTATGTAAAATAAACAATGGAAATACATTGCAAAAATTCTCAGGAGAGCAATTCCTATCAATTTACCTAAAGTCATTTTTGGACCACAGTTCTTCTTCAAGCTTCATTTCCAGTGATTCATTTTTAGGCTACAAAGGTGCCATTATGGCGAAGTTCCCAATTGTAAGAGAATGGCTATATTAAAATGTTCAAGGCATCAGAAGTTCATGTATAACATCAATTTCCAAATCATCAAGAAAAATTGCATTCAGACTCCTGGTCGATAGAGTGTTTAAGAAAGATTTGTCTGCAAGGATGTTTAGTTCCGAAGCACAGTCTCTTATTATTTCATGTTCAGATTTTCACATCTTACCGTAGTACTTTTAGAGGTTCAGAGTTAACCACATAAATCTTTTTAGTCATTATGATGCCTCCTGGAAAGGAAAAAACATGAGGTTGAAATATCTTTTGTACATGAAATAGACATGTTTCCATATGGCCAATTTAAGGTGAAATATCAAGCACTCATTCCCTATCGATATCCTTATTGTGAATACCAATCATTAATTCATATAAGAAAAAAAAAGAAGTTATACTTTGCTATTTCAGAAGAGATCTGCCAGCATGGTGGTAGTAGTTCACTAAGGCTAGGTATACATGCCCAGATTATTCGGCCAACTGGTCACAGCTATCGACCAGACAGCCTGGCTAAAATAGGAGGCCACATGATTGGCTGTGATTTACCAACATGTGAGATTATGCTCTGGATCAAGGAATGACTGACATCAGTTGGCAGCATAAACACCAATATTTCGACCAAAATTCGAAATATCAGTCAGTCGGCCCATAATATCTTCTCCTAGCTTAATATATATGCCCTTCCTTACTGCGGTGGGGGTTGGTGAAATATTAGCATTAGCAGAGGCTATAGGTTCGTACACACGTGGAATCAGGGGTACCGACCCGTGATGCACGATGTGTACAAATGGCCGCTTCAGGCAATAATCGGGCGATACACTTGTATCGGGCGAAATGGCCACTCGTTCAGAGACCCACCTGGCAGATCGGCAACGATCTCCGAACGAACGGCTGTTACCGCCGATAAAGTGCCCATACACAGGCCAATTAGCGGCCGAAACGGCTGTTTGTACACATTGCGCGACGCGGGTCGCCACCTGTGATCACACGTGTGTACGAACCTTATGTATGGTAGCCTGCACAGCTGATTTCTATTGAGATAGTGAAGAGATAATGAAGTAAACGTTAAACATGGTTTAACAGAGTTAACGGTATACCAGAAGATTAAAAAACAACAATCCAACACTCTGTATAGCTGCTTTAATCGTTTAAAATTCATTTTAAATTTAAGAGCTAAAGATTTTAGAAATTTCTGACATAGCGGACATTACCCATTTGTACAGAAGTGCCCCCTAGACCATTGGTACTCAAATGTTGTGCCACCAGACAACTACTATGGTGTTACAGCTTTTTACCTGGCAGTTTTGTAGTCAGAGGCTAGCATGTGGGGTGGGGCAGGGGAAGGGCCAGTGGGTAAGGTTTCCAGATCACCTGCTGATTGTAGGAAACTTTTAAAATATATAGTTAGCAGGGCTGCACTGATTACAAACTGATTGCATTTAAACCGCGTAACTGTGACGCTGCATGGGTTTTTAATAGGCGACCTCTAATTTTTACTGAAGTCACACATCACATGTGTCTATCTAACTCCTTGGTCCTCTGCTACTCTACTGCCCCGCACTCCTCCACTCTTGCTTAGTAACTAATGGTAGTTCTTCACTGCTGCTGTTCTGTTTACTTGGCCAGCCTGGTATTTTTCATGCTTGGTTTCCATCAGCCCAATTTATTTTGCATTTATGAGATATAGTGATGCAGCAATTCTTTAACAATAAATAACTGTTAAAGCTGTTTATATAAAGCTAATTTATTATGTAATCGGGGGCTTATTGTCCCCATTTGAGCTGCATTCCACAAACATATTCAAAGGTTTAATATTTCAGACGGGTTTCTAGGATCTAACAAATGCACAAAAATTGTATACATAACACAAATATGCATTTTATAATGTAAACATGACTTGTGATCGGGCTTGGTTAACACGAATGGCTGTTTTTTTATTTTGCACACGTTTTTACTGCATTTTTTAAGCGTTGCTTCTAGTGAAATGCAGCATGCACCATTTTCCTAGCAGCAAAACACCTGGAAAAGCCAGTAAAATGCTTGCAAAACTAACACAAAACATGAACCTAGCCTTAGGTAAAAGGAAGAATTATATCACATTGCAATATTTAATGAATAGTTTACTCGAAAAGTGAACTATTACTTTAATGTATTGATTGAAGCCTGGGAGTTTAAGGAGCTATGCCTTACCTCTTGTTCTTCAATCAATTGAGCAGGAGCCAGGGACGAAGGTAAGTATATTCACCTTCCGCGTGATCCACTGCTCCAGAGATGAAAATCTACGAAAATCTTCCTGGTTCTAATCCACTATAGCGTGCATGTGCGAGTCAGCCACGATCGTAGGGAGTATGGCAGTCACGAACGTTCTACCTATACTTTATACAGGGAGTACGATTATGACTGTGTACTCCCATCTGTCAAAGATGACAGACAGAATCTTGCAGATTCTGTCTGTCATGTTTGATTGGTACTGTGTGTACCCACCTTACAGTTAACCTGCTCTCATTTTTAACACAAATACCCTCTACTACAGGGATCTACCTGCAACTTCTGCCAGGATACCATGCAACTCTAACACATGGATTATCTGATGGATATTGTCTATTGTTCTAGGTATATAACATAAAGTTTCTAATTCTAATATCAGTGTATCGGTATGTGAGTTTTTCTTATATCATACTTACCTTCATCACACCATAAATCCAGTCCAAATATGTCACCACTTTAGTGTATACTCCAACTCTATTGGGCTCACCACAGCCCAGCCCAAAACTCACAATTCCAACCTGATTCCAGCGTGAGCTTTGGCCAAATGACACCAATGGCCCGCCGCTATCACCCTGCAGTTAAAGAGAGGTATTGTGAATATGGCAGATGAACATGGCTGGTTACTTTTGAATGTTAATATTAAGAATGTTATACAACAATGTGTATAAAATCCTATATGGACAATTTATGTAAGCAGCAGCTAGAAGGACAGTTAATATGCTTATCCTATGTTACATATAATGTTCACATTTGTTACTACAGCTTTTACCATCAATATATTTAAAGAGATTTTCATCAAAGTGGCACAACCTGCTTTGTATTTAATGCTCAGTGTTGCCTGTAACAGTAAAGCAATAGCATTAGAAAACGTATTGTAGAGTCCAAACAATGACCCACAGTGTTATGAAAGCCATTTTACTCTTTATATTGTTATTAGAAAAATCTAAATCTATAATTGTCAGGGAAATAGGAGCACTTGCTCATAACTCCCATTTCAATTTCCAAAAAGAGACCTCCATTCCTATCTGCGGGTCTGCAGTGCTGCTGTGTCTCTCTCCTCCTTGCTCCCTTTCCCCCTCTTCCCCCCAAGCATAAAATAGGTGCTGTGTTGTACATGGGGGTGCATCAGAGGAGAGCTGGGTCAAGTGAGACAGCAGCATTGCAGGATCATGAGAAGTAAGTACAGAGATCTCAGCTTGGAAATTGAAATGGGAGAAAGGAGCAAATGCCTGACAAATATAGATATGATTAGAACTGGGTCTTTGTGGGGGATTTCATTTAAGGAATGAAAGGTGAACCTTACAGGACATTTTAACCTTTGAAAAACGTTATGTCCAAATTAATTTAATTGACAAGGCAATAGCTGGTAAATAATTTCCAGCAAAATGTTTGTATGTTTTTAAATTTATTTCTTTTGCTGATGTTGAAATTATCGCTTTGGAAACATTGAATGGAAATTGTAGAAACTAATGAAATGCTTTGGAATTCCTATGAAACCCTTCAGCACAGATACCCCAATTTCCACTGCTATCTTCTCCTATAGCCAAGCCCTCGTTTTCCAGGATGCTTGGCACACCTCACCAGGCACGGTTGCCCCCAGGAGTAAGAGCACATGGTATCTGTGCTGAGGCCAGGGGTACTCAAGAAAATCAAAGTGAAACTAATGGAATAGGACACAAAACCAGCTGGATAGATAACTACACCAGAATACAGAGAGTTAGACAGGAACACAGTCTGGAACACAGAGAAGGATCACAGGAAATCAGTCAACTAAATGTGGTACCAGAAATAAAGAAATAGATGTAGTCAAGAAACAGGCAGAGGTCAGGACACGCAGTGTAGCCAGAAGTCAGCAACAAGAAAAACAGATTCAGAACATGCCACGAGCAAAGGCGAACCAAAAGCTAACATGGGCATCTGACAACAATGAGGCAAGAACTAAATCAGGATGATTAGTCCAATGAGAATAAGGCTGAGGCCCCACTACAACACACTAAATTGCTAACATGGGCATCTGGCAAAAATGAGGCAGGAACTAAATCAGGATGATTAGACCAATGAGAATAAGGCTGAGGCCCCACTACAACACACTAAATTGTGTATGCAGTCGCAAGCGTTAATTGTGTGTGCGATTTCTGTGCGTTCAATACAAGGATTGTGGAAGCACTCGAATTAGGCTAATTTACAACTACATTTAGCGGAAGTGCTACTGATCTGGTCAAACATTTATTCAAACATAGAAAAGATAATCAATGCACATTCCTAGGCCCCATACAATATCATTAGCTGCACACTTGCATACTTTATAACAAAGAAGGGGTTTTAGTATCCTTACTGTGATCGACATGAATGAAAGCCTTCCAACCATGTCCACGTTACCCAGTCTTGAAGGCCTTAACTTATAACCAAAACGTTTGCTATCGTAATTGAAGTAAAAGAAATATACAAAAGGTTAGAAGTTAGACCTTCCAGACTGGGTTACCTTGACATTTTGGAAGGCTTTTCATTCATGTGATCACAGTAAGTATACAAAACCCCTTTGTTTATAAAGGTATGCCATGTGGCAGGAGAATATGATATTTTATGGGGCCTAGGATGTGCATTGAGGGATCTGTGCTATGTAATGGTTTCTGTGCATTGTTGCGCCCCGTTGCGACACTTGCCGCATGCGTTTTTGTACATTAATATTAAAACCTGCATTTGCTTATAACAAATGGTGCACACAAACGCAACCCATGTGTCCACAATGCTGCGCCTTGAAATCCACAGAATTTTTGCATGCCCGCGATTTCCATGGATTAACCAAAAGCCGCATCGAAAAACACTGTGCAACCACCGCAAAAAACGGCATTAGTGTGGCCTAGCCCTTAAAGGGCATGTCCACCCCCCAAACTATATTTAACAACCCACACTTGCCCCACTATGTAAGTGTGTAAAAATCCTTACGCTCACATCCCAGCTCCATTGGTTCTCCTGTAGTCCCCCCCCCCCCCTCCAAAGTCCCAAAACCTGGCCATCAGGAGATAGCAGAGTCCATATAGACTCTGTCCTCCCTCCGAGAATTTTGGCATGCGTACTGCTCCATTCTCCCCTCCCTCCCCCTCCCTCTCCCTCTCAATTTTGTCTCCCTCCCCCTATCATAAAAAAACCCTTTTTTATTTATGGTAGTGCTCCCTCCCCCAGCCCCAACAGCATTACTATTATTCCACAGAAAGTTCCAATCTTTATTACCATGCTCTCTCCTTCTCCGTTCGAACTCCCAGCAGCTGCTTCCATCACACGGACGTGGCTGTCGATCATCCCCGCCTCCTGCTCATTCCGTGCAGCAGAGGGCTGTGGCTTTTGCGGCGAAGATAGAGGCATGGTAAGTAAAGATCGGGGCACTTTCTGGAATAACGGAAGCGTTTTGGGGCTGCGGAGGAGCAGTACTTATATAAACGTTTATTAAAGGTGACAATGCCCTTAAGAAAGAAAAAAGCAAAGACATATAGGCAGAAGGAAATCAAATCTGCCACCAAAATCTCTAATAGAAGGCAATTGCAGCTTACTAAGCACTGTGCAACATAGACTGAAAAGACACGACAAGCAGATTTAAGCCATTGGCAGAAAGACCAAGATATACAGAAGCCTTAGGGCCCTTCTAGGATTTCTCTGCCTGGCCCGAACTTTGAATGCCCCGCCCTTGATTCTTTCAGGCGTGCTGCGAAGCTCTGTTTTAAAAAGTGGGTGACTCCTTCAGCAGGGCCCTAACTACCCAACTAACCTTCCCTAACAAACTAACTGAAGCTAACCTAAATATATAAAATGATTTTAACAACATCATAAAGCTGTTACTAAGGAAAATTCTTTCAAGGGAAAAAACATTTTTTCCACCACTGCCTGTCTGCCGCCTTTCTTCTTCAGTGCAGGGGTGCCACCTGAGGCAAATGTCTCACTCTGCCTAATGGTAGAAGTGGCCCTGTGAAGCCTACACGAAAGACACTGAAGTTGCGCAAGGTAAGTCAGAATGCAAAGGCATGGTGTGGGAGTGGATGGAAGGTAAGCTATTCCTGATAGCTAAATAGTTTATAAATAGTACAGTGTGGTAATGTTTTTTTGGAGAATGATATGAATGATCAAAGACCATTTTGTACCATGAATTTATAAATATGTTCCAATGGTTGTCATTAAATTACAATTGCCTTTCTGAATAATTCATAATATAGAAATGATATCTTCAATTAAAACTCAAGGGTGAGTAGGTAAAAAAAACATACAGTACTGTATGTAGCTAGGATATACATTTTATACCAGTACCTGACAGGTGTCATAACCTCCCTCTGTCCTTCCTGCACACAACATGGCACTGACATCCTCAATATCTGGATACTCACTATGGCACTCACTCTCAGATATTACTGCAATGGACACTTTCTGAAGCTGAGAAGCAAGTATTGCTAAAAGAAAATAGATAAATAGATATACTGTTTAAGAGGCTGTGACAATCTTTAGGGATTATACGTAACACTTGGTAAGAGATGCTGATAACTAAAGAACACGGGCCCTAACACACCAACCCTTAGGCCACACCAAAGGAGGTTAAGTGATTTACTGCAGTAAAATCTTAGGGTCCCATATTTTCACCTTTTTATACATA
Source organism: Hymenochirus boettgeri (assembly GCA_019447015.1). Classification (NCBI taxonomy): domain Eukaryota; kingdom Metazoa; phylum Chordata; class Amphibia; order Anura; family Pipidae; genus Hymenochirus; species Hymenochirus boettgeri. The sequence goes on along the minus strand of CM033475.1, from coordinate 150,379,617 downwards.
AACACTAATATGTGCTGTAACAAACAGGTGACAAAAAGATGAGCATGTAGCAACAGTACAAAATCTTCTGTACTTACCTTTGCCTTCTTTTGTATATCCCCAGCCTGTAACCCACAGGGGTGAATTTGGTGGCAATGTATTATCATATCCAGGTAGGCAGACAGGCTGGACAGAAGCTGCAGAGAAAAACAGACATTTAGTTTGAAAAAGATAAATGCAGATGTAGCGTCAATATTCAATGATGGGATCTGTGTTTGGAGATAAAGTTTGGTTTGCATCAATGATTTATGGATTTTAGATTTATGGACCCATTTGCCTTTCTTGTCCTCTCCATGTACTTTTCTATACTTTCATTTTCCTTCAATTTTTTTGATATTTTAAAAGGGCTGGAACTAGAACTGAAGAGAGTAAAGGGAAGTTGGTGAGAGGGTTAAGCATTATATTGTAATGGTCCAGAAGTATGCCATCAGCACAGAGACCCCAGTCGTCTCCATTTTCTTAACCTTAATTAAGTCAAGCCTGGAAGATTTCACACCACGAGCAAGGGAGAACCACAAGCTAGAAAAGGCAATTGACCAGTGGGAAACAGGAACTTAAGGCTGGGTACACACCAGCCAATATTCTCAGCCGACCGACCGATTCACGGCATTTTCGGTCGATTGTCTGAAAATATTGGCTGGTGTGGGGCGGGCGGCCATGACTGACATCGATCGTTTGTTCGTCCGGATCAGGCATGTAGGAAAATTCCGATCGATCCCTATGGGGACGCACGATCGATCGTTCGAAAATTCGGCCGTGGCCAAATTGGCCGCGACTGACGGACATTTGTCCCGGCCGAGGGCTCGCTTGTAGCAAGTGCTCGGTTGGGACAAAAAGTCCCTCCATGTGTACCCAGCCTAAAAGGCAGACCAAACCAATCAGAAGGGCAGCAAAACAAACTAGGGAGTAGATAGAAAGATTAGAATTTGAATTTGGCGGCAAAACTGAGAGAGCAATAGAAAGTGGCTAAAAAACGAACAAAGAGGAAAAAGAGAAAGAGATGAAGTTAGCCGGAATCGCGTGTGACAAAGAAGACGAAGATGGAACAGCACAGGAACCAAAGAGAGCGAAAAGAATGGTGAAAACTGACATATATTGAGCCAGTTAAAAATCAGGTTATGAAGCTGTAGAACGGAACAGAACCTTAACAGAAGGTAAAGGAGCTATGTCCTACCTCCCACTAAAAAAAGATTGATTCAGGTTGCTCTGACATCATGCGAATGTCTGGAGAATGTCAGAAGGTGAGTTCATAGTGTATGGGAATCTTAAAGGGCATGTCCACCCTTAAAACAGAAAACAGGTCACATGCCTGTTACCTGCCCCCAACCCCATATTATATATTCAGCACATAATAAGATGTATTACTAACTAGATATTTAAAGGGTATCTCCACCCCAAATCACAAATTTGAAATAGTGTAGGGACCCCCCCCCCACCCCCACCCAACCTTAAATGCTAGGGTTATAACTTTAAAATGAGCCCAGAAATAGACCCTACTTCCTGGAATGGACCAGCAGTGGCATCTGTGAGACAGCCAATCACAGACGTGGCTGCCAGTTAGTAAAGGGAACGAGGTCCGGTAAGTCTATTTCTGGGATAATTTCAAAGTTATAAACCTAGTGTTTAAGGTTGGGGGGAGGTCCAACTTTCAGCAATATTGTGGATTCCAAACAGGTTGATTTTGAGGTGCACTCCCTGAAGCCTGTGCCACATCAGGTAAGTGTTTATCCAATAAGACGTAGGTAGGGAGGCACACTCAGGTAAGGATTAATAACAAATTTTCATTTATTAAATGCTCAACATGCAAGTTAGATACACAACGTTTCGGGGGGTCCAACCCCCTTCCTCGGGGGGAGGTCCCCTACGTTGTTATTATTATGACTTTTTATAGTTTATATAGTGCCAACATCTTCTGTAGTGCCTTAAAATTGCATGGATACTTATACATCAGACCCTGCCCTGAAGAGCTTACAATCTAAGCACATTTATTTGACAACCTATCAGTATGGCTTTATGATTGTGGGGGAAACCAGAGTGCCCAAAGGAAACCTACGCAAACACGGGGAGAACATACAAACTTGCAGATGTGACCAAGGGTGGATTCGAACTCAGCGCTGCAAGGCATCAGTGCTTACCACTGAGCCACTGTGCTGTTCATTATATGAAGGTTTGTTTTTTGTTAAAGTTTAATGCAGCGCAGAGGGATCCGGAGGGGAGAGGTGGGAGGGAGGTGAGCTCCCCTGCGCATGCCAAAGTCCTCAAGTAAACAAGGAAGAGGCAGGCAATGGATTACACAAACAAAGGCTCCTACTCTACTACTTTTCTAGACTTTCAGCAGGCATTGCAGGACAACCATAAGGAGCAGAGGAGAACGTTAAGGATTTTTGAACACTACACAGTGGGGCCAGCAGAGGGGCAAATTTTAGTTTGGGGGTGGACATGCCCTTTAAGGATAATTATTGTCTACATTCTGGCAGAGTAAGCTGGCTCCTCCCTCCATGCAGTCAATCAATGCTGTGACAGCTGACATCACAAACAATGATTGACTGCTGTTTCACCTGCTTCCTCCTCTGCACATGCTTAAGCTTCTAAAAAGCTCACTGAGCACAGGGTGGAGGCAGATGTCTTTGCCAGAAAGGATTAGAACTTGTGAAATATGTGGTTAAAAGTGTAAATAATAAACTGGTAAAAACAGCAGTTGGGGTTGCTTGCAGATAACTGACAAGCCAGTTTTTTGATAGGGTGGACGTGTTTGTAGTATTCTTGTCAATTCCGCAATATTAAAAGGCAGAGCATGATTATCCAGAAATTTGAGGGGGCCAAACTTCAGAAGCAGTAATAATATTATAGTCCATATAATATTTGTAGAAAAGAAGGCACCCTAAACTACAGCCCTGCCTAGGGCCTTACATAATATTAATCCACCTCCTTAATAAACATAAAACTACACAGAGATATTCAAGCCTTTTAGATATGACAAGGATAATATGGGGATGTAACAATGGGTTGACAAAGCATTTACTGTTTACAGCAGACAGATTCACCTGATACACTGATTTCCCTAGTGAGTTTCAGAATTGCAATGTCATTGGAATGTTCAACATTAATGAATTTTGAATGTCGGAAGATCTTTTCAACGTAAGCAGGAAACAAGTAGGTAAGAGTGGTAACACCATATTGAACACGCCACCGGTCTACCTGTTTATGTGTTCTAAGAGATAGTAAAAAAAATATAGTTAAAATGAATTCTAGGGTATTTATTTATGATATTTTCAGCATCTTAAATTAGTGACAAATGGTTCTAGAAACAGAATGTAGGGCAGAGCAACTTCTGGGAATAATCTGGATTACATGGAAAGTGCTATATGCCCTAACATTGGCACAGGCCAGTCACTATTCCCCTGGGCAATCATCTTTAGCACGTTTAATATTTGACATTCAACAATGTAAACAATATTGCTAAGCACATTACATGAAATGTGCACATATTCCTCAGTTGTAATGGTAGGTCCTGGGTACTGCATAAACATTAACTGGGAAATACAATATAGTCACACATTGATAGATGACTGCTGCTCAATGCCCCAAACATTTATTTGTGACAATGTTAGCTCTTTAAACAACATTGCATTATATACATAGAAGCGGCACTCTGTTAAGACGTTCCGGTCTAAGTTTTATTTTAAGTGTAATATACAGCTAGCAGGGCAGTTCTGACTAACTGACTGAATGAAAATCTGTCCAGCAATTGTCACAGGAGTAGTGGATTGAACAAGATTTCAGTGGAGCAGGAAGAGCCAGCAAGTAAAGTGGGAAAGGTAAGCTTTGCTATAAGTAACATAGGGGGTTATCCAATAAAAGTTCTTATCTTTTAAAATGGTGCTAATTTTGCCCCAACCAATCAGATGTAAGCTTTCAAATGTTAAATAAGATCTGATTGGTTGGGGCAAAATTCCGTGAACCAAATCAGCAACTACTGTATATATAAATAAAATCTACGACTGCTAAGCTATAAAACAGTGTGAAGTGATCCAGTTATATAAAAATACATTGATCACATTTTTATTTAATGAAATAATTTTGCTGGTGTGGCACTGTTATTAATTGAGTAAATAGTTTAATAAGTGTGAATTCATTCTTTCTATGTAGGTGTGCAAGGCTCTTAACAGGTCTAGAAGGATCAAAACACAAATTATTCTCTGGATTGTCTTTCATTAATAAATTGACATTAGGGAACAAAGCCTATAACTACCCATACAATGACATCCTCATAGCAACTTACCCATTAAAGCAATGAGCCGCAGTGAGAATCCAGTGGGAATTCAATATACTCCCTCCACATATGTGCTGACCCATGTACTGTAGACTGACCTGCCATGGATAGTTTTCTATTGTAGTATCGCTACCCCCAATGATTCTTTGTTGCTTATGACTGGTACCACATACTGGTGGGGGGAGAATTAAAGATTTAACACACATACTGCCAATATTGACAATATAGGTAGAACCTTAGCTGCGCACATTATATCGTTTTACACCAAACACACAATCAAATTGTCACTGCTCAAAGACTGGTACAGACGTTACAATTCTTCCTCCTGACTGACCGTTCGAGACTTTTGACTGGTCAGCAAGGAGGAAGGACTGTCGGTCGCGGCAAAACCAGATAAGTCCAGCAGTTGGTTTTCCGACCTGTTGGTCTTCCGACCCATCTGATTCGGACAAAGGAACAGTCGGCGATCGGTCGGAGCCGCCATACAATACTTTGGCCCGACCGACCAGAACACTGAATCTTATTGTATGGTGTATACCCAGCTTTACCCACATTCTGGCGTTGACCCAGTGCTAGAAATGGTAAAAAGACACACACAAATAAGTGAAAATTGCCAGTGCATGGTTTGCCTTTAAAACAATTTAAAAACAATAAGGTGTTATTAGTACCACACCTCTATAGAACACTAGTAAAACTCCACAGACAAAAATAAGAAATTTTAAGGAGGGATTGTTTGCCCCCTTAAAAACGCCCCAAAAATCCAGAAAGGATTTTTCTAGTTTTTCTTCTTTTCTGTCCCTTTGGTTCCTGGTTGTTTTGGAAACAAATTTAAGTAGGCTTAGCCTATCTGGTTCCTGGTGTCCTTTTCTTCTGCTCCCTGATTGGCTTCTTGTACCTATTTAAAGGGCATCTATAGTGGGAAAATTAACTTTTTTTTCTTTCTTTCCATGTGTTCTATAATTCCCCACAGCCCCCAGAGTCTTCACTTTTTTCAGATTCCCTCTCTGTCCTGAGATACACCAGTTAGAAGAATAGTGATTGCATTCCTCTACTCCTACTTGGACTGTCAATCAAATCCCTGTGACGTGATCCTCTTCCCTGCTCTGTAATAAACATAGAGATAACAGCATAAGCAGGGGGAGAGAGGTAGCTTTGATGTTAGATATAAGGCTGCACTTGACCCCCCTTCTTAATAGCTTTCACTGATTGATGATGGGTCACAAAGTGAGAGATTAAACTGTACTGATCTCCTTCTTCCGTGTCTCCAGGACAGCTTGCTTTCTATTGGCCACTGTGCGTGGGTGTGTTTTTCAGGATGTTGAACTTTTAACTCCTACTGCACATGGTAAGCTTGTATTTTCTAGTTACCAATGCATGCCTCTTCCCCATTTCTGATCATTTGCTTCCTGTTGTGACCTCTGCCTGTCCCTTAACCATGCTTTCTTTTCATCCCTTGGCACCTCTTCCTGTTGACTGATCTCCTGTTCTGATCCTTGGCTCCATCCCTGACAGGTTTTGCTCAGCCCTCCTGTGCTATGCTTTGGTCCAGTTCCCCAACTGGAAGTGCCCTGTTTGCCATTTAGCCTTCGGTTTCCTCGAGTAATCACTGCCTCAGCTCAGATACCTTAAACTCTAACAGGGAGATTCAATAAAAGTTCTTATTGTTTAAAATGGTGCTAATTTTGCCCCAACCAATCATGTCTTATTTAACATTTGTAAGCTTACATCTGATTGGTTGGGGCAAAATTAGCACCATTTTAAACGATAAGAACTTTTATTGAATAACCCTGTAAGTCTAGGGGGCAACCGTCCCTGGTGAGGCGCATCAAGCCTCCCGGCCAATGGGGGCTTGTCAATTGGTAAATAAAGTGGTGGGAGATCAGGGTATCTGGGCTGAAGGAATAATTGGCGATCTATTGCATCAAAATATCTTGTAATTTTCCCTTATGGCAAAATTAACAGTTTCAGTGGTGAAATATCGTTTTCAAAACTTTCAATGAAATCTTATTACAAAATAATATTTCATCACAAATTCACATTTCAAAATTTTGGTGAAATTTAATATTTCCTCTGGTTTTGCATCTTCTGTTGTTCTTATGATTTAGGCATTAGAATTGTAGGACAATCTATAATTGGAGTTACCTTTGTTATTGTTGAAATTCATTATTTAACTTTTTGGTATGTGGTGACTAATGGAGGGTATACATAAACAATTGATCGGAATTGGTCAGATAAAAGAATTTCCATTCGTCCGTAAAAAAATCGGATATCAAACGGATGATCGAGTGTACATAAAACCGTCAATCGTATGATATCGGGATATCCTAATTTTTTACAAATGGAATTGGTACGTCTACAGCCTCCATTAATTCAACTAGAACTAGCAACCAGGCACTAATTTAATGACAGCAAAATTAATAAAATGGGGTCAGAAAAGAGGCCTAAAATGACCATCTAGCAATCATATACCATGTTAAATCTCTCCCTGGTAAGAGGTAAATGAAAAAGAGAAATAAATAGAATCTGGAAATATAAAACCTAAGAAGCTAGTCAGAGGTTATAACCAGCTGTGACAGGTGTAAAATGACAGGTGTAAAATGACAGGTGTAAAATGAAGTGCTACCAATTCACAAACATGGACCTACCTGCACAACTAAGAGACACCACCTGGCCAGATGGACAAGTTTCCCTGTAGGTAACACAAATACTTAATTACGACTAAACTTATGCACATATTTACTTGGTTAAAAGAATATTATTATCACAATTAGTCTCAATTGCTTATCTACCTTATGCATATTAAACAGATGTACAAATATGGATAAAGATATAATTCTGATACTGAAAATCAAATATTTTTTACGATTGCTATTAATAATAAATCTTGTAACATGCATTACAAATATAAATAGCCCTTTGTGATGAGATCATATGGTTAGTTATGGCATCACCTGTGTTACACAACTATTTAAAACCCGTGTATCATAAGAAATAATGCACCACTAATTTAAAAATAAAATGTCATCATGGAGTTCTGTTATCTGTATAATAACATAACATACAGTGCGGTATAGCAATATTTTAGCATAGAGGTTTCATTAACATACTTGTGGTCTCCTGTATGAATTTCTGTACCAAATATTAGAAATATAACCCCAAAGGGTAAGAAGAGATGAGGATATTCCATGCAGCACTTAATATTATATCCTAAAACCTCCCACTATCTTTTAAGATTACATATACATTGATGAAGCCTTTGCCAAATACTAATTACGCTGCACTGAAAGGTTTTACTGGAGGAACAACATTCACAGTCAGACAGTTTTAAAGGAGAAGCTCAAGACACTTACCTAACCTGGTTCCTCAATGCTTTGACGCAACAGCAGTAGAAGGTGGCACCCAGGCATTGAGGAACCATGTCAGGTAAGCCTCTTCAGGGGCATCTTTGTAAAAATTAAGCAATACAAAAATGGGGGTTGGGGGGTAGCTGAACCTAAATATAAACTTTTATGGCTGGACATTCCTTTTACTTTCCATTTAAAGGGCAACTAAAGCCACAGAACAACACTGAACCAGAAGGCAGAACACCTTAATATAAAACCAGTAATCTGTGTCTTACCTCTCATTTTGATACGGGCGCTGGGAAATTTACCTAAATAACATGTGGTTTGTGCTTTACTTCTCAGCATTCTAGTATCGCACAGTTTGATCAACGACCATTATGTTCTGCACATGCTCAGTCCTTAGCTATGGCACAAACTTGTTACAGTTGGTCACACCCATTAGTAATATCTAGCCAATCCTTTTACAGGACAGATAAAGAAGGGAAGCATGTGACTGAGGTCAGGAGGTGTGGCCTGACACTGCACATACACACAGATACTTCATCCAGTTCTTAACAGGCTTACATTTACTTTAATACAATTTACTAAAGTGGCATTTTATAGCTTATTGGTGTTTTTAGGGGGGTTGTTTTCAGATTCTGGAGTATAAAAAATTGGGTTTAGTTCTCCTTTAAGTAACTTGTGATTGTGCTAATCTGCTGCTTTCTCTGACAGGTTCTGACTATAGCAGACCTGGGCAAAGTAAGGCCCAGGGGCCACATGTGGTCCTTTGGCTGTCCCTAACTGGCCACTCAATACTACACCTGTACTCAAAAATTCTAAATATTATTTGATTGTCTCAGGCTGGATATTTGATTTATTTTTATTTTATAAAAAAAAATATCTAATTGACCTAATCAATTGATTAATTGAATTGGAATAGATATTATACACCTTTTATTATAAATTGAAACTAATATTTAAAAAAAATCCAATGAATCAGGGATATTAATTTAGCTTTTTATAAAATCCAGTTTTGCAATCTCTATAATGAAAATTGACCTATTGGTCCGGCCCTTTGCCACAATGTGGCCCCCTGTGAAATTTATTTGCCCACCCCTGGACTATAGCCAAGCTACCATATACTAAATGCACATGTGCATATAGTATAAGGGAGTGTGGATATAGTCACCACCTGTCAAAATATATCTTACTTAAAGCGACTCCTCAGGACTAGTTGTAAATACTTGCTGAGTTCTCCAAGACTGTAGCCAACAGCACAAATTTCATTTGTTTATTTGTGACGTTTCGGTGCCTCTATACACCTTCTTCAGCCAGGAAATTTAAAGGATGTCTCTACCCTCTATAAAAAAAAATTATATAATGTAGGGCATCCCTTTCCTCCCCCCACTGCTATATTAGATTTATAAAAAAAAAGAATCACAACTCTACTTACAGCCCCTCACTCCAGCAGCGCTCTGATCTGTCTCCCTGCTGGAACTACAATCATGGGGCCGGACCAGCAACCGATCACAGAGGGGGGAAAGCTCTCTCCTGCACTTGCCACTGTCCTCTCAAAGGACAAGGAGGAGGCAGAAACCTTTTGGACAGGAAGACTGCTTCTACTCTTCTGGTTTCTTGGACTTAGGACAAGCACTACAGGAGAACCATAAGGGGTTTAATTTTAGTTTAGGGGGTGATTAGCCCTTTAAGGCATTAAGCTGGGTACAAACTATTGGATCCTTTGTCCCGACCAACCGTTCACCACTTGTGACCGGTTGGCTAGGATGAAGAACTGTTGGACTCAGCAATGTAGTCACGGGCAACAGTTTGCCAAGACCATAGAGGACCGCAGAATCAGCTGTGATTTTCTGACATGTCCGATCGTCCATTGGTCCGATTCTGAAGAATAAACGGTTTTATGTCGGTCAAGGGCCGCCGCAAAGCCATGCAATTTTTTGGGGACCGATCGAGTGATATACTTGTCGATTGGGCTGCAAAATTGCATGGTTTGTCCTTTAAAAATACAATGCAAATTGTATATCTTTAAGGCACACAAAAGCACCAGTCTCTATGGGCTACTGTTAGGCGACATAGGTAGGGTCCCATCAGCCCCCTAGCACTGTTGATATTTTAGGACAAAGGAATGCCCAGAATGTAAACATCTGGGATATACAAGACTAGAAAAGATTCATTTTTAAGCTTTCATTTTAAGTTATGTTAATGTTTACAATATGGTTTATATTCTTTGTGTTCAGTCACCTGAACTTTATTAAAAAAATATATACTTATTGGGGAAATTATTCATTTAGAAATAAATTCACCATTTAGTACCAGCCAGTCACAGTCACCAACTAACAGACATTAAAGGACAACTATACTGTAAAAATTTATTTTTAAAAATGAAAAGCACTTGGGACAAGGAGATAAGGATTGGTTATTCTCACCTCCCAATAGTGTTTTGTTGAGGAGTTACAGCACATACAGGGAGATTCAATAAAAGTTCTTATAGTTTAAAATGGTGCTAATTTTGCCCCAACCAATCAGATTTTAGCTTTCAAATGTTAAATAAGATCTGATTGGTTGGGGCAAAATTAGCACCATTTTTAACAATAAGAACATTTATTGAAAAACCCTGATAGAGCTTTCATCTGTCAGGTTAATGTCCTGGACCTTCCTGTATTAAAGATAGTGTTGAAGCATACAGGAAGACTGGCAGAAGCAGTTTTCTTCATCCTGCTGCTCCTCATAGAAATGATATTGGGAGGTAAAAAGCACCAATCCTACCTCCCTGCCTCAGGTACTTTTTATTTTAACTGTTTTTTTTTAAAACTTTTAGACGCACTATAGTTTCCCTTTAATTCCCTTGTTATCTTTTTTGAAACCACAGTAGAAAATAAACCAAATATATACTTACATGATAAGGGGATCAAGTTGGATACTTCCATTACGGAGCAGCAAAACGTAACTGTATAGAAAAGTGGATGTTGCTTCCAAGCTAGAGGCTGATACAGTCCTGGAAACTGGATCACTGTGAATCACAGGAAAATATAGGGGCTGTGTCAGATCACCAATGGGAAATGCAAACCAACTACTATATTTCCTATTTGTTTAAAGGACAACTCCACCCTTATGAGAACATCTTTTAGAAAGAATGGCCTTTTTAAAATATGTTGATAAATCATAGTTTGTCCTTTGAATCCATTACTGTATGCCTGCTATGCTTCTGGATGCCTCATGGAAACTGAGCAATTTAGAAACCTGTACTGAGCCTGTACTGAGCCTGGGCATGCTGAGAAGAGGCAGACGGGATTAACATTCATTCATTGGCTGCGATGTCAACTGTCAAATCCATAACTGACAATTGGCTGTGATGCTAACTGGAAGAACCAGGAAGCAGAAACAGGGGCAACAGGACATTGTGCAGGATTTCAGGTTAGACTTATATATTTCAGATTTCAAACTATTACCGTGTATGGTTTTGGGGGGTGATTTATCTGTATGTAAGTTTTCATTTTAGGGCTTGACTTGCCCTTTAACTGATCTTGAACTTAACTGGATAGAGGGTTTACTCTATGAACAGTGTTCTGCACAAACAGACTCCCCCAACTAGAATTCAATGATTTAAATGGCTTATTTAGAAAGAGAAAATTTACTTAATAGGAAAGTAATACAATATAGGGAAAATTATTGTTTGCCTACTGAGGAGTACAGATGGGCGGTTCGCGGATCTGTTCAGAAATTCTCAAAGATCTTCTAACATTGGAGGATTTTCGAGGATTTTCAAACATTCAAGGATTTCCAGGTGTTCAGTAACCCTCAAACGGCCGAGGATTCTCAAACGACCGAAACTCCCGCAACTGTACGTTTGGGGGTCCCGCGACCCCCAGTGACACGGCCGGGTCTGGGGACATCAACGACACCGGTGTTGCTGATGTCTTGATCCAAAGTCTTCTTTCTTCTCAGCCGGCGAAACCAACTCTGCTGATGTCCCAACACCGGCGACATCACTACGGCCACCAGTGACACTGACGGCGCTGTGTCGCCGGTGTTGCAGACGCCTTTTTTTTTCTTCTGCCGTGACTGTGATGACTTCTGAGCTCCGTCTTTATATATATTTGCTAAAGGACTAAATCCAATTGTGATTGGTTAATATTTCAATGCTTGCAAGTTCGGCCATCTCTACTGAGGAGACATTAACTCTTCATCAGAATATATATACAAAATGGGAGATTTACTCAGAGCCGCTATTGCTCCAGGTAAATCTCCTGATACAGATTTAATATCCATTTTCCAGCCGTGGGTAAATCCTAATAGGGCATTAAAAATGTAGCACAAAATGGGGTTTCTTTTGCCGGCACAGAGAAGAGTTAAAGTCATGCTAACTAGAGATGGACACAAAACCGAACTTGAACCCGAGTTTGAGCCGAACTTTATGAGTTCGAACGAATTCGAACTATTCAAACTTCGGGTTTGAACTAGTTTGTTTTTCCAGACTCACAGCTGTATTTTCGATAATTATCGTAATTTATGGCTCTATTTTCTGTAACCCTCGAATGTATTGTTCGGTAACTCTCGAATTGCCCGTAACCCTTGAATGTCGCTTGTGCAAACCAGACAATTGCCTGCTTGTGTTTAACAAGTGTTTTAATAAGTTTTGGTGATAGTGACATGTTCCCCAGACCATTTCCCAGGTGCCACAGCCATTTACAGTAAGTTACCATTGTTAGTTTAGCTGTAAATCATCCGGACTTTTCAAACTATCACTCCCCCATTGACTTTAATGGGTCCAAATTCGAACTTTCGAACTTTTACTGAATTGGTTAGCGAACTTTAAAACCTATAGTTTGTGTAGCGGCTCCCCGTAAAGCCAGCCATTGTGTTTTTCATTATAAACACTGAACCTTTCATCTACTTGTTTTAATGACACAAAATGAATTCTGGTTTTAGAAATAATGTCTGAAATATTCTGACACAACAAAATAGCACACCTACAGGCATATGACAAGTCACATGTTACCTGTTCATAGTAACACATCACATACCTATAATATCCAATCTGGGCACAAACTGCTTTTGCTTTGCTACTGTCCCAGTTGTCATTACAAATCAGACTCCAGCTGTTAGTGGATGAAACATAAAGCAGCAGGACAGATCCAGTTTCCATGAAACGGACTGTAACATAAATAATATTGCAAATTTAATTCTAGAATCTCCATTATTCCGTTTTTTTTCATTAAACATTAGTACCAAATACTCACCAGTGGATGGTGTTTTTGCATCAAATCCCTGCACACAGTGATTCTCATCCTCATCTCCGGCACAGTCCGATTTACCATCACACCACTTTGTTATACTGATGAACTTGAAGGACTTTGGGCAGAAATAGTAATAATTATCGATAACCACTTTAACTGCAACACACAAGAAATATCAGATTGTAAATAAAATACAAAACTACCAAAGATAATTGGACAATGGTATTACTGTATGTAAGGGTTTTACAAGGTGAGGTGTACCTCATAGACTGGGGCTCTATGGTGCCCTTGTCAGCAAGCTTCAGCAGTCATAGCAATCATGCAAGTTTCTAATGAAATAGCTAAATACATAATTTCACAGGGTAGAAACAAGTGTGATGGATCCGTGTGCCTAATATAGACCTGGGCAAAGTAAGGCCTGGGGGCCACATGCAGCCTGTTGGCTTCCCCTGACTGGCCCCTCAATCCTAGACCTGTACCCCAAAAAGCATAATATTAATTGTCTCAGGCTGGAGAATGGTTTAATTTTTATTAAGTTTATTTTATAGAAAAAATGTTGACCTGATCAATTGATTCATTGAATCTGATGGAATGGATTTATTGAAAATTGCAACTAATAAAAAATATTCAATGGACTAGGTAACTTAATTTAATCTTTTTATGAAACCCAGGTTTGCAATCTCTTTAATGAGAATTGAGTATTGGCCCGAGCCTTCACAACAATCCAACAGGGTTATTCAAAAAAAGTTCTTATTGTTTAAAATGGTGCTAAATTTACCCCAGTCAATCAGATGTTAGCTTTCAAATGTTAACTAAGATCTGATTGGTTGGGGCAAATTTAGCACCATTTTAAACGATAAGAACTTTTATTGAATAACCCCGCAAGTTTCTAATGCGGCCCCCTGTTAAATTTAATTGCCCACCTCTGGCCTAATAGATAAACTGCAGGGTAATAAGACATTTTTAAAGGGACTATATTGGTGTGTTTAGAAAATATGTGCATTGGAACAGTAGGGTCAACAACATAGAAGCCTAGATACAGAATCTGCTTTGTATGTAAATGCAACTTACTAGAGAAGTATCTTACAATGTTTAGGTGTTTGGGGGAGAAAAGCTTTAACATTAGGATTACAAAAGTTCTTTCTTCTAATGAAGGTTGCACATTTCTGGCTATAATAGGTGTAAAGAAAATAAAAATCCAGATACAGTATCAGCAATATCTAAATTTTTTAGAAAGAAATGTTGACATTTTGTGTAAATCAACTTGCTTTTAGGAATAAGAGGTGGTCATAAAGGAGAACTAAAGCAAAAATCTAAATCGAATGTTATCTTAATTGCTGCTTTTTCTAAGGCTGGGTACACAGGCTGCGAGTGAGCGCTCGTCCAGAACAAATGACTGTTGGTTGCAGCAATAGTGCCCTAGGGAGCTGGATCATGTCCAGAGCAGCTAATTTGGGGGGTTGATGGCAACAGCAAAACAGTCCCACCATAACTTTTGGAGCTGGATTTTAAATCAGTGGCACAAATATAGTGCAAAGATAACAATAATGCAGTTTCACAATACCTAATTCCTATTCCCCTAAACGTTGTGTGTGTGTGATGGTGTTGTGCCAATAAAAGTTTGATCTCTATTTAGCTTGTGGATATTCCTACAATGCTAAACACTCAGTTAATAACAAGAATGAATAAAAGACTCAAATCTTTTAAAGACCGTGTTATTTTGTTATTTTTGAATATCTTGCACACAGAATTTGCTCATTAATTAGTACTTGCTTAAGTTGAGGGCTAAATTCTTTGTTCCTTCATTTCATTTTTACTGGGTTTCTAACAGGTTGACTTAAAGGGGAAGTTCAGTGGAAACACATATGCTTTTAAGAAAAAAGAGCAGTATTTTTTCATCCCAATGACCTGAAGCTGCCCATTCAGCATTTTGTCTGTGTATAAATGAATACTTTCGAAATACTAACTTCCTGTTTATAGGACCCCTAATAGAGACCGTTATGGTCTTGCCCTTGACCCAGCGCCTGGGTTGACTCAGTTACTCAGTAGAGATCTGAGCATCTTTGACCCATCCAACAGCCAATCAGTAGAAATTACTGTAAGGAGCATTCCAAGGAAGTGGTGCATCCTGGGAAGAAGAAGGACTGTTAGAACCTGAAATGGCAGCTCACTAATGTCAACAGCAGGAAATAGCAAGGGGTAGAAATTCAACTGGTTTTCCAAAATGGGAAAGAATATCTAGAATAACTAGGTATGCATAATATAAACTAATAATTTTTTTTAAAATTGATATTTTCCACTGAACTTTCCCTTTAACATACATTAATTTTCAAATAGTACTGAAAATGATTTACTTGGTTTATAAACAAAGCACTGTAGGTGTGTGTGGACGAACCTCTATTAGTTAATATACCATATTATACTGTATAAATGTACTCACTCAGTATTGATAAGACAGTGATTGAACCTAAAACTATTAGCACTGCCACAATGGGTACACAATATTTTCTAGCAGAGCATGCTTTCCACTTCCTGTAGGTCACATGGGTCTCTGTGGTGTCTGGGTTTGGTTTAGGTGTTCCTTCAACTGGAATAAGAGTTGGAGCCCTTACAGTTCTGTCTATTTGTCCATGATGTCTATCAGAAGAAGGGGTCCATGCTGGCACTGCAGTGTTGGTAGTAGGCCTATTTATAATGCCAGAATTGTCCATCCTAATAGTAGGTCCTGTAGCTGTTCCTCTTTTTTCATCTCCACCTATAATGTTAGTTTTTAGAGTTAATTGTACCTTTCTAGAAAGAAACCATTTTAGATTCAAAGTACTAGTTATAATATTTAAGATGATAGCTCAGAATCCATAACACATGGTTGATGTCTCTTTGCTTTCAGTATATTTAGTTTAACATAGAAAGGTTTAATATTTAATAGTCTAGTGTACTTTACCATAACAGGATTTACCATCTGTTATGGTTTTTGTACAGAAAGGGAACAATAGACTTTTGTTGTTGTTGGCTTTTGATTAATTGAATTGTTGTCTTACCTGCTGTAGTGAGAGGTAATCTACTAGCACCCTCTTCTTCAATATAACTCTGTTGACAAAAAAAAAGAATGTAAGTATGAATTCTCTTCTAAATACGGATGGAACACATAGAGCAAAGTCTCTCTAAATTAGACTACTGCCACTGCCTTAAATGATTTCTGTATTCCAGAAGAAAGCCAGCATCTCACACAGATACTCAGAGACTGGCTTCACGTATTCTGGGCTTCAGGGACCACAGGGAGGTAACTTTAACTAACTTGAGGAGGGGGGTTTAGGTTTTCTAGAGGTTGGCCTGCCCCAAAATTGAACTCTTCCTACCTTTAAAGTCTTCTTGTTAGGGTTGTTTTTCCTGTAATTTGTAAATAGTAGATAAAAAAAACTTTTTATAGCCTTACTTCCTAACATAGGAATGAGTCTCAAATCCAGTGATGCTTCTAAGCTGTGGGCATACCAATAGCAAGGCCTGTGCACACAGGTTAAAAAAGTGTGCACAATAAAATCTGGTGGAATATAGGTACCACAAAATGTAGCATGCAAAATATTATTTTGCATGCTAAGAGAAGATATATTTCTACACGGGCAGCCAGTAGAATATTAGAGGGAACATTGATTTAAGTGAGCTCTTTGGTGTCACCAATTCACATGCTGGCAGGGGCGAATTAACTCGTCAGGAGCCTGTAGGCACAAGAAGCCTGGAATCCTTAGCCTCACCCTAAACACAGACCACACCCACAAACCATACTTATTTTCTCATTTATAGAAAGAAATTAGACCAAGGGTGTCTTTTGCAAATCCGTCGCTACTATGGAGTAGTAGTCAATTGTGAACCGGTTAGCATGACTTTAACTCCACAAATCTTGCCAGCGCCTCTGGGTAAAGTGTTTGTTCTGTAGATTCTCTATATGCAGCTTAGGTGTTCACAATTATACCCATGATTGAATGTGTTGCATTATAATAGCCTACCATAGTTTTTCACACATAAAGAAATTCAAATAAAATGATTTGTATTCAGATGTAAAATGTATTCAATATAAATTGAATAAAAAGAGATTGCTTTCTTAATTTTTACGGAGCAATAAATGGTTCTTAAGACGTCTATTCTTAGTATTCATTTCTAAAAAATATTCATAAGCTGATGGTGTAATTTTATGGCTGGATGAGTTAAGGCAGTTGCTGGTTTAGATGCAGATACTAAATCTCAGAGGAGATGTCTTCACAGTTGGTGGGAAGTAGGCTAGGTTGCTAGGAGACCCCAGATACAAATCCCAGCATTCCGCAGTAGCAAACACAAGCATCTCTTATTGCAATCTACACTTACTTTCAAGACTGCACAAGGAGCCAGAGAGCAGAATATGAGCATCCTTCCTCTTGGAATACTGACCTTAACTACAAATACTCAGCGTGGGTTTTTTCTTGTTATTCCAATATTGATCACTACTGTATAAGCTCTGAACACAGGTAGGAATGCTATATATGGCCAAATAATAATGTACTATACTCTGTACAAAGACATGATGGGGTAAAGAAACAGAAAGATGAAGTGTAAAAAGGATGAACAAAGAGAGTAAAGAATGTATTAAGCAGATACAGTTTGAAATAAACACTAAACATTCTATTTTATTACAAAGAATGTCGTACAGATTCCATGTATGAATATCTTTGTTTATTGTTAAGAAGGCTTAATTTGCAGTATACGCCTTTTATTGCACATTAGTTAAAAGTTAATGCTGAACATGTTTGCTGTCTTTCTGCCAGGAACAAACAGGATATTTCAACAAAGTATTTTAAATAACATTTCCAATTACTGACTGTGGAGCAAAATACTGATAACGCTATTGTAGCCAATGTGTCCATACTGCATGTCCACAAAATACTGTGCAGTATGGCCTATTGGCTGCAATAGTATTATTTTAACATGCAGTCACAAAATAACATTCCATTTGCAAACATTCCATTCCTGTTATTACCGGTACTTCTTTTGACCATAACATAAAATATGGATTGAGACGATAAAGGCAGGATATTGGTATTTTCCTATGGCTCAGTATTTTGTATAGCACGAGATTAGACAATTTACATTTCTTATGCCTGTTTACATTGAGATTTACGATACTTGATACCAAGCTGTGTTGTAAAATCATCGATTTAAAAACAGCAATTCCAACACAAAGGCAGACTACTACTTATATTTATCACCCCTGGTGTATGCTGATTACAATTAGGGCCTATTTATTGATTTCTATAATACTGTGTTATTGCCGTTGAAATATATTGCCAGTAGCTATATATTTTTAGAAAAAGTACTTTGGGCATTCTGTGTTTCTTATAAAAGTAATCTTTATTTCATATTAATTTAATTTTATTATAAGAAACCCAGAGTGGCTAGAGTACTTTTTCTGTGTGGTTGCCAATACTAATTGGCAGATAGGGCAGCATGGTGGCTCAGTGGTTAGAACTGATACCTTGCAGTACTGAGGTCCTAAATTCAATTCCACCCTTGGACTCTATGTTCTCCCCGTGCTTGCATGGGTTTCTTCCAGGCAGTCCGGTTTCCCCCACAATAATAAAGACATACTGATAGGTTGTATGTGTCAAATAAATGTGCTTAGATTGTAAGCACTTCGGGGCAGGGCCTGATGTATGCATGTAATTGTAAAGCGCTTCGGAAGATGTTGGCACTATAAATCCATAATAATAATAATAATTTTTATTTTATGACCAAGCCATAAAATCTAATAAGCCATAGTATCTGTATACAGATACCACTGCTTTAAATATAGGCACCTTACATAACTTCCAGGGGCGTAACTACCAGGGAAGCAGGTGAAGCAACTACAGGGGGGTCTGGAAGCCAAGGGGGCCCCATCTTCTTATTTTTCCTATAACAAATATAGCCTCCTCCCAGGAAACCACTGTGGATAAAGCACCACAACACCACTGGTTGTTGCATGCCTTTAATCCAGTATTCGGTTTGCTCAGGCTCAGTATCCCCCTTCCCCCACCAACACCTCCTTCCATCTGCCCAAACTTTCTAGAAAAGCATGCTCAGTAATCACTATGACGGAATTTCCCTCATTGTGTGGAACAAAAAAAAAATCCTCAAGTCTCGGGGATCAATATAAGTACAAATATCCACATAAAAAAGATAACTTAATTTTTAATAATGATAATTAAACTGATCCAACAATATAATTAAAACATACCTAGACAAACACATAAATGCATGGTGCCGTGGTCTGTGCAGATACATACAAATATTGTACAGTATATACTGTATATTAGAGATGTTCGAAACTGTTGAGTTTCGTTCCGTTTTTGAATTTTCCGGAAAATTCGAAGATTCGAAAACGGACCCATAGAAGTCTTTTTTTTTAAAGTTTTTGTCCATTTTGAGGGACAAATAGTAATAGTAGGTTACTGTAAATGACACAGAGACTTGGGAAATGGTCTGGGGAACCCGTAAATATAACCAAAAAACTAGCTTTTCTCACGATCTGGCTGTTTTCGAGCTTCCGCATTCTATTTTTGAGGGTTACCGAAATGGATCATTACTTTCTAGGATTGGATTTTCGATAATTGTCTACTTTCCATTTTCTATAATCGTCTACTTTCGTTTTTCGATAATTGTCTACTTTCCATTTTCGATAATCATATACTTTCGATTTTTGGTAAAAATCGAAAATTCAAAAAATCCGGGTTCCGTGAAATCCAAGAGTTCCGAAAGTTTTGTTGGGACTTCGAAACCCTCAGATTCGATTCGAAACTGGGTTCTATTCGAACGCACATTACATCTCTACTGTATATCCATACAGATAAAATAATGAAAATAATGAAATGATTGTAGAAATGGAAACATAGGGCACTCAATTCACGTCTTGATATCATACCCCTACAAGGTGGGCAAACTCATGTCCCTTACTTTAAATGCACGTCCTAGGAGACACTTTAAAAGACATACAGAATAGGGTAGAATGAAAGTGAGCCTGGAGCCACATCAAATTATTAATGTAACACACAATAAATGATTTTGTTTGGCTGCTGGCAAAAACGGTTTGTAAAACGTTGTCATTTTCTACTCCATTTCTTTATAAGTCATAATCCAGCTGCCTGGAGATAGTAGGAGTTTTTCAGGGAGATTCAATAAAAGTTCTTATCGTTTAAAATGGTGCTAATTTTGCCCCAACCAATCAGAACTTATGTAACATTTGAAAGCTAACATCTGATTGGTTGGGGCAAAATTAGCACCATTTTAAACGATAAGAGCTTTTATTGAATAACCCCCTTAGTTTGCAGGCTCATGTGAGAAATGCTGGAAAATTTTATATACAAGTGAAGCACAGCCAAATGAACACTTAAATAGATCTTAAATAGACCATCTTTTGATATACGGTATGTTATCTAAACTCCTTTTTACAGTTACAAAACAAAGAAAAAAAAAAAAAAAAAAATATATATATATATATATATATATATATATATATATATATATAACAAAAATACATTAAGTTGTACTTTATGCACATTTTGTCCTCATAACAATACAGGTGTATTTGTTAGTTGGCTAATTTGGACAGACATACCTGTGTATCCATGTTTGTAGGGCCTGAGGTCTGGAAATGGGAAAATCTGTTTAGAACTACAAGATCTGTGTTTCTGCCTTAAATATGGAGCCATCCCCATAACTCCAGGAGACACAATAGCATTTCATCAACTTACCATGTGACCCTGGAACTCAACCCACAGATTTAGAAAGCACAGCTTCTAGTTTGGGCCAGTAATTTCCACATCTTTGGTGTCCAGTGTTCATACGGTATATGTTTCTGGAGGTCTAAGGACAGATTTCACTTTCTTACATTTTCATTTTGTGTCTATGAGATGGGGAATGCTGTCAAACTGGAATCTCTAAGGCCTTGGGCATTGTTCATTTTTAATTCACCTGCGCATGTCAGAGTCTATGCTCTAAGTGTTTGTGATTGGCTGTTTTACTATATACGCACCTGAGAAAATACACATGAATTTACTTACACCCTAGGGCATGGTATGCAGTTTAACACCTTTATCAGAGAAAAATGAACAATGCATGCATGTTTTGTTTATAATTCTGTTGTTTTTCAGAATGCTGCCTTATGCCCCATAATCAATACTAACTATTGTACAAATGTTTATCCATCAAGAAATACTAAGACAATTCAAGTGGAGCTTTAATGGGTGATGAGAGGCAAACAGCAAATAATAGACCGTATGGATTAGTTTCCTGCTAATTTCAATGCCCACATCTCCTCATTTCTGATGTATAATACACAGTCAATACTCAAAAAAGAAAGAAAAAGAAAACCTCCTTATACAATGAACTCAATAAATGTATCCCCATCACAGTAGCATACAATGGGAAACAGCAATTAAGACTTTACTTTTAATGGTATATCTTAAAAAACCTACATATAAAAATAGTAAAACTTCATCTTGACAGTGGTGAGAAAATGGGATAGGTACTAGTAGAAAGTGGAGGGTAAAGGAAAGTCAAAATGAATATCTCTCCACCCAGAAGGGAAGGAAAAGTGTATCCCTAGGCACAAGTGCCCTCCTAATCAATTTTAAACTAGTCTATAGAGCCCTATTTTTCTAAAAAGAAGGAAAATTCACCAGACTGTCAGATGTGAATAAAATATGATATGAAAAAACACGCCTCTGTAATGAATCCCTTTTTTCATATCATATGTTTTTTCATATCATATTTTATTCACATCTGACAGTCTGGTGAATATGATATGAAAAAACACGCCTCTGTAATGAATCCCTGGTGTGCTGAATAGTGCTACACCCTGGTGTAGCACTATTCAGCACACCAGGGATTCATTACAGAGGCGTGTTTTTTCATATCATATTTTATTCACATCTGACAGTCTGGTGAATTTTCCTTCTTTTTAGAAAAATAGGGCTCTATAGACTAGTTTAAAATTGATTAGGAGGGCACTTGTGCCTAGGGATACACTTTTCCTTCCCTTCTGGGTGGAGAGATATCTCCCACCTGTCGGTATTTGACTTTCCTTTCTCCACTTTCTACTAGTACGTATCCCATTTTCTCACCACTGTCAAGATGAAGTTTTACTATTTTTATATGTAGGTTTTTTAAGATATACCATTAAAAGTTAAGTCTTAATTGCTGTTTCCCATTGTTTGCTACTGTGATGGGGATACATTTATTGGGAGCATTGTATAAGGAGGTTTTCTTTTTCTTTGTTTTTTGAGTATTGACTATAACTTAATCTCCAGCACCCAATTTTTTCCCCCAGTGGGAGTAGCTGTGCGTCTCTGATGGTATTTGTTCTAGTATAATACACAGTCTAATGTTTTAATGTTTATTAATGTTTTAATGTTTATTCATATACCATCCTTATACCTTATACCTTAGTTTGTAGAACCTTTGTAGAGGAGAGAGGTATCTGAGGTAGAGAAAGAAAAGGGTGAGGTGTGGGACTCCTGAGGAACAGGAAAAGATCTCTGCTGCCCTAGGTGGGAAAAGAGACTGGATCCTAATAGTTTCTCAGTGGAGCCATTAAAGGGAATGTCTACCCCTCTTTTCAAAAATGAATATATTGTAGATTAACCCCCAAAACCTAAAGATCGTTTTAGTCAAAAGCTTTAAATCTGCTCTCACGCAGAGTTATTATACTCACAAGGTCCTCCTCGCTCCACCACCGCAGTGATTGGCCGTGATGTCACTGTCACCCGGTAGTGCAGAGCCGTGGCGGTGGAGCGAGGAGGAGCATGTAAGTATAATAGCTCAGTGTGGGAGCCGAATTAAAGCTTTTGACTAAAACGAACTTTAGGTTTTGGGGGGTAATCTACAATATATTAATTTTTGAAAAGAGCAGTGGACATTCCCTTTAAGTACAGTGAAGATTGGGGTTGTTTCCCGATTAAAGCTGACAAGGACCTGAGCTGCTTCCATCTAGTGACAGACACCAAACTGGGAGCAGTGAGTGTCATAGAGAAAACAGCAGAGGAGACTGTAAGTAAGGACAGAACTGCCATCATAAAAAGCTGTGTTGAGTGACATTATTCCTGTCAGAGCAAACAGATCATGAGGCACAGGCTGACTTGTTAACCCTTTACAGGACCAACTTACCACTGCGCTTTTCATCTTCTATACAGTATTTACTACATATAACTGTCCACCATACGAGCTGGCAACAGTTGTTAGTAGTGAGCTCACTTTTAGGTAAAGACTATATAAAATGAACTACTGTATATACATTAAAGGGCATGTCCACCCCCAAAACTATAATTCCACCCACTACTGGACCCACTCTGTAGTGAATAAAAATCCTTACCTTTCATCCCAGCTCCAAATGGTTCTCCAGTAATCTCCTCCCAAAGTCCCCAAAACTGCCCACTATATAGGACTCCTCCGGGAGAAGATTGGGATGCGCACTGCAATCATCTCCCCCCTCCCTCTCCCTCCCGTTTTGCAATCCCTCCCCCTAGCTATAAATCGCTTTGCCACATAATAGCTCTCCTTCCCCTAGCCCCAACCGCTATAAAAGATTTATCAGAAATTTCTCCAAACTTTACTTACCTTCCCTCTCTGCCCTGGCATTCTGTGCAGCCGGCAGCTGCGTCCGTGATTGGCTGCCTCTCAGCCAATCAGGGACGCGTCTGCCGGTCCGGCCACCTGCTTGCAGTTTCATGCAAGCAGAGGGCCAGGACTGAGCAGCGGGGAAGAGAGGGTAACTATCAGGGGACTTTGTAACAAATCTTTTATAGTGGTTGGGTCTGGGGGAAGGAGAACTATTATGTGGGAAAAGTTCTTGAAAGGGGTGGACATGCCCTTTAATACTGTATTATACTGACTTGTTATAATGTCATGTAGGTTAATGCTACAGATTAGCTACTGTGTAAGGTCAGTAAATTAGCTCACTTTAGTATTTAGAGACAATATATATGTTTAGTTGTTATACTTATATTTTTTAGTACAAAAGTGTGCTATTAATAAATGCTAAGTTAGGAATAACATGTCTTTGAAATTTTTCTTTGGTGTTCTTTTGGGGATTTGGGTGTCGACAGAGGTAAAAGTGATCCCTGTTATTACAAGTCAACTCCTACAGGAGTACAAGTCTAACAAACAACATGCTCGGTCTGGTTTTAGAAGTGTTCTGCTGTTCATGGTGTTTAAGTAGAGATGTTCGAAACCAGCAAGTTTCTTTCGTTTTGGAATTTTGAAAAAATTGGAAAATCCAAAGCAGACCCAAAGTAGTCAATAGGAAAATAAATCAGAGGAAAATACGGCTAGTAAAAGCATGGTAACTAAGACACCGGTAAATGGTCAGTGGAACATGTATAAATCACCCACGTAAAAAAAACAAACTTCCGGTTGTTTTTACAAAAGTGAAACTGTGGAGCTGTCTCCCAGAACACGTGGTACTGGCTGATTTGTTTGGTAGTTTTAGCAGAGGACATGCTAAGGGATGCCCTTTTAAAGAGCAAAGAAAATTTCATGTTACTCATATTAAAACATATAGGGGATTATTTACCAAGGAGGTCACAATTTGGCCTGTGCTACTGTATAAATGGACAACTTAACAAAAATGAAATGTACCTGAGGCAGGGAGGAATGATTGATTATTCCTACCTCACAATACAGGTATCCCACCCCTCCTGCATCTCGCGGGAGTCTCCCTCATTCTGGGGTGGTCTCCCGCACACCCCTGGAACGCCTCCCACCACCCCTAGAATGGTGGCCCCGCATGATGTCCCACCCCGCCCCCATGTGACGTCACTCCCTGCTCGCCACTCCCCCCTTCTTCACCCGGCCTGGAAGCCTAAAAGGGTAGGGTAGATGTCTGACAATATCATTTCGTTGAGGAGCACCAGCATATACAGTTTTCGTCTGCATGTTCTTCCTGGACCTTCTTGTATTAAAGATAGTGCTGAAGTCAGGAAGAAGCCTGGCAGAAGCAGTATTCTTCTTGCTGGTGTACCTCACAGAAAAAATATTAGGAGGTAAGAATTACCAATTCTACACCCCTGCATCATGTACTGGAACTAAAGTCTCCAGACAACATTGAACCTAACTTTTATACATAAAGTCTGCACATGTGTAAACTTTATATTTTTCTAGAAAAATAACGGGGTAAAATGCCGTAAATTCAGTAAGTTAACTAATTTGTATTGTTTCATAAGTAAGCAAGGGGATTTTAACCTGGGATATCATGTGCTGTGTGTTTTTAAAAACATGGTATTTACATATATCTACTTTAAACAGAGTCCGTGTAGTGGTAACAGGTAAGTTGTGAGGTGCTCCCCCTAATAGTCCATGCCACAGTATTTATATTTGAAGTATATGCAGTATTTATATTTGAAATATATGCAGTATTTATATTTGAAGGGAGGCACACTCAAAAAAGCTTTATAGCGTTAAATTTATTAGGTGATGAAACAACCAGGTATACAATGTTTTGGGGGGTCCAACCCCCTTCCTCCACCTGAAGAAGGGGGTTGGATCCCCCGAAACGTCGTGTACCTGGTTGTTTCAGAGCCTAATAAATGTAACGCTATAAAGCTTTTTTGAGTGTGCCTCCCTTCGAATATAAATATTTACATATATCTGTTGTATACAGTTAAATCAACTGGACTTAATGTTTAGTTCTTGAAGACGTTTTGCTAGTCATCTGACTGACTTTCTCAATTCATAATGACTTGTACAAGTATCTCTTGGCAATTATGTACCCTGGAAAGTCCCAATTAGCATATGACAGCCCAGGGTTAAGGGATCTTCTGAATGGAAGGTGTGAATACATTGAGGCTAAGAGGTATTATCAAAACTGCCCAGGGTACTTGGTGCAGAAGAAACTATGGTGTCCTATGATGTTATATCTCTCTTCACCTGTATACTCACCAAGGAGGCTGTTGATATGGTGGGAAAATGGCTAGGCCAAGACAGAACCCTTACCAGCAGAACAGATCTTAACCCAGAACAGGTATGTTCCCTACTGGACTTGTACCTGAATACCATTTATTTTAAATACAGGGACAAGTTCTATAAGCAAAAACATGGATGTGCTATGGGATCTCCAGTTTCACCCATTGTGGCAAACCTGAGGAAGTGAAAACACAGGCGCTTAATACATTTAATGGCATAGCACCCAGCCACTGGTTCAGATACGTGGATGACACCTGGGTTAAAATCCACCAGAAGGAAGTACAAGCCTTCACAGAACACATCAATGCTGTAGACCAGAACATCACATTTACAAGGGAAGAGGTATAAAACAACACACTGGTCTTCTTGGACTGCTTGGGAGAAGTCTGGGAGAATGGTAAACTGGAAGCAGATGTTTACAGAAAACCAACCCACACAGATCAGTATTTGATGTTTGACTCCCACCACCCTTTAGATCACAAGCTGGTGTCATCAGAATCCTGCAACACAGAGCAGAGAACATGGGAGCATGGCGAGTCACATGCTAATATCATAAAGAAAACACACTTGACACATGAACTTGGTGGAAAGGCCACTTGTTTATTCAGTAGTCAGAGATTTTCCACATATTACTGACTTTATAACTGTTTAACTTTTAGAACCGTAACAACAGTGCAGTACCAATACCATTCCGATTAACATTATTCCCTGCCACAATAGCCCAGGAATGCTTATATACAAAAGAAACTGTCCACCCATATGGGCGACCTTATACCCCCTGAATAAAAAGCATCATATGAGTATAAATGTTCTTATAAATGGGGTGGTGAGGGAGAGTTCTACTGACAGGAAGCCCTTTAGCGCTTACAACCCTCCTATTTATGCCCACAACTCCCTCCTGAACTAACCGTCCTGCCTCCAACCAATCCCTAAGCTGCCCGCCTAATTACAAACCCCAAGCTAACCGTCCTGCCTCCTACCAATACCTAAGTTGCCTGCCTGATTACAAAATCCCTGACCTCAAGCTGACCCGTTACCTCTCCACTCTCCCATGTGTGCCTAGGCTGCTGAAGGCACCCGGCCCATTCATTCCCACTAGAACAGAGGTGAAGGCTAAAGAAATGAAACATCTCAGAGGAGCCCTTAAAACTTGTGGATATCCAGACTGGGCCTTTGTCAAAAGAAGTAGAAGGAAAGAAAAGAACACGAATACCAATAGTGAAGGGGAAAAGCAAGACAGGAGAAAGAACATGGTCATCCCATATGTAGCAGGGGTCTCCGAGAAATTAAGAAGAATTTTCAAAAAACACTGTATTCCTGTCTGCTTTAAACCAAACAACACACTGAGGCAGCAGTTGGTACATTTGAAAGACCCAATACCAAAATACAAGAAAAGCGACATCATATATGTCAGTGCAGTTCAGTAAAGAGTTCTCTGATTTGTATGTGGGGGAGACCAAACAGCAACTGTATGGCCCTGTACAGAAGAGTCAATTCCTTCGAGTCAGAATTCAGCCGTGTACCCGCATCTTAAGGGGGGAAAAGGACATACCTTTGAAGATTGTAATGTCAACATCTTGGCAAAGAAACAAGACTGGTTCAAGAGAGGTGTCAAGGAGAACATTTATGCGAAAATAAAGAAACCAAGCCTGAATAGAGGTGGGGGGGTCGACACCTCAACACCAACTGTCTTACCCTGGGCAGTTGCGATAACACCTCTTAGCTCAATGCATCCACACCTTACATTCAGAAGGTCCCTTACACCTGGCTGTCATATGCTAATTGGGACTTTCCAGGGTACATAATTGCCAACAGATTCTTGTACAAGTCATTCTGAATTGAGAAAGCCAGTCAGATGACTAGCGAAACGTTTTCAAGAAACTTTTAGTCCAGTTGATCTAACTGAATATAAACAGATATACCATGATCTGGATGAATGAGAACCTTCAGAAGCATGTTGTGCCACCAGAGCTTCTGCAAAGAATACAGGTATATTCAGAAATGTTATCTTTTTTAGAAACAGAAGCAAAAAAAAGACACAATAGTAATGCACGCTGGCTGGAAAATAAACTGCAGGGTAACAAGCAGCTTATCAGGGACTTCCATATTGGTATGGAGACATCTGTATAGAAATCACTCTGCGCATAGAGGCAGGGGGTGTGGCTCTTTGAAAACTACATGGGCTGTACTGGCAACAACCTGGAAGCCTTCTTAGTTACATAATGTATTTCTTATATTACTAAATGCAATTTATTAGAGAAGAATCTTACAATGTATAGGTGTTCCTGGGAGAAAATCTTTAAAGGGCATGTCCACCCCATTTACAATTTTTTATTTGTAGTGTAGGGCTCCCTCCCCCACCCCGAACCGCCATAGTAATTTCTCTAAAAACTCCCCCGATCCATACTTAATTTGTCTCTCTCCTCTGACGTTCTGTCACGGCCCTCTGCTTGCATGAAACTGCAAGCAGGGGGCCGGATCGTCAGCCGCGTCTGCAATTGGCTGAGAGGCAGCCAATCAAGGACATGGCTTCCAGCTGCACAGAACGTCGGAGAAGAGAGGCAAAGTATAGATCGGGGGAGTTTTTAGAGAATTTACTATAGCGGTTGGGGTTGGGGAAGGGAGACCTACACTACAGAAAATGGGATTTAGACTAGGGGGAGGAAGAAAGAAATGGGAGGGAGAGGGGGGGCTGCACTGAGCATGTGCAAATTCTCCCGGAAGAGAGACAGGAGGCAGAGTCCTATATAGACTCTGCCAGGCTCCTGGTGGTCAGTTTTCTGGACTTTGGAGGGATATTTGGAGAACCATTTGGTGCAGGGATGTAAGGTAAGGATTTTTCTACACTACACAGTGGGGCCAGTAGTGGGTTAAATTCTAGTTTTGGGGGTGGACATGCCCTTTAACATTAGTGTTTAAAACATTAAGTTTAGTTCTCCTTTAACTGGTTAAATGTTTTATATGCACTATGGTTCTCCGGTAATCAGATATCCTCAAACTGAAGTAGACCAGTAAAAATGTATCATCTCGATGGTTGCTGCAAATGAATAGCACAGGCACATTTTTGCACCTCCTAATAAATAAGCACAAAAGTTCCAGGTTTACCCAGTGACTTATTTATTCTATTCTGGTGCAAATTTGATATGCCTACAGATGGATTTTTCCCCTTTGTCTGGATCCTTCATTCTATTAATAGTCATTTTTAATGTTGTTATCCTCCATTTATCTCATCTTTTCTAACTACCCAATAAACTGGCCCCACAGAGCTGTAGTTTCAAGGACTTTGTGATGTAAACCTTACCTTATCTTACCTAGTGGCCCTTTCATTTCCTGGCGCATTTGAAGAGGTTCTAAGAATGTCGCTTGGTTGGATGTAAGTACTGTATATATTAAGCTTTGTTTTTCTGAAAACTTATTGAGATGTGGAGAAAACTTAATAGCAGGAAAGCATTTGGAAAAACCCTGAGTACAGATGAATCACCAGAGATTCATTTGAGAAATGTTGTATTCTTCAGGTGACATCTGTACATCATTCTGTACATGGTGAAATTCAAAGAGGTGAATGTAATGAACGTGAGTAGAATTAACAAATAACTGGAATAGTTTTAAATTTGCAATGATAATGTCCACAACACTGAATTTCTTTAATCGGACTAATGATGTTGCGATATCCCTATAAACAAACATTCTGAGGAATGCTTACGTTTGACAGTGGTGGGAAAGGAAGGGAAGGCTTCTGAGGGCTAATAGCTTAGCAGAAATGTATCATCTGTGGCCTTTCATTTAATGGTAATGTAAAGTGTCCATACAAATGTATGGTTGATAATCAACCGTTGATTAATATACTGGAAATCATAAATCTGAAATTGCTAATCCAGAGGAGAATCAGATCCTTAAATAATTGAGAACCATTGTAACACCGTATAACGCTTGAGTACTATAAGCAATAAGTGTAACGCTTGAGTACCATAAGCCGTAAGATATAATCTTCTTGTTTATTCCCCCTATATGTCAAAATGATTTGAAATGCAGTACAGGAAAGTCCCCTCCACTGACAGTAACAATTGTTTGTAGGCATGTGCCATGACATCTTTTCCATCAACAAGAAGCAATGACGTTGCCTGCCCTTCCTGGAGAAGGATGGTGCAGACCTAGAAGTGACTTCAGTGAAGGAAGACGTGGCTATTTCTTCAAACATAATACTCAATGCTAGTTCCATGTCAAAACCTTAGTCTGTTCTGGGAACCCAGGCAGGTTCGTACATCATTAGTGGTTACCAATGAGCTACCTGCCAATGACACAGCCATAGATTTGTACTGTTTATATTTGCATCACATAGCTTCCTTAAATGCCAAAACTGAACAGACAACCTGTTTACAAAACCTGTTATTAGCCAACAAGCAGGTTAAATAGCAGGTGTTCTAGCTTCCTCATGTGTCTTGCATCATAATCTCAGTGGAAAATTCAACTGTTAGTCAATGAACCTTGACATTTTCCATGGCCATTAAATTGTTTCTTTAGAACATGTTACTGTGTGGATTTTTCCTTTCCAGCTACTATTATTAGTGGGAAAAGTTGCTGAAGATATTTGATGGTGCTCATGGCTTAATTAATGATTTTGTTAAAACTTTTAAGATGTAATAAATCAAATAATCTATTAGCCCTATGGATGAGATTTTTATTCTTTGTCTGCTTAGAAGTATATATTGATATTGGCTTGAAAAGAGGACAAAAGGCCTGGTTCACACTGAGAATATTTTATACTAAAATATTAATGCCATTTTAAAATTAGCAATTACTCACAGAAACTGTATATACTACACCTCCACTCCACAAGGCGGGTCCCACATTCTGCACCAATCAGGGCAGGCAATACACCTATCCCAGACAATGTACACAATTAATGATAAAGGAGGGGTGTGGCAATAAAATAGTCCTTTGACAGAATATTCCTTTAAAAGTATAGCAGTTTCTAATCACATACATTCAAATCAAAGGTAGTGTCTGGTGCTTACACATAACAATGTAGATATTAAAATATCCATATAACAGTGTGAATTGCTTAACACAAAATCATACCAAAGTGCAAGTGCTTATTTGATAATACAATATACCCTCCTCAGAAAAATATTTCCAAAAATACTGTACAATTTTGGAAATATTTTTACATTGTTATTTGAGTAAAAACACTATCAGGGTTATTCAATAAAAGTTCTTATCGGTAAAAATGGTGCTAATTTTGCCCCAACCAATCAGATGTTAGTTTTCAAATGTTAAATAAAATCTGATTGGTTGGGGCAAAATTAGCACCATTTTAAACGATAAGAACTTTTATTGAATCTCCCTGTATGTTGGATTGAAAGTATGCAAGGCATGAAAATCAGCAGCGCACGCCAATCTTTTTTGCAAACAAACAAAAAGTGTTTTTACAGGTATTCAACATCTTAGTGTAACATTTCGGGGAGACATCATGATGATGTCTGAAGAAGGTGTTATGTGACACCTAAACGTTACACTAATGTGTTGAATAAACACTTTTGTTTGTTTGCAAAAAAGACTGGTGTGTGCTGCTGATTTTCATACATTGGATACACCGTCACTGGCTGTGACACTGTAGCAGCACCCAGCAGGTGAACTAGTTTGTAATAATAGTATGTGATTAGAAAGTGATATATTTGTACAGGAAAAGTCTGTTGCATTAGTGTGTCATTATAATACTACACCCTCTATATATCACCATTTTAAAATTAGGCAAATCTGGTACAATAAAATTTAAAACAAAGCGTGGATCCTGGATTGCTGCCATAGGAAGGCATGTTTTTATTTGATGTTTTAGCAACTCTCTAGCAATCCACTGCTACGTAACCACACCCCCCCCCACCCGGATGCTTCCCCCATCCCCCCTGTGCCCACCACCCCCTCCTGGCCCATTGGTGTAATCCTTTGGTTAGTTTAGGATTTCTTCCCATTCTTCTAGTACCAACTAGCAGCCACTCAGGGTACTGCAGTTGGATCCGGCGTCCGTGTTTTTACATC
The DNA here is from genome assembly GCA_019447015.1 of Hymenochirus boettgeri. Classification (NCBI taxonomy): domain Eukaryota; kingdom Metazoa; phylum Chordata; class Amphibia; order Anura; family Pipidae; genus Hymenochirus; species Hymenochirus boettgeri. The sequence goes on along the minus strand of CM033475.1, from coordinate 150,347,728 downwards.
TTTCTTTTAGTATTTAAGATTATTCTGATCGAAATACGTTTATATACTAAATATCTGTGAGTATGGCTACTTTTATAAAGAAAGTATTCCTTTAGATTCCATTCTTACTGGCTGAGGTCAATGAAAATTATTGTTACTATTATTGATACAAATCGGGAGACAGGCAGGGCAATTACTTATTTGACTTGTAATAATATTTCCTTTAACTCAGCCAGAGGGACTGAAAGCTGAGTAGGTGTAGGTGCCCTTTAAATTACTTGATTGCCATTGTATTATGTTTGCTTTATTATTATTTCCAAATATATTTTTAATACTGTACAACATTCCCTCAGTGGGAGTAAGAACCCTCAGTATTTAATAAATAATATACAGTATGCTAAATAATATAAGGGATAATGTACCCTTTACTGGGTAAAATAAGGAGATAATCCATCATTTCGCTTTTCTACGAATTACTTCAAAGTGACTTCTCATGCCACTTTTGCTTCTTTGGTTGGTTTTGCTGTTTGGTTACCACATACCATCACCCACTGTTATTGGGTGCCCGTAAGCAAGAAGCTTGCTCATCATGTTTTCCACTGCTCATGCTCTCCTTACTACCGTATATACTCGAGTATAAACCGACCCATGTATAAACCGAGGTACCCAATTTCAGCTAAAAATCCTAGTAAAAGTTATTGACCCGAGTATAAACCGAGGGTAGAAACTTGGCATTCAAGATGACCTCCCAGCTAATAAAGCATGCTGGGAGTTTTAGTTTCCAAACATCTTGAATGCCAAGTGAGGGTGGCATTCAAGATGTTTGGAAACTCAAACTCCCAGCATGCTTATTAGCTGGGAGTTGTAGTTTCCAAAACTCTTCTCCCTGTGGACTCCTGTGGACTCTTCTCCCTGTGGACTCTTCTCCCTGTGGACTCTTCTCCTGGACTCTTCTCCTGTGGACTCTTCTCCTGGACTCTTCTCCCTGTGGACTCTTCTCCCTGTGGACTCTTCTCCCTGTGGGACTCTTCCCTGTGGGCTCTTCTCCTGTGGGCTCTTCTCTGTGGGCTCTTCCTCCATCCAAGGGCTTCCTGGCAGGTACGGTATCGGCATTCCGGCAGCCGCGCGCCCATTCCTGTACCGGCACCCGGCTGACGTCACTGCCCGGCGCCGGGCTTGGCGCCGGGCAGTGACGTCAGGCCGGTGCGCCAGTGCAGAAAAAGATCGCGCGGCTGCCAGAATGCCCGGTAAGCGGTTGACTCGAGTATAAACCGAGTCCGAGTTTTCGGGCTGATTTTTCAGTCTGAAAAACTCGGTTTACTCGAGTATATACGTAAATATATTCTTAGGGGTTGTACCAAAATTAGTGATGGACCCCAACACAACTTTGGGTCGAACTTTATGAGTTTGGACGAAATGCAAACTATACAAACTCTATCCGATCTGAACTTCAAACTAATTCGGGTTTTCTGAACTCGCAGTTCAGAAACTGAATCTTTGAATTCGTAGTTCAGAAACTGTAATCTTTGAATTCACACTCAAATAAATCTAAATGTAGCCTTCCTCTCTATGTGCTACTTTATTAATCATGACTCCACATGACTCCAATGCTACTAAATGCTACTGGTAGAAGATCAAAATTATTGTGGTTGGACTTTACAAATTTCAGTACTTAAATCAGGATAAACATTTTTAAGGTGTTGGCTCACATGAAAAGCACATTGTATCATTATGTATTGTATAGTATCACAGTAACACAAAACTTAGGAACAAGTATTTTGAAAAGAGAGTCACATAAATATTATTAGTGCACATTGAAGTGCAATAATAGTAACTAAAAATAAATTCTATAGGAATTCTGTGGCAATGTATTTGGAATAATAGTGAACATATTCCTCTATTCAATGCAAGTGAAACTGGTCCTTTAGGGGTCTTTCCCTCTTACTTTGCAGCGTCTCCAGTAGCCCCTTTTTAAAAATAATCTGTATGTTATGTAATTTTGTATAATTAGCAATCTAGTTTGCTAGATAACAATTAGTGGCTTATTTACCCAGAGCCCCTATTCCTCTGGGTAAATGTCCCGATCGCGATTCAAGTTGTAAGTTAAAATAGGTGAAAACGACAAGACATTTGCCAATAATTACCACCACTTTGTTTAGTGAACTAGTAGTAAGATATAGTTTCTATCAATGCTATAATGTAAATAACAGGATCCCCCCCCCCCCCCCCCCTATACAATGATAAATGTTCGAAAACGGTGAATTTTTTATTTCTGTAGCTAGTCACCCTCAAGCTCCTTGAACGCTAGGCAGAAGCCTATGTTACCTTGTGGATTAAACAGCTCTGCCAGTCCGGACTATGGATCTTTAAAGGGTATCTTTACTCTGAAAAATCAAATTTTCATAAACTTTAGATACACCACTTCAAAACTTTTCCGATTTTACAATCTGCGCTGTAGATTCTGAGATATCATCATTTGAAATCACAGCATTTACAGGGAAAGACCTGTCACTCCAGAAGCAGAAATTATAATATATGTCCCATCCCTGACCGCTTACTAGGATCTTTGGCTGCCTGCCAGCACACTTTTTGCAACAATTAAGAGAATCAGCAAAGAAAAGACAGCAGGGGGAGGGAGGGGGAGGTGTGTAAGCAGAGAAGTGTCTATGGTGAAGCTGTGCAGAACTTATACTTTAAGTGTCACAGACAATACAAGAAGACAGTGAGTAAGGGAGGGTGGGGGCAATTAAGAGCACAAATAAATATGTGAGTAGCACAATTTTACTTCTATCAAATTGTAGTTTCAGATAATGTAAAGTTGTCTGAGTGAGTTTAGTGACCTTTTAAATATATCACTTTTTCGAGAAATGTTAAAAATCACGAAGCACCATATCTGTTGGTAACCTTTGCATATGCTTTCTGGTGATTGCACGCAGTGAATTTCTTTAGCCTAGTATTTGCATAAACCACAGTTAAGGTCAAATATCTCATTAATATTGATAGCCCAAGCAAGCATTTGTGGGTCCATACAAAGCGGAGCCTTGTAAGTTAAAGACCCTGCTTTGACTTCTTCAGCAGTATTTAAACATTGATTTTTAGGGCACAAAGTAAGGGCTTGTTCACACTACATCCATTTTTGTCTGTTTCCAGGCAGAAAAACACAGATGGTTGGTTTTGTCCATGTGTAGTGTGAACAAGCCCTAAATGAATACCATGGACATCTCTATTACACACTGGGAAATGGTTAAAGGCAAGATAAAATGGAACACTTGGGGGTTGGAAGTTACTGGAGGGGAGAACATCACTTGTTTATATCTCTGATTATTAAAGTATCACTAGTATAGTGATTCCTAATCAGCAGTTTTTTTTGGAAAATCTGGTTTAGACTGAACTATTTTTACTAACAACAGGTAATATACTATCAGGGTTATTAAATAAAAGTTCTTATCATTTAAAATTGTGCTAATTTTGCCCCAACCAATCAGATGTGAGCTTACAAAGGTTAAATATGATCTGATTGGTTGAGGCAAAATTAGCACCATTTTAAATGATAAGAATTTTTATTGAATCTCCCTGTATGTACATTAGTGCCATTCCTCCCTGAAGAGTAGACAGAAAACTATCCAAAAATGATGCTTTGCATCTGTTATGTATTTTTATTTTTTACATTTGTGTACTTATTTTAGGCATATGCAATATAAAGCAGTTACATGACTCATGTGCAGCCTCTAAAAGCTTTGAAAGTGATATTACTGTTTTATGTATGGTTCACCAAATCATCACAATTTAAATAAACCTTTATACTGTAGTTCTCTATCTAGTTATCTATTCCCAATTAACACCACTAGAAATGTGTGTGGGGGGTGTGTTAAAATTTACACATCGATGACCGAGTGTGCAGCCTGGGTATACTAACTGGGGAGATCCTTAAAGGAATAATTCACTTGAAAAGTGAACTATTCCTTTAATGTATTGATTGAAGACTGGGAGGATAAGGAGCTATGGGGCATATTTCTAAAAGATCGTTATTTTTGCACTTAAATTACAGCGATGTGCAGAGGTAATCAGAGCAATGCGGCTCTGAGAAGGGCCCTTTGGGGCTTAGGGGGTCACACAGCTCGAACCAGGACCCCCCTTTCCCGGCACTTGGAAGTGCCCTTGCAGCCCTGACAAGGGCCTTTCGGGCTTAAGGGGTCCCGCAGCTCGAAGCGGGACCCTCCTTCCTCTGCACTTACTAGTGCCTTTGTTGGGGGTCCTGCAGCTCGCAACTAGACCCCATTGGCTCTTAAAAGAGCCCTTGGTCGTGTCTTTTTTCTTCCATTCAGTGACACCAACTGTGTCCGCCAGGGACCCCTCTGGTCCCGAGCTGAAGTTGCCGGCATCTAGATCTGAAGTCGTCTTTCTTCTCAGTCGGCGACACCAACTCCGCTGATGTCTCTAATACCAGGCCGTGTCACTGCGCCCGCCAGTGACACGACTGGCACTGGCAACATCAACAGAGCCAATGTTGCTGGCCTCTTCTTTCTTCTGCCATCTGCGATGACTTCTTAGCTCCGCAGGGTTTGCACCTCTTTATAAAGGTTTGCTGAAGGACGTAATCCAATTCTGATTGGTCAATTCTTGCGATCACATGATTATACAGTAACCAATAATATTTCAGATACGGCCAAACTTGTGGTTAACGCCGCTTTATAAATAGAAGCGAGCGGTAACTTATGCAATGTCCGCAATTTGCAAGATTTAATACTTTAGCCTTTTTATAATGTGACACACTTGGCATTGGCATTGCAAATTTGTTCTTAATATTGGGCTTAATGTTGTAATTACTTATATTGTATGAACTTTACATGGCAAATTGTATTCAAATCTGATTAAAATTAATGTAGTGTTACATTACATTACTTTGACTGCTTACATTTTGTTTTAATCATAATGCGCCTACCATGAAGCAAACTGAAAGTTGGCATTCATTTCTGGTTTAAAAAGAAAATTTTGCTTGACCAGCAATAGAATTTGTTTTTGAAACCTGAAATGAAAGCCCCCTTTCACGTGCGTAGGCTTAGATATGAAAGCCTATGTACCCTACAAATGCTGTGTGTGTCACTCTCTTATCCTGTGCCTGTCTCCCTACCTGCCATCACATCTTCACAGTAAGTACTAACTGAGGGCCAATTTGTACTGTAGGCAAAGTTATGCTCCAGTCACTGTGGGGAAACTTATGTAACAGTCATTTATGTACCAGTCATTGTGGACAAACCTAGGCTACCTAATGCACTGTCTGGTTAGCGTAATTTTTTTTTTACTAATTTAGAGGTGGCTGCACCATTTGCAAAACTTTAGCGACATTTATTACATCTCCACCCACTGTATCTGCGAAAAAACTTTGCTTTTCAATTTTATTAATTGTTAACCATTCAGGTATCATTGCAATAACTTCATATTTTTATTGGGCAATGTACCTTTGTTTGTGAACCAAATGAGTTTTACTGGGGTGTTTCTAGGAGCGGGATTTACAGGTTTTATACTGTATCCTTCATTTAAACTCTGAAGAGTGAGTCAGCTGGTTGTTGTTGTTCATGTGTGGGTGAAGGGTTCAGAAAGGGCATTTTTTAATAGAATGGGACTGCCCCATGTTAAATTACACACTAACACATGCATAATATATATATATTATATATATATATATATATATTCAAAATCAAGAGTGTTTGATAACGGACGGAATGTTCATCCAAATGTCAGTCCATTGGAAAGGATATTATTCTAACTGCTCACTTACCAACATAAAAAGGGCACACTTTTAAAGGGTATCTATACTCTCAAAAATTAAATTTTCAAAAATGATACCTTTAGATACAGCAAGATACCACTACTAAATCTGAGCTGTAGATCCTGAGAAATCATTATTTTAATCACAGCATTTACAGGGACAGACCTGTCACTCCAGGGACAGAAATTGTAATATGTGACCCATTAATGACCTCTTACTAGAATCTTTAGCTGTCTGCCAGAACACTTTCTGCAACAAGTATGAGAATCAAGAGAGAAAAGAAGGTAGGGGGGAGGGTGGGAGATGTGTAAGCAGAGCAGTGTCCATGGTGAGGCTGTGCAGAACACTACAAGGAGGCAGTGTGTAAGGGAGGGTGGGGGTAATTAGGAGCACTCACTTAACATTAATAATTTAATGACAAAGCAAGCAAAGATAAATATGTGAATACCACCATTTTACATTTCTCAATATGTAGTTTCAGATAATGTAAAGTTGTTTGAGTGAGTATAGTGACCCTTTTAAGGAACACAGTAGTAAGAAGAAATAAATCAACAGATTTTCACTTTGTAATACTGCTTAAATGTTACAGTTTTTTTTATCCAATGACATGTACTGAAATTTTTTTAGAGAGGTGTGGCTTAATTAGACAAATTTGCTTTTGCGTCAAAATGTCTAGACAGTGAATGATACTGAAACCAGTAACTTAAATAACTATCTTATGGCTTAATTATAAAACAGGATTAATGCATATCAATTAATGTATATATTAGTGTAAGGTTGTGAATGATCTGCAGGTTGCAAAGGCCATGGTCACTTTCTATTCTTATCCTCCTTGACCCTCCTCTGCTTTCGACACAGTCGATCATTCCCTCCTTACGTATACTTCACTCTTTGGGCATCGGAATGAAGTGGCATCCTGGTTTCTACCTACTCTCTGACGAACTACTCTGTATCTTATGCTAGCAATACCTCTTCTCCGGTTCCTTGGGTGTGGGGTCCCGCTGGGGTCTGTTCTTGGACCCTTATTGTTCTCCCTCTACACTATTTCCTTGGAGATGTTATTACCTCTTTTGGCTTCAAATATCATTTATTCCAGACGATACACAATCTACTTGTTCACCCCTTGCTAACTTCTGAATCCAATGACGTGTCTCCCTGCCTCCTTGCCATCTCCTCCTGTTGTCTCAATGCTACCTAAAATTAACTTTCTAAAACTGAACTTATCGTTTTTCCACCTAAACCTGGTCTTGTCCCATCTTTCTCCATCTCTGTTGAGAATACCCCCATTTCCCCTACCAATAGCATACTGCCTAGGGGTAATTATAAACTTCTCTCTCTCCTTTTCTAACCACATTAACTATGTTGCGAAAACCTGACGCTTCTTCCTTCACAATATAGCCAAAATCCGCAGGTTCCTTTCTCTCCCAACCCCCGCTATGCTTATGCATGCTCTCATCTAGGGCGCTGGACTATTGCAACCTACTACTTCCTGCTTCCCACCTCTCTCCCCTTCAGTCTGTACTTAACTCTGCCACACGTATTGTTTCGCCCTCTAATAAACCGGATCCCAAATCTCCTCTGTACCGGACAACAACCTGGCTCCCCGTTAAACAAAGCATTACATACAAAATCCTATTCCTACATTTATTCCTTTTGCTCTGCTGCTCCTTATATTTCCTCTCTAGTCTCCCCATATGTTCCTGCCCGTACCCTCCGCTCATCGTAGAACAGGCTCCTGTACAGACCCCCCACTCGGCTGCTTCCTCTCGCCTTAAACCTTTCTCTTGTGGCTCCCCCTCTGGAATTCTATTCCCCTCTCTCTACGTCAAGAAACCTCATTAGCAAGTTTTAAATCTAGCCTTACATCCTACCTATCTGGTAACCAGCACAGTATTTGATTGTTTTATTTGCACTGCATACATCTCACTCCAGCACTTATACCCATTCCATTGTATCTGTGTGTTACCCACCTATATTGTAAGCTCTACGGGGCAGGGACCTCATTGCCTCTTGTGGCAAAGTCTTAGCACTTCTATTTATATAAGCTATATATTTATGTACTGAACTATCTATGTATTTATTCACCTTGTCCCCCCTTGTCCCCAAGTAGCGCTATATAAATAATCACATACATACATACATACATACATATCAATAGTTTTTGTCATATTTACCATGAGTCTGAGAATATCTCTGCTTTATTATGTAAAATCATTCAAGAAGTAAATATAATAAGTTACATTTTAAGGTCAGCAAGATCAGCAAGCGCATATCATTCCTGCTGATATTGCAGGTAAAGGCCAGAAGGCTTTGCAAATATACAGAACTGCTGTTGGCTTACTGTCATCTGCTGGCCAGTAAAACTAACAGCAGTATGACTGCAGTATATTTAGATCTTACAGGGCATCTATAGTGAAATTTATACATTGCTCCAATCCAGACATTAAACATTTTTAGCGTTTGCTGCCTTCCTCTGTAGCTCAGTTTTTACACACTGTGTGATTTTCTGTAGAGCTCCCCATTCCCCTCTCCCCTCTCTGGTTATTCCCCCGTGCATTTGATCCAGGGGGCATTTGCTGTTAAACAAGTCACTCATGCGTAGAGAGCACGTGTCTGTTGTTCTGGAGACACTTGCAACATAAGGCGCAGGAGGGTGGTGCGTTAGGAGAGACCGAGTCCTGCCTTATCACTGCAGCCCCATCTCCCTTTGACAGACAATAAATTTGTGAAAGCTTGAAAGTGTAACAAATGGCCGGACGTCCGGGGTACTTACAGTATGCTTTAGGAGGAGGCTGATAGTCCGGAATGTGCAGGACACAGAGGCTGCTGGGAACTGTAGACTGGGACCAGGAACAAGGTGCTGCTGGGAACTGTAGGCTGGAAACAGGAGCAAGGTGCTGCTGGGAACTGAAGGCTGGATATTAGATACAGGTAAGGTAGGTAACTGGATACAGATGAGGTGAGAAGACGGAAACTGGATACAGGCAAGGTAGTCTCTGGAGACCGGCAAGGTAAGTACTGGATACTGGCAAGGTAAGTATTGGATACTGGCAAGGTGGTCACTGGAGGCAGGCAAGGAAGTACTGGATACTGGCAAGGTAAGTACTGAATACTGGCAAGGTGGTCATGGAGGCAGGCAAGGTAAGTACTGGATACGGACAAGGGTCACTGGAGGCAGGCAAGGTAAGTACTGGATACGGACAAGGTGGACACTGAAGGCAGGCAAGGTAATACTGGATACTGGCAAGGTAAGTACTGGATACTGGCAGGTAAGTACTGGAAACTGGCAGGTAAGTACTGGATACAAGACAAGATGGTCACTGGGGCAGGCAAGGTAAGTCTAGGAGCAGGATCCAAGGCAGGGGAGTAAGGAGCCAGGGTAGCAAATGCTACTATCAGGCGCCGGGTCCAGGAGGACGCCGGCTTTTCAAATCTCACGCCGCCCGGCGGGTCGGCGTTGTGACGTCATGACGTCCGTGACGCCGCCCACCCGGAAGTGCCGAGAGGCATGGGACTGGAGCGGCAGGTAAGTTCGTGACAGTACCCCCCCCTTACGGGGGGCCAAGGACCCAACGGGCCAGGTTTCCCTGGAAAACTCTTATGGAAAGCTCTGACTAGAAGAGGAGCGTGCACATCAGGATGTTTAATCCAAGCTCTTTCTTCCGGACCAAAACCTTTCCAGTGGACCAATACTGAAGAGACCTCTCAGAATCTAGAGTACAAGATTTTTTCGACCTCAAACTCCTGTTGACCATCAACCGAAATTGGAACCGGAGGTAATAAGGATTGGAATACTGATTAGGCATCTGGCTTGATGAGGGAAATATGAAACATTAGGAATCCGCATGCTGGAAGGAAGTTGGAGGCGAACAGCCACTGGACCGATTAATTCCAGGATAGGAAAAGGACCAATAAATTTGGGTCCCCGTTTGGAGGAAGGAACCCGTAGGTTAATATGAGCAGAGCGGCACCAGAATCGACAAAGGCCTGGGAGGAAAGTTTTACCATTACAGGTGATAGTAGCTGGTAGAAAGAGTTTCAGTGGTTCAAATTTGGCAGGAGACTAACGTTACCTAGAAGGAGCTCCTCCTTAACTTCTAGGTCCTGGAGTTTCCCGACTTCTGGGGACAATTTCTTACAAAGTGTCCTTGCCCAGCACAATAGAGACAAAGTCCATTGGTACGTCGGCGTGATTTTCCTCGGGGGATAGATGAATGTAACAAATGGCCGGACGTCCGGGGTACTTACAGTATGCTTAGGAGGAGGCTGATAGTCCGGAATGTGCAGGACACAGGGCTGCTGGGAACTGTAGGCTGGGACCAGGAACAAGGTGCTGCTGGGAACTGTAGGCTGGAAACAGGAGCAAGGTGCTGCTGGGATGAAGGCTGGATATTGGATACAGGTAAGGTAGGTAGTAACTGGATACAGATGAGGTGAGTAGACGGAAACTGGATCCCAGGCAAGGTAAGTACTGGATACTGGCAAGGTAAGTACTGGATACTGGCAGGTAAGTACTGGAAACTGGCAGGTAAGTACTGGATACAGACAAGATGGTCACTGGAGGCAGGCAAGGTAAGTCTAGGAGCAGGATCCAAGGCAGGTGAGTAAGGAGCCAGGGTAGCAAATGCTACTATCAGGCGCCGGGTCCAGGAGGACGCCGGCTTTTCAAATCTCACGCCGCCCGGCGGGTCGGCGTTGTGACGTCATGACGTCCGTGACGCCGCCCACCCGGAAGTGCCGAGCGGCGCAGGACTGGAGCGGCAGGTAAGTTCGTGACAGTACCCCCCCCCTTACGGGGGGCCACAGGACCCAACGGGCCAGGTTTCCCTGGGAAAACTCTTATGGAAAGCTCTGACTAGACGAGGAGCGTGCACATCAGTATGTTTAATCCAAGCTCTTTCTTCCGGACCAAAACCTTTCCAGTGGACCACAATAATGAAGAGACTCCTCCAGAATCTAGAGTACAAGATTTTTTCGACCTCAAACTCCTGTTGACCATCAACCGAAATTGGAACCGGAGGTAATAAGGATGTGGAATACTGATTAGAGCATACTGGCTGTGAGGGGAATATGAAACACATTAGGAATCGCATGCTGGAAGGAAGTTGGAGGCGAACAGCCACTGGACCGATTAATTCCAGGATAGGAAAAGGACCAATAAATTTGGGTCCCAGTTTGAGGAAGGAACCCGTAGGTAATATGAGCAGAGCGGCACCAGAATCGACAAAGGCCTGGGAGGAAAGTTTTACCATTACAGGTGATGATAGTACTGGTAGAAAGAGTTTCAGTGGTCAAATTTGGCAGGAGACTTAACGTTACCTAGAAGGAGCTCCTCCTTAACTTCTAGGTCCTGGAGTTTCCCGACTTCTGGGGACAATTTCTTACAAAGTGTCCTTGCCCGACAATAGAGACAAAGTCCATTGGTACGTCGGCGTGATTTTTCCTCGGGGGATAGATGAATGTAACAAAGGCCGGACGTCCGGGGTACTTACAGTATGCTTTAGGAGGAGGCTGATAGTCCGGAATGTGCAGGACACAGAGGCTGCTGGGAACTGTAGGCGGGACCAGGAACAAGGTGTGCTGGGAACTGTAGGTGGAAACAGGAGCAAGGTGCTGCTGGGAACTGAAGGCTGGTATTGGATACAGGTAAGGTAGGTAACTGGATACAGATGAGGTGAGTAGACGGAAACTGGATACAGGCAAGGTAGTCACTGGAGACCGGCAAGGTAAGTACTGGATACTGCAAGGTAAGTATTGGATATGGCAAGGTGGTCATGGAGGCAGGCAAGGTAAGTACTGGATTACTGGCAAGGTAAGACATGAATACTGGCAAGGTGGTCACTGGAGGCAGGCAAGGTAAGTACTGGATACGGACAAGGGTCACTGGAGGCAGGCAAGGTAAGTACTGGATACGGACAAGGTGGTCACTGAAGGCAGGCAAGGTAAGTACTGGATAATGGCAAGGTAAGTACTGGATACTGGCAGGTAAGTACTGGAAACTGGCAGGTAAGTAATGGATAAAGACAGATGGTCACTGGAGGCAGGCAAGGTAAGTCTAGGAGCAGGAGCGGGAGCAGGATCCAAGGCAGGTGAGTAAGGAGCCAGGGTAGTAAATGCTACAATCGGGCGCCGGGTCCAGGAGGACGCTGGCTTTTCAAATCTCGCGCCGCCCGGCGCGTCGGCTCCGTGACGTCATGACGTCCGCGACGCCGCCCACCCGGAAGAGCGGCGCGGGACCGGAGCGGCAGGTAAGTTCGTGACAGAAAGCTTCTCTTCTTTTTTTAACCCAGTATTTGCCAAGCATTTTGATGAGCAGGATTTTATTGGGAGAGTTGCTGTAAAACGTATAAGCCTACACACTACACTGGCATGTTATTAGGGGATTTTACTGACAGCTCAAGCAGGAGTGGTGCTTTAAAATCTTGACTTCTTTTAATTTCTATATATCGGTACAGAGGAGGAAACTGCAGAAAATAAAGGTACTCTTGTGGTTGGGGGGAATTATAGAACACATAGAAAGAAAAAAATAAATAAATCCCACTATAGATTCCCTTTAATAGAGATACAGCACAGCAGCCCGGAATGTAGATGCATAAAATATTATATACTCGGGCTTATTCTATAAAAGTTAAAAATGTTGCTAATTTTTCCCCAATTAAATTAAATGGAATCTCCCTGACTGTTACTTAAATATAAGGTTGCTATGCAAAATTTTGACAAAACCAATAGTAAATTGCACGCTGGCTCTCACATCTGCCGTAGCTAGTGCAGCCCCTTATGAAATTGGGCAATGTGTTGATCCCCATAAAAACATTTATCCCACATTCAGCATCCCCACAAACCCCACTTTCTTAATACTAACCTTTCTCCTGGTCACCCCGAGAGAAGGAATCTGACCATGTTGTAAAATATCCATTCTGCACATTACTTTGTGGCATGTGGCCATGTGATATTCTCCAATTGTGAATAACATTGTCTTTGGTAAAAAAAAAAAATTGTGTTTTTTTAACTGAGTTGTAAAGTAACAGTTTAATAAAAATTAGCCATATCAGTATTTTCTAATGGGGCTCTTTATATACTGTAAAGTCTCCTTCATCTCATAATGCAAATTAACTTTTTAAATACTTTCATTTATTTTTTCCCCTGGCCAATATCAACATCCATTTTCAGGACAAAAACCTGCACAGTGCAGATACGGTCTATCCAGTTGGCAGCACAAACAATGCACCCCTTTGGGTGTCAGCTCCCATATTCCATATACTAAAACAACATTAAAAGGACACTATACTGAAAAAATTACTTTGCCTCATCTTAATCTATAATTGAATACATGTAAGTAGCACTTACTCTGATTTGTGTGTGTTGCTGCATGCCTTCAATCCAGCACACATTTTGTTTAGGAGCAGTACCCCCCCTCCCTCTTTTAACCACTCCCACTTCCATCCAACCTGACTTTTTCCCCCACAAACCAACTGTCAAACCTGCACACAGCATACAGCATTCCATCTGTCAAAACTGTCACCATTCCAGCTACAGTAAAACTACTCACAGAAGAATAGTTTTTGAGAGCAAGGAACTTGATTGACAGCTGAAATATAAGAAGCTTTTGATTGGATATATAAAAAAATAGGGGGCAGATCAACAACAAAATGATACAGTGGTGGTTGGGAAGAATTATAGTTTCCAGTTATGGTCAATTTAAAATAACCTATTTTTTGGTATAGATGCCCTTTAATGATGCATAATGATCATTTTGCTGTGAAATACGTTGTTTGCCATTCATTATGCCCTGTGTTTACTCAATAACCGACAATATTTAGAGGGTTTGCTGTTCATATGACTGGCAGTCCAGTTGCTGCATGACAGTTTATACAGAGAACCCCTGGTGTCTGTCATTAGCAAACTGTAGCACACCACTCTGTCACTCTGATTGGATCTCACAGAATTCTTAGGAGTTAAAACACTTTCCAGGCAATGTAGTAATGCTGCTGGCGCGTCTTACCTGAGCATGATGCCGCAATGCTGTAAATTCCTTTGTGAGACTTACTGCATTGCAGGATCCAGGTTGGATAAGTCGTGTCGTTTATTGGAAAGGCGTTAAGAAATTTGCTAACCCTGTAGTACTTTGGGTAGTGTGGGTTCTGCACTAATGCAGCCTATATAGCATTGCCCCCATTACATTTTGTTTTAATGCTGTTTGTCTAACACAATTCAAGCTGTAGCTAAGGCTAATATATGTATGAGAACAATTCAATTCTCTGAAACTCTATGAAGTAATGGATGGACCATTGAGATTCTACATTAGGTAATCATCATCACTTAGATATTTAATCCTCGTAAATTTGCTCAAATGGAATAAGCACATCAATCGCCATCAGTGTATATATTACTTTTATTCTCATATGGCACAAAAAAAACTGGTATTCATCTCTTCTTTCTTTTACAGCCATGGTAGATTCTCTTGGCATTGTTTTGGGCAGCAGTCTAACAGTGATGCTTGGAGCCACTGCCCTTTATATCTTAATACGCTGGTACCAAAGTGGACACTGCTGGCATGGTAAGATTGTCACAAGAGTTAAATAAATTAAGAATTTATAGAGCTGTAGATAGGGAAGAAACACGTTGATCATTAAATATCCACCTATTTTAATGTAAATATCATGTTTTAAAAAAAAACGTGGAAATGGAAATTAACCAATTGTGTCTAACAAGATTACGTTTCCCTTTTTTTTAATTTGTAGAGACAAGTTTTGTATTCAATCTATACAATATCCGGTAAGTAATATACTAAAATCTTATGTGGATCAGAACATGTATGTTTATCCCATTTACCCTCTGGGCAAAATCTAAATCTAAGCTAATGGGTTTCTACTGGACAATATTTCATTCTTTTACTTTAAACGTTTTTCTGTTGTAGACTAGAGATGGACTAGAACTCAAACTCAAACCCGAGTTCGAGCCGAACTATTCGAACGAATTCGGACTATCCCGGACTTGGATTTTCGATATTTTCAGACTTTCGATAAATATCGAATGTTCGACAGTTCGAATATGCGAGTAAAATTACTATTATACCTATACGCGAGCATCGAATCCATGAGTAAAGTGTCCATTAAAACCTATACGGGAGCATCGAATCCGCGAGTAAAATGTCCATGGTATCTAGGCGAGAACATCGAATGTTCAAATGCGAAACATAGCGCCAGTGAGAGTAAAATTGATTTTTCGAATGTCCTGGATATTAGAACATGTTCCCCAGACCATTTCCCAGGTCCCACAGCCATTTACATTAAGTTACCATTTATATTTCATTAGAACTTTTCGAACTATTTGACTCTCATTGACTTTAATGGGTCCGTTTTCAAACTTTCGAACTTTCCATATAGTTTGAAAACGGACCGAACTTTCGAAAGTTCGGCCATCTCTATTGTAGACTACCATGCAATAGTAAACTACCGCAATTGTATTCTATGGGGATTGCAAATATAAAATCGTTATCGGCAATTTAAGATCGTTATTGGTAATTTACGATAACGATTGTAAATTAACGATATATTTAATGATCGTTAAACCAATCGTTAAAGGCGGGGTATCGCTAAAAAGCGATACTGCGCCTTAATAAACATGTCCCCATGTCTCAGTTCTAAGGTTACATTATTTCATTCAGAAAAATGTAAGGTGATTGCAGGATTGTTCAGATCCCTGTGAGAGCAATGTCACATTTGTTTCACATTTCACTGTGTGTTTTTCAAAGATTGCTGGTTTTGTTGACCCAGTGCCTGAATATTTGACATGTGCAATTTGGTTTAAAAAATGATAATTAAAAAAAAAGGCTATTAAAGACAACATTTCTTAAAGATTGTTGTAGTAAAATTTTACGATAACGCCAGCGTAGTTTACCTCCAGCGTTAGCGTAAAATAACGCTATTTTATAACACCTGCATCCCAGTCATTATTTTACAGAACAGTCGCATGCCTTTAATTCTGCATCCCATTCATTATTTTACAGAACAGTCGCATGCCTTTAATTTTGCATCCCAGTCATTATTTTACGAGAACAGTGGCATGCCTTTAATTCTGCATCCCAGTCATTATTTTACGAGAACAGTCGCATGCCTTTAATTCTGCATCCCAGTCATTATTTACGGGGAGAACAGTCGCATGCCTTTAATTCTGCATCCCAGTCATATTTTACAGAACAGTGCATGCCTTTAATCGCATCCAGTCATTATTTACAGAACAGTTGCATGCCTTTAATTGCATCCCAGTCATTATTTACGAGAACAGTGCATGCCTTTAATTCTGCATCCCAGTCATTATTTACAGACAGTTGCATGCTTTAATTTTGCATCCCAGTCATTATTTTACAGAACCGGTGCATGCCTTTAATTCTGCATCCCAGTCATTATTTTACAGAACAGTTGCATGCCTTTAATTCTGCATCCCAGTCATTATTTTACGAGAACAGTCGCATGCCTTTAATTCTGCATCCCAGTCATTATTTTACGAGAACAGTCGCATGCCTTTAATTCTGCATCCCAGTCATTATTTTACAGAACAGTTGCATGCCTTTAATTCTGCATCCCAGTCATTATTTTACAGAACAGTTGCATGCCTTTAATTCTGCATCCCAGTCATTATTTTACGAGAACAGTCGCATGCCTTTAATTCTGCCTCCAGTCATTATTTTACAAACAGTCGCATGCCTTTAATTCTGCATCCCGTCATTATTTTACGAACAGTTGCATGCCTTTAATTCTGCATCCCAGTCATTATTTTACAGAACAGTTGCATGCCTTAATTCTGCATCCAGTCATTATTTTACAGAACAGTTGCATGCCTTTAATTCTGCATCCCAGTCATTATTTTACGAGAACAGTCGCATGCCTTTAATTTATGTGGGCGGTAACGTAAAATAATGATCGTTACCAATTTTTAATTTAGGAATCTACTGGTGAAAAACTACACCGTCATTATTGTAAAATATTAAACAGTAACAATTTTTATTTTACCATACCAATATATTAGAAATTTCACCATAAATACTGTGGTTGTCGGACAGCATCCTCTGTAGTATAGGGCCATGTTGCTGTCATTTTGCCACAACTCCAGCATTTGCTAAAGGTATTTAGTACGCTCAGGGTTTTATAAATAAGAACCTACTGTGTGATTAAATCTGTGTGTCTGTCTTCACTTCGAATATTTTATTTTTTCCTGTTGTTTTTCTGTAATCCTCTTTCTAATTTTTTTAGACAAATGAAGTCTGCAGACCTGGAGCTGTCACCGCCTTTCACTGTCAGTGGTTCAATGCACGCTCCAGACCATCGCTCAATGTACAATTACACCCAATTCCAAGACAGTGAAGTTTAAAGATGCTAGAAAATCTCATTGCATCACAATAACATTTATTAACACAACCTTGTTTAAGCTGGATCGTTTAACTTAAGGCATACATTCATTCCTAAAGCGAAATGGATTCTGCTTCCTCCAAGTCTGAACACGGGATCCAGTCAGAGAGAATTAAAATATAGCTTTTATTGGAACATATAAAAACACAGCATCTGTGAACGGCGTACACAAACCATCACTTAGGTGTACTCTAGTCTGACGCGTTTCATGCCAGGAAGTCGGCACTTCATCAGAGAGAACACATGAGTTGTACTGTTTAAATAGAGGGTATAATCAAAATGATTGGTAGTACTCCAAACAGGTGGATCATATTAACCCCTAAGATGACAACAGGAGCAACTGCATCAAAAACATGTGTTCAAAGTAACATAATAAAATCAAAAATATACACAAAACATTATTATTGATAAAAACATCAATGAAAATGTGTAGTTACAACATAGTATCCAAGTGATCACTACTATATGTTAGCCAATAATTAGAGTGAACGTATGTATCAATACCATTAATATGGTTGTTATTCGAACAGGTTATACAAATGTGGATTAACAAAATTATTTAGTCTATAATGAAGCTGTAAGGTTGAAAGAATATATATAAATTAAATAGTTAATAATAAACATGTTCCCATCCATAGGTATACTCTGCAAGTCAAACGATAAAATATAGGCTTGAACACATGGGGAATCTATACATCCTAAATTGATTAATGTAAAAGGACACACTTGAGAAAGTAACTGTTCATAAAAAACATTCATTCCTGTTCTTGTTCTGTTCTTGTGTCTTTGTTCTCTGGCCTACATGAGTTAATGGAAGCCATTAGTGACAACTAGAAACAATCCACTGCTTGCAGGTTTCCTCAGTGTTAAGACATCTTTTGTTTATTGTCATCATAGTCAGAGATGGCCATGGGATTGTCCAATTGCCCTGAGCCTGCTAATGACATCACTCACCCATTAGTCCACCACATGATAAGCCCTTGAACCAAATGTTGAAGGGGAATAAATAAAACAGGAATTCACACTAGGGAATTCTTACCAAGTTAGATAGAAAATATTAAATATTATCTGTAGAACTATACTATGATTAGTAATATGGGAATATTACCATAAAGTTCGTCCAAAAAAAATAAAAAAAGAACTACAAGCCTTACAGATTCTTTTGTGTTTGATCCACACAATTTTTGTTTCACCTAAAAATAGTGAAATGGGCATATGAAATGCAAAAAATAGTACTGCCATCTGTTTACAAGGAAACAAATACTTTCACTGTGATGCAGTATATGCATGATCACTATGTTTAACCTCCATGTCTCAATGGACTAATAATATGTCTGCTTTGCAGAGTATGAACATACCATTTGGTGCAATGTTGTGCTAAGTGGAGTAAGTAAAGCTCTACTTCCAAACATTTTTGCAATGTTCTACTTCCAGATATTTCTGCACAACTGGTACAAAACCATTGCTAACCCAATAGCACATCTGATAGAAAGGGTTTTGTACTGATTTGGCAAATAGCAACCAATATTTTTCCTTTCCTTACTGGGTCTCCAGTTAACATGGAAACTAAGACAAGCAAAAGTGTGCCTATTGTTGGTGCACAGTGGGAATTATTTGAGTGTATGTTTGGCTATGTGTGGATTAATTCAGGTATCCCACCCCTACTGGCAGCTCTCTGATACTCTCACAAGGCCCTGAACCCCTTGCAACTCCTGCAACCTCACCGGGAACTTAGAGAAAAAGGCATGTAAATTAAAATTTAAATTAAAAAATTAAAAATTTTTTTAAAAAGGGCAAATCCTTTTAGAACTTGTTCCACCTTTAACTGTTAAATTACCATCTGTACAAAAAAAAGTCTAAAATAAATCCTAGAAATTGCATTAGTTTGAACAGCACTGATAAATTTGTATCCTCTTACAATTTTACTTGTACTTGGCACGCTCTGTACTATATGGGACATTATATAGCAACATTAATAAAGATATTTACATATGGACAAAGATGTTTGGACTTGTGTAAAGGGGGGGTATTTATGTGGGTATGTGTACAGTCTTTACAAATAAAATTATTAGACTTATGTTTGTATTACTGAATTATTATACTGTTATAGTTGTACAGCACATAACATTTTTATTGTATGGGACATTTCATTACATCATTACCAAAGATATATACGTATGGGCAGAAACATTTGGCCTTGCGTAAGGGTGTCAAAGGGCTACTGGAGATAAGTATTTAACTTAATATAGTATAGTATTTAATTTGGGCTTGAATAAAGACATCCATCCATGTATTTTAACCTACTCAGCAATACCCACATTGAAAAATAACAGTATGAAGGCGGGAGGAGAGGTGGAAAATTGTTTTGGACATTATTAACATATTATTTTTAGAAACTCATGCAGCCTAATTATTTTACTATCCAATGAACCTGCCATCTTCATGTCCAGTGGAAGACAGCTCCATAGTTTTACTGTTCTCACAGTAAAAAACTTGAAGATTAAACTTCTTTTCCAGTCTTAAGGGATGCCCGGATGTCTGACATCTATTGGTGAAATCACAGGAAATGTAGGAAGGCCACAAATTTTAACTGCAGAAAACTATTATTGCATGCACAAATGCAACATGTTTCAGAGCTGTGTGCTTCTTTATCAATCATACAAATGTAGCTGTGCCTTTTACATATAAAGGTTACAAATCTCCACCCTTGATCTATTGGTGAACAATGCACCATGTAGTTTATTGTATGGCCCATTAATGTATTTATCCATAGTGATAATATCCTCAATCAAGCACCTTTTTTCTAGTGTGCATAATTGTAACTTATCCAGTCTGTCTTTATATTCACGCTCTCCCAGTCCCCTTATTCATTTAGTTTCCCTTCTCTTAAACTTTTCCAGTTCCAAGATGTTGTTTTTGTACACAGGATTCCAAAGCTTTAACACATATTCCAAATGAGGTCTTACCGGTGCCTTGTAAAGAGGGAAAATAATAATGTTCTACCATGAATCCAATATGTCTTGTATCTTTTATACAAGACAATATCCTGCTGGCTCTAGCTGTTGCTGCCTGGCACTGCCTGACACCTTTAAGTTTGTTATCCACCAAAACTCCAAGATGCTTTGACAAAAGAGATTCACTTAAAGGGCATGTTCACCCCCAAAACTAAATTCTCCCCCACTGCTGGCCCCACTGTGCACTGTTTAAAAATCCTTACCTTACCTCTCAGGTTGAAATGGTTCTCCTGTAATGTCTGCCCAAAATCACAGACACGGCTGCCGGTCTGACCCCCTTCTTGCAGTTTCATGCAAGTAGAGGGCCGGGTCTGAACACCAGGGGAACGAAGCTCAGTAAGTACAGTTCGAATTATTTTTTTTTATAATCAAATATGGCGGTTGGGGTGGGATAGGGTCCCCTACGCAACAGAAATTTTCTTTATAAAAGGTGGACATGCCCTTTAACACAGAGCCATTTATAGTATTAGCAGCACAAAGAATTTTACAAAATGCATCTTCTTACATTTATCAATATGGAATCTCATCTGCCACTTAGCAGCCCAATGTGACAATCTATATAGAATCGCCTGCAACAATTGCACATAATCTGTAGCTTTTAATGGTCAAAAATGTTTTGTGTTGTCAGCAAACACAAATACCTTGATGACAATACCCACTACCAAATCATAGGGATGGACTAGAACTCGAACTCAAGCCCGAGTTCGAGCCGAACTTTATGAGTTCGAACGGACTCGGACTTCTCGAACTATCCCTGACCCGGATTTCTCGGACTTTCGCTCACTAATTATAGAATGTAGCGTAGTGTAATGTAGTGGCTGGATAGTGTAGTGGTTAAAGGCACTGCCTTTGACATGGGAGACCAGGGTTCGAATCCTGGCTAGTAGTATAATATTATATTACTAGGGTATTATATGGTTATTATATTACTATGTTATTATATGGTTATTATATTACTAGGGTATTATAATAATCCAAAATTTGTATAGCTGCCCCCAGCCAGGATTCAAACCCTAGTCTCCGATGTCAAAGGTGGTGCCTTTAACCAGTACACTATCCAGCCACTACATTATATGGATGATATGTTACTAGGTTATATAGTAATATAATAACCATATGATAACCTAGTAATATATTATCCATATAATGTAGTGGCTGGATAGTGTACTGGTTAAAGGCACTACCTTTGACCTGGGAGACCAGGGTTCAAATCCTGGCTGGGGGCAGCTATACAAATTTTGGATTATTATAATACCCTATTAATATACTAACCATATAATAACCTAGTAATATTATAACCATATAATACCCTAGTAATTTAATATTGTTATAATAACAATATTATATTACTACGGTATTATATAAGGGATAATACGCTACCTACAGTGTAATATAAGGATATTACGCCACCAAGGAGTTCCATGACCATATAGAAGCACGAGGCCACAGGCCGAGTGCTTTTATACAGGTCATGGAACCCTGAGGTATAAATCCGTATATTACACTGTAGGTAGTGTATTATCCCTTATATAATACCCTAGTAATATAATATTGTTATAATAACAATATTATATTACTAGGGTATTATATAAGGAATAAAACGCTACCTACAGTGTAATATAAGGATATTACGCCACCGAGGAGTTCCATGACCATATAGAAGCACAAGGCCGCAGGCCGAGTGCTTTTATACAGGTCATGGAACCCTGAGGTGTAAATCCGTATATTACACTGTAGGTAGCGTATTATCCCTTATATAATACCGTAGTAATATAATATTGTTATTATAACAATATTATATTACTAGGGTATTATATGGTTATAATATTACTAGGTTATTATATGGTTATTATATTACTAGGGTATTATAATAATCCATAGCGTATTATTTCTTATAATACCTATGGCCAGCCAAAAAACCCTGCCCATTACCACTGTCTCTCCCCCTTCCTGTATTAGTCATTTATATAGGAATCCCTGTTTAATGTATAAATAGTTAATTACTGTTCCTATTGAAAATAGATAGAAGGACCGAACATTGTCTGTCAATAATAAACAGGGCTTCCTATATAAATGACTAATACAGGGAGAGAGAGACAATGGGAGGGGCAGTGGGAGACAGGAAGTCACTCAGTGACATCACTGAGTGATTGTAATATAGATTCTCGCCACTGCACCTCCCCATTGAAAATGCTTAGCCTTATGTATTATATGGTTATTATATCACTAGGTTGTTATATGGTTATTATAATAATCCAAACATTTGTATAGCTGCCCCTAGCCAGAATTCGAACCCTGGTCTCCCATGTCAAAGGCGGTGCCTTTAACCACTACACTATCCAACCCTTGTCGCTAAGCCTAGAAAGGACTGTTCGCTAACAGGAAGGATCATTTGTTCGTTCGATAATCCTCAAATGTATTGTCAAATGTAGCTTGCACAAAACCCGACAATTGCCCGTCTGACTTTAGGAAGTGTTTTAACAAGTTTTGGAGATAGTGACATGTTCCCCAGACCATTTCCCAGGTGCCATAACCATTTACAGTAAGTTACCATTGTTAGTTTAGCTGTAAATCACTCGGATATTTCGAACTATCACTCTCCCATTGAGTTAAATGGGTCCGAATTCGAACTTTCAAACTTTCTCTGAAGTTCGAAAGTTCCAAAACGGACCTAACTTTATATAGTTCGGCCATCTCTACCAAATCATTATTAAACAGATTAAACACAGAACCCTGTGGTACACCACTTAGAACTTAACTTGACGAAGCAGCATTAACAGGTACTCTCTATATCTGATCCATAAATCCTGCCACAACAAGAAGACTAAAGGGTAACTATTTTGTCAGTTGCATACACAGCAATTACTGGTCTCCTATATTTTATACAGCAATTACTGGCCCCTATACTTTATATAGCAATTACTGGTCCCCTATACTTTATGCAGATGTTACTGGCCCCTATACTTTATACAGCAAATACTGGCCCCTATACTTTATACAGCAGTTACTAGCCCCAATAATTTATACAGCACTTACTGGCCCCTATAATTTATACAGCACTTACTGGCCCCTATACTTTATAAAGCAATTAGTGGTCCCCTATAATTTTTCAACAGTTACTGGCCCCCTTTATTTTATATAGTGAATAATGCTCCCCTACTGTAAGATATAAGAATATTA